>OX388350.1:10451654-11073189 GCA_947579665.1 Sympetrum striolatum
TAACTCAAAACTATTAATACTTATACTTGCTTGACTGCTTCTTAGGATCCTCACTCCCGAAATGCATCTCCTTTCTCCCGATGACACAGGACCCAGGGTATTCAATAAGGAAAATAAGAAAGTAATAAAATAAATGCATAAAAAAAGAAAATAAGAGGAAAGAAATATATAATCTTTACAATACTAATTTAAGAAAACTAGATAATGCTTAATTAAGAGTAAATAATAACTCAAATGTATTAACACTTATACTGGCTGGACTACTTTTATGGATCCTCAGTCCCAAAATGCATCTCCTCTCATCGGATGAATTAGACACATGAAATTCTATAAGGAAAATAAGAAAGTAAAGAAAAAAGCAGAAATGAATAAAATTAGTGGAATGGCATATAATCATTATAATATAAATGGATGTAATGTAGATAATCTAAAAGTATGACTAAATAAAAACTCAAATCTATTAATACTTATACTTGCTTGACTTCTTTTAAGGATCCATACTCGCGAATTGCATCTACTCTTTCCCAATGACACAGGACCCAGGGTATTCAATAAGGAAAAAAGAAAGTAATAAAATAAATGCATAAAAAATAATATTCAAGGAAAGAAATATATCATCAATACAATACTAATTTAAGAAAACTAGATAATGCGAAATTTAGAGTAAATAATAACTCAAATGTATTAATACTTATACTGGCTGGACTACTTTTATGGATACTCAGTACCGAAATGCATCTCGTCTCACCCGATTACATTGGACACATGATGTTCTATAAGGAAAATAAGAAAGTAAAAATAAATGCAGAACTAAATAAAGTTAGTGCAAATGCATATAATTTTTATAATACAAATGGCAGTAATGTAGATAATCTAAAATTATGACTAAATAATAACTCAAATCTATTAATACTTTTACTTGCTTGACTGCTTTTAAGGATCCTCACACGCGAAATGCATCTCCTCTCACCAGATGACATTGGACACATCATGTTCTATAAGGAAAATAAGAAAGTAAAATAAAATGCAGAAATAAAAAAAATTAGTGAAAAGCCAAATAATCATATTAATTCGAATGGCAGTATTGTAGATAATCTAAAATTATGACTATATTATAACTCAAATCTATTAATACTTATACTTGCAGGACTGCATTTAAGGATCTTCACTCCCGAAATGCATCTCCTCTCTCTCGATGACACAGGACCCAGGGTATTCTATAAAGAAAATAAGAAAGTTATAAAATAAATGCATAAAAAAAAGAATATTAAAGGAAAGAAATATATAATCATTACAATACTAATTTAAGAAAACTAGATAATGCTTAATTAAGAGTATATAATAACTCAAATGTATTAATACTTATACCTGCTGGACTACTTTTATGGATCCTCAGTACCGAAATGCATCTCCTCTCACCCGATGACATTGGACACATTATGTTCTATAAGGAAAATAAGAAAGTAAAAATAAATGCAGAAAAAAATAAAGTTAGTGCAAATGCTTATAATCTTTATAATACAAATGGCAGTAATGTAGATAATCTAAAATGATGACTAAATTATAACTCAAATCTATTAATACTTATATTTGCTTGACTGATTTTAAGGATCCTCACTCCCGAAATGCATCTCCTCTAACCCGGTGACACTGGACCCAGGGTATTCAATAAGGTAAATAAGAAAAGATAAAAAAAAATGCATAAAAAAGAAAATTAGAGGATAGAAATATATAATCATTACAATTCTAATTTAAGAAAACTAGATAATGTTATATTAGGAGTAAATAATAACTTAAATATATTAATACTTATACTGGCTGGACTACTTTTATGGATCCTCAGTACCGAAATGCATCTCCTCTCACCCGAGGACATTGGACACATGATGTTCTATAAGGAAAATATGAAAGTAAAAAAAATGAAGAAATATTTAAAATTAGTGGAAAGGCATATAATCATTATAATACAAATGGCAGTATATAGATAATTTTAAATTAATACTAAATAATAACTCAAATCTATTAATACTTATACGTGTTTGACTGCTTTTAAGGATCCTCACTCCCAAAATGCATCTGCTCTCTCTCAATGACACAGGACCCAGTGTATTCAATAAGCAAAATAAAAAAGTAATAAAATAAATGCATAAAAGAAGATAATAAGAGGAAAGAAATATATAATCATTACAATACTATTTTAAGAAAACTAGATAATGCTAAATTAAGAGTAAATAATAACTTAAATGTATTAATACTTATACTGGCTGGACTACTTTTAGGGATCCTCAGTACCGAAATGCATCTCCTCTCACCCGATGCGTTGGACACATGATGTTCTATAAGGAAAATTAAAATTTAAAAAAAATGCAGAAATAAATCAAATTAGTGGAAAGCCATATAATCATTATAATACAAATGGCAGTAATGTAGATAATCGAAAATTATTACTAAATAATAACTCAAATCTATTAATAGTTATAATTGCTTGACAGCTTTTAAGGATCCCCAGTTCCAAAATGCATCTCCTCTCACAGGATGAATTAGACACATGATGTTCTATAAAAAAAATAAAAAAGTAAAAAAAAATGCAGAAATAAATAAAATATGTGGAAGGGCATATAATCTTTATAATACAAATGGCAGTAATGTAGATAATCTAAAATTATGACTAAATAATAACTCAAATCTATTAATACTTATACTTGCTTGACTGCTTTTAAGGATCCTCACTTCCGAAATGCATCTCCTCTCACCCGATGACATTGGACACATGATGTTCTATAAGGATATTAAGAAAGTAAAAAAAATTCAGAAATAAATAAAATTAGTGGAAAGGCATACAATCATTATAATACAAAAGGCAGTAATGTAGATAATCTAAAATGATGACTAAATAATAACTCAAATCTATTAATACTTAAACTTGCTTTACAGGTTTTAAGGATCCTCACTCCCGAAATGCATCTCCTCTCTCCCGATGACACAGGACCCAGGGTATTCAATAAGGAAAATAAGAAAGTAATAAAATAAATGCATTAAAAAGAAAATTATAAAAAAGAAATATATAATCATTACAATACTAATTTTAGAAAACTAGATAATGCTAAATTAGGACTAAATAATAACTTAAATGTATAAATACTTATACAGGCTAAATATACTTTTATGGATCCTCAGTACCGAAATGCATCTCCTCTTACCCAATGACATTGGACACATGATGTTCTATAAGGAAAATAAGAAAGTAAAAAAAAATGCAGAAATATTTAAAATTAGTGGAAAGGCATATAATCATTATAATACAAATGGCAGTAATGTAGATAAACTAAAATTATGACTAAATAATAACTCATACCTATTAATACTTATATGTGCTTGACTGCTTTTAAGGATCCTCACCCCCAAAATGCATCTCCTCTCTCCCGATGACACAGGACCCATCGTATTCAATAAGCAAAATAAAAAAGTAATAAAATAAATGCATTAAAAAGAAAATTATAGGAAAGAAAAATATAATCATTACAATACTAATTTAAGAAAACTAGATAATGCTAAATTTAGAGTAAATAATAACTTAAATGTATTAATACTTATACTTGCTGGATTACTTTTAGGGATCGTAAGTACGGAAATGCATCTCCTCTCACCCAATGACATTGGACACGTGATGTTCTATAAGGAAAATAAGAAAGTAAAATAAAATGCAGAAATAAATAAAATAAGTGAAAAGCTACATAATCATTATAATACATATGGCAGTAATGTAGATAATCTAAAATTATGACTAAATAATAACTCAAAACTATTAATACTTATACTTGCTTTACAGCTTTTAAGGATCCTCATTCCCGAAATGCATCTCCTCTCTCCCCATGACACAGGACCAAGGGTATTCAATAAGGAAAATAGGAAGGTAATAAAATAAATGCATAAAAAAAGAAATTAGGGGAATGATATATATAATCATTACAATACTAATTTAAGAAAACTAGATGATGCTAAATTAAGAGTAAATAATAACTGAAATATATTAATACTTATACTGGCTGGACTACTTTTATGGATCCTCAGTACCAAAATGCATCTCCTCTCACCCAATGACATTGGACACATGATGTTTTATAAGGAAAATAAGAAAGTAAAAAAAAATGCAGAAATATTTAAAATTAGTGGAAAGGCATATAATCATTATAATACAAATGGCACTAATGTAGATAAACTAAAATTATGACTAAATAATAACTCATACCTATTAATACTTATATGTGCTTGACTGCTTTTAAGGATCCTCACCCCCAAAATGCATCTCCTCTCTCCCGATGACACAGGACCCAGCGTATTCAATAAGCAAAATAAAAAAGTAATAAAATAAATGCATTAAAAAGAAAATTATAGGAAAGAAATATATAATCATTACAATACTAATTTAAGAAAACTAGATAATGCTAAATTAAGAGTAAATAATAACTTAAATGTATTAATACTTATACTGGCTGGACTACTTTTAGGGATCGCCAGTACGGAAATGCATCTCCTCTCACCCGATGACATTGGACACATGTTGTTCTATAAGGAAAATAAGAAAGTAAAAAAAAAAGCAGAAATAAATAAAATTAGTGAAAAGGCACATAATCATTATAAAGCAAATGGCAGTGATGTAGATAATCTAAAATAATGACTAAATAATAACTCAAATCTATTAATATATATACTTGCTTTACAACTTCTAAGGATCCTCACTACCGAAATGCATCTCCTCTCTCCCGATGACACAGGACCAAGGATATTCAATTAGGAAAATAAGAAAGTAATAAAATAAATGCATAAAAAAAGAAAATTATAGGAAAGAAATATATAATCATTACAATACTAATTTAAGAAAACTAGATAATGCTAAATTAAGAGTAAATATTACCTTAAATGTATTAATACTTATACTTCCTAAACTACTTTTAGGGATCTTCAGTACAGAAATGCATCTCCTCTCACCCGATGACATTGGACACATGATGTTCTATAAGGAAAATGTGAAAGTAAAATAAAATGCAGAAATAAATAAAATTAGTGAAAAGTTACATAATCATTATAATACAAATGGCAGTAATGTAGAAAATCTAAAATTATGACTAAATAATAACTCAAAACTATTAATACTTATACTTGCTTTACAGCTTTTAAGGATCCTCACTCCCGAAATGCATCTCCTCTCTCCCGATGACACAGGACCAAGTGTATTCAATAAGGAAAATAAGAAAGTAATAAATTAAATGCATAAAAAAAGAAATTAGGGGAATGATATATATAATCATTACAATACTAATTTAAGAAAACTAGATGATGCTAAATTAAGAGTAAATAATAACTGAAATGTATTAATACTTATACTGGCTGGACTACTTTTATGGATCCTCAGTACCAAAATGCAACTTCTCTCATTGGATGAATTAGACACATGATGTTCTATAAGGAAAATAAGAAAGTAAAGAAAAATGCAGAAATAAATAAAATTAGTGGAAAGGCATATAAGCATTATAATACAAATGGCAGTAATGTATATAATCTAAAATTATGACTAAATAATAACTCAAATCTATTAATATTTATACTTGCTTGACTGCTTTTAAGGATCCACACTCGTGAAATGCATCTCCTCTTTCCCGATGACACAGGACATAGGGTATTCAATAAGGAAAATAAGAAAGTAATAAAATAAATGCATAAAATAAGAAAATAAGAGGAAAGAAATCTATAATCATTACAATACTAATTTAAGAAAACTAGATAATGCTAAATTAAGACTAAATAATAACTCAAATGTATTAATACTTATACTGGAACAATACCTTTATGGATCCTCAGTACCAAAATCCATCTCCTCTCGCCAGATGAATTGGACATATGATGAATATAAGGAAAATAAGAAAGTAAAAATAAATGCAGAAATAAATAAAAATAGTGGAAAGGCATATACTCTTTATAATACAAATGGCAGTAATGTAGATAATCTAAAATTATGACTAAATAATAACTCAAATCTATTAATACTTATACTTGCTTGACAGCTTTTAAGGATCCTCACTCCTGAAATGCATCTCCTCTCTCCCGATGGCACAGGACCCAGGGTATTCAGTAAAGAAAATAAGAAAGTTATAAAATAAATGCATTAAAAAGGAAATTATAGGAAAGAAATATATAATCATTACAATATTAATTTAAGAAAACTAGATAATGCTAAATTAAGAGTAAATAATAACTTAAATGTATTAATACTTATACTGGCTGGACTACCTTTAGGGATCCTCAGTACCGAAATGCATCTCCTCTCACCCGATGCGTTGGACACATGATGTTCTATAAGGAAAATAATAAAGTAAAAAAAATGCAAAAATAAATAAAATTAGTGGAAAGGCATATTATCATTATAATACAAATGGCAGTAATGTAGATAATCTAAAATTATGACTAAATAATGACTCAAATCTATTAATACTTATACTTGCTTGACTGCTTTTAAGGATCCACACTCGCGAAATGCATCTCCTCTTTCCCGATGACACAGGACCCAGGGTATTCAATAAGGAAAATAAGAAAGTAATAAAATAAATGCATAAAATAAGAAAATAAGAGGAAAGAAATATATAATCATTACAATACTAATTTAAGAAAACTAGATTTTGCTAAATTAAGACTAAATAATAACTCAAATGTATTTATACTTATACTGGCTGCACTACCTTTATGGATCCTCAATACCAAAATGCATCTCCTCTCACCCGATGCGTTGGACACATGATGTTCTATAACGAAAATAAGAAATTAAAAAAAAATGCAGAAATAAATCAAATTAGTGGAAAGCCATATAATCATTACAATACAAATAGAAGTAATCTAGATAATCTAAAATTATGACTAAATAATAACTCAAATCTATTAATACTTATACTTGCTTGACAGCTCTTAAGGATCCTTACTCCCGAAATTCATCTCCTCTTTCCCGATGACACAGGACCCAGGGTATTCAATAAGGAAAATAAGAAAGTAATAAAATAAATGCATTAAAAAAGGAAATTAGTGGAATGATATATATAATCATTACAATACTAATTTAAGAAAACTAGATAATGCTAAATTAAAAGTAAATAATAACTAAAATTTTTAAATACTTATACTTGCTGGACTACTTTTATGGATCCTCAGTACAGAAATGCATCTCCTCTCACCCGATGACATTGGACACAAGATGTTCTATAAGGAAAATAAGAAAGTAAAAAAAATAGAGAAATAAATAAAATTAGTAGAAAGGCATATAATCATTATAATACAAATGGCAGTAATGTAGATAATCTAAAATTATGACTCTATAATAACTCAAATCTATTAATACTTATACTTGCTTGACTGCTTTTAAGGATCCTCACTCCCAAAATGCATCTCCTCTCTCCCGATGACACAGGACCCAGCATATTCAATTAGCAAAATAAAAAAGTAATAAAATAAATGCATTAAAAAGAAAATTATAGGAAAGAAATATATAATCATTACAATACTAATTTGAGAAAACTAGATAATGCTAAATTAAGAGTAAAAAATAACTTAAATGTATTAATACTTATACTGGCTGGACTACTTTTAGGGATCGTCAGTACGGAAATGCATCTCCTCTCACCCGATGACATTGGACACATGTTGTTCTATAAGGAAAATAAGAAAGTAAAAAAAAGCAGAAATAAATAAAATTATTGAAAAGGCACATAATCATTATAAAACAAATGGCAGTAATGTAGATAATCTAAAATTATGACTAAATAATAACTCAAATCTATTAATACTTATACTTGCTTTACAACTTTTAAGGATCCTCACTACCGAAATGCATATCCTCTCTCCCCATGACACAGGACCAAGGGTATTCAATAAGGAAAATAAGAAAGTAATAAAATAAATGCATAAAAAAAGAAAATTATAGGAAAGAAATATATAATCATTACAATACTAATTTAAGAAAACAAGATAATGCTAAATTAAGAGTAAATAATAACTTAAATGTATTATTTCTTATACTGGCTGGACTACTTTTATGGATCCTCAGTACCGAAATGCATCTCCTCTCATTGGATGAATTAGACACATGATGTTCTATAAGGAAAATAAGAAAGTAAAGAAAAATGCAGAAATAAATAAAATTAGTGGAAAGGCATATAATCATTATAATACAAATGGCAGTAATGTAGATAATCTAAAATTATGACTAAATAATAACTCAAATCTATTAATATTTATACTTGCTTGACTGCTTTTAAGGATCCACATTCGCGAAATGCATCTCCTCTTTCCCGATGACACAGGACCAAGGGTATTCAATAAGGAAAATAAGAAAGTAATAAAATAAATGCATAAAATAAGAAAATAAGAGGAAAGAAATATATAATCATTACAATACTAATTTAAGAAAACTAGATAATGCTAAATTAAGACTAAATAATAACTCAAATGTATTAATACTTATATTGGAACACTACTTTTATGGATCCTCAGTACCAAAATCCATCTCCTCTCGCCAGATGAATTGGACATATGATGAATATAAGGAAAATAAGAAAGTAAAAATAAATGCAGAAATAAATAAAAATAGTGGAAAGGCATATACTCTTTATAATACAAATGGCAGTAATGTAGATAATCTAAAATTATAACTAAATAATAACTCAAATCTATTAATACTTATAGTTGCTTGACTGCTTTTAAGGATCCTCACTCCCGAAATGCATCTCCTCTCCCCCGATGACACAGGACCCAGGGTATTCAATAAGGAAAATAAGAAAGTAATAAAATAAATGCATAAAAAAAGAAAATTAGAGGAATGAAATATATAATCATTACAATTCTAATTTAAGAAAACTAGATAATGCTATATTAGGAGTAAATAATAACTTAAGTGTATTAATACTTATACTGGCTGGACTACTTTTATGGATCCTCAGTACCGAAATGCATCTCCTCTCACCCGAGGACATTGGACACATGATGTTCTATAAGGAAAATATGAAAGTAAAAAAAAATGAAGAAATATTTAAAATTAGTGGAAAGCCATATAATCATTATAATACAAATGGCAGTAATGTAGATAATCTAAAATTATGACTAAATAATAATTCATATCTATTAATACTTATACTTGCTTGACAGCTTTTAAGGATCCTCACTCACGAAAAGCATCTCCTCTCTCCCGATGGCACAGAACCCAGGGTATTCAATAAGGAAAATAAGAAAGTAATAAAATAAATGCAAAAAAAAAAAAATTAGAGGAAAGAAATATATAATCATTACAATACTAATTTAAGAAAACTAGATAATGCTAAATTAAGAGTAAATAATAACTTAAATGTATTAATACTTATACTGGCTGGACTACTTTTAGGGATCCTCAGTACCGAAATGCATCTCCTCTCACCCAATGCGTTGGACACATGATGTTCTATAAGGAAAATAAGAAATTTAAAAAAAATGCAGAAATAAATCAAATTAGTGGAAAGCCATATAATCATTATAATACAAATGGCAGTAATGTAGATAATCTAAAATTATGACTAAATAATAACTCAAATCTATTAATACTTATACTTGCTTTACAGCTTTTTAGGATCCTCACTCCCGAAATGCATCTTCTCTCTCCCGATGACACAGGACCCAGGGTATTCAATTAGGAAAATAAGAAAGTAATAAAATAAATGCAAAAAAAAAGAAAATTAGAGGAAAGAAATATATAATCATTACAATACTAATTTAAGTAAACTAGCTAATGCTAAATTAAGAGTAAATAATAACTTAAATGTATAAATACTTTTACAGGCTATATATACTTTTATGGATCCTAAGTACTGAAATGCATCTCCTCTCACCCAATGACATTGGACACATGATGTTCTATAAGGAAAATAAGAAAGTAAAAAAAAATGCAGAAATATTTAAAATTAGTGGAAAGGCATATAATCATTATAATACAAATGGCAGTAATGTAGATAAACTAAAATTATGACTAAATAATAACTCATACCTATTAATACTTATATGTGCTTGACTGCTTTTAAGGATCCTCACCCCCAAAATGCATCTCCTCTCTCCCGATGACACAGGACCAAGCGTATTCAATAAGCAAAATAAAAAAGTAATAAAATAAATGCATTAAAAAGAAAATTATAGGAAAGAAATATATAATCATTACAATACTAATTAAAGAAAACTAGATAATGCTAAATTAAGAGTAAATAATAACTTAAATGTATTAATACTTATACTGGCTGGACTACTTTTAGGGATATTCAGTACGGAAATGCATCTCCTCTCACCCGATGACATTAGACACATGTTGTTCTATAAGGAAAATAAGAAAGTAAAAAAAAAAGCAGAAATAAAACAAATTAGTAAAAAGGCACATAATCATTATAAAACAAATGGCAGTAATGTAGATAATCTAAAATTATGACTAAATAATAACTCAAATCTATTAATACTTATACTTGCTTTGCAACTTCTAAGGATCCTCACTACCGAAATGCATCTTCTCTCTCCCGATGACACAGGACCCAGGGTATTCAATAAGGAAAATAAGAAAGTAATAAAATAAATGCATAAAAAAAGAAATTAGGGGAATGATATATATAATCATTACAATACTAATTTAAGAAAACTAGATGATGCTAAATTAAGAGTATATAATAACTGAAATGTATTAATACTTGTACTGGCTGGACTACTTTTATGGATCCTCAGTACCAAAATGCATCTCCTCTCATTGGATGAATTAGACACATGATGTTCTATAAGGAAAATAAGAAAGTAAAGAAAAATGCAGAAATAAATAAAATTAGTGGAAAGGCATATAAGCATTATAGTACAAATGGCAGTAATGTAGATAATCTAAAATTATGACTAAATAATAACTCAAATCTATTAATATTTATACTTGCTTGACTGCTTTTAAGGATCCACACTCGTGAAATGCATCTCCTCTTTCCCGATGACACAGGACCAACGGTATTCAATAAGGAAAATAAGAAAGTAATAAAATAAATGCAAAAATAAGAAAATAAGAGGAAAGAAATATATAATCATTACAATACTAATTTAAGAAAACTAGATAATGCTAAATTAAGAGTAAATAATAACTCAAATGTATTAATACTTATACTGGAACACTACCTTTATGGATCCTCAGTACCAAAATCCATCTCCTCTCGCCAGATGAATTGGACATATGATGAATATAAGGAAAATAAGATAGTAAAAATAAATGCAGAAATAAATAAAAATAGTGGAAAGGCATATACTCTTTATAATACAAATGGCAGTAATGTAGATAATCTAAAATTATGACTAAATAATGACTCAAATCTATTAATACTTATACTTGCTTGACTTCTTTTAAGGATCCTAACACCCGAAATGCATCTTCTCTTTCCCGATGACACAGGACCCAGGGTATTCAATAAAGAAAATAAGAAAGTAATAAAATAAATGCATAAAAAAAGAAAATTATAGGAAAGAAATATATAATCATTACAATACTAATTTAAGAAAACTAAATAATGCTAAATTAAGAGTAAATAATAACTTAAATGTATTAATACTGATACTGGCTGGACTACTTTTATGGATCCTCAGTACCGAAATGCATCTCCTCTCACCCGATGACATTGGTAACATGCTGTTCTATAAGGAACATAAGAAAGTAAAAAAAATGCATAAATAAATAAAATTAGTGGAAAGGCATATAATCATTATAATACAAATGGCAGTAATGTAGATAATCTAAAATTATGACTAAATAATAACTCAAATCTATTAATACTTTTACATGCTTGACTTCTTATAAGGATCCTCACACCCAAAATGCATCTCCTCTCTCCCAATGACACAGGACCCGAGGTATTCAATAAGGAAAAAAAGAAACTAATAAAATAAATGCATTTAAAAAGAAAATTATAGGAAAGAAATATATAATCATTACAATACTAATTTAAGAAAACTAAATAATGCTAAATTAAGAGTAAATAATAACTTAAATGTATTAATACTTATACTGGCTTGACTACTATTATGGACCCTCAGTACCGAAATGCATCTCCTCTCACCCGATGACATTGGACACATGATGTTCTATAAGGTAAATAAGAAAGTAAAAAAAAATGCATAAATAAATAAAATAAGTGGAAAGGCATATAATCAATCTAATACTAATGGCAGTAATGTAGATAATCTAAAATTATGACTAAATAATAACTCAAATCTATTAATACTTATACTTGCTTGACTGCTTTTAAGGATCCTCACTCCCGAAATGCATCTCCTCTCACCCGATGACATTGGACACATGATGTTCTATAAGGTAAATAAGAAAGTAAAAAAAAATGCATAAATAAATAAAAAAAGTGGAAAGGCATATAATCAATATAATACTAATGGCAGTAATGTAGATAATCTAAAATTATGACTAAATAATAACTCAAATCTATTAATACTTATACTTGCTTGACTGCTTTTAAGGATCCTCACTCCTGAAATGCATCTCCTCTCTCCCGATGACACAGGACCCAGGGTATTCAATAAGGAAAATAAGAAAGTAATAAAATAAATGCATAAAAAAAGAAAATTAGAGGAAAGAAATATATAATCATTACAATACTAATTTAAGAAAACTTGATAATGCTTAATTAAGAGTAATAAATAACTCAAATGTATTAATACTTATACTGGCTGGACTACTTTTTTGGATCCTCAGTACCAAAATGCATCTCCTCTCACCGGATGAATAGGACACATGATGTTCTTTAAGGAAAATAAGAAAGTAATAAAAAATGCAGAAATAAATAAAATTAGTGGAAAGGAAATATATATTTATATATATATATATAATATAATCATTATAATACAAATGGCAGTAATGTAGATAGTCTAAAATTATGACTAAATAATAACTCAAATCTAGTAATACTTATACTTAGTTGACTTCTTTTAAGGATCCTCACACCCAAAATGCATCTTCTCTCTCCTGATGACACAGGACCCAGGGTATTCAATAAGGAAAATAAGAAAATAAAAAAATAAATTCTTAAATAAGAAAATTATACGAAAGAAATATATAATCATTACAATACTAATTTAAGAAAACTAGATAATGCTAAATTGAGAGTAAATAATAACTTAAATATATTAATACTTATACTGGCTGGACTACTTTTATGGATCCTCAGTACCGAAATGCATCTCCTCTCACCCGATGACATTGGACACATGATGTTCTATAAGGAAAATAAGAAAGTAAAATAAATTGCAGAAATATTTAAAATTAGTGGAAAGGCATATAATCATTATAATACAAATGGCAGTAATGTAGATAATCTAAAATTATGACTATATAATAACTCAAATCTATTAATACTTATACGTGCTTGACTGCTTTTAACCCATAAGATGCGGGAGTATTTTTCCCTTGCGACAGTCGTATGCGGGAGGCAAGTTAGAGAAACGGTCATTTCTCCTGGTGGGTCAGACTAATTGCAGCAGGCAGAAAACCCCCATAATCCGGGTAGACATTTTGCCGATGCCCGCGATCAGCGGTTATTGTTCAAGACTTTTACTTGTTCCTTTAACGTGGAAGCAATTGCCAATGATTTAATTGTCTTATTTTTTCCCTTGCTTTTAGCTGATTAATTTGATACCAAACAGTTAGTAGATACATTGATTTTTAACGAGTGAGGAAAATATGAAATTACTACTGCACTAGAAATCTTGGAAGTACGCAGAGGCCAGAAAACACCAGGAAAGGGTTTTCCACATTAAGGACAATGCAAAAGATTTTGTGAGGGTGCGTCTCACTCACAGGCTCCGCCATAAAATTGAGGAAGGCCAAGCATGGGCAAGGAAGAGCAGGTCAAACGTTTTAAAAGGTTTTTCCCACAGTTCTCGCATACTGGCAGGAAAACGTTTTTATACGTTCCCCGCAGTTTAAGGGTTAAGGATCCTCACTCCCAAAATGCATCTCCTCTCTCCCAATGACACAGGACCCAGTGTATTCAATAAGCAATATAAAATAGTAATAAAATAAATGCATTAAAAAAAGAAAATTAAAGGAAAGAAATATATAATCATTACAATACTAATTTAAGAAAACTAGATAATGCTAAATTGAGAGTAAATAATAACTTAAATGTATTTATACTTATACTGGCTGGACTACTTTTAGGGATCCTCAGTACCGAAATGCATCTCCTCTCACCCAATGCGTTGGACACATGATGTTCTACAAGGAAAATAAGAAATTTAAAAAAAATGCAGAATAAATCAAATTAGTGGAAAGCCATATAATCATTATAATACAAATGGCAGTAAATGTAGATAATCTAAAATTATGACTAAATAATAACTCAAATCTATTAATACTCATACTTGCTTTACAGCTTTTAAGGATCCTCACTCCCGAAATGCATCTTCTCTCTCCCGATGACACAGGACCCAGGGTATTCAATAAAGAAAATAAGAAAGTTATAAAATAAATGCATTAAAAAGAAAATTATAGGAAAGAAATATAAAATCATTACTTATATTAATTTAAGAAAACTAGATAATGCTAAATTAAGAGTAAATAATAACTTAAATGTATTAATACTTATACTGGCTGGACTACCTTTAGGGATTCTCAATACCGAAATGCATCTCCTCTCACCCGATGCGTTGGACACATGATGTTCTATAAGGAAAATAAGAAAGTAAAAAAAATGCAAAAATAAATAAAATTAGTGAAAAGGCACATAATCATTATAAAACAAATGGCAGTAATGTAGATAATCTAAAATTATGACTAAATAATAACTCAAATCTATTAATACTTATACTTGCTTTACAGCTTTTAAGGATCCTCACTCCGAAAATGCATCTCCTCTCTCCCGATGACACAGGACCAAGGGTATTCAATAAGGAAAATAAGAAAGTATAAAAATAAATGCATAAAAAAAGAAATTAGGGGAATGATATATATAATCATTACAATACTAATTTAAGAAAACTAGATAATGCTAAATTAAGATTAAATAATAACTCAAATGTTTTAAAACTTAAACTGGCTGGACTAATTTTATGGATCCTCAGTACTGAAATGCATCTCCTCTCACCCGATGAATTGGACACATGATGTTCTATAATGAAAATAAGAAAGTTAATATAAATGCAGAAAAAAATAAAATTAGTGGATAGGCATATAATCATTATAATACAAATGGCCGTAATGTAGATAATCTGAAATTATGACTAAATAATAACTCAAATCTATTATTACTTATACTTGCTTGACTGCTTTTAAGGATCCACATTCGCAAAAATGCATCTCCTCTTTCCTGATGACACAGGACCCAGGGTATTCAATAAGGAAAATAAGAAAGCAATGAAGTAAATGCATAAAAAAAGAAAATAAGAGGAAAGAAATATAAAATCATTAGAATACTAATTTAAGAAAACTAGTTGATGCTAAATTAAGAGTAAATAATAACTGAAATGTATTAATACGTATACTGGCTGGACTACTTTTATGGATCCTCAGTACCAAAATGCATCTCCTCTCATCGGATGAATTAGACAAATGATGTTCTATAAGGAAAATAAGAAAGTAAAGAAAAATGCAGAAATAAATAAAATTAGTGAAAGCATATAATCATTATAATACAAATGGCAGTAATGTAGATAATCTAAAATTATGACTAAATAATAACTAAAATCTATTAATACTTATACTTGCTTGACTGCTTTTAAGGATCCACACTCGCGAAATGCATCTCCTCTTTCCCGATGGCACAGGACCCAGGGTATTCAATAAGGAAAATAAGAAAGTAATAAAATAAATGCATAAAATAAGAAAATAAGAGGAAAGAAATATATAATCATTACAATACTAATTTAAGAAAACTAGATTTTGCTAAATTAAGACTAAATAATAACTCAAATGTATTAATACTTATACTGGCTGCACTACCTTTATGGATCCTCAATACCAAAATGCATCTCCTCTCACCCGATGCGTTGGACACATGATGTTCTATAACGAAAATAAGAAATTAAAAAAAAATGCAGAAATAAATCAAATTAGTGGAAAGCCATATAATTATTACAATACAAATAGAAGTAATCTAGATAATCTAAAATTATGACTAAATAATAACTCAAATCTATTAATACTTATACTTGCTTGACAGCTCTTAAGGATCCTCACTCCCGAAATGCATCTCCTCTCTCCCGATGACACAGGACCCAGGGTATTCAATAAGGAAAATAAGAAAGTAATATAATAAATGCATAAAAAAAGAAAATTAGAGGAATGATATGTATAATCATTACAATACTAATTTAATAAAACTAGATAATGCTAAATTAAAAGTAAATAATAACAAAAATTTTTAAATACTTATACTGGCTGGACTACTTTTATGGATCCTCAGTACCGAAATGCATCTCCTCTCACCCGATGACATTGGACACATGATGTTCTATAAGGAAAATAAGAAAGTAAAAAAAAAAGCAGAAATAAATAAAATTAGTGAAAAGGCACATAATCATTAGAAAACAAATGGCAGTAATGTAGATAATCTAAAATTATGACTAAATAATAACTCAAATCTATTAATACTTATACTTGCTTTACTACTATTAAGGATCCTCACTCCCGAAATGCATCTCCTCTCTTCCGATGACACAGGACCAAGGGTATTCAATAAGGAAATAAGAAAGTAATAAAATAAATGCATAAAAAAAACAAATTAGAGGAATGAAAAATATAATCATTACAATACTAATTTAAGAAAACTAGATGATGCTAAATTAAGAGTAAATAATAACTCAAATGTTTTAATACTTTAACTGGCTGGACTACTTTTATGGATCCTCAGTACCAAAATGCATCTCCTCTCACCCGATGCGTTGGACACATGATGTTCTATAACGAAAATAAGAAATTAAAAAAAATGCAGAAATAAATCAAATTAGTGGAAAGCCATATAATCATTACAATACAAATGGAAGTAATGTAGATAATCTAAAATTATGACTAAATAATAACTCAAATCTATTAATACTTATACGTGCTTGACTGCTTTTAAGGATCCTCACTCCCAAAATGCATCTCCTCTCTCCCGATGACACAGGACCCAGCGTATTCAATAAGCAAAATAAGAAAGTAATAAAATAAATGAATAAAAATAGAAAATTCGAGGAAAAAAATATATAATCATTACAATACTAATTTAAGAAAACTAGATAATGCTTAATTAAGAGTAAATAATAACTCAAATGTTTTAATACTGATACTGGCTGGACTTCTTTTATGGATCCTCAGCACCGAAATGCATCTCCTCTCACCCGATGACATTTGACACAGGATGTTCTATAAGGAAATTAAGAAAGTAAAAAAAAATGCAGAAATAAATAAAATTAGTGGAAAGGCATATAATCATTATAATACTAATGGCAGTAATGTAGATAATCTAAAATGATGACTAAATAATAACTCAAATCTATCGTTATTTATACTTGCTTCACTGCTTTTAAGGATCCTCACTCCCGAAATGCATCTTCTCTCTCCTGATGGCACAGGACCCAGGGTATTCAATAAGGAAAATAAGAAAATAATAAAATAAATGCATAAAAAAAGAAAATTAGAAGTAGGAAATATATAATTCATTACAATACTAATTTAAGAAAACTAGATAATGCTTTATTAAGTGTAAATAATAACTCAAATGTATTAATACTTATACTGGCTGGACTACTTTTATGGATCCTCAGTACCGAATAGAATCTCCTCTCAACCAATGACATTGGACACATGATGTTCCATAAGGAAATTAAGAAAGTAAAAAAAAATGCAGAAATAAATCAAATTAGTGGAAAGGCATATAATCATTATAATACAAAAGGCAGTAATGTAGATAATCTAAAATGATGACTAAATAATAACTCAAATCTATTATTATTTATACTTGCTTGACTGCTTTTAAGGATCCTCACTCCCGAAATGCATCTCCTCTCTCCCGATGACACAGGACCCAGGGTATTCAATAAGCAAAATAAGAAAGTAATAAAATAAATGAATAAAAATAGAAAATTCGAGGAAAGAAATATATAATCATTACAATACTAATTTAAGAAATTTAGATAATGCTTAATTAAGAGTAAATAATAACTCAAATGTTTTAATACTTATACTGGCTGGACTTCTTTTATGGATCCTCAGCACCGAAATGCATCTCCTCTCACCCGATGACATTTGACACAGGATGTTCTACATGGAAATTAAGAAAGTAAAAAAAAATGCTGAAATAAATAAAATTAGTGGAAAGGCATATAATCATTATAATACAAATCGCAGTAATGTAGATAATCTAAAACGATGACTAAATAATAACTCAAATCTATTATTATTTATACTTGCTTGACTGCTTTTAAGGATCCTCACTCCCGAAATGCATCTCCTCTCTCCCGATGACACAGGACCCAGGGTATTCAATAAGGAAAATAAGAAAGTAATAAAATAAATGCTTAAAAAAAGAAAATTAGAGGAAAGAAATATATAATCATTACAATACTAATTTAAGAAAACTAGATAATGATTAATTAAGAGTAAATAATAACTCAAATGTATTAATACTTATACTGGCTGGACTACTTTTATGGATCCTCAGTACCGAAATGCATCTCCTCTCACCCGATGACATTGGACACAGGATGTTCTATAAGGTAATTAAGAAAGTAAAAAAAAATGCAGTAATAAATAAAATTAGTGGAAAGGCTTATAATCATTATAATACTAATGGCAGTAATGTAGATAATCTAAAATTATGACTAAATAATAACTCAAATCTATTAATATTTTTACTTGCTTGACTTCTTTTAAGGATCCTCACTCTCAAAATGCATCATCTCTCTCCCGATGACACAGGACCCAGGGTATTCAATAAGGAAAATAAGAAAGTAATAAAATAAATGCATAAAAAAAGAAAATTAGAGGAAGAAATATATAATTATTACAATACTTATTTAAGAAAACTAGATAATGCTTAATTAAGAGAAAATAATAACTCAAATGTATTACTTCTTATACTGGCTGGACTACTTTTATGGATCCTCAGTAACGAATTGCATCTCCTCTCACCCGATGACATTGGAATCATGATGTTCTATAAGGAAATTAAGAAAATAAAAAAAAAAGCAGAAATAAATAAAATTAGTGGAAAGGCATATAATCATTATAATACAAATGACAGTAATGTAGATAATCAAAAATGAATACTAAATAATAACTCAAATCTATTAATATTTATACTTGCTTGACTGCTTTTAAGGATCCTCACTCCTGAAATGCATCTTCTCTCTCCCGATGACACAGGACCCAGGGTATTCAATAAGGAAAATAAGAAAGTAATAAAATAAATGCAAAAAAAAAGAAAATCTATTAATACTTATACGTGATTGACTGCTTTTAAGGATCCTCACTCCCAAAATGCATCTGCTCTCTCCCAATGACACAGGACCCAGCGTATTCAATAAGCAAAATAAAAAAAAAATAAAATAAATGCATAAAAGAAGATAATAAGAGGAAAGAAATATATAATCATTACATAACTAATTTTAGAAAACTAGATAATGCTAAATTAAGACTAAATAATAACTCAAATGTATTAATACTTATACTTGCTGCACTACCTTTATGGATCCTCAGTACCAAAATGCATCTCCTCTCACCAGATGACATGGGACACATGATGTTCTATAAGGAAAATAAGAAAGTAAAAAAAAATGCATAAATAAATAAAAATAGTGGAAAGGCATATAATCATTATAATACAAATGGCAGATATATAGATAATCTAAAATTATGACTAAATAATAACTCAAATCTATTAATACTTATAATTGTTTGACTGCTTTTAAGGATCCTCACTCCCGAAATGCATCTCCTTTCTACCAATGACACAGGACCCAGGGTATTAAAAAAGAAAA
Source organism: Sympetrum striolatum (assembly GCA_947579665.1). NCBI lineage: Eukaryota > Metazoa > Arthropoda > Insecta > Odonata > Libellulidae > Sympetrum > Sympetrum striolatum. The sequence goes on from OX388350.1 coordinate 10,471,695, forward strand.
TAAGAAAGTAATAAAATAAATGCATAAAAAAGAAAATTAGAGGAAAGAAATATATAATCATTACAATACTAATTTAAGAAAACTTGATAATGCTTAATTAAGAGTAAATAATAACTTAAATGTATTAATACTTATACTGGCTGGACTACTTTTAGGGATCCTCAGTACCGAAATGCATCTCCTCTCACCCAATGCTTTGGACACATGATGTTCTATAAGGAAAATAAGAAATTTAAAAAAAATGCAGAAATAAATCAAATTAGTGGAAAGCCATATAATCATTATAATACAAATGGCAGTAATGTAGATAATCTAAAATTATGACTAAATAATAACTTAAATCTATTATTACTTATACTTGCTTTACAGCTTTTGAGGATCTTCACTCCCGAAATGCATCTTCTCTCTCCTGATGACACAAGACCCAGGGTATTCAATAAGGAAAATAAGAAAGTAATAAAATAAATGCATTAAAAAGAAAATTATAGGAAAGAAATATATAATCATTACAATACTAATTTAAGAAAACTAGATAATGCTAAATTAAGAGTAAATAATAACTTAAATGTATTAATACTTATACTGGCTGGACTACCTTTAGGGATCCTCAGTACCAAAATGCATCTCCTCTCACCGGATGCGTTGGACACATGATGTTCTATAAGGAAAATAAGAAAGTAAAAAAAATGCAAAAATAAATAAAATTAAAGGAAAGGCATATAATCATTATAATACAAATGGCAGTAATGTAGATAATCTAAAATAATGACTAAATAATAACTCTAATCTATTAATACTTATACTTGCTTGACAGCTTTTAAGGATCCTCACTCCTGAAATGCATCTCCTCTCCCCCGATGACACAGGACCCAGGGTAATCCATAAGGAAAATGAGAAAGTAATAAAATAAATGCATAAAAAAAGAAAATTAGAGGATATAAATGTATAATCATTACAATACTAATTTAGGAAAACGAGATAATGCTATATTAGGAGTAAATAATAACTTAAATGTATTAATACTTATACTGGCTGGACTTCTTTTATGGATCCTCAGTACCGAAATGCATCTCCTCTCACCCGATGACATTGGACACATGATGTTCTATAAGGAAAATAAGAAAATAAAAAAAAATGCAGAAATATTTTAAATTGGTGGAAAGGCATATAATCTTTATAATACAAATGGCAGTAATGTAGATAATCTAAAATTATGACTAAATAATAACTCAAATCTATTAATACTTATACTTGTTTGACTGCTTTTAAGGATCCTCACTCCCGAAATGCATCTCCTCTCTACCAATGACACAGGACCCAGGGTATTCAAAAAGAAAATAAGAAAGTAATAAAATAAATGGAAAAAAAAAAGAAAATAAGAGTAAAGAAATATATAATCATTACATTACTAATTTAAGAAAACTAGATAATGCTAAATTAAGAGTAAATAATAACTTAAATGTATTAATACTTATACTGGCTGGACTACTTTTAGGGATCCTCAGTACCGAAATGCATCTCCTCTCACCCAATGCTTTGGACACATGATGTTCTATAAGGAAAATAAAAATTTAAAAAAAATGCAGAAATAAATCAAATTAGTGGAAAGCAATATAATCATTATAATACAAATGGCAGTAATGTAGATAATCTAAAATGATGACTAAAAAATAACTCAAATCTATTAATACCTATACTTGCTTTACAGCTTTTAAGGATCCTCACTCCCGAAATGCATCACCTCTCTCCCGATGACACAGGACCCAGGGTATTCAATAAGTAAAATAAGAAAGTAATAAAATAAATGCATTAAAAAGAATATTAGAGGAAAGAAATATATAATTATTACAATACTAATTTAAGAAAACTAGATATTGCTAAATTAAGAGTAAATAATAACTTAAATGTATTAATACTTATACTGGCTGGACTACCTTTAGGGATCCTCAGTACCGAAATGCATCTCCTCTCACCCGATGCGTTGGACACATGATGTTCTATAAGGAAAATAAGAAAGTAAAAAAAAATGCAAAAATAAATAAAATTAGTGGAAAGGCATATTATCATTATAATACAAATAGCAGTAATGTAGGTAATCTAAAATTATGATTAAATAATAACTCAAATCTATTAATACTTATACTTGCTTGACAGCTTTTAAAGATCCTCACTCCGGAAATGCATCTCCTCTCCCCCGATGACACAGGACCCAGCGTATTCAATAAGCAACATAAAAAAGTAATAAAATAAATGCATAAAAAAAGAAAATTAAAGGAAAGAAATATATAATCACTACAATACTAATTTAAGAAAACTAGATAATGCTAAATTAAGAGTAAATAATAACTCAAATGTATTAATACTTATACTGGCTGGACTACTTTTATGGATCCTCAGTACCAAAATGCATCTCCTCTCTCCGGATGAATTGGACACATGATGTTCTGTAAGGAAATAAGAAAGTAAAAAAAAATTCAGAAATAAATAAAATTAGTGGAAAGGCATATAATCATTATAATACAAATGGCAGTAATGTAGATAATCTAAAATTATGACTAAATAATAACTCAAATCTATTAATACTTATACGTGCTTGACTGCTTTTAACCCATAAGATGCGGGAGTATTTTTCCCTCGTGACAGTCGTGTGCGGGAGGTAAGTTAGAGAAACGGTCCCTTCTCCTGGTGGGTCAGACTAATTGCAGCAGGCAGAAAACCCCCAAAATCCGGGTAGACTTTTTCCGATGCCCGCGGTCAGCGGTTATTGTTTAAGACTTTTGCTTGTTCCTTTAACGTGGAAGCAATTGCCAATGATTTAATTGTCTTATTTTTTCCCTTGCTTTTAGCTGATTAATTTGATACCAAACAGTTAGTAGATACATTGATTTTTAATGAGTGAGGAAAATATGAAATTACTACTGCACTAGAAATCTTGGAAGTACGCAGAGGCCGGAAAACCCCGGGGAAGGGTTTTCCACATTAAAGACAATGCAAAAGATTTTGTGAGGGTGCGTCTCATTCACAGGCACCGCCATAAAATTGAGGAAGGCCAAGCATGGGCAAGGAAGAGCAGGTCAAACGTTTTAAAACATTTTTCCCGCAGTTCTCGCATGTTGGCAGGAAAACGTTTTTATACGTTCCCTGCAGTTTAAGGGTTAAGGATCCTCACTCCCAAAATGCATCTCCTCTCACCCAATGACATTGGACACATGATGTTCTATAAGGAAATTAAAAAAGTAAAAAAAAATGCAGAAATAAATAAATTAGTGGAAAGGCATATAATCATTATAATACAAAAAGCAGTAATGTAGATAATCTAAAATGATGACTAAATAATAACTCAAATCTATTATTATTTATACTTGCTTGACTGCTTTTAAGGATCCTCACTCCCCAAATGCATCTCCTCTCTCCCGATGGCACAGGACCCAGGGTATTCAATAAGGAAAATAAGAAAGTAATAAAATAAATGCAAAAAAAAAGAAAATTAGAGGAAAGAAATATATAATCATTACAATACTAATTTAAGAAAACTTGATAATGCTTAATTAAGAGTAAATAATAACTTAAATGTATTAATACTTATACTGGCTGGACTACTTTTAGGGATCCTCAGTACCGAAATGCATCTCCTCTCACCCAATGCTTTGGACACATGATGTTCTATAAGGAAAATAAGAAATTTAAAAAAAATGCAGAAATAAATCAAATTAGTGGAAAGCCATATAATCATTATAATACAAATGGCAGTAATGTAGATAATCTAAAATTATGACTAAATAATAACTTAAATCTATTATTACTTATACTTGCTTTACAGCTTTTGAGGATCTTCACTCCCGAAATGCATCTTCTCTCTCCTGATGACACAAGACCCAGGGTATTCAATAAGGAAAATAAGAAAGTAATAAAATAAATGCATTAAAAAGAAAATTATAGGAAAGAAATATATAATCATTACAATACTAATTTAAGAAAACTAGATAATGCTAAATTAAGAGTAAATAATAACTTAAATGTATTAATACTTATACTGGCTGGACTACCTTTAGGGATCCTCAGTACCAAAATGCATCTCCTCTCACCGGATGCGTTGGACACATGATGTTCTATAAGGAAAATAAGAAAGTAAAAAAAATGCAAAAATAAATAAAATTAAAGGAAAGGCATATAATCATTATAATACAAATGGCAGTAATGTAGATAATCTAAAATAATGACTAAATAATAACTCTAATCTATTAATACTTATACTTGCTTGACAGCTTTTAAGGATCCTCACTCCTGAAATGCATCTCCTCTCCCCCGATGACACAGGACCCAGGGTAATCCATAAGGAAAATGAGAAAGTAATAAAATAAATGCATAAAAAAAGAAAATTAGAGGATATAAATGTATAATCATTACAATACTAATTTAGGAAAACGAGATAATGCTATATTAGGAGTAAATAATAACTTAAATGTATTAATACTTATACTGGCTGGACTTCTTTTATGGATCCTCAGTACCAAAATGCATCTCCTCTCACCCGATGACATTGGACACATGATGTTCTATAAGGAAAATAAGAAAATAAAAAAAAATGCAGAAATATTTTAAATTGGTGGAAAGGCATATAATCTTTATAATACAAATGGCAGTAATGTAGATAATCTAAAATTATGACTAAATAATAACTCAAATCTATTAATACTTATACTTGTTTGACTGCTTTTAAGGATCCTCACTCCCGAAATGCATCTCCTCTCTACCAATGACACAGGACCCAGGGTATTCAAAAAGAAAATAAGAAAGTAATAAAATAAATGGAAAAAAAAAAGAAAATAAGAGTAAAGAAATATATAATCATTACATTACTAATTTAAGAAAACTAGATAATGCTAAATTAAGAGTAAATAATAACTTAAATGTATTAATACTTATACTGGCTGGACTACTTTTAGGGATCCTCAGTACCGAAATGCATCTCCTCTCACCCAATGCTTTGGACACATGATGTTCTATAAGGAAAATAAAAATTTAAAAAAAATGCAGAAATAAATCAAATTAGTGGAAAGCAATATAATCATTATAATACAAATGGCAGTAATGTAGATAATCTAAAATGATGACTAAAAAATAACTCAAATCTATTAATACCTATACTTGCTTTACAGCTTTTAAGGATCCTCACTCCCGAAATGCATCACCTCTCTCCCGATGACACAGGACCCAGGGTATTCAATAAGTAAAATAAGAAAGTAATAAAATAAATGCATTAAAAAGAATATTAGAGGAAAGAAATATATAATTATTACAATACTAATTTAAGAAAACTAGATATTGCTAAATTAAGAGTAAATAATAACTTAAATGTATTAATACTTATACTGGCTGGACTACCTTTAGGGATCCTCAGTACCGAAATGCATCTCCTCTCACCCGATGCGTTGGACACATGATGTTCTATAAGGAAAATAAGAAAGTAAAAAAAAATGCAAAAATAAATAAAATTAGTGGAAAGGCATATTATCATTATAATACAAATAGCAGTAATGTAGGTAATCTAAAATTATGATTAAATAATAACTCAAATCTATTAATACTTATACTTGCTTGACAGCTTTTAAAGATCCTCACTCCGGAAATGCATCTCCTCTCCCCCGATGACACAGGACCCAGCGTATTCAATAAGCAACATAAAAAAGTAATAAAATAAATGCATAAAAAAAGAAAATTAAAGGAAAGAAATATATAATCACTACAATACTAATTTAAGAAAACTAGATAATGCTAAATTAAGAGTAAATAATAACTCAAATGTATTAATACTTATACTGGCTGGACTACTTTTATGGATCCTCAGTACCAAAATGCATCTCCTCTCTCCGGATGAATTGGACACATGATGTTCTGTAAGGAAATAAGAAAGTAAAAAAAAATTCAGAAATAAATAAAATTAGTGGAAAGGCATATAATCATTATAATACAAATGGCAGTAATGTAGATAATCTAAAATTATGACTAAATAATAACTCAAATCTATTAATACTTATACGTGCTTGACTGCTTTTAACCCATAAGATGCGGGAGTATTTTTCCCTCGTGACAGTCGTGTGCGGGAGGTAAGTTAGAGAAACGGTCCCTTCTCCTGGTGGGTCAGACTAATTGCAGCAGGCAGAAAACCCCCAAAATCCGGGTAGACTTTTTCCGATGCCCGCGGTCAGCGGTTATTGTTTAAGACTTTTGCTTGTTCCTTTAACGTGGAAGCAATTGCCAATGATTTAATTGTCTTATTTTTTCCCTTGCTTTTAGCTGATTAATTTGATACCAAACAGTTAGTAGATACATTGATTTTTAATGAGTGAGGAAAATATGAAATTACTACTGCACTAGAAATCTTGGAAGTACGCAGAGGCCGGAAAACCCCGGGGAAGGGTTTTCCACATTAAAGACAATGCAAAAGATTTTGTGAGGGTGCGTCTCATTCACAGGCACCGCCATAAAATTGAGGAAGGCCAAGCATGGGCAAGGAAGAGCAGGTCAAACGTTTTAAAACATTTTTCCCGCAGTTCTCGCATGTTGGCAGGAAAACGTTTTTATACGTTCCCCGCAGTTTAAGGGTTAAGGATCCTCACTCCCAAAATGCATCTCCTCTCACCCAATGACATTGGACACATGATGTTCTATAAGGAAATTAAAAAAGTAAAAAAAAATGCAGAAATAAATAAATTAGTGGAAAGGCATATAATCATTATAATACAAAAAGCAGTAATGTAGATAATCTAAAATGATGACTAAATAATAACTCAAATCTATTATTATTTATACTTGCTTGACTGCTTTTAAGGATCCTCACTCCCCAAATGCATCTCCTCTCTCCCGATGGCACAGGACCCAGGGTATTCAATAAGGAAAATAAGAAAGTAATAAAATAAATGCAAAAAAAAAGAAAATTAGAGGAAAGAAATATATAATCATGACAATACTAATTTAAGAAAACTAGATAATGCTAAATTAAGAGTAAATAATTACTTAAATGTATTAATACTTATACTGGCTGGACTACATTTAGGGATCCTCAGTACCGAAATGCATCTCCTCTCACCCGATGCGTTGGACACATGATGTTCTATAAGGAAAAAGAAGAAAGTATAAAAAAATGCAGAAATAAATAAAATTAGTGAAAAGGCATATAATCTTTATAATACAAATGGCAGTAATGTAGATAATCTAAAATTATGACTAAATAATAACTCAAATCTATTAATACTTATACTTGCTTGACTGCTTTTAAGGATCCTCACTCCCGAAATGCATCTCCTCTCCCCCGATGGCACAGGACCCAGGGTATTCAATAAGGAAATTAAGAAAGTAATAAAATAAATGCATAAAAAAAGGAAATTAGAGGAAAGAAATATATAATCATTACAATACTAATTTAAGAAAACTTGATAATGCTTAATTAAGAGTAAATATTAACTCAAATGTATTAATACTTATACTGGCTGGAATACTTTTATGGATCCTCAGTAACCAAATGCATCTCCTCTCACCCAATGACATTGGACACATGATGTTCTATAAGGAAAATAAGAAAGTAAAAAAAAATGCAGAAATTTTTAAAATTAGTGGAAAGGCATATAATCATTATAATACAAATGGCAGTAATGTAGATAATCTAAACTTATGACTAAATAATAACTCATATCTATTAATACTTATACTTGCTTGACTGCTATTAAGGATCCTCACTCCCAAAATGCATCTCCTCTCTCCCGATGACACAGGACCCAGCGTATTCAATAAGCAAAATAAAAAAGTAATAAAATAAATGCATAAAAAAGAAAATTAAAGGAAAGAAATATATAATCATTACAATACTAATTTAATAAAACTAGATAATGCTAAATCAAGAGTAAATAATAGCTCAAATGTATTTATACATATAATGGCTGGACTACTTTTATGGATCCTCAGTACCAAAATGCATCTCCTCTCACCCGATGACATTGGACACATGATGTTCTATAAGGAAAATAAGAAAGTAAAAAAAAATGCAGAAATAAATAAAATTAGTGGAAAGGCATATAATCTTTATAATACAAATGGCAGTAATGTAGATAATATAAAATTATGACTAAATAATAACTCAAATCTATTAATACTTATACTTGCTTTACTACTATTAAGGATCCTCACTCCCGAAATGCATCTCCTCTCTCCCGATGACACAGGACCAAGGGTATTCAATAAGGAAAATAAGAAAGTAATAAAATAAATGCATAAAAAAAGAAAATTATAGGAAAGAAATAAATAATCATTACTATACTAATTTAAAAAAACTAGATCATGCTAAATTAAGAGTAAATAATAACTTAAATGTATTAATACTTATACTGGCTGGACTACTTTTAGGGATCGTCAGTACAGAAATGCATCTCCTCTCACCCGATGACATTGGACACATGATGTTCTATAAGGAAAATAAGAAAGTAAAATAAAATGTAGAAATAAACAAAATTAGTGAAAAGGCACATAATCATTATAATACAAATGGCAGTAATGTAGATAATCTAAAATTATGACTAAATAATAACTCAAAACTATTAATACTTATACTTGCTTTACAGCTTTTAAGGATCCTCACTCCCGAAATGCATCTCCTCTCTCCCGATGACACAGGACCAAGGGTATTCAATAAGGAAAATAAGAAAGTATTAAAATAAATGCATAAAAAAAGAAATTAGGGGAATGATATATATAATCATTACAATACTAATTTAAGAAAACTAGATAATGCTAAATTAAGATTAAATAATAACTCAAATGTTTTAATACTTAAACTGGCTGGACTACTTTTATGGATCCTCAGTACCGAAATGCATCTCCTCTCACCAAATGAATTGGACACATGATGAACTATAATGAAAACAAGAAAGTAAAAAAAATGCAGAAATAAATAAAATTAGTGGAAAGGCATATAATTATTATAATACAAATGGCAGTAATGTAGATAATCTAAAATGATGGCTAAATAATAACTCAAATCTATTATTACTTATACTTGCTTGACTGCTTTTAAGGATCCAGACTCGCGAAATGCATCTCCTCTCTCCTGATGACACAGGACCCAGCGTATTCAATAAGCAAATAAAAAAAGTAATAAAATAAATGCATAAAAAAAAAATTAGAGGAAAAAAATATATAATCATTACAATACTAATTTAAAAAAAAATGGTTAATGCTAAATTAAGAGTAAATAATAACTCAAATGTATTAATACTTATACTGGCTGGACTACTTTTATGGATCCTCAGTACCAAAATGCATCTCCTCTCAACCGATGCGTTGGACACATGATGTTCTATAAGGAAAATTAAAATTAAAAAAGAATGCAGAAATAAATCAAATTAGTGGAAAGCCATATAATCATTATAATACAAATGGCAGTAAAGTAGATAAGCCAAAATTATTACTAAATAATAACTCAAATCTATTAATAGTTATACTTGCTTGACAGCTTTTAAGGATCCTCAGTACCAAAATGCATCTCCTCTCACCGGATGAATTGGAAACATGATGTTCTATAAAAAAAATAAGAAATTAAAAAAAATGCAGAAATAAATCAAATTAGTGGAAAGCCATATAATCATTACAATACAAATGGAAGTAATGTAGATAAACTAAAATTATGACTAAATAATAACTCATACCTATTAATACTTATATGTGCTTGACTGCTTTTAAGGATCCTCACCCCCAAAATGCATCTCCTCTCTCCCGATGACACAGGACCAAGCGTATTCAATAAGCAAAATAAAAAAGTAATAAAATAAATGCATTAAAAAGAAAATTATAGGAAAGAAATATATAATCATTACAATACTAATTAAAGAAAACTAGATAATGCTAAATTAAGAGTAAATAATAACTTAAATGTATTAATACTTATACTGGCTGGACTACTTTTAGGGATATTCAGTACGGAAATGCATCTCCTCTCACCCGATGACATTAGACACATGTTGTTCTATAAGGAAAATAAGAAAGTAAAAAAAAAAGCAGAAATAAAACAAATTAGTAAAAAGGCACATAATCATTATAAAACAAATGGCAGTAATGTAGATAATCTAAAATTATGACTAAATAATAACTCAAATCTATTAATACTTATACTTGCTTTGCAACTTCTAAGGATCCTCACTACCGAAATGCATCTTCTCTCTCCCGATGACACAGGACCCAGGGTATTCAATAAGGAAAATAAGAAAGTAATAAAATAAATGCATAAAAAAAGAAATTAGGGGAATGATATATATAATCATTACAATACTAATTTAAGAAAACTAGATGATGCTAAATTAAGAGTATATAATAACTGAAATGTATTAATACTTGTACTGGCTGGACTACTTTTATGGATCCTCAGTACCAAAATGCATCTCCTCTCATTGGATGAATTAGACACATGATGTTCTATAAGGAAAATAAGAAAGTAAAGAAAAATGCAGAAATAAATAAAATTAGTGGAAAGGCATATAAGCATTATAGTACAAATGGCAGTAATGTAGATAATCTAAAATTATGACTAAATAATAACTCAAATCTATTAATATTTATACTTGCTTGACTGCTTTTAAGGATCCACACTCGTGAAATGCATCTCCTCTTTCCCGATGACACAGGACCAACGGTATTCAATAAGGAAAATAAGAAAGTAATAAAATAAATGCAAAAATAAGAAAATAAGAGGAAAGAAATATATAATCATTACAATACTAATTTAAGAAAACTAGATAATGCTAAATTAAGAGTAAATAATAACTCAAATGTATTAATACTTATACTGGAACACTACCTTTATGGATCCTCAGTACCAAAATCCATCTCCTCTCGCCAGATGAATTGGACATATGATGAATATAAGGAAAATAAGATAGTAAAAATAAATGCAGAAATAAATAAAAATAGTGGAAAGGCATATACTCTTTATAATACAAATGGCAGTAATGTAGATAATCTAAAATTATGACTAAATAATGACTCAAATCTATTAATACTTATAATTGTTTGACTGCTTTTAAGGATCCTCACTCCCGAAATGCATCTCCTTTCTACCAATGACACAGGACCCAGGGTATTAAAAAAGAAAATAAGAAAGTAATAAAATAAATGCATAAAAAAGAAAATTAGAGGAAAGAAATATATAATCATTACAATACTAATTTAAGAAAACTTGATAATGCTTAATTAAGAGTAAATAATAACTTAAATGTATTAATACTTATACTGGCTGGACTACTTTTAGGGATCCTCAGTACCGAAATGCATCTCCTCTCACCCAATGCTTTGGACACATGATGTTCTATAAGGAAAATAAGAAATTTAAAAAAAATGCAGAAATAAATCAAATTAGTGGAAAGCCATATAATCATTATAATACAAATGGCAGTAATGTAGATAATCTAAAATTATGACTAAATAATAACTTAAATCTATTATTACTTATACTTGCTTTACAGCTTTTGAGGATCTTCACTCCCGAAATGCATCTTCTCTCTCCTGATGACACAAGACCCAGGGTATTCAATAAGGAAAATAAGAAAGTAATAAAATAAATGCATTAAAAAGAAAATTATAGGAAAGAAATATATAATCATTACAATACTAATTTAAGAAAACTAGATAATGCTAAATTAAGAGTAAATAATAACTTAAATGTATTAATACTTATACTGGCTGGACTAACTTTAGGGATCCTCAGTACCAAAATGCATCTCCTCTCACCGGATGCGTTGGACACATGATGTTCTATAAGGAAAATAAGAAAGTAAAAAAAATGCAAAAATAAATAAAATTAAAGGAAAGGCATATAATCATTATAATACAAATGGCAGTAATGTAGATAATCTAAAATAATGACTAAATAATAACTCTAATCTATTAATACTTATACTTGCTTGACAGCTTTTAAGGATCCTCACTCCTGAAATGCATCTCCTCTCCCCCGATGACACAGGACCCAGGGTAATCCATAAGGAAAATGAGAAAGTAATAAAATAAATGCATAAAAAAAGAAAATTAGAGGATATAAATGTATAATCATTACAATACTAATTTAGGAAAACGAGATAATGCTATATTAGGAGTAAATAATAACTTAAATGTATTAATACTTATACTGGCTGGACTTCTTTTATGGATCCTCAGTACCGAAATGCATCTCCTCTCACCCGATGACATTGGACACATGATGTTCTATAAGGAAAATAAGAAAATAAAAAAAAATGCAGAAATATTTTAAATTGGTGGAAAGGCATATAATCTTTATAATACAAATGGCAGTAATGTAGATAATCTAAAATTATGACTAAATAATAACTCAAATCTATTAATACTTATACTTGTTTGACTGCTTTTAAGGATCCTCACTCCCGAAATGCATCTCCTCTCTACCAATGACACAGGACCCAGGGTATTCAAAAAGAAAATAAGAAAGTAATAAAATAAATGGAAAAAAAAAAGAAAATAAGAGTAAAGAAATATATAATCATTACATTACTAATTTAAGAAAACTAGATAATGCTAAATTAAGAGTAAATAATAACTTAAATGTATTAATACTTATACTGGCTGGACTACTTTTAGGGATCCTCAGTACCGAAATGCATCTCCTCTCACCCAATGCTTTGGACACATGATGTTCTATAAGGAAAATAAAAATTTAAAAAAAATGCAGAAATAAATCAAATTAGTGGAAAGCAATATAATCATTATAATACAAATGGCAGTAATGTAGATAATCTAAAATGATGACTAAAAAATAACTCAAATCTATTAATACCTATACTTGCTTTACAGCTTTTAAGGATCCTCACTCCCGAAATGCATCACCTCTCTCCCGATGACACAGGACCCAGGGTATTCAATAAGTAAAATAAGAAAGTAATAAAATAAATGCATTAAAAAGAATATTAGAGGAAAGAAATATATAATTATTACAATACTAATTTAAGAAAACTAGATATTGCTAAATTAAGAGTAAATAATAACTTAAATGTATTAATACTTATACTGGCTGGACTACCTTTAGGGATCCTCAGTACCGAAATGCATCTCCTCTCACCCGATGCGTTGGACACATGATGTTCTATAAGGAAAATAAGAAAGTAAAAAAAAATGCAAAAATAAATAAAATTAGTGGAAAGGCATATTATCATTATAATACAAATAGCAGTAATGTAGGTAATCTAAAATTATGATTAAATAATAACTCAAATCTATTAATACTTATACTTGCTTGACAGCTTTTAAAGATCCTCACTCCGGAATTCATCTCCTCTCCCCCGATGACACAGGACCCAGCGTATTCAATAAGCAACATAAAAAAGTAATAAAATAAATGCATAAAAAAAGAAAATTAAAGGAAAGAAATATATAATCACTACAATACTAATTTAAGAAAACTAGATAATGCTAAATTAAGAGTAAATAATAACTCAAATGTATTAATACTTATACTGGCTGGACTACTTTTATGGATCCTCAGTACCAAAATGCATCTCCTCTCTCCGGATGAATTGGACACATGATGTTCTGTAAGGAAATAAGAAAGTAAAAAAAAATTCAGAAATAAATAAAATTAGTGGAAAGGCATATAATCATTATAATACAAATGGCAGTAATGTAGATAATCTAAAATTATGACTAAATAATAACTCAAATCTATTAATACTTATACGTGCTTGACTGCTTTTAACCCATAAGATGCGGGAGTATTTTTCCCTCGTGACAGTCGTGTGCGGGAGGTAAGTTAGAGAAACAGTCCCTTCTCCTGGTGGGTCAGACTAATTGCAGCAGGCAGAAAACCCCCAAAATCCGGGTAGACTTTTTCCGATGCCCGCGGTCAGCGGTTATTGTTTAAGACTTTTGCTTGTTCCTTTAACGTGGAAGCAATTGCCAATGATTTAATTGTCTTATTTTTTCCCTTGCTTTTAGCTGATTAATTTGATACCAAACAGTTAGTAGATACATTGATTTTTAATGAGTGAGGAAAATATGAAATTACTACTGCACTAGAAATCTTGGAAGTACGCAGAGGCCGGAAAACCCCGGGGAAGGGTTTTCCACATTAAAGACAATGCAAAAGATTTTGTGAGGGTGCGTCTCATTCACAGGCACCGCCATAAAATTGAGGAAGGCCAAGCATGGGCAAGGAAGAGCAGGTCAAACGTTTTAAAACATTTTTCCCGCAGTTCTCGCATGTTGGCAGGAAAACGTTTTTATACGTTCCCCGCAGTTTAAGGGTTAAGGATCCTCACTCCCAAAATGCATCTCCTCTCACCCAATGACATTGGACACATGATGTTCTATAAGGAAATTAAAAAAGTAAAAAAAAATGCAGAAATAAATAAATTAGTGGAAAGGCATATAATCATTATAATACAAAAAGCAGTAATGTAGATAATCTAAAATGATGACTAAATAATAACTCAAATCTATTATTATTTATACTTGCTTGACTGCTTTTAAGGATCCTCACTCCCCAAATGCATCTCCTCTCTCCCGATGGCACAGGACCCAGGGTATTCAATAAGGAAAATAAGAAAGTAATAAAATAAATGCAAAAAAAAAGAAAATTAGAGGAAAGAAATATATAATCATGACAATACTAATTTAAGAAAACTAGATAATGCTAAATTAAGAGTAAATAATTACTTAAATGTATTAATACTTATACTGGCTGGACTACATTTAGGGATCCTCAGTACCGAAATGCATCTCCTCTCACCCGATGCGTTGGACACATGATGTTCTATAAGGAAAAAGAAGAAAGTATAAAAAAATGCAGAAATAAATAAAATTAGTGAAAAGGCATATAATCTTTATAATACAAATGGCAGTAATGTAGATAATCTAAAATTATGACTAAATAATAACTCAAATCTATTAATACTTATACTTGCTTGACTGCTTTTAAGGATCCTCACTCCCGAAATGCATCTCCTCTCCCCCGATGGCACAGGACCCAGGGTATTCAATAAGGAAATTAAGAAAGTAATAAAATAAATGCATAAAAAAAGGAAATTAGAGGAAAGAAATATATAATCATTACAATACTAATTTAAGAAAACTTGATAATGCTTAATTAAGAGTAAATATTAACTCAAATGTATTAATACTTATACTGGCTGGAATACTTTTATGGATCCTCAGTAACGAAATGCATCTCCTCTCACCCAATGACATTGGACACATGATGTTCTATAAGGAAAATAAGAAAGTAAAAAAAAATGCAGAAATTTTTAAAATTAGTGGAAAGGCATATAATCATTATAATACAAATGGCAGTAATGTAGATAATCGAAACTTATGACTAAATAATAACTCATATCTATTAATACTTATACTTGCTTGACTGCTATTAAGGATCCTCACTCCCAAAATGCATCTCCTCTCTCCCGATGACACAGGACCCAGCGTATTCAATAAGCAAAATAAAAAAGTAATAAAATAAATGCATAAAAAAAGAAAATTAAAGGAAAGAAATATATAATCATTACAATACTAATTTAATAAAACTAGATAATGCTAAATCAAGAGTAAATAATAGCTCAAATGTATTTATACATATAATGGCTGGACTACTTTTATGGATCCTCAGTACCAAAATGCATCTCCTCTCACCCGATGACATTGGACACATGATGTTCTATAAGGAAAATAAGAAAGTAAAAAAAAATGCAGAAATAAATAAAATTAGTGGAAAGGCATATAATCTTTATAATACAAATGGCAGTAATGTAGATAATATAAAATTATGACTAAATAATAACTCAAATCTATTAATACTTATACTTGCTTTACTACTATTAAGGATCCTCACTCCCGAAATGCATCTCCTCTCTCCCGATGACACAGGACCAAGGGTATTCAATAAGGAAAATAAGAAAGTAATAAAATAAATGCATAAAAAAAGAAAATTATAGGAAAGAAATAAATAATCATTACTATACTAATTTAAAAAAACTAGATCATGCTAAATTAAGAGTAAATAATAACTTAAATGTATTAATACTTATACTGGCTGGACTACTTTTAGGGATCGTCAGTACAGAAATGCATCTCCTCTCACCCGATGACATTGGACACATGATGTTCTATAAGGAAAATAAGAAAGTAAAATAAAATGTAGAAATAAACAAAATTAGTGAAAAGGCACATAATCATTATAATACAAATGGCAGTAATGTAGATAATCTAAAATTATGACTAAATAATAACTCAAAACTATTAATACTTATACTTGCTTTACGGCTTTTAAGGATCCTCACTCCCGAAATGCATCTCCTCTCTCCCGATGACACAGGACCAAGGGTATTCAATAAGGAAAATAAGAAAGTATTAAAATAAATGCATAAAAAAAGAAATTAGGGGAATGATATATATAATCATTACAATACTAATTTAAGAAAACTAGATAATGCTAAATTAAGATTAAATAATAACTCAAATGTTTTAATACTTAAACTGGCTGGACTACTTTTATGGATCCTCAGTACCGAAATGCATCTCCTCTCACCAAATGAATTGGACACATGATGAACTATAATGAAAACAAGAAAGTAAAAAAAATGCAGAAATAAATAAAATTAGTGGAAAGGCATATAATTATTATAATACAAATGGCAGTAATGTAGATAATCTAAAATGATGGCTAAATAATAACTCAAATCTATTATTACTTATACTTGCTTGACTGCTTTTAAGGATCCAGACTCGCGAAATGCATCTCCTCTCTCCTGATGACACAGGACCCAGCGTATTCAATAAGCAAATAAAAAAAGTAATAAAATAAATGCATAAAAAAAAAATTAGAGGAAAAAAATATATAATCATTACAATACTAATTTAAAAAAAAATGGTTAATGCTAAATTAAGAGTAAATAATAACTCAAATGTATTAATACTTATACTGGCTGGACTACTTTTATGGATCCTCAGTACCAAAATGCATCTCCTCTCACCCGATGCGTTGGACACATGATGTTCTATAAGGAAAATTAAAATTAAAAAAGAATGCAGAAATAAATCAAATTAGTGGAAAGCCATATAATCATTATAATACAAATGGCAGTAAAGTAGATAAGCCAAAATTATTACTAAATAATAACTCAAATCTATTAATAGTTATACTTGCTTGACAGCTTTTAAGGATCCTCAGTACCAAAATGCATCTCCTCTCACCGGATGAATTGGAAACATGATGTTCTATAAAAAAAATAAGAAATTAAAAAAAATGCAGAAATAAATCAAAATAGTGGAAAGCCATATAATCATTACAATACAAATGGAAGTAATGTAGATAAACTAAAATTATGACTAAATAATAACTCATACCTATTAATACTTATATGTGCTTGACTGCTTTTAAGGATCCTCACCCCCAAAATGCATCTCCTCTCTCCCGATGACACAGGACCAAGCGTATTCAATAAGCAAAATAAAAAAGTAATAAAATAAATGCATTAAAAAGAAAATTATAGGAAAGAAATATATAATCATTACAATACTAATTAAAGAAAACTAGATAATGCTAAATTAAGAGTAAATAATAACTTAAATGTATTAATACTTATACTGGCTGGACTACTTTTAGGGATATTCAGTACGGAAATGCATCTCCTCTCACCCGATGACATTAGACACATGTTGTTCTATAAGGAAAATAAGAAAGTAAAAAAAAAAGCAGAAATAAAACAAATTAGTAAAAAGGCACATAATCATTATAAAACAAATGGCAGTAATGTAGATAATCTAAAATTATGACTAAATAATAACTCAAATCTATTAATACTTATACTTGCTTTGCAACTTCTAAGGATCCTCACTACCGAAATGCATCTTCTCTCTCCCGATGACACAGGACCCAGGGTATTCAATAAGGAAAATAAGAAAGTAATAAAATAAATGCATAAAAAAAGAAATTAGGGGAATGATATATATAATCATTACAATACTAATTTAAGAAAACTAGATGATGCTAAATTAAGAGTATATAATAACTGAAATGTATTAATACTTGTACTGGCTGGACTACTTTTATGGATCCTCAGTACCAAAATGCATCTCCTCTCATTGGATGAATTAGACACATGATGTTCTATAAGGAAAATAAGAAAGTAAAGAAAAATGCAGAAATAAATAAAATTAGTGGAAAGGCATATAAGCATTATAGTACAAATGGCAGTAATGTAGATAATCTAAAATTATGACAAAATAATAACTCAAATCTATTAATATTTATACTTGCTTGACTGCTTTTAAGGATCCACACTCGTGAAATGCATCTCCTCTTTCCCGATGACACAGGACCAACGGTATTCAATAAGGAAAATAAGAAAGTAATAAAATAAATGCAAAAATAAGAAAATAAGAGGAAAGAAATATATAATCATTACAATACTAATTTAAGAAAACTAGATAATGCTAAATTAAGAGTAAATAATAACTCAAATGTATTAATACTTATACTGGAACACTACCTTTATGGATCCTCAGTACCAAAATCCATCTCCTCTCGCCAGATGAATTGGACATATGATGAATATAAGGAAAATAAGATAGTAAAAATAAATGCAGAAATAAATAAAAATAGTGGAAAGGCATATACTCTTTATAATACAAATGGCAGTAATGTAGATAATCTAAAATTATGACTAAATAATGACTCAAATCTATTAATACTTATACTTGCTTGACTTCTTTTAAGGATCCTAACACCCGAAATGCATCTTCTCTTTCCCGATGACACAGGACCCAGGGTATTCAATAAAGAAAATAAGAAAGTAATAAAATAAATGCATAAAAAAAGAAAATTATAGGAAAGAAATATATAATCATTACAATACTAATTTAAGAAAACTAAATAATGCTAAATTAAGAGTAAATAATAACTTAAATGTATTAATACTGATACTGGCTGGACTACTTTTATGGATCCTCAGTACCGAAATGCATCTCCTCTCACCCGATGACATTGGTAACATGCTGTTTTATAAGGAACATAAGAAAGTAAAAAAAATGCATAAATAAATAAAATTAGTGGAAAGGCATATAATCATTATAATACAAATGGCAGTAATGTAGATAATCTAAAATTATGACTAAATAATAACTCAAATCTATTAATACTTTTACATGCTTGACTTCTTATAAGGATCCTCACACCCAAAATGCATCTCCTCTCTCCCAATGACACAGGACCCGAGGTATTCAATAAGGAAAAAAAGAAACTAATAAAATAAATGCATTTAAAAAGAAAATTATAGGAAAGAAATATATAATCATTACAATACTAATTTAAGAAAACTAAATAATGCTAAATTAAGAGTAAATAATAACTTAAATGTATTAATACTTATACTGGCTTGACTACTATTATGGACCCTCAGTACTGAAATGCATCTCCTCTCACCCGATGACATTGGACACATGATGTTCTATAAGGTAAATAAGAAAGTAAAAAAAAATGCATAAATAAATAAAATAAGTGGAAAGGCATATAATCAATCTAATACTAATGGCAGTAATGTAGATAATCTAAAATTATGACTAAATAATAACTCAAATCTATTAATACTTATACTTGCTTGACTGCTTTTAAGGATCCTCACTCCCGAAATGCATCTCCTCTCACCCGATGACATTGGACACATGATGTTCTATAAGGTAAATAAGAAAGTAAAAAAAAATGCATAAATAAATAAAAAAAGTGGAAAGGCATATAATCAATATAATACTAATGGCAGTAAACTAGATAATCTAAAATTATGACTAAATAATAACTCAAATCTATTAATACTTATACTTGCTTGACTGCTTTTAAGGATCCTCACTCCCGAAATGCATCTCCTCTCTCCCGATGACACAGGACCCAGGGTATTCAATAAGGAAAATAAGAAAGTAATAAAATAAATGCATAAAAAAAGAAAATTAGAGGAAAGAAATATATAATCATTACAATACTAATTTAAGAAAACTTGATAATGCTTAATTAAGAGTAATAAATAACTCAAATGTATTAATACTTATACTGGCTGGACTACTTTTTTGGATCCTCAGTACCAAAATGCATCTCCTCTCACCGGATGAATAGGACACATGATGTTCTTTAAGGAAAATAAGAAAGTAATAAAAAATGCAGAAATAAATAAAATTAGTGGAAAGGAAATATATATTTATATATATATATATAATATAATCATTATAATACAAATGGCAGTAATGTAGATAGTCTAAAATTATGACTAAATAATAACTCAAATCTAGTAATACTTATACTTAGTTGACTTCTTTTAAGGATCCTCACACCCAAAATGCATCTTCTCTCTCCTGATGACACAGGACCCAGGGTATTCAATAAGGAAAATAAGAAAATAAAAAAATAAATTCTTAAATAAGAAAATTATACGAAAGAAATATATAATCATTACAATACTAATTTAAGAAAACTAGATAATGCTAAATTGAGAGTAAATAATAACTTAAATATATTAATACTTATACTGGCTGGACTACTTTTATGGATCCTCAGTACCGAAATGCATCTCCTCTCACCCGATGACATTGGACACATGATGTTCTATAAGGAAAATAAGAAAGTAAAATAAATTGCAGAAATATTTAAAATTAGTGGAAAGGCATATAATCATTATAATACAAATGGCAGTAATGTAGATAATCTAAAATTATGACTATATAATAACTCAAATCTATTAATACTTATACGTGCTTGACTGCTTTTAACCCATAAGATGCGGGAGTATTTTTCCCTTGCGACAGTCGTATGCGGGAGGCAAGTTAGAGAAACGGTCATTTCTCCTGGTGGGTCAGACTAATTGCAGCAGGCAGAAAACCCCCATAATCCGGGTAGACATTTTGCCGATGCCCGCGATCAGCGGTTATTGTTCAAGACTTTTACTTGTTCCTTTAACGTGGAAGCAATTTCCAATGATTTAATTGTCTTATTTTTTCCCTTGCTTTTAGCTGATTAATTTGATACCAAACAGTTAGTAGATACATTGATTTTTAACGAGTGAGGAAAATATGAAATTACTACTGCACTAGAAATCTTGGAAGTACGCAGAGGCCAGAAAACACCAGGAAAGGGTTTTCCACATTAAGGACAATGCAAAAGATTTTGTGAGGGTGCGTCTCACTCACAGGCTCCGCCATAAAATTGAGGAAGGCCAAGCATGGGCAAGGAAGAGCAGGTCAAACGTTTTAAAAGGTTTTTCCCACAGTTCTCGCATACTGGCAGGAAAACGTTTTTATACGTTCCCCGCAGTTTAAGGGTTAAGGATCCTCACTCCCAAAATGCATCTCCTCTCTCCCAATGACACAGGACCCAGTGTATTCAATAAGCAATATAAAATAGTAATAAAATAAATGCATTAAAAAAAGAAAATTAAAGGAAAGAAATATATAATCATTACAATACTAATTTAAGAAAACTAGATAATGCTAAATTGAGAGTAAATAATAACTTAAATGTATTAATACTTATACTGGCTGGACTACTTTTAGGGATCCTCAGTACCGAAATGCATCTCCTCTCACCCAATGCGTTGGACACATGATGTTCTACAAGGAAAATAAGAAATTTAAAAAAAATGCAGAATAAATCAAATTAGTGGAAAGCCATATAATCATTATAATACAAATGGCAGTAAATGTAGATAATCTAAAATTATGACTAAATAATAACTCAAATCTATTAATACTCATACTTGCTTTACAGCTTTTAAGGATCCTCACTCCCGAAATGCATCTTCTCTCTCCCGATGACACAGGACCCAGGGTATTCAATAAAGAAAATAAGAAAGTTATAAAATAAATGCATTAAAAAGAAAATTATAGGAAAGAAATATATAATCATTACTTATATTAATTTAAGAAAACTAGATAATGCTAAATTAAGAGTAAATAATAACTTAAATGTATTAATACTTATACTGGCTGGACTACCTTTAGGGATTCTCAATACCGAAATGCATCTCCTCTCACCCGATGCGTTGGACACATGATGTTCTATAAGGAAAATAAGAAAGTAAAAAAAATGCAAAAATAAATAAAATTAGTGAAAAGGCACATAATCATTATAAAACAAATGGCAGTAATGTAGATAATCTAAAATTATGACTAAATAATAACTCAAATCTATTAATACTTATACTTGCTTTACAGCTTTTAAGGATCCTCACTCCGAAAATGCATCTCCTCTCTCCCGATGACACAGGACCAAGGGTATTCAATAAGGAAAATAAGAAAGTATAAAAATAAATGCATAAAAATAGAAATTAGGGGAATGATATATATAATCATTACAATACTAATTTAAGAAAACTAGATAATGCTAAATTAAGATTAAATAATAACTCAAATGTTTTAATACTTAAACTGGCTGGACTAATTTTATGGATCCTCAGTACTGAAATGCATCTCCTCTCACCCGATGAATTGGACACATGATGTTCTATAATGAAAATAAGAAAGTTAATATAAATGCAGAAAAAAATAAAATTAGTGGATAGGCATATAATCATTAAAATACAAATGGCCGTAATGTAGATAATCTGAAATTATGACTAAATAATAACTCAAATCTATTATTACTTATACTTGCTTGACTGCTTTTAAGGATCCACATTCGCAAAAATGCATCTCCTCTTTCCTGATGACACAGGACCCAGGGTATTCAATAAGGAAAATAAGAAAGCAATGAAGTAAATGCATAAAAAAAGAAAATAAGAGGAAAGAAATATAAAATCATTAGAATACTAATTTAAGAAAACTAGTTGATGCTAAATTAAGAGTAAATAATAACTGAAATGTATTAATACGTATACTGGCTGGACTACTTTTATGGATCCTCAGTACCAAAATGCATCTCCTCTCATCGGATGAATTAGACAAATGATGTTCTATAAGGAAAATAAGAAAGTAAAGAAAAATGCAGAAATAAATAAAATTAGTGAAAGCATATAATCATTATAATACAAATGGCAGTAATGTAGATAATCTAAAATTATGACTAAATAATAACTAAAATCTATTAATACTTATACTTGCTTGACTGCTTTTAAGGATCCACACTCGCGAAATGCATCTCCTCTTTCCCGATGGCACAGGACCCAGGGTATTCAATAAGGAAAATAAGAAAGTAATAAAATAAATGCATAAAATAAGAAAATAAGAGGAAAGAAATATATAATCATTACAATACTAATTTAAGAAAACTAGATTTTGCTAAATTAAGACTAAATAATAACTCAAATGTATTAATACTTATACTGGCTGCACTACCTTTATGGATCCTCAATACCAAAATGCATCTCCTCTCACCCGATGCGTTGGACACATGATGTTCTATAACGAAAATAAGAAATTAAAAAAAAATGCAGAAATAAATCAAATTAGTGGAAAGCCATATAATTATTACAATACAAATAGAAGTAATCTAGATAATCTAAAATTATGACTAAATAATAACTCAAATCTATTAATACTTATACTTGCTTGACAGCTCTTAAGGATCCTCACTCCCGAAATGCATCTCCTCTCTCCCGATGACACAGGACCCAGGGTATTCAATAAGGAAAATAAGAAAGTAATATAATAAATGCATAAAAAAAGAAAATTAGAGGAATGATATGTATAATCATTACAATACTAATTTAATAAAACTAGATAATGCTAAATTAAAAGTAAATAATAACAAAAATTTTTAAATACTTATACTGGCTGGACTACTTTTATGGATCCTCAGTACCGAAATGCATCTCCTCTCACCCGATGACATTGGACACATGATGTTCTATAAGGAAAATAAGAAAGTAAAAAAAAAAGCAGAAATAAATAAAATTAGTGAAAAGGCACATAATCATTAGAAAACAAATGGCAGTAATGTAGATAATCTAAAATTATGACTAAATAATAACTCAAATCTATTAATACTTATACTTGCTTTACTACTATTAAGGATCCTCACTCCCGAAATGCATCTCCTCTCTTCCGATGACACAGGACCAAGGGTATTCAATAAGGAAATAAGAAAGTAATAAAATAAATGCATAAAAAAAACAAATTAGAGGAATGAAAAATATAATCATTACAATACTAATTTAAGAAAACTAGATGATGCTAAATTAAGAGTAAATAATAACTCAAATGTTTTAATACTTTAACTGGCTGGACTACTTTTATGGATCCTCAGTACCAAAATGCATCTCCTCTCACCCGATGCGTTGGACACATGATGTTCTATAACGAAAATAAGAAATTAAAAAAAATGCAGAAATAAATCAAATTAGTGGAAAGCCATATAATCATTACAATACAAATGGAAGTAATGTAGATAATCTAAAATTATGACTAAATAATAACTCAAATCTATTAATACTTATACGTGCTTGACTGCTTTTAAGGATCCTCACTCCCAAAATGCATCTCCTCTCTCCCGATCACACAGGACCCAGCGTATTCAATAAGCAAAATAAGAAAGTAATAAAATAAATGAATAAAAATAGAAAATTCGAGGAAAAAAATATATAATCATTACAATACTAATTTAAGAAAACTAGATAATGCTTAATTAAGAGTAAATAATAACTCAAATGTTTTAATACTTATACTGGCTGGACTTCTTTTATGGATCCTCAGCACCGAAATGCATCTCCTCTCACCCGATGACATTTGACACAGGATGTTCTATAAGGAAATTAAGAAAGTAAAAAAAAATGCAGAAATAAATAAAATTAGTGGAAAGGCATATAATCATTATAATACTAATGGCAGTAATGTAGATAATCTAAAATGATGACTAAATAATAACTCAAATCTATCGTTATTTATACTTGCTTCACTGCTTTTAAGGATCCTCACTCCCGAAATGCATCTTCTCTCTCCTGATGGCACAGGACCCAGGGTATTCAATAAGGAAAATAAGAAAATAATAAAATAAATGCATAAAAAAAGAAAATTAGAAGTAGGAAATATATAATTCATTACAATACTAATTTAAGAAAACTAGATAATGCTTTATTAAGTGTAAATAATAACTCAAATGTATTAATACTTATACTGGCTGGACTACTTTTATGGATCCTCAGTACCGAATAGAATCTCCTCTCAACCAATGACATTGGACACATGATGTTCCATAAGGAAATTAAGAAAGTAAAAAAAAATGCAGAAATAAATCAAATTAGTGGAAAGGCATATAATCATTATAATACAAAAGGCAGTAATGTAGATAATCTAAAATGATGACTAAATAATAACTCAAATCTATTATTATTTATACTTGCTTGACTGCTTTTAAGGATCCTCACTCCCGAAATGCATCTCCTCTCTCCCGATGACACAGGACCCAGGGTATTCAATAAGCAAAATAAGAAAGTAATAAAATAAATGAATAAAAATAGAAAATTCGAGGAAAGAAATATATAATCATTACAATACTAATTTAAGAAATTTAGATAATGCTTAATTAAGAGTAAATAATAACTCAAATGTTTTAATACTTATACTGGCTGGACTTCTTTTATGGATCCTCAGCACCGAAATGCATCTCCTCTCACCCGATGACATTTGACACAGGATGTTCTACATGGAAATTAAGAAAGTAAAAAAAAATGCTGAAATAAATAAAATTAGTGGAAAGGCATATAATCATTATAATACAAATCGCAGTAATGTAGATAATCTAAAACGATGACTAAATAATAACTCAAATCTATTATTATTTATACTTGCTTGACTGCTTTTAAGGATCCTCACTCCCGAAATGCATCTCCTCTCTCCCGATGACACAGGACCCAGGGTATTCAATAAGGAAAATAAGAAAGTAATAAAATAAATGCTTAAAAAAAGAAAATTAGAGGAAAGAAATATATAATCATTACAATACTAATTTAAGAAAACTAGATAATGATTAATTAAGAGTAAATAATAACTCAAATGTATTAATACTTATACTGGCTGGACTACTTTTATGGATCCTCAGTACCGAAATGCATCTCCTCTCACCCGATGACATTGGACACAGGATGTTCTATAAGGTAATTAAGAAAGTAAAAAAAAATGCAGTAATAAATAAAATTAGTGGAAAGGCTTATAATCATTATAATACTAATGGCAGTAATGTAGATAATCTAAAATTATGACTAAATAATAACTCAAATCTATTAATATTTTTACTTGCTTGACTTCTTTTAAGGATCCTCACTCTCAAAATGCATCATCTCTCTCCCGATGACACAGGACCCAGGGTATTCAATAAGGAAAATAAGAAAGTAATAAAATAAATGCATAAAAAAAGAAAATTAGAGGAAGAAATATATAATCATTACAATACTTATTTAAGAAAACTAGATAATGCTTAATTAAGAGTAAATAATAACTCAAATGTATTACTTCTTATACTGGCTGGACTACTTTTATGGATCCTCAGTAACGAATTGCATCTCCTCTCACCCGATGACATTGGAATCATGATGTTCTATAAGGAAATTAAGAAAATAAAAAAAAAAGCAGAAATAAATAAAATTAGTGGAAAGGCATATAATCATTATAATACAAATGACAGTAATGTAGATAATCAAAAATGAATACTAAATAATAACTCAAATCTATTAATATTTATACTTGCTTGACTGCTTTTAAGGATCCTCACTCCTGAAATGCATCTTCTCTCTCCCGATGACACAGGACCCAGGGTATTCAATAAGGAAAATAAGAAAGTAATAAAATAAATGCAAAAAAAAAGAAAATCTATTAATACTTATACGTGATTGACTGCTTTTAAGGATCCTCACTCCCAAAATGCATCTGCTCTCTCCCAATGACACAGGACCCAGCGTATTCAATAAGCAAAATAAAAAAGTAATAAAATAAATGCATAAAAGAAGATAATAAGAGGAAAGAAATATATAATCATTACATAACTAATTTTAGAAAACTAGATAATGCTAAATTAAGACTAAATAATAACTCAAATGTATTAATACTTATACTTGCTGCACTACCTTTATGGATCCTCAGTACCAAAATGCATCTCCTCTCACCAGATGACATGGGACACATGATGTTCTATAAGGAAAATAAGAAAGTAAAAAAAATGCATAAATAAATAAAAATAGTGGAAAGGCATATAATCATTATAATACAAATGGCAGATATATAGATAATCTAAAATTATGACTAAATAATAACTCAAATCTATTAATACTTATAATTGTTTGACTGCTTTTAAGGATCCTAACTCCCGAAATGCATCTCCTTTCTACCAATGACACAGGACCCAGGGTATTAAAAAAGAAAATAAGAAAGTAATAAAATAAATGCATAAAAAAGAAAATTAGAGGAAAGAAATATATAATCATTACAATACTAATTTAAGAAAACTTGATAATGCTTAATTAAGAGTAAATAATAACTTAAATGTATTAATACTTATACTGGCTGGACTACTTTTAGGGATCCTCAGTACCAAAATGCATCTCCTCTCTCCGGATGAATTGGACACATGATGTTCTGTAAGGAAATAAGAAAGTAAAAAAAAATTCAGAAATAAATAAAATTAGTGGAAAGGCATATAATCATTATAATACAAATGGCAGTAATGTAGATAATCTAAAATTATGACTAAATAATAACTCAAATCTATTAATACTTATACGTGCTTGACTGCTTTTAACCCATAAGATGCGGGAGTATTTTTCCCTCCTGACAGTCGTGTGCGGGAGGTAAGTTAGAGAAACGGTCCCTTCTCCTGGTGGGTCAGACTAATTGCAGCAGGCAGAAAACCCCCAAAATCCGGGTAGACTTTTTCCGATGCCCGCGGTCAGCGGTTATTGTTTAAGACTTTTGCTTGTTCCTTTAACGTGGAAGCAATTGCCAATGATTTAATTGTCTTATTTTTTCCCTTGCTTTTAGCTGATTAATTTGATACCAAACAGTTAGTAGATACATTGATTTTTAATGAGTGAGGAAAATATGAAATTACTACTGCACTAGAAATCTTGGAAGTACGCAGAGGCCGGAAAACCCCGGGGAAGGGTTTTCCACATTAAAGACAATGCAAAAGATTTTGTGAGGGTGCGTCTCATTCACAGGCACCGCCATAAAATTGAGGAAGGCCAAGCATGGGCAAGGAAGAGCAGGTCAAACGTTTTAAAACATTTTTCCCGCAGTTCTCGCATGTTGGCAGGAAAACGTTTTTATACGTTCCCCGCAGTTTAAGGGTTAAGGATCCTCACTCCCAAAATGCATCTCCTCTCACCCAATGACATTGGACACATGATGTTCTATAAGGAAATTAAAAAAGTAAAAAAAAATGCAGAAATAAATAAATTAGTGGAAAGGCATATAATCATTATAATACAAAAAGCAGTAATGTAGATAATCTAAAATGATGACTAAATAATAACTCAAATCTATTATTATTTATACTTGCTTGACTGCTTTTAAGGATCCTCACTCCCCAAATGCATCTCCTCTCTCCCGATGGCACAGGACCCAGGGTATTCAATAAGGAAAATAAGAAAGTAATAAAATAAATGCAAAAAAAAAGAAAATTAGAGGAAAGAAATATATAATCATTACAATACTAATTTAAGAAAACTTGATAATGCTTAATTAAGAGTAAATAATAACTTAAATGTATTAATACTTATACTGGCTGGACTACTTTTAGGGATCCTCAGTACCGAAATGCATCTCCTCTCACCCAATGCTTTGGACACATGATGTTCTATAAGGAAAATAAGAAATTTAAAAAAAATGCAGAAATAAATCAAATTAGTGGAAAGCCATATAATCATTATAATACAAATGGCAGTAATGTAGATAATCTAAAATTATGACTAAATAATAACTTAAATCTATTATTACTTATACTTGCTTTACAGCTTTTGAGGATCTTCACTCCCGAAATGCATCTTCTCTCTCCTGATGACACAAGACCCAGGGTATTCAATAAGGAAAATAAGAAAGTAATAAAATAAATGCATTAAAAAGAAAATTATAGGAAAGAAATATATAATCATTACAATACTAATTTAAGAAAACTAGATAATGCTAAATTAAGAGTAAATAATAACTTAAATGTATTAATACTTATACTGGCTGGACTACCTTTAGGGATCCTCAGTACCAAAATGCATCTCCTCTCACCGGATGCGTTGGACACATGATGTTCTATAAGGAAAATAAGAAAGTAAAAAAAATGCAAAAATAAATAAAATTAAAGGAAAGGCATATAATCATTATAATACAAATGGCAGTAATGTAGATAATCTAAAATAATGACTAAATAATAACTCTAATCTATTAATACTTATACTTGCTTGACAGCTTTTAAGGATCCTCACTCCTGAAATGCATCTCCTCTCCCCCGATGACACAGGACCCAGGGTAATCCATAAGGAAAATGAGAAAGTAATAAAATAAATGCATAAAAAAAGAAAATTAGAGGATATAAATGTATAATCATTACAATACTAATTTAGGAAAACGAGATAATGCTATATTAGGAGTAAATAATAACTTAAATGTATTAATACTTATACTGGCTGGACTTCTTTTATGGATCCTCAGTACCGAAATGCATCTCCTCTCACCCGATGACATTGGACACATGATGTTCTATAAGGAAAATAAGAAAATAAAAAAAAATGCAGAAATATTTTAAATTGGTGGAAAGGCATATAATCTTTATAATACAAATGGCAGTAATGTAGATAATCTAAAATTATGACTAAATAATAACTCAAATCTATTAATACTTATACTTGTTTGACTGCTTTTAAGGATCCTCACTCCCGAAATGCATCTCCTCTCTACCAATGACACAGGACCCAGGGTATTCAAAAAGAAAATAAGAAAGTAATAAAATAAATGGAAAAAAAAAAAGAAAATAAGAGTAAAGAAATATATAATCATTACATTACTAATTTAAGAAAACTAGATAATGCTAAATTAAGAGTAAATAATAACTTAAATGTATTAATACTTATACTGGCTGGACTACTTTTAGGGATCCTCAGTACCGAAATGCATCTCCTCTCACCCAATGCTTTGGACACATGATGTTCTATAAGGAAAATAAAAATTAAAAAAAAATGCAGAAATAAATCAAATTAGTGGAAAGCAATATAATCATTATAATACAAATGGCAGTAATGTAGATAATCTAAAATGATGACTAAAAAATAACTCAAATCTATTAATACCTATACTTGCTTTACAGCTTTTAAGGATCCTCACTCCCGAAATGCATCACCTCTCTCCCGATGACACAGGACCCAGGGTATTCAATAAGTAAAATAAGAAAGTAATAAAATAAATGCATTAAAAAGAATATTAGAGGAAAGAAATATATAATTATTACAATACTAATTTAAGAAAACTAGATATTGCTAAATTAAGAGTAAATAATAACTTAAATGTATTAATACTTATACTGGCTGGACTACCTTTAGGGATCCTCAGTACCGAAATGCATCTCCTCTCACCCGATGCGTTGGACACATGATGTTCTATAAGGAAAATAAGAAAGTAAAAAAAAATGCAAAAATAAATAAAATTAGTGGAAAGGCATATTATCATTATAATACAAATAGCAGTAATGTAGGTAATCTAAAATTATGATTAAATAATAACTCAAATCTATTAATACTTATACTTGCTTGACAGCTTTTAAAGATCCTCACTCCGGAAATGCATCTCCTCTCCCCCGATGACACAGGACCCAGCGTATTCAATAAGCAACATAAAAAAGTAATAAAATAAATGCATAAAAAAAGAAAATTAAAGGAAAGAAATATATAATCACTACAATACTAATTTAAGAAAACTAGATAATGCTAAATTAAGAGTAAATAATAACTCAAATGTATTAATACTTATACTGGCTGGACTACTTTTATGGATCCTCAGTACCAAAATGCATCTCCTCTCTCCGGATGAATTGGACACATGATGTTCTGTAAGGAAATAAGAAAGTAAAAAAAAATTCAGAAATAAATAAAATTAGTGGAAAGGCATATAATCATTATAATACAAATTGCAGTAATGTAGATAATCTAAAATTATGACTAAATAATAACTCAAATCTATTAATACTTATACGTGCTTGACTGCTTTTAACCCATAAGATGCGGGAGTATTTTTCCCTCGTGACAGTCGTGTGCGGGAGGTAAGTTAGAGAAACGGTCCCTTCTCCTGGTGGGTCAGACTAATTGCAGCAGGCAGAAAACCCCCAAAATCCGGGTAGACTTTTTCCGATGCCCGCGGTCAGCGGTTATTGTTTAAGACTTTTGCTTGTTCCTTTAACGTGGAAGCAATTGCCAATGATTTAATTGTCTTATTTTTTCCCTTGCTTTTAGCTGATTAATTTGATACCAAACAGTTAGTAGATACATTGATTTTTAATGAGTGAGGAAAATATGAAATTACTACTGCACTAGAAATCTTGGAAGTACGCAGAGGCCGGAAAACCCCGGGGAAGGGTTTTCCACATTAAAGACAATGCAAAAGATTTTGTGAGGGTGCGTCTCATTCACAGGCACCGCCATAAAATTGAGGAAGGCCAAGCATGGGCAAGGAAGAGCAGGTCAAACGTTTTAAAACATTTTTCCCGCAGTTCTCGCATGTTGGCAGGAAAACCTTTTTTATACGTTCCCCGCAGTTTAAGGGTTAAGGATCCTCACTCCCAAAATGCATCTCCTCTCACCCAATGACATTAGACACATGATGTTCTATAAGGAAATTAAAAAAGTAAAAAAAAATGCAGAAATAAATAAATTAGTGGAAAGGCATATAATCATTATAATACAAAAAGCAGTAATGTAGATAATCTAAAATGATGACTAAATAATAACTCAAATCTATTATTATTTATACTTGCTTGACTGCTTTTAAGGATCCTCACTCCCCAAATGCATCTCCTCTCTCCCGATGGCACAGGACCCAGGGTATTCAATAAGGAAAATAAGAAAGTAATAAAATAAATGCAAAAAAAAAGAAAATTAGAGGAAAGAAATATATAATCATGACAATACTAATTTAAGAAAACTAGATAATGCTAAATTAAGAGTAAATAATTACTTAAATGTATTAATACTTATACTGGCTGGACTACATTTAGGGATCCTCAGTACCGAAATGCATCTCCTCTCACCCGATGCGTTGGACACATGATGTTCTATAAGGAAAAAGAAGAAAGTATAAAAAAATGCAGAAATAAATAAAATTAGTGAAAAGGCATATAATCTTTATAATACAAATGGCAGTAATGTAGATAATCTAAAATTATGACTAAATAATAACTCAAATCTATTAATACTTATACTTGCTTGACTGCTTTTAAGGATCCTCACTCCCGAAATGCATCTCCTCTCCCCCGATGGCACAGGACCCAGGGTATTCAATAAGGAAATTAAGAAAGTAATAAAATAAATGCATAAAAAAAGGAAATTAGAGGAAAGAAATATATAATCATTACAATACTAATTTAAGAAAACTTGATAATGCTTAATTAAGAGTAAATATTAACTCAAATGTATTAATACTTATACTGGCTGGAATACTTTTATGGATCCTCAGTAACGAAATGCATCTCCTCTCACCCAATGACATTGGACACATGATGTTCTATAAGGAAAATAAGAAAGTAAAAAAAAATGCAGAAATTTTTAAAATTAGTGGAAAGGCATATAATCATTATAATACAAATGGCAGTAATGTAGATAATCTAAACTTATGACTAAATAATAACTCATATCTATTAATACTTATACTTGCTTGACTGCTATTAAGGATCCTCACTCCCAAAATGCATCTCCTCTCTCCCGATGACACAGGACCCAGCGTATTCAATAAGCAAAATAAAAAAGTAATAAAATAAATGCATAAAAAAAGAAAATTAAAGGAAAGAAATATATAATCATTACAATACTAATTTAATAAAACTAGATAATGCTAAATCAAGAGTAAATAATAGCTCAAATGTATTTATACATATAATGGCTGGACTACTTTTATGGATCCTCAGTACCAAAATGCATCTCTTCTCACCCGATGACATTGGACACATGATGTTCTATAAGGAAAATAAGAAAGTAAAAAAAAATGCAGAAATAAATAAAATTAGTGGAAAGGCATATAATCTTTATAATACAAATGGCAGTAATGTAGATAATATAAAATTATGACTAAATAATAACTCAAATCTATTAATACTTATACTTGCTTTACTACTATTAAGGATCCTCACTCCCGAAATGCATCTCCTCTCTCCCGATGACACAGGACCAAGGGTATTCAATAAGGAAAATAAGAAAGTAATAAAATAAATGCATAAAAAAAGAAAATTATAGGAAAGAAATAAATAATCATTACTATACTAATTTAAAAAAACTAGATCATGCTAAATTAAGAGTAAATAATAACTTAAATGTATTAATACTTATACTGGCTGGACTACTTTTAGGGATCGTCAGTACAGAAATGCATCTCCTCTCACCCGATGACATTGGACACATGATGTTCTATAAGGAAAATAAGAAAGTAAAATAAAATGTAGAAATAAACAAAATTAGTGAAAAGGCACATAATCATTATAATACAAATGGCAGTAATGTAGATAATCTAAAATTATGACTAAATAATAACTCAAAACTATTAATACTTATACTTGCTTTACAGCTTTTAAGGATCCTCACTCCCGAAATGCATCTCCTCTCTCCCGATGACACAGGACCAAGGGTATTCAATAAGGAAAATAAGAAAGTATTAAAATAAATGCATAAAAAAAGAAATTAGGGGAATGATATATATAATCATTACAATACTAATTTAAGAAAACTAGATAATGCTAAATTAAGATTAAATAATAACTCAAATGTTTTAATACTTAAACTGGCTGGACTACTTTTATGGATCCTCAGTACCGAAATGCATCTCCTCTCACCAAATGAATTGGACACATGATGAACTATAATGAAAACAAGAAAGTAAAAAAAATGCAGAAATAAATAAAATTAGTGGAAAGGCATATAATTATTATAATACAAATGGCAGTAATGTAGATAATCTAAAATGATGGCTAAATAATAACTCAAATCTATTATTACTTATACTTGCTTGACTGCTTTTAAGGATCCAGACTCGCGAAATGCATCTCCTCTCTCCTGATGACACAGGACCCAGCGTATTCAATAAGCAAATAAAAAAAGTAATAAAATAAATGCATAAAAAAAAAATTAGAGGAAAAAAATATATAATCATTACAATACTAATTAAAAAAAAAATGGTTAATGCTAAATTAAGAGTAAATAATAACTCAAATGTATTAATACTTATACTGGCTGGACTACTTTTATGGATCCTCAGTACCAAAATGCATCTCCTCTCACCCGATGCGTTGGACACATGATGTTCTATAAGGAAAATTAAAATTAAAAAAGAATGCAGAAATAAATCAAATTAGTGGAAAGCCATATAATCATTATAATACAAATGGCAGTAAAGTAGATAAGCCAAAATTATTACTAAATAATAACTCAAATCTATTAATAGTTATACTTGCTTGACAGCTTTTAAGGATCCTCAGTACCAAAATGCATCTCCTCTCACCGGATGAATTGGAAACATGATGTTCTATAAAAAAAATAAAAAAGTAAAAAAAATGCAGAAATAAATAAAATTAGTGGAAAGGCATATAATCTTTATAATACAAATGGCAGTAATGTAGATAATCTAAAATGATGACTAAATAATAGCTCAAATCTATTAATACCTATACTTGCTTGACTGCTATTAAGGATCCTCACTCCCGAAATGCATCTCCTCTCTCCCGATGACACAGGACCCAGGGTATTAAATAAGGAAAATAAGAAAGTAATAAAATAAATGCATAAAAAAAAATTAGAGGAAAGAAATATATAATCATTGCAATACTAATTTAAGAAAACTAGATAATGCTTAATTAAGAGTAAATAATAACTAATATCTATTAATACTTAAACTTGCTTTACAGGTTTTAAGGATCCTCACTCCCGAAATGCATTTCCTCTCTCCCGATGACACAGGACCCAGGGTATTCAATAAGGAAAATAAGAAAGTAATAAAATAAATGCATAAAAAAAGAAAATTAAAGGAAACAAATATATAATCATTACAATACTAATTTAAGAAAACTAGATAATGCTAAATTAAGAGTAAATAATAACTCAAATGTATTAATACTTATACTAGCTGGACTACTTTTATGGATCCTCAGTACCAAAATGCATCTCCTCTCACCCGATGCGTTGGACACATGATGTTCTATAAGGAAAATTAAAATTAAAAACAAATGCAGAAATAAATCAAATTAGTAGAAAGCCATATAATCATTATAATACAAATGGCAGTAATGTAGATAATCTAAAATGATGACTAAAAAATAACTCAAATCTATTAATACCTATACTTGCTTTACAGCTTTTAAGGATCCTCACTCCCGAAATGCATCACCTCTCTCCCGATGACACAGGACCCAGGGTATTCAATAAGTAAAATAAGAAAGTAATAAAATAAATGCATTAAAAAGAAAATTAGAGGAAAGAAATATATAATTATTACAATACTAATTTAAGAAAACTAGATATTGCTAAATTAAGAGTAAATAATAACTTAAATGTATTAATACTTATACTGGCTGGACTACCTTTAGGGATCCTCAGTACCGAAATGCATCTCCTCTCACCCGATGCGTTGGACACATGATGTTCTATAAGGAAAATAAGAAAGTAAAAAAAAATGCAGAAATAAATAAAATTAGTGGAAAGGCATATAATCTTTATAATACAAATGGCAGTAATGTAGATAATCTAAAATTATGACTAAATAATAACTCAAATCTATTAATACTTATACTTGCTTTACTACTATTAAGGATCCTCACTCCCGAAATGCATCTCCTCTCTCCCGATGACACAGGACCAAGGGTATTCAATAAGGAAAATAAGAAAGTAATAAAATAAATGCATAAAAAAAGAAAATTATAGGAAAGAAATAAATAATCATAACTATACTAATTTAAGAAAACTAGATAATGCTAAATTAAGAGTAAATAATAACTTAAATGTATTAATACTTATACTGGCTGGACTACTTTTAGGGATCGTCAGTACAGAAATGCAACTCCTCTCACCCGATGACATTGGACACATGATGTTCTATAAGGAAAATAAGAAAATAAAATAAAATGTAGAAATAAACAAAATTAGTGAAAAGGCACATAATCATTATAATACAAATGGCAGTAATGTAGATAATCTAGAATTATGACTAAATAATAACTCAAAACTATTAATACATATACTTGCTTTACAGCTTTTAAGGATCCTCACTCCCGAAATGCATCTCCTCTCTCCCGATGACACAGGACCAAGTGTATTCAATAAGGAAAATAAGAAAGTATTAAAATAAATGCATAAAAAAAGAAATTAGGGGAATGATATATATAATCATTACAATACTAATTTAAGAAAACTAGATAATGCTAAATTAAGATTAAATAATAACTCAAATGTTTTAATACTTAAACTGGCTGGACTACTTTTATGGATCCTCAGTACCGAAATGCATCTCCTCTCACCCAATGAATTGGACACATGATGTTCTATAATGAAAACAAGAAAGTAAAAAAAAATGCAGAAATAAATAAAATTAGTGGAAAGGCATATAATTATTATAATACAAATGGCAGTAATGTAGATAATCTAAAATGATGGCTAAATAATAACTCAAATCTATTATAACTTATACTCGCTTGACTGCTTTTAAGGATCCACACTCGCGAAATGCATCTCCTCTCTCCTGATGACACAGGACCCAGCGTATTCAATAAGCAAATAAAAAAAAGTAATAAAATAAATGCATAAAAAAAAAAATTAGAGGAAAGAAATATATTATCATTACAATACTAATTTAAGAAAACTAGATAATGCTAAATTAAGAGTAAATAATAACTCAAATGTATTAATACTTATACTGGCTGGACTACTTTTATGGATCCTCAGTACCAAAATGCATCTCCTCTCACCCGATGCGTTGGACACATGATGTTCTATAAGGTTAATTAAAATTAAAAAAGAATGCAGAAATAAATCAAATTAGTGGAAAGCCATATAATCATTATAATACAAATGGCAGTAATGTAGATAAGCGAAAATTATTACTAAATAATAACTCAAATCTATTAATAGTTATACTTGCTTGACAGCTTTTAAGGATCCTCAGTACCAAAATGCATCTCCTCTCACCGGATGAATTGGAAACATGATGTTCTATAAAAAAAATAAAAAAGTAAAAAAAATGCAGAAATAAATAAAATTAGTGGAAAGGCATATAATCTTTATAATACAAATGGCAGTAATGTAGATAATCTAAAATGATGACTAAATAATAACTCAAATCTATTAATACCTATACTTGCTTGACTGCTTTTAAGGATCCTCACTCCCGAAATGCATCTCCTCTCTCCCGATGACACAGGACCCAGGGTATTCAATAAGGAAAATAAGAAAGTAATAAAATAAATGCATAAAAAAAAAATTAGAGGAAAGAAATATATAATCATTGCAATACTAATTTAAGAAAACTAGATAATGCTTAATTAAGAGTAAATAATAACTCAAATGTATTAATACTTATACTGGCTGGACTACCTTTATGGATCCTCAGTACCGAAATGCATCTCCTCTCACCCGATGACATTGGACACATGATGTTCTATAAGGAAATTAAGAAAGTAAAAAAAATGCAGAAATAAATAAAATTAGTGGAAAGGCATACAATCATTATAATACAAAAGGCAGTAATGTAGATAATCTAAAATGATGACTAAATAATAACTCAAATCTATTAATACTTAAACTTGCTTTACAGGTTTTAAGGATCCTCACTCCCGAAATGCATTTCCTCTCTCCCGATGACACAGGACCCAGGGTATTCAATAAGGAAAATAAGAAAGTAATAAAATAAATGCATAAAAAAAGAAAATTAAAGGAAACAAATATATAATCATTACAATACTAATTTAAGAAAACTAGATAATGCTAAATTAAGAGTAAATAATAACTCAAATGTATTAATACTTATACTAGCTGGACTACTTTTATGGATCCTCAGTACCAAAATGCATCTCCTCTCACCCGATGCGTTGGACACATGATGTTCTATAAGGAAAATAGGAAAGTAAAAAAAAATGCAAAAATATATAAAATTAGTGGAAAGGCATATTATCATTATAATACAAATAGCAGTAATGTAGGTAATCTAAAATTATGATTAAATAATAACTCAAATCGATTAATACTTATACTTGCTTGACAGCTTTTAAAGATCCTCACTCAGAAAATGCATCTCCTCTCCCCCGATGACACAGGACCCAGCGTATTCAATAAGCAACATAAAAAAGTAATAAAATAAATGCATAAAAAAAGAAAATTAGAGGAAAGAAATATATAATCACTACAATACTAATTTAGGAAAACTAGATAATGCTAAATTAAGAGTAAATAATAACTCAAATGTATTAATACTTATACTGGCTGGACTACTTTTATGGATCCTCAGTACCAAAATGCATCTCCTCTCTCTGGATGAATTGGACACATGATGTTCTGTAAGGAAATAAGAAAGTAAAAAAAAATTCAGAAATAAATAAAATTAGTGGAAAGGCATATAATCATTATAATACAAATGGCAGTAATGTAGATAATCTAAAATGATGACTAAATAATAACTCAAATCTATTAATACCTCTACTTGCTTTACAGCTTTTAAGGATCCTCACTCCCGAAATGCATCTCCTCTCCCCTGATGTCACAGGACCAAGGGTATTCAATAAGTAAAATAAGAAATTAATAAAATAAATGCATAAAAAATAAAATTAGAGGAAAGAAATATATAATCATTAGAATACTAATTTAAGAATACTAGATAATGCATAATTAAGAGTAAATAATAAATCATATATATTAATACTTATACTGGCTGGACTACTTTTATGGATCCTCAGTACCGAAATGCATCTCCTCTCACCCAATGACATTGGACACATGATGATCTATAAGGAAATTAAGAAAGAAAAAAAAAATGCAGAAATAAATAAAATTAGTTGAAAGGCATATAATCATTATAATACAAATGGCAGTATTGTAAATAATCTAAAATTATGACTAAATAATAACTCAAACATATTAATACTTATACTTGCTTGACAGCTTTTAAGGATCCTCACTCCCGAAATGCATCTCCTCTCCCCGGATGAATTGGACACATGATGTTCTATAAGGAAAATTTAGAAAGTAAAAAAAATGCAGAAATAAATAAAATTAGTGGAAAGGCATATAATCTTTATAATACAAATGGCAGTAATGTAGATAATCTAAAATTATGACTAAATATTAACTCAAATCTATAAATACTTATACTTGCTTGACTTCTTTTAAGGATCTTCACACCCGAAATGCATCTCCTCTCTCCCGATGACACAGGACCCAGGGTATTCAATAAGGAAAATAAGAAAGTTATAAAATAAATGCATAAAAAAAGGAAATAAGAGGAAAGAAATATATAATCATTACAATACTAATTTAAGAAAACTAGATAATGCTAAATAAAGAGTAAATAATAACTTAAAAGTATTAATACTTATACTGGCTGGACTACTTTTATGGATCCTCAGCACCGAAATGCATCTCGTCTCACCCGATGACATTGGACACATGATGTTCTATAAGGAAAATAAGAAAGTAAAAAAAAAATGCATAAATAAATAAAATTAGTGGAAAGGCATATAATCATTATAATACAAAAGGCGGTAATGTAGATAATCTAAAATGATGACTAAATGATAACTCAAATCTATTATTTTTTATACTTCCTTGACTGCTTTAAAGGATCCTCACTCCCGAAATGCATCTCCTCTCTCCGGATGAATTGGACACATGATGTTCTATAAGGAAAATTTAGAAAGTAAAAAAAATGCAGAAATAAATAAAATTAGTGGAAAGGCATATAATCTTTATTATACAAATGACAGTTATGTAGATAATCTAAAATTATGACTAAATATTAACTCAAATCTATAAATACTTATACTTGCTTGACTTCTTTTAAGGATCTTCACACCCGAAATGCATCTCCTCTCTCCTGATGACACAGGACCCAGGGTATTCAATAAGGAAAATAAGAAAGTAATAAAATAAATGCATAAAATAAGAAAATTAGAGGATTGAAATATATAATCATTACAATACTAATTTAGGAAAACTAGATAATGCTATATTAGGAGTAAATAATAACTTTAATGTATTAATACTTATACTGGCTGGACTACTTTTATGGATCCTCAGTACGGAAATGCATCTCCTCTCACCAGATGACATTGGACACATGATGTTCTATAAGGAAAATAAGAAAGTAAAAAAAAATGCAGAAATATTTAAAATTAGTGGAAAGGCATATAATCATTATAATACAAATGGCAGTAATGTAGATAATCTAAAATTATGACTAAATAATAACTCAAAGCTATTAATACTTATACGTGCTTGACTGCTTTTAACCCATAAGATGCGGGAGTATTTTTCCCTCGCGACAGTCGTGTGCGGGAGGTAAGTTAGAGAAACGGTCCCTTCTCCTGGTGGGTCAGACTAATTGCAGCAGGCAGAAAACCCCCAAAATCCGGGTAGACCTTTTTCCGATGCCCGCGGTCAGCGGTTATTGTTCAAGACTTTTCTTGTTCCTTTAACGTGGAAGCAATTGCCAATGATTTAATTCTCTTATTTTTTCCCTTGCTTTTAGTTGATTAATTTGATACCAAACAGTTAGTAGATACATTGATTTTGAATGAGTGAGGAATATATGAAATTACTACTGCACTAGAAATCTTGGAAGTACGCAGAGGCCGGAAAACCCCGGGGAAGGGTTTTCCACATTAAAGACAATGCAAAAGATTTTGTGAGGGTGCGTCTCATTCACAGGCACCGCCATAAAATTGAGGAAGGCCAAGCATGGGCAAGAAAGAGCAGGTCAAACATTTTAAAACGTTTTTCCCGCAGTTCTCGCATACTGGCAGGAAAACGTTTTTATACGTTCCCCGCAGTTTAAGGGTTAAGGATCCTCACTCCCAAAATGCATCTCCTCTCACCCAATGACATTGGACACATGATGTTCTATAAGGAAATTAAGAAAGTAAAAAAAATGCAGAAATAAATAAAATTAGTGGAAAGGCATATAATCATTATAATACAAAAAGCAGTAATGTAGATAATCTAAAATGATGACTAAATAATAACTCAAATCTATTATTATTTATACTTGCTTGACTGCTTTTAAGGATCCTCACTCC
Organism: Sympetrum striolatum; assembly: GCA_947579665.1. Lineage (NCBI taxonomy): Eukaryota > Metazoa > Arthropoda > Insecta > Odonata > Libellulidae > Sympetrum > Sympetrum striolatum. Next base: position 10,513,153 of record OX388350.1, read on the forward strand.
CCAAATGCATCTCCTCTCTCCCGATGGCACAGGACCCAGGGTATTCAATAAGGAAAATAAGAAAGTAATAAAATAAATGCAAAAAAAAGAAAATTAGAGGAAAGAAATATATAATCATTACAATACTAATTTAAGAAAACTAGATAATGCTAAATTAAGAGTAAATAATTACTTAAATGTATTAATACTTATACTGGCTGGACTACATTTAGGGATCCTCAGTACCGAAATGCATCTCCTCTCACCCGATGCGTTGGACACATGATGATCTATAAGGAAAAAGAAGAAAGTAAAAAAAAATGCAGAAATAAATAAAATTAGTGAAAAGGCATATAATCTTTATAATACAAATGGCAGTAATGTGGATAATCTAAAATTATGACTAAATAATAACTCAAATCTATTAATACTTATACTTGCTTGACTGCTTTTAAGGATCCTCACTCCCGAAATGCATCTCCTCTCTCCCGATGGCACAGGACCCAGGGTATTCAATAAGGAAATTAAGAAAGTAATAAAATAAATGCATAAAAAAAGGAAATTAGAGGAAAGAAATATATAATCATTACAATACTAATTTAAGAAAACTTGATAATGCTTAATTAAGAGTAAATAATAACTCAAATGTATTAATACTTATACTGGCTGGACTACTTTTAGGGATCGTCAGTACAGAAATGCATCTCCTCTCACCCGATGACATTGGACACATGATGTTCTATAAGGAAAATAAGAAAGTAAAATAAAATGTAGAAATAAACAAAATTAGTGAAAAGGCACATAATCATTATAATACAAATGGCAGTAATGTAGATAATCTAAAATTATGACTAAATAATAACTCAAAACTATTAATACTTATACTTGCTTTACAGCTTTTAAGGATCCTCACTCCCGAAATGCATCTCCTCTCTCCCGATGACACAGGACCAAGGGTATTCAATAAGGAAAATAAGAAAGTATTAAAATAAATGCATAAAAAAAGAAATTAGGGGAATGATATATATATATTCATTACAATACTAATTTAAGAAAACTAGATAATGCTAAATTAAGATTAAATAATAACTCAAATGTTTTAATACTTAAACTGGCTGGACTACTTTTATGGATCCTCAGTACCGAAATGCATCTCCTCTCACCCAATGACTTGGACACATGATGTTCTATAATGAAAACAGGAAAGTAAAAAAAAATGCAGAAATAAATAAAATTAGTGGAAAGGCATATAATTATTATAATACAAATGGCAGTAATGTAGATAATCTAAAATGATGGCTAAATAATAACTCAAATCTATTATTACTTATACTTGCTTGACTGCTTTTAAGGATCCACACTCGCGAAATGCATCTCCTCTTTCCTGATGACACAGGACCCAGGGTATTCAATAAGGAAAATAAGAAAGTAATAAAATAAATGCATAAAAAAAGAAAATAAGAGGAAAGAAATATAAAATCATTACAATACCAATTTAAGAAAACTAGATGATGCTAAATTAAGAGTAAATAATAACTCAAATGTATTAATACTTATACTGGCTGGACTACTTTTATTGATCCTCAGTACCAAAATGCATCTCCTCTCATCGGATGAATTAGACACATGATGTTCTATAAGGAAAATAAGAAAGTAAAGAAAAATGCAGAAATAAATAAAATTAGTGGAAAGCCATATAATCATTATCCCTTAAAGGACTGACGTTCCCATATGGGAACGGACTGCAGCTGGGTTCTCTAGGTAGCTAAACAATATCTTGAGTGTCATAAAATGGTCAGTAAACGATATTTTGTGAGCTAAGAGGGTCCAAAGCTTAGTTTCATTTGAGTTTTGGTGCATTTAAGTCAAGGGAAATATTTCTTGTGATTTTTCGAAAAACAGGGAAATTTTGAGATGGATCCTTCTGGCAACTAATTTTTATAAGTTTTACTGTTTTTAATTTAAAGTAGTATTTTGCTTGTATACCTTTAGTATGATGTTCTAATCATCGAAAGAAATTAAATAGAGCAGAGTTTGAGGTTATTTGTTGTTGTTATAATGTTGTTTATTGCTGCGTTCCCGTATGGGCACGTCAGGCCTTCCCACTACTACGCGACTTCCTTGCCGATGGCTGTCAAGGGAAGCTATATATAGTATATAAAAGAATATTTTGCGACATAATACATTATTTTTGGTTCAATTAAGTTAAGAATTATTTTAGTTTTAAGTTGTGACAAGAAGACTATGGCAATTATTATGCATATTTATGAACTAAATCTCGGAAAACCTAAATTTATATAGTAGAAGCGGCAACAACATATATTAGCAAATGATTATTGTACTAGATATTCAAATCCTTTCAAATTTTATTAGCTTCTCATAAAAATGATATCATTAGAGGTGTTATAGTTTCTATTCAGGAAAACCGTAATTTTTCATGAGTCGACTTCACTGAAGGAGGCTCTCCGAATCCTTGACGAGGATGAAGAGAGTGAGGTAGATGTTACCAATTTCTTCATTTCTCCAACAGGAGAAAATGAGCGAACTGATGAAGTATTGGCTGATGAAGATGAGGAAAGATTGGTTGAGAATTTTACTGGCAAGCAAATGAGGGCACAAGCCGTAATTCGGTTGGCAACCAACTAAAGTATCGGTGCTGGAGAAGACGATGGGGCAAAAAAATCTGTGCGGAGAAAATGGATAAAGGGCAGCATTGAGTGTACGGGAAGTTTTTCTGAAGCAGATTACTTTTCATACTCTAAACTTAGCGGCATCGAATTGCTAGAGCTCTTCATCGATGACGATTTCGTCGCATTCATAGTGGAACAAAGTGAGAATTACGCCCGATTTTTTAATTGCCCCAGACCACAAATTACAGCAGAGGAGATGCGAGCCGTCATTGGCATTTTGATTGTATCCGGGTACAACATTCTCCTGGAAAAATATTTTCTGGGACGCGAAAAAAGATGTACATATTGAATTGGTTAGTACAGCGATAAGGAGGGACTGATTCATCCAAATAATGAAATTTTTACACTTGGCGGATAATACTAAGTTAGTCAGTCAAGCGATGGGTTCTACAAAGTCTGGTCTACGATGAAAAGAATTACACAGAGATGTTTGCAGCATTTGGTGCTTTCCCAGTTCTTAGATTGTGAGGAAGAGATGATAAGATACTACGAAAGACCCAGCTGCAAGCGGTGTAGTAGAGGTAAATCGATAAGATTCGGTTATTATAATTTGAAGTGTAATATGAAATAATATAATAGCATTAATTTATTTAGCTCAATATATAATGTATACGAAAGAATTTATTGCCACATTTGAAAGGATGTGGCTACAATGGAACTGGGCGAATCAGAAAGAACCGGATTCCGAAAGATTGTCCGCTACCACCAAAAAATGATCTAAAAAAGGAGGAGAGTGGAAAGAGCATCACAGCTATTTCTACATGCGAAGGAATAGGAATCACTAAATGGCTGGACAATTTGGTAATTGTGGCAGCTTCAACAGCGTATGGAGTTACGCCGTTGATGAAAGCAAAAAGGTTTTATAGGAAACAAAAGAAAATTATTCAGCTTCCACAACCCTACTTCATATCCCAGTATAATAAGCATATGGGTGGAACTGACCAAATTCATGTAAATTCACTGCATATTGGTAAGATATGATTTATATAAATTATTTGCAACTCAGACAATCGAATAATAATAATAATAAAAGGAAATCCTCAGATCCAAGGACAAAATTAGAGTTTAGACGGAAGATTGCTCAGGTGTACTTTACTCGGTACAAGACGGAATAAAAACCACCCGGTGGACGACTCAGCAAGGCTTCCACGTCAAAAACTGGCTCCACGCAAGAGTTGCGGTATGATCATTTAATCGGTGACATACCGCAAAACAAGGGAAAACGCTGCGCTTATGAAGAGTGCGAGAGTTGTGGGAGAACAATGCGTAATAAGTGTGATGTTGGGCTCTGTGTTAAATGTTTTACAAAGTGCTTACCAAAATAATTATAAAATAAATACTTATATCTTCCAAGAAAAACCATTTCATACAATATTTTTTGAAATAAATAAGATTTTTTGCAATAAAATGCTTTTTTTAAATTTCATCATGGCGCGCGTATTAGTAGTAGTGGGAAGGACTGACGTGCCCATATGGGAACGGGCATTTGCAACGAACCTATTATTGTTAACTTTTTTTAAACAATTTTCTGTTGTTAATTTAGGTCATCTGAATACCAATATACTAAAATTAGGGTAATTTTTAAGAAAAAATAATTCTCGTCCTTGGAGGGTTATAATACAAATGGCAGTAATGTAGATAATCTTAAATTATGACTAAATAATAACTCAAATCTATTAATACTTATACTTGCTTTACAGCTTTTAAGGATCCTCACTCCCGAAATGCACCTTCTCTCTCCCGATGACACAGGACCCAGGGTATTCAATAAGGAAAATAAGAAAGTAATAAAATAAATGCATTAAAATGGAAAATTATAGGAAAGAAATATATAATTATTACAATACTAATTTAAGAAAACTAGATATTGCTAAATTAAGAGTAAATAATAACTTAAATGTATTAATACTTATACTGGCTGGACTACCTTTAGGGATCCTCAGTACCGAAATGCATCTCCTCTCACCCGATGCGTTGGACACATGATGTTCTATAAGGAAAATAAGAAAGTAAAAAAAAATGCAAAAATAAATAAAATTAGGGGAAAGGCATATTATCATTATAATACAAATGGCAGTAATGTAGATAATCTAAAATTATGATTAAATAATAACTCAAATCTATTAATACTTATACTTGCTTGACAGCTTTTAAAGATCCTCACTCCCGAAATGTATCTCCTCTCCCCCGATGACACAGGACCCAGGGTATTCAATAAGGAAAATAAGAAAGTAATAAAATAAATGCATAAAAAAAGAAAATTAGAGGATTGAAATATATAATCATTACAATACTAATTTAGGAAAACTAGATAATGCTATATTAGGAGTAAATAATAACTTAAATGTATTAATACTTATACTGGCTGGACTACTTTTATGGATCCTCAGTACCGAAATGCATCTCCTCTCACCCGATGACATTGGACACATGATGTTCTATAAGGAAAATAAGAAAGTAAAAAAAATGCAGAAATATTTAAAATTAGTGGAAAGGCATATAATCATTATAATACAAATGGCAGTAATGTAGATAATCTAAAATTATGACTAAATAATAACTCAAATCTATTAATACTTATACGTGCTTGACTGCTTTTAACCCATAAGATGCGGGAGTATTTTTCCCTCGCGACAGTCGTGTGCGGGAGGTAAGTTAGAGAAACGGTCCCTTCTCCTGGTGGGTCAGACTAATTGCAGCAGGCAGAAAACCCCCAAAATCCGGGTAGACCTTTTTCCGATGCCCGCGGTCAGCGGTTATTGTTTAAGACTTTTGCTTGTTCCTTTAACGTGGAAGCAATTGCCAATGATTTAATTGTCTTATTTTTTCCCTTGCTTTAAGCTGATTAATTTGATACCAAACAGTTAGTAGATACATTGATTTTTAATGAGTGAGGAAAATATGAAATTACTACTGCACTAGAAATCTTGGAAGTACGCAGAGGCCGGAAAACCCCGGGGAAGGGTTTTCCACATTAAAGACAATGCAAAAGATTTTGTGAGGGTGCGTCTCATTCACAGGCACCGCCATAAAATTGAGGAAGGCCAAGCATGGGCAAGGAAGAGCAGGTCAAACGTTTTAAAACGTTTTTCCCGCAGTTCTCGCATACTGGCAGGAAAACGTTTTTATACGTTCCCCGCAGTTTAAGGGTTAAGGATCCTCACTCCCAAAATGCATCTCCTCTCACCCAATGACATTGGACACATGATGTTCTATAAGGAAATTAAAAAAGTAAAAAAAAATGCAGAAATAAATATAATTAGTGGAAAGGCATATAATCATTATAATACAAAAAGCAGTAATGTAGATAATCTAAAATGATGACTAAATAATAACTCAAATCTATTACTATTTAAACTTGCTTGACTGCTTTTAAGGATCCTCACTCCCGAAATGCATCTCCTCTCTCCCGATGGCACAGGACCCAGGGTATTCAATAAGGAAAATAAGAAAGTAATAAAATAAATGCAAAAAAAAAGAAAATTAGAGGAAAGAAATATATAATCATTACAATACTAATTTAAGAAAACTAGATAATGCTAAATTAAGAGTAAATAATTACTTAAATGTATTAATACTTATACTGGCTGGACTACATTTAGGGATCCTCAGTACCGAAATGCATCTCCTCTCACCCGATGCGTTGGACACATGATGTTCTATAAGGAAAAAGAAGAAAGTAAAAAAAAATGCAGAAATAAATAAAATTAGTAAAAAGGCATATAATCTTTATAATACAAATGGCAGTAATGTAGATAATCTAAAATTATGACTAAATAATAACTCAAATCTATTAATACTTATACTTGCTTGACTGCTTTTAAGGATCCTCACTCCCGAAATGCATCTCCTCTCTCCCGATGGCACAGGACCCAGGGTATTCAATAAGGAAAATAAGAAAGTAATAAAATAAATGCATAAAAAAAGAAAATTAGAGGATTGAAATATATAATCATTACAATACTAATTTAGGAAAACTAGATAATGCTATATTAGGAGTAAATAATAACTTAAATGTATTAATACTTATACTGGCTGGACTACTTTTATGGATCCTCAGTACCGAAATGCATCTCCTCTCACCCGATGACATTGGACACATGATGTTCTATAAGGAAAATAAGAAAGTAAAAAAAATGCAGAAATATTTAAAATTAGTGGAAAGGCATATAATCATTATAATACAAATGGCAGTAATGTAGATAATCTAAAATTATGACTAAATAATAACTCAAATCTATTAATACTTATACGTGCTTGACTGCTTTTAACCCATAAGATGCGGGAGTATTTTTCCCTCGCGACAGTCGTGTGCGGGAGGTAAGTTAGAGAAACGGTCCCTTCTCCTGGTGGGTCAGACTAATTGCAGCAGGCAGAAAACCCCCAAAATCCGGGTAGACCTTTTTCCGATGCCCGCGGTCAGCGGTTATTGTTTAAGACTTTTGCTTGTTCCTTTAACGTGGAAGCAATTGCCAATGATTTAATTGTCTTATTTTTTCCCTTGCTTTAAGCTGATTAATTTGATACCAAACAGTTAGTAGATACATTGATTTTTAATGAGTGAGGAAAATATGAAATTACTACTGCACTAGAAATCTTGGAAGTACGCAGAGGCCGGAAAACCCCGGGGAAGGGTTTTCCACATTAAAGACAATGCAAAAGATTTTGTGAGGGTGCGTCTCATTCACAGGCACCGCCATAAAATTGAGGAAGGCCAAGCATGGGCAAGGAAGAGCAGGTCAAACGTTTTAAAACGTTTTTCCCGCAGTTCTCGCATACTGGCAGGAAAACGTTTTTATACGTTCCCCGCAGTTTAAGGGTTAAGGATCCTCACTCCCAAAATGCATCTCCTCTCACCCAATGACATTGGACACATGATGTTCTATAAGGAAATTAAAAAAGTAAAAAAAAATGCAGAAATAAATATAATTAGTGGAAAGGCATATAATCATTATAATACAAAAAGCAGTAATGTAGATAATCTAAAATGATGACTAAATAATAACTCAAATCTATTACTATTTAAACTTGCTTGACTGCTTTTAAGGATCCTCACTCCCGAAATGCATCTCCTCTCTCCCGATGGCACAGGACCCAGGGTATTCAATAAGGAAAATAAGAAAGTAATAAAATAAATGCAAAAAAAAAGAAAATTAGAGGAAAGAAATATATAATCATTACAATACTAATTTAAGAAAACTAGATAATGCTAAATTAAGAGTAAATAATTACTTAAATGTATTAATACTTATACTGGCTGGACTACATTTAGGGATCCTCAGTACTGAAATGCATCTCCTCTCACCCGATGCGTTGGACACATGATGTTCTATAAGGAAAAAGAAGAAAGTAAAAAAAAATGCAGAAATAAATAAAATTAGTAAAAAGGCATATAATCTTTATAATACAAATGGCAGAAATGTAGATAATCTAAAATTATGACTAAATAATAACTCAAATCTATTAATACTTATACTTGCTTGACTGCTTTTAAGGATCCTCACTCCCGAAATGCATCTCCTCTCTCCCGATGGCACAGGACCCAGGGTATTCAATAAGGAAATTAAGAAAGTAATAAAATAAATGCATAAAAAAAGAAAATTAGAGGAATGATATATATAATCATTACTATACTAATTTAAGAAAACTAGATAATGCTAAATTAAGAGGAAATAAAAACTCAAATGTATTAATACTTATACTGGCTGGACTACTTTTATGGATCCTCAGTACCAAAATGCATCTCCTCTCATCCAATGACATTGGACACATGATGTTCTATAAGGAAATTAAGAAAGTAAAAAAAATGCAGAAATAATTAAATTAGTGGAAAGGTATATAATCATTATAATACAAAAGGCAGTAATGTAGATAATCTAAAATGATGAATAAATAATAACTCAAATCTATTAATACTTATACTTGCTTGACTGCTTTTAAGGATCTTTACTCCCGAAATGAATCTCCTCTCTCCTGATGACACAGGACCCAGGGTATTCAATAAGGAAAATAAGAAAGTTATAAAATAAATGCATAAAAAAAGAAATAAGAGGAAAAAAATATATAATCATTACAATACTAATTTAAGAAAACTAGATAATGCTTAATTAAGAGTAAATAATAACCCAAATGTATTAATACTTATACTGGCTGGACTACTTTTATAGATCCTCAGTATCGAAATGCATCTCCTCTCACCCAATGACATTGGACACATGATGTTCAATAAGGAAATTAAGAAAGTAAAAAAAATTGCAGAATTAAATAAAATTAGTGGAAAGGCATATAATCATTATAATACAAAAGGCAGTAATGTAGATAATCTAAAATGATGACTAAATAATAACTCTAATCTTTTATTATTTATACTTGCTTGACTGCTTTTAAGGATCCTCACTCCCGAAATGCATCTCCTCTCTCCTGATGGCACAGGACCCAGGGTATTCAATAAGGAAAATAAGAAAATAATAAAATAAATGCATAAAAAAAGAAAATTAGAGGAAGGAAATATATAATCATTACAATACTAATTTAAGAAAACTAGATAATGCTTAATTAAGAGTAAATAATAACACAAATGTATTAATACTTATACTGGCTGGACTACTTTTATGGATCCTCAGTACCGAAATGCATCTTCTCTCACCCGATGACATTGGACACATGATGTTCTATAAGGAAATTAAGAAAGTAAAAAAAAAATGCAGAAATAAATCAAATTAGTGGAAAGACATATAATAATTAAAATACAAAAGCAGTAATGTAGATAATCTAAAATGATGACTAAATAATAACTCAAATCTATTATTATTTATACTTGCTTGACTGCTTTTAAGGATCCTCACTCCCGAAATGCATCTCTTCTCTCCTTAAGACACAGGACCTATGGTATTCAATAAGGAAAATAAGAAAGTAATAAAATAAATGCATAAAAAAAGAAAATTAGGGGAAAAAAATATATAATCATTACAATACTAATTTAAGGAAAATAGATAATGCTTAATTAAGAGTAAATAATAACTCAAATGTATTAATACTTATACTGGCTGGACTACTTTTATGGATCCTCAGTACCGAAATGCATCTGTTTTCACCCGATGACATTGGACACAGGATGTTCTATAAGGAAATTAAGTAAAAAAAAATGCAGAAATAAATAAAATTAGTGGAAAGGCATATAATCATTATAATACAAATGGCAGTAATGTAGATAATCTAAAATGATGACTAAAAAATAACTCAAATCTATTAATACTTATACTTTCTTGACTGCTTTTAAGGATCCTCACTCCCGAAATGCATCTCCTCTCTCCCGATGACACAGAACCCAGGGTATTCAATAAGGAAAATAAGAAAGTTAAAAAATAAATGCATAAAAAAAGAATATAAGAGGAAAGAAATATATAATCATTACAATACTAATTTAAGAAAACTAGATAATGCTAAATTCAGAGTAAATAATAACTCAAATGTATTAATACCTATACTGGCTGGACTACTTTTATGGATCCTCAGTACCAAAATGAATCTCCTCTCACCAGATGAATTAGACACATGATGTTCTTTAAGGAAAATATGAAAGTAAAAAAAAATGCAGAAATAAATAAAATTAGTGGAAAGGAAATATATATATATTTATATATAATATAATCATTATAGTACAAATGGCAGTAATGTAGATAGTCTAAAATTATGACTAAATAATCACTCAAATCTATTAATACTTATACTTAGTTGACTTCTTTTAAGGATCCTCACACCCAAAATGCATCTCCTCTCTCCCGATGACACAGGACCCAGGGTATTCAATAAGGAAAATAAGAAAGTTATAAAATAAATGCATAAAAAAAGAAAATAAGAGGAAAGAAATATATAATCATTAGAATACTAATTTAGGAAAACTAGATAATGCTAAATTCAGAGTAAATAATAACTCAAATGTATTAATACTTATACTGGCTGGACTACTTTTATGGATCCTCAGTATCAAAATGCATCTCCTCTCACCCGATGAATTAGACACATGATGTTCTTTAAGGAAAATAAGAAAGTAAAAAAAAATGCAGAAATAAATAAAATTAGTGGAAAGGAAATATATATATATATATATATATATATAATATAATAATTATAATACAAATTGCAGTAATGTAGATAGTCTAAAATTATGACTAAATAATAACCCAAATCTATTAATACTTATACTTAGTTGACTTCTTTTAAGGATCCTCACACCCAAAATGCATCTCCTCTCTCCTGATGACACAGGACCCAGGGTATTAAATAAGAAAAATAAGAAAATAAAAAAATAAATTCATAAAAAAAGAAAATTAAGGAAAGAAATATATAATCATTACAATACTAATTTAAGAAAACTAGATAATGCTAAATAAAGAGTAAATAATAACTTAAAAGTATTAATACTTATACTGGCTGGACTACTTTTATGGATCCTCAGTACCGAAATGCATCTCCTCTCACCCAATGACATTGGACACATGATGTTCTATAAGGAAAATAAGAAAGTAAAAAAAAATGCATAAATAAATAAAATTAGTTGAAAGGCATATAATCATTATAATACAAAAGGCAGTAATGTAGATAATCAAAATGATGACTAAATAATAACTAAAATCTTTTATTATTTATACTTGCTTGACTGCTTTTTGGGATCCTCACTCCTGAAATGCATCTCCTCTCTCCCAATGGCACACGACCCAGGGTATTCAATAAGGAAAATAAGTAAGTAATAAAATAAATGCAAAAAAAAAAGAAAATTAGAGGAAAGAAATATATAATCATTACAATACTAATTTAAGAAAACTAGATAATGCTAAATATCAGTAAATAATAACTTAAATGTATTAATACTTATACTGGCTGGACTACTTTTATGGATCCTCAGTACCGAAATGCATCTGTTCTCACCCGATGACATTGGACACAGGATGTTCTATAAGGAAATTAAGAAAGTAAAAAAAAATGCAGAAATAAATAAAATTAGTGGAAAGGCATATAATCATTATAATACAAAAGGCAGTAATGTAGATAATCAAAATGATGACTAAATAATAACTCAAATCTATTATTATTTATACTTGCTTGACTGCTTTTAAGGATCCTCACTCCCAAAATGCATCTCCTCTCTCCCGATGACACAGAACCCAGGGTATTCAATAAGGAAAATAAGAAAGTTATAAAATAAATGCATAAAAAAAGAAAATAAGAGGAAAGAAATATATAATCATTAGAATACTAATTTAAGAAAACTAGATAATGCTAAATTCAGAGTAAATAATAACTCAAATGTATTAATACTTATACTGGCTGGACTACTTTTATGGATCCTCAGTACCAAAATGCATCTCCTCTCACCGGATGAATTAGACACATGATGTTCTTTAAGGAAAATAAGAAAGTAAAAAAAATGCAGAAATAAATAAAATTAGTGGAAAGGAAATATATATATATATATATATGTATATATATATATAATATAATCATTATAATACAAATGGCAGTAATGTAGAAAGTCAAAAATTATGACTAAATAATAACCCAAATCTATTAATACTTATACTTAGTTGACTTCTTTTAAGGATCCTCACACCCAAAATGCATCTCCTCTCTCCTGATGACACAGGACCCAGGGTATTCAATAAGAAAATAAGAAAATAAAAAAATAAATTCATAAAAAAAGAAAATTATAGGAAAGATATATATTATCATTACAATACTAATTTAAGAAAACTAGATAATGCTAAATAAAGAGTAAATAATAACTTAAAAGTATTAATACTAATACTGGCTGGACTACTTTTATGGATCCTCAGTACCGAAATGCATCTCGTCTCACCCGATGACATTGGACACATGATGTTCTATAAGGAAATTAAGAAAATTTAAAAAAATGAAGAATTAATCAAATTAGTGGAAAGCCATAAAATCATTCTAATACAAATGGCAGTAATGTAGATAATCTAAAATTATGACTAAATAATAACTCAAATCTATTAATCCTTATACTTGCTTGATAGCTTATAAGGATCCTCAGTACAAAAATGCATCTCCTCTCACCGGATGAATTGGACACATGATGTTCAATAAGGAAAATAAAAATTAAAAAAAAATGCAGAAATAAATAAAATTAGTGGAAAGGCATATAATCTTTATAATACAAATGGCAGTAATGTAGATAATCTAAAATTATGACTAAATAATAACTCAAATCTATTAATACTTATACTTGCTTGACTGCTTCTAGGGATCCTCACTCCCGAAATGCATCTCCTCTCTCCCGATGACACAGGACCCAGGGTATTCAATAAGGAAAATAAGAAAGTAATAAAATAAATGCAAAAAAAAAGAAACTTAGAGGAAAGAAATATACAAAAAATACAATACTAATTTAAGAAAACTAGATAATGCTAAATTAAGAGTAAATAATAACTTAAATGTATTAATACTTATACTAGCTGGACTAATTTTTGGGATCCTCAGTACAGAAATGCATCTCCTCTCACCCGATGCGTTGGACACATGATGTTCTATAACAAAAATAAGAAATAAAAAAGAATGCAGAAATAAATAATTAGTTGAAAGCCATATAATCATTACAATACAAACGGAAGTAATGTAGATAATCTAAAATTATGACTAAATAATAATTCAAATCTATTAATACTTATACTTGCTTGACAGCTTTTAAGGATCCTTAATCCCGAAATGCATCTCCTCTCTCCCGATGACACAGGACCCAGGGTATTCAATAAGGAAAATAAGAAAGTAATAAAATAAATGCATAAAAAAAGAAAATTAGAGGAATGATATATGTAATCATTACAATACTAATTTAAGAAAACTAGATAATGCTAAATTAAAAGTAAATAATAACTCAAATTTTTTAATACATATACTGGCTGGACTACTTTTATGGATCCTCAGTACCGAAATGCATCTCCTCTCACCCGATGACATTGGACACATGATGTTCTATAAGGAAAATAAGAAAGTTAAAAAAATAGAGAAATAAATAAAATTAGTAGAAAGGCATATTATCATTATAATACAAATCGCAGTAATGTAGATAATCTAAAATGATGACTAAATAATAACTCAAATCTATTTACTTGCTTGACTGCTTTTAAGGATCCTCACTCCGAAATTGCATCTTCTCTCTCCCGATGGCACAGAACCCAGGGTATTCAATAAGGAAAATAAGAAAATAATAAAATAAATGCATAAAAAAAGAAAATTAGAGGAAGGAAATATATAATCATTACAATACAGATTTAAGAAAACTAGATAATGCTAAATTCAGAGTAAATAATAACTCAAAAATATTAATAATTATACTGGCTGGACTACTTTTATGGATCCTCAGTACCAAAATGCATCTCCTCTCACCGGATGACACAGGACCAAGGGTATTCAATAAGGAAAATAAGAAAGTATAAAAATAAATGCATAAAAAAAGAAATTAGGGGAATGATATATATAATCATTACAATACTAATTTAAGAAAACTAGATAATGCTAAATTAAGATTAAATAATAACTCAAATGTTTTAAAACTTAAACTGGCTGGACTAATTTTATGGATCCTCAGTACTGAAATGCATCTCCTCTCACCCGATGAATTGGACACATGATGTTCTATAATGAAAATAAGAAAGTTAATATAAATGCAGAAAAAAATAAAATTAGTGGATAGGCATATAATCATTATAATACAAATGGCCGTAATGTAGATAATCTGAAATTATGACTAAATAATAACTCAAATCTATTATTACTTATACTTGCTTGACTGCTTTTAAGGATCCACATTCGCAAAAATGCATCTCCTCTTTCCTGATGACACAGGACCCAGGGTATTCAATAAGGAAAATAAGAAAGCAATGAAGTAAATGCATAAAAAAAGAAAATAAGAGGAAAGAAATATAAAATCATTAGAATACTAATTTAAGAAAACTAGTTGATGCTAAATTAAGAGTAAATAATAACTGAAATGTATTAATACGTATACTGGCTGGACTACTTTTATGGATCCTCAGTACCAAAATGCATCTCCTCTCATCGGATGAATTAGACAAATGATGTTCTATAAGGAAAATAAGAAAGTAAAGAAAAATGCAGAAATAAATAAAATTAGTGAAAGCATATAATCATTATAATACAAATGGCAGTAATGTAGATAATCTAAAATTATGACTAAATAATAACTAAAATCTATTAATACTTATACTTGCTTGACTGCTTTTAAGGATCCACACTCGCGAAATGCATCTCCTCTTTCCCGATGGCACAGGACCCAGGGTATTCAATAAGGAAAATAAGAAAGTAATAAAATAAATGCATAAAATAAGAAAATAAGAGGAAAGAAATATATAATCATTACAATACTAATTTAAGAAAACTAGATTTTGCTAAATTAAGACTAAATAATAACTCAAATGTATTAATACTTATACTGGCTGCACTACCTTTATGGATCCTCAATACCAAAATGCATCTCCTCTCACCCGATGCGTTGGACACATGATGTTCTATAACGAAAATAAGAAATTAAAAAAAAATGCAGAAATAAATCAAATTAGTGGAAAGCCATATAATTATTACAATACAAATAGAAGTAATCTAGATAATCTAAAATTATGACTAAATAATAACTCAAATCTATTAATACTTATACTTGCTTGACAGCTCTTAAGGATCCTCACTCCCGAAATGCATCTCCTCTCTCCCGATGACACAGGACCCAGGGTATTCAATAAGGAAAATAAGAAAGTAATATAATAAATGCATAAAAAAAGAAAATTAGAGGAATGATATGTATAATCATTACAATACTAATTTAATAAAACTAGATAATGCTAAATTAAAAGTAAATAATAACAAAAATTTTTAAATACTTATACTGGCTGGACTACTTTTATGGATCCTCAGTACCGAAATGCATCTCCTCTCACCCGATGACATTGGACACATGATGTTCTATAAGGAAAATAAGAAAGTAAAAAAAAAAGCAGAAATAAATAAAATTAGTGAAAAGGCACATAATCATTAGAAAACAAATGGCAGTAATGTAGATAATCTAAAATTATGACTAAATAATAACTCAAATCTATTAATACTTATACTTGCTTTACTACTATTAAGGATCCTCACTCCCGAAATGCATCTCCTCTCTTCCGATGACACAGGACCAAGGGTATTCAATAAGGAAATAAGAAAGTAATAAAATAAATGCATAAAAAAAACAAATTAGAGGAATGAAAAATATAATCATTACAATACTAATTTAAGAAAACTAGATGATGCTAAATTAAGAGTAAATAATAACTCAAATGTTTTAATACTTTAACTGGCTGGACTACTTTTATGGATCCTCAGTACCAAAATGCATCTCCTCTCACCCGATGCGTTGGACACATGATGTTCTATAACGAAAATAAGAAATTAAAAAAAATGCAGAAATAAATCAAATTAGTGGAAAGCCATATAATCATTACAATACAAATGGAAGTAATGTAGATAATCTAAAATTATGACTAAATAATAACTCAAATCTATTAATACTTATACGTGCTTGACTGCTTTTAAGGATCCTCACTCCCAAAATGCATCTCCTCTCTCCCGATGACACAGGACCCAGCGTATTCAATAAGCAAAATAAGAAAGTAATAAAATAAATGAATAAAAATAGAAAATTCGAGGAAAAAAATATATAATCATTACAATACTAATTTAAGAAAACTAGATAATGCTTAATTAAGAGTAAATAATAACTCAAATGTTTTAATACTTATACTGGCTGGACTTCTTTTATGGATCCTCAGCACCGAAATGCATCTCCTCTCACCCGATGACATTTGACACAGGATGTTCTATAAGGAAATTAAGAAAGTAAAAAAAAATGCAGAAATAAATAAAATTAGTGGAAAGGCATATAATCATTATAATACTAATGGCAGTAATGTAGATAATCTAAAATGATGACTAAATAATAACTCAAATCTATCGTTATTTATACTTGCTTCACTGCTTTTAAGGATCCTCACTCCCGAAATGCATCTTCTCTCTCCTGATGGCACAGGACCCAGGGTATTCAATAAGGAAAATAAGAAAATAATAAAATAAATGCATAAAAAAAGAAAATTAGAAGTAGGAAATATATAATTCATTACAATACTAATTTAAGAAAACTAGATAATGCTTTATTAAGTGTAAATAATAACTCAAATGTATTAATACTTATACTGGCTGGACTACTTTTATGGATCCTCAGTACCGAATAGAATCTCCTCTCAACCAATGACATTGGACACATGATGTTCCATAAGGAAATTAAGAAAGTAAAAAAAAATGCAGAAATAAATCAAATTAGTGGAAAGGCATATAATCATTATAATACAAAAGGCAGTAATGTAGATAATCTAAAATGATGACTAAATAATAACTCAAATCTATTATTATTTATACTTGCTTGACTGCTTTTAAGGATCCTCACTCCCGAAATGCATCTCCTCTCTCCCGATGACACAGGACCCAGGGTATTCAATAAGCAAAATAAGAAAGTAATAAAATAAATGAATAAAAATAGAAAATTCGAGGAAAGAAATATATAATCATTACAATACTAATTTAAGAAATTTAGATAATGCTTAATTAAGAGTAAATAATAACTCAAATGTTTTAATACTTATACTGGCTGGACTTCTTTTATGGATCCTCAGCACCGAAATGCATCTCCTCTCACCCGATGACATTTGACACAGGATGTTCTACATGGAAATTAAGAAAGTAAAAAAAAATGCTGAAATAAATAAAATTAGTGGAAAGGCATATAATCATTATAATACAAATCGCAGTAATGTAGATAATCTAAAACGATGACTAAATAATAACTCAAATCTATTATTATTTATACTTGCTTGACTGCTTTTAAGGATCCTCACTCCCGAAATGCATCTCCTCTCTCCCGATGACACAGGACCCAGGGTATTCAATAAGGAAAATAAGAAAGTAATAAAATAAATGCTTAAAAAAAGAAAATTAGAGGAAAGAAATATATAATCATTACAATACTAATTTAAGAAAACTAGATAATGATTAATTAAGAGTAAATAATAACTCAAATGTATTAATACTTATACTGGCTGGACTACTTTTATGGATCCTCAGTACCGAAATGCATCTCCTCTCACCCGATGACATTGGACACAGGATGTTCTATAAGGTAATTAAGAAAGTAAAAAAAAATGCAGTAATAAATAAAATTAGTGGAAAGCCTTATAATCATTATAATACTAATGGCAGTAATGTAGATAATCTAAAATTATGACTAAATAATAACTCAAATCTATTAATATTTTTACTTGCTTGACTTCTTTTAAGGATCCTCACTCTCAAAATGCATCATCTCTCTCCCGATGACACAGGACCCAGGGTATTCAATAAGGAAAATAAGAAAGTAATAAAATAAATGCATAAAAAAAGAAAATTAGAGGAAGAAATATATAATTATTACAATACTTATTTAAGAAAACTAGATAATGCTTAATTAAGAGTAAATAATAACTCAAATGTATTACTTCTTATACTGGCTGGACTACTTTTATGGATCCTCAGTAACGAATTGCATCTCCTCTCACCCGATGACATTGGAATCATGATGTTCTATAAGGAAATTAAGAAAATAAAAAAAAAAGCAGAAATAAATAAAATTAGTGGAAAGGCATATAATCATTATAATACAAATGACAGTAATGTAGATAATCAAAAATGAATACTAAATAATAACTCAAATCTATTAATATTTATACTTGCTTGACTGCTTTTAAGGATCCTCACTCCTGAAATGCATCTTCTCTCTCCCGATGACACAGGACCCAGGGTATTCAATAAGGAAAATAAGAAAGTAATAAAATAAATGCAAAAAAAAAGAAAATCTATTAATACTTATACGTGATTGACTGCTTTTAAGGATCCTCACTCCCAAAATGCATCTGCTCTCTCCCAATGACACAGGACCCAGCGTATTCAATAAGCAAAATAAAAAAGTAATAAAATAAATGCATAAAAGAAGATAATAAGAGGAAAGAAATATATAATCATTACATAACTAATTTTAGAAAACTAGATAATGCTAAATTAAGACTAAATAATAACTCAAATGTATTAATACTTATACTTGCTGCACTACCTTTATGGATCCTCAGTACCAAAATGCATCTCCTCTCACCAGATGACATGGGACACATGATGTTCTATAAGGAAAATAAGAAAGTAAAAAAAAATGCATAAATAAATAAAAATAGTGGAAAGGCATATAATCATTATAATACAAATGGCAGATATATAGATAATCTAAAATTATGACTAAATAATAACTCAAATCTATTAATACTTATAATTGTTTGACTGCTTTTAAGGATCCTCACTCCCGAAATGCATCTCCTTTCTACCAATGACACAGGACCCAGGGTATTAAAAAAGAAAATAAGAAAGTAATAAAATAAATGCATAAAAAAGAAAATTAGAGGAAAGAAATATATAATCATTACAATACTAATTTAAGAAAACTTGATAATGCTTAATTAAGAGTAAATAATAACTTAAATGTATTAATACTTATACTGGCTGGACTACTTTTAGGGATCCTCAGTACCGAAATGCATCTCCTCTCACCCAATGCTTTGGACACATGATGTTCTATAAGGAAAATAAGAAATTTAAAAAAAATGCAGAAATAAATCAAATTAGTGGAAAGCCATATAATCATTATAATACAAATGGCAGTAATGTAGATAATCTAAAATTATGACTAAATAATAACTTAAATCTATTATTACTTATACTTGCTTTACAGCTTTTGAGGATCTTCACTCCCGAAATGCATCTTCTCTCTCCTGATGACACAAGACCCAGGGTATTCAATAAGGAAAATAAGAAAGTAATAAAATAAATGCATTAAAAAGAAAATTATAGGAAAGAAATATATAATCATTACAATACTAATTTAAGAAAACTAGATAATGCTAAATTAAGAGTAAATAATAACTTAAATGTATTAATACTTATACTGGCTGGACTACCTTTAGGGATCCTCAGTACCAAAATGCATCTCCTCTCACCGGATGCGTTGGACACATGATGTTCTATAAGGAAAATAAGAAAGTAAAAAAAATGCAAAAATAAATAAAATTAAAGGAAAGGCATATAATCATTATAATACAAATGGCAGTAATGTAGATAATCTAAAATAATGACTAAATAATAACTCTAATCTATTAATACTTATACTTGCTTGACAGCTTTTAAGGATCCTCACTCCTGAAATGCATCTCCTCTCCCCCGATGACACAGGACCCAGGGTAATCCATAAGGAAAATGAGAAAGTAATAAAATAAATGCATAAAAAAAGAAAATTAGAGGATATAAATGTATAATCATTACAATACTAATTTAGGAAAACGAGATAATGCTATATTAGGAGTAAATAATAACTTAAATGTATTAATACTTATACTGGCTGGACTTCTTTTATGGATCCTCAGTACCGAAATGCATCTCCTCTCACCCGATGACATTGGACACATGATGTTCTATAAGGAAAATAAGAAAATAAAAAAAAATGCAGAAATATTTTAAATTGGTGGAAAGGCATATAATCTTTATAATACAAATGGCAGTAATGTAGATAATCTAAAATTATGACTAAATAATAACTCAAATCTATTAATACTTATACTTGTTTGACTGCTTTTAAGGATCCTCACTCCCGAAATGCATCTCCTCTCTACCAATGACACAGGACCCAGGGTATTCAAAAAGAAAATAAGAAAGTAATAAAATAAATGGAAAAAAAAAAGAAAATAAGAGTAAAGAAATATATAATCATTACATTACTAATTTAAGAAAACTAGATAATGCTAAATTAAGAGTAAATAATAACTTAAATGTATTAATACTTATACTGGCTGGACTACTTTTAGGGATCCTCAGTACCGAAATGCATCTCCTCTCACCCAATGCTTTGGACACATGATGTTCTATAAGGAAAATAAAAATTTAAAAAAAATGCAGAAATAAATCAAATTAGTGGAAAGCAATATAATCATTATAATACAAATGGCAGTAATGTAGATAATCTAAAATGATGACTAAAAAATAACTCAAATCTATTAATACCTATACTTGCTTTACAGCTTTTAAGGATCCTCACTCCCGAAATGCATCACCTCTCTCCCGATGACACAGGACCCAGGGTATTCAATAAGTAAAATAAGAAAGTAATAAAATAAATGCATTAAAAAGAATATTAGAGGAAAGAAATATATAATTATTACAATACTAATTTAAGAAAACTAGATATTGCTAAATTAAGAGTAAATAATAACTTAAATGTATTAATACTTATACTGGCTGGACTACCTTTAGGGATCCTCAGTACCGAAATGCATCTCCTCTCACCCGATGCGTTGGACACATGATGTTCTATAAGGAAAATAAGAAAGTAAAAAAAAATGCAAAAATAAATAAAATTAGTGGAAAGGCATATTATCATTATAATACAAATAGCAGTAATGTAGGTAATCTAAAATTATGATTAAATAATAACTCAAATCTATTAATACTTATACTTGCTTGACAGCTTTTAAAGATCCTCACTCCGGAAATGCATCTCCTCTCCCCCGATGACACAGGACCCAGCGTATTCAATAAGCAACATAAAAAAGTAATAAAATAAATGCATAAAAAAAGAAAATTAAAGGAAAGAAATATATAATCACTACAATACTAATTTAAGAAAACTAGATAATGCTAAATTAAGAGTAAATAATAACTCAAATGTATTAATACTTATACTGGCTGGACTACTTTTATGGATCCTCAGTACCAAAATGCATCTCCTCTCTCCGGATGAATTGGACACATGATGTTCTGTAAGGAAATAAGAAAGTAAAAAAAAATTCAGAAATAAATAAAATTAGTGGAAAGGCATATAATCATTATAATACAAATGGCAGTAATGTAGATAATCTAAAATTATGACTAAATAATAACTCAAATCTATTAATACTTATACGTGCTTGACTGCTTTTAACCCATAAGATGCGGGAGTATTTTTCCCTCGTGACAGTCGTGTGCGGGAGGTAAGTTAGAGAAACGGTCCCTTCTCCTGGTGGGTCAGACTAATTGCAGCAGGCAGAAAACCCCCAAAATCCGGGTAGACTTTTTCCGATGCCCGCGGTCAGCGGTTATTGTTTAAGACTTTTGCTTGTTCCTTTAACGTGGAAGCAATTGCCAATGATTTAATTGTCTTATTTTTTCCCTTGCTTTTAGCTGATTAATTTGATACCAAACAGTTAGTAGATACATTGATTTTTAATGAGTGAGGAAAATATGAAATTACTACTGCACTAGAAATCTTGGAAGTACGCAGAGGCCGGAAAACCCCGGGGAAGGGTTTTCCACATTAAAGACAATGCAAAAGATTTTGTGAGGGTGCGTCTCATTCACAGGCACCGCCATAAAATTGAGGAAGGCCAAGCATGGGCAAGGAAGAGCAGGTCAAACGTTTTAAAACATTTTTCCCGCAGTTCTCGCATGTTGGCAGGAAAACGTTTTTATACGTTCCCCGCAGTTTAAGGGTTAAGGATCCTCACTCCCAAAATGCATCTCCTCTCACCCAATGACATTGGACACATGATGTTCTATAAGGAAATTAAAAAAGTAAAAAAAAATGCAGAAATAAATAAATTAGTGGAAAGGCATATAATCATTATAATACAAAAAGCAGTAATGTAGATAATCTAAAATGATGACTAAATAATAACTCAAATCTATTATTATTTATACTTGCTTGACTGCTTTTAAGGATCCTCACTCCCCAAATGCATCTCCTCTCTCCCGATGGCACAGGACCCAGGGTATTCAATAAGGAAAATAAGAAAGTAATAAAATAAATGCAAAAAAAAAGAAAATTAGAGGAAAGAAATATATAATCATTACAATACTAATTTAAGAAAACTTGATAATGCTTAATTAAGAGTAAATAATAACTTAAATGTATTAATACTTATACTGGCTGGACTACTTTTAGGGATCCTCAGTACCGAAATGCATCTCCTCTCACCCAATGCTTTGGACACATGATGTTCTATAAGGAAAATAAGAAATTTAAAAAAAATGCAGAAATAAATCAAATTAGTGGAAAGCCATATAATCATTATAATACAAATGGCAGTAATGTAGATAATCTAAAATTATGACTAAATAATAACTTAAATCTATTATTACTTATACTTGCTTTACAGCTTTTGAGGATCTTCACTCCCGAAATGCATCTTCTCTCTCCTGATGACACAAGACCCAGGGTATTCAATAAGGAAAATAAGAAAGTAATAAAATAAATGCATTAAAAAGAAAATTATAGGAAAGAAATATATAATCATTACAATACTAATTTAAGAAAACTAGATAATGCTAAATTAAGAGTAAATAATAACTTAAATGTATTAATACTTATACTGGCTGGACTACCTTTAGGGATCCTCAGTACCAAAATGCATCTCCTCTCACCGGATGCGTTGGACACATGATGTTCTATAAGGAAAATAAGAAAGTAAAAAAAATGCAAAAATAAATAAAATTAAAGGAAAGGCATATAATCATTATAATACAAATGGCAGTAATGTAGATAATCTAAAATAATGACTAAATAATAACTCTAATCTATTAATACTTATACTTGCTTGACAGCTTTTAAGGATCCTCACTCCTGAAATGCATCTCCTCTCCCCCGATGACACAGGACCCAGGGTAATCCATAAGGAAAATGAGAAAGTAATAAAATAAATGCATAAAAAAAGAAAATTAGAGGATATAAATGTATAATCATTACAATACTAATTTAGGAAAACGAGATAATGCTATATTAGGAGTAAATAATAACTTAAATGTATTAATACTTATACTGGCTGGACTTCTTTTATGGATCCTCAGTACCGAAATGCATCTCCTCTCACCCGATGACATTGGACACATGATGTTCTATAAGGAAAATAAGAAAATAAAAAAAAATGCAGAAATATTTTAAATTGGTGGAAAGGCATATAATCTTTATAATACAAATGGCAGTAATGTAGATAATCTAAAATTATGACTAAATAATAACTCAAATCTATTAATACTTATACTTGTTTGACTGCTTTTAAGGATCCTCACTCCCGAAATGCATCTCCTCTCTACCAATGACACAGGACCCAGGGTATTCAAAAAGAAAATAAGAAAGTAATAAAATAAATGGAAAAAAAAAAGAAAATAAGAGTAAAGAAATATATAATCATTACATTACTAATTTAAGAAAACTAGATAATGCTAAATTAAGAGTAAATAATAACTTAAATGTATTAATACTTATACTGGCTGGACTACTTTTAGGGATCCTCAGTACCGAAATGCATCTCCTCTCACCCAATGCTTTGGACACATGATGTTCTATAAGGAAAATAAAAATTTAAAAAAAATGCAGAAATAAATCAAATTAGTGGAAAGCAATATAATCATTATAATACAAATGGCAGTAATGTAGATAATCTAAAATGATGACTAAAAAATAACTCAAATCTATTAATACCTATACTTGCTTTACAGCTTTTAAGGATCCTCACTCCCGAAATGCATCACCTCTCTCCCGATGACACAGGACCCAGGGTATTCAATAAGTAAAATAAGAAAGTAATAAAATAAATGCATTAAAAAGAATATTAGAGGAAAGAAATATATAATTATTACAATACTAATTTAAGAAAACTAGATATTGCTAAATTAAGAGTAAATAATAACTTAAATGTATTAATACTTATACTGGCTGGACTACCTTTAGGGATCCTCAGTACCGAAATGCATCTCCTCTCACCCGATGCGTTGGACACATGATGTTCTATAAGGAAAATAAGAAAGTAAAAAAAAATGCAAAAATAAATAAAATTAGTGGAAAGGCATATTATCATTATAATACAAATAGCAGTAATGTAGGTAATCTAAAATTATGATTAAATAATAACTCAAATCTATTAATACTTATACTTGCTTGACAGCTTTTAAAGATCCTCACTCCGGAAATGCATCTCCTCTCCCCCGATGACACAGGACCCAGCGTATTCAATAAGCAACATAAAAAAGTAATAAAATAAATGCATAAAAAAAGAAAATTAAAGGAAAGAAATATATAATCACTACAATACTAATTTAAGAAAACTAGATAATGCTAAATTAAGAGTAAATAATAACTCAAATGTATTAATACTTATACTGGCTGGACTACTTTTATGGATCCTCAGTACCAAAATGCATCTCCTCTCTCCGGATGAATTGGACACATGATGTTCTGTAAGGAAATAAGAAAGTAAAAAAAAATTCAGAAATAAATAAAATTAGTGGAAAGGCATATAATCATTATAATACAAATGGCAGTAATGTAGATAATCTAAAATTATGACTAAATAATAACTCAAATCTATTAATACTTATACGTGCTTGACTGCTTTTAACCCATAAGATGCGGGAGTATTTTTCCCTCGTGACAGTCGTGTGCGGGAGGTAAGTTAGAGAAACGGTCCCTTCTCCTGGTGGGTCAGACTAATTGCAGCAGGCAGAAAACCCCCAAAATCCGGGTAGACTTTTTCCGATGCCCGCGGTCAGCGGTTATTGTTTAAGACTTTTGCTTGTTCCTTTAACGTGGAAGCAATTGCCAATGATTTAATTGTCTTATTTTTTCCCTTGCTTTTAGCTGATTAATTTGATACCAAACAGTTAGTAGATACATTGATTTTTAATGAGTGAGGAAAATATGAAATTACTACTGCACTAGAAATCTTGGAAGTACGCAGAGGCCGGAAAACCCCGGGGAAGGGTTTTCCACATTAAAGACAATGCAAAAGATTTTGTGAGGGTGCGTCTCATTCACAGGCACCGCCATAAAATTGAGGAAGGCCAAGCATGGGCAAGGAAGAGCAGGTCAAACGTTTTAAAACATTTTTCCCGCAGTTCTCGCATGTTGGCAGGAAAACGTTTTTATACGTTCCCCGCAGTTTAAGGGTTAAGGATCCTCACTCCCAAAATGCATCTCCTCTCACCCAATGACATTGGACACATGATGTTCTATAAGGAAATTAAAAAAGTAAAAAAAAATGCAGAAATAAATAAATTAGTGGAAAGGCATATAATCATTATAATACAAAAAGCAGTAATGTAGATAATCTAAAATGATGACTAAATAATAACTCAAATCTATTATTATTTATACTTGCTTGACTGCTTTTAAGGATCCTCACTCCCCAAATGCATCTCCTCTCTCCCGATGGCACAGGACCCAGGGTATTCAATAAGGAAAATAAGAAAGTAATAAAATAAATGCAAAAAAAAAGAAAATTAGAGGAAAGAAATATATAATCATGACAATACTAATTTAAGAAAACTAGATAATGCTAAATTAAGAGTAAATAATTACTTAAATGTATTAATACTTATACTGGCTGGACTACATTTAGGGATCCTCAGTACCGAAATGCATCTCCTCTCACCCGATGCGTTGGACACATGATGTTCTATAAGGAAAAAGAAGAAAGTATAAAAAAATGCAGAAATAAATAAAATTAGTGAAAAGGCATATAATCTTTATAATACAAATGGCAGTAATGTAGATAATCTAAAATTATGACTAAATAATAACTCAAATCTATTAATACTTATACTTGCTTGACTGCTTTTAAGGATCCTCACTCCCGAAATGCATCTCCTCTCCCCCGATGGCACAGGACCCAGGGTATTCAATAAGGAAATTAAGAAAGTAATAAAATAAATGCATAAAAAAAGGAAATTAGAGGAAAGAAATATATAATCATTACAATACTAATTTAAGAAAACTTGATAATGCTTAATTAAGAGTAAATATTAACTCAAATGTATTAATACTTATACTGGCTGGAATACTTTTATGGATCCTCAGTAACGAAATGCATCTCCTCTCACCCAATGACATTGGACACATGATGTTCTATAAGGAAAATAAGAAAGTAAAAAAAAATGCAGAAATTTTTAAAATTAGTGGAAAGGCATATAATCATTATAATACAAATGGCAGTAATGTAGATAATCTAAACTTATGACTAAATAATAACTCATATCTATTAATACTTATACTTGCTTGACTGCTATTAAGGATCCTCACTCCCAAAATGCATCTCCTCTCTCCCGATGACACAGGACCCAGCGTATTCAATAAGCAAAATAAAAAAGTAATAAAATAAATGCATAAAAAAGAAAATTAAAGGAAAGAAATATATAATCATTACAATACTAATTTAATAAAACTAGATAATGCTAAATCAAGAGTAAATAATAGCTCAAATGTATTTATACATATAATGGCTGGACTACTTTTATGGATCCTCAGTACCAAAATGCATCTCCTCTCACCCGATGACATTGGACACATGATGTTCTATAAGGAAAATAAGAAAGTAAAAAAAAATGCAGAAATAAATAAAATTAGTGGAAAGGCATATAATCTTTATAATACAAATGGCAGTAATGTAGATAATATAAAATTATGACTAAATAATAACTCAAATCTATTAATACTTATACTTGCTTTACTACTATTAAGGATCCTCACTCCCGAAATGCATCTCCTCTCTCCCGATGACACAGGACCAAGGGTATTCAATAAGGAAAATAAGAAAGTAATAAAATAAATGCATAAAAAAAGAAAATTATAGGAAAGAAATAAATAATCATTACTATACTAATTTAAAAAAACTAGATCATGCTAAATTAAGAGTAAATAATAACTTAAATGTATTAATACTTATACTGGCTGGACTACTTTTAGGGATCGTCAGTACAGAAATGCATCTCCTATCACCCGATGACATTGGACACATGATGTTCTATAAGGAAAATAAGAAAGTAAAATAAAATGTAGAAATAAACAAAATTAGTGAAAAGGCACATAATCATTATAATACAAATGGCAGTAATGTAGATAATCTAAAATTATGACTAAATAATAACTCAAAACTATTAATACTTATACTTGCTTTACAGCTTTTAAGGATCCTCACTCCCGAAATGCATCTCCTCTCTCCCGATGACACAGGACCAAGGGTATTCAATAAGGAAAATAAGAAAGTATTAAAATAAATGCATAAAAAAAGAAATTAGGGGAATGATATATATAATCATTACAATACTAATTTAAGAAAACTAGATAATGCTAAATTAAGATTAAATAATAACTCAAATGTTTTAATACTTAAACTGGCTGGACTACTTTTATGGATCCTCAGTACCGAAATGCATCTCCTCTCACCAAATGAATTGGACACATGATGAACTATAATGAAAACAAGAAAGTAAAAAAAATGCAGAAATAAATAAAATTAGTGGAAAGGCATATAATTATTATAATACAAATGGCAGTAATGTAGATAATCTAAAATGATGGCTAAATAATAACTCAAATCTATTATTACTTATACTTGCTTGACTGCTTTTAAGGATCCAGACTCGCGAAATGCATCTCCTCTCTCCTGATGACACAGGACCCAGCGTATTCAATAAGCAAATAAAAAAAGTAATAAAATAAATGCATAAAAAAAAAATTAGAGGAAAAAAATATATAATCATTACAATACTAATTTTAAAAAAAATGGTTAATGCTAAATTAAGAGTAAATAATAACTCAAATGTATTAATACTTATACTGGCTGGACTACTTTTATGGATCCTCAGTACCAAAATGCATCTCCTCTCAACCGATGCGTTGGACACATGATGTTCTATAAGGAAAATTAAAATTAAAAAAGAATGCAGAAATAAATCAAATTAGTGGAAAGCCATATAATCATTATAATACAAATGGCAGTAAAGTAGATAAGCCAAAATTATTACTAAATAATAACTCAAATCTATTAATAGTTATACTTGCTTGACAGCTTTTAAGGATCCTCAGTACCAAAATGCATCTCCTCTCACCGGATGAATTGGAAACATGATGTTCTATAAAAAAAATAAGAAATTAAAAAAAATGCAGAAATAAATCAAATTAGTGGAAAGCCATATAATCATTACAATACAAATGGAAGTAATGTAGATAAACTAAAATTATGACTAAATAATAACTCATACCTATTAATACTTATATGTGCTTGACTGCTTTTAAGGATCCTCACCCCCAAAATGCATCTCCTCTCTCCCGATGACACAGGACCAAGCGTATTCAATAAGCAAAATAAAAAAGTAATAAAATAAATGCATTAAAAAGAAAATTATAGGAAAGAAATATATAATCATTACAATACTAATTAAAGAAAACTAGATAATGCTAAATTAAGAGTAAATAATAACTTAAATGTATTAATACTTATACTGGCTGGACTACTTTTAGGGATATTCAGTACGGAAATGCATCTCCTCTCACCCGATGACATTAGACACATGTTGTTCTATAAGGAAAATAAGAAAGTAAAAAAAAAAGCAGAAATAAAACAAATTAGTAAAAAGGCACATAATCATTATAAAACAAATGGCAGTAATGTAGATAATCTAAAATTATGACTAAATAATAACTCAAATCTATTAATACTTATACTTGCTTTGCAACTTCTAAGGATCCTCACTACCGAAATGCATCTTCTCTCTCCCGATGACACAGGACCCAGGGTATTCAATAAGGAAAATAAGAAAGTAATAAAATAAATGCATAAAAAAAGAAATTAGGGGAATGATATATATAATCATTACAATACTAATTTAAGAAAACTAGATGATGCTAAATTAAGAGTATATAATAACTGAAATGTATTAATACTTGTACTGGCTGGACTACTTTTATGGATCCTCAGTACCAAAATGCATCTCCTCTCATTGGATGAATTAGACACATGATGTTCTATAAGGAAAATAAGAAAGTAAAGAAAAATGCAGAAATAAATAAAATTAGTGGAAAGGCATATAAGCATTATAGTACAAATGGCAGTA
Organism: Sympetrum striolatum; assembly: GCA_947579665.1. NCBI lineage: Eukaryota > Metazoa > Arthropoda > Insecta > Odonata > Libellulidae > Sympetrum > Sympetrum striolatum. Next base: position 10,542,876 of record OX388350.1, read on the forward strand.
AATTAGATAATCTAAAATTATGACTAAATAATAACTCAAATCTATTAATATTTATACTTGCTTGACTGCTTTTAAGGATCCACACTCGTGAAATGCATCTCCTCTTTCCCGATGACACAGGACCAACGGTATTCAATAAGGAAAATAAGAAAGTAATAAAATAAATGCAAAAATAAGAAAATAAGAGGAAAGAAATATATAATCATTACAATACTAATTTAAGAAAACTAGATAATGCTAAATTAAGAGTAAATAATAACTCAAATGTATTAATACTTATACTGGAACACTACCTTTATGGATCCTCAGTACCAAAATCCATCTCCTCTCGCCAGATGAATTGGACATATGATGAATATAAGGAAAATAAGATAGTAAAAATAAATGCAGAAATAAATAAAAATAGTGGAAAGGCATATACTCTTTATAATACAAATGGCAGTAATGTAGATAATCTAAAATTATGACTAAATAATGACTCAAATCTATTAATACTTATAATTGTTTGACTGCTTTTAAGGATCCTCACTCCCGAAATGCATCTCCTTTCTACCAATGACACAGGACCCAGGGTATTAAAAAAGAAAATAAGAAAGTAATAAAATAAATGCATAAAAAAGAAAATTAGAGGAAAGAAATATATAATCATTACAATACTAATTTAAGAAAACTTGATAATGCTTAATTAAGAGTAAATAATAACTTAAATGTATTAATACTTATACTGGCTGGACTACTTTTAGGGATCCTCAGTACCGAAATGCATCTCCTCTCACCCAATGCTTTGGACACATGATGTTCTATAAGGAAAATAAGAAATTTAAAAAAAATGCAGAAATAAATCAAATTAGTGGAAAGCCATATAATCATTATAATACAAATGGCAGTAATGTAGATAATCTAAAATTATGACTAAATAATAACTTAAATCTATTATTACTTATACTTGCTTTACAGCTTTTGAGGATCTTCACTCCCGAAATGCATCTTCTCTCTCCTGATGACACAAGACCCAGGGTATTCAATAAGGAAAATAAGAAAGTAATAAAATAAATGCATTAAAAAGAAAATTATAGGAAAGAAATATATAATCATTACAATACTAATTTAAGAAAACTAGATAATGCTAAATTAAGAGTAAATAATAACTTAAATGTATTAATACTTATACTGGCTGGACTACCTTTAGGGATCCTCAGTACCAAAATGCATCTCCTCTCACCGGATGCGTTGGACACATGATGTTCTATAAGGAAAATAAGAAAGTAAAAAAAATGCAAAAATAAATAAAATTAAAGGAAAGGCATATAATCATTATAATACAAATGGCAGTAATGTAGATAATCTAAAATAATGACTAAATAATAACTCTAATCTATTAATACTTATACTTGCTTGACAGCTTTTAAGGATCCTCACTCCTGAAATGCATCTCCTCTCCCCCGATGACACAGGACCCAGGGTAATCCATAAGGAAAATGAGAAAGTAATAAAATAAATGCATAAAAAAAGAAAATTAGAGGATATAAATGTATAATCATTACAATACTAATTTAGGAAAACGAGATAATGCTATATTAGGAGTAAATAATAACTTAAATGTATTAATACTTATACTGGCTGGACTTCTTTTATGGATCCTCAGTACCGAAATGCATCTCCTCTCACCCGATGACATTGGACACATGATGTTCTATAAGGAAAATAAGAAAATAAAAAAAAATGCAGAAATATTTTAAATTGGTGGAAAGGCATATAATCTTTATAATACAAATGGCAGTAATGTAGATAATCTAAAATTATGACTAAATAATAACTCAAATCTATTAATACTTATACTTGTTTGACTGCTTTTAAGGATCCTCACTCCCGAAATGCATCTCCTCTCTACCAATGACACAGGACCCAGGGTATTCAAAAAGAAAATAAGAAAGTAATAAAATAAATGGAAAAAAAAAAGAAAATAAGAGTAAAGAAATATATAATCATTACATTACTAATTTAAGAAAACTAGATAATGCTAAATTAAGAGTAAATAATAACTTAAATGTATTAATACTTATACTGGCTGGACTACTTTTAGGGATCCTCAGTACCGAAATGCATCTCCTCTCACCCAATGCTTTGGACACATGATGTTCTATAAGGAAAATAAAAATTTAAAAAAAATGCAGAAATAAATCAAATTAGTGGAAAGCAATATAATCATTATAATACAAATGGCAGTAATGTAGATAATCTAAAATGATGACTAAAAAATAACTCAAATCTATTAATACCTATACTTGCTTTACAGCTTTTAAGGATCCTCACTCCCGAAATGCATCACCTCTCTCCCGATGACACAGGACCCAGGGTATTCAATAAGTAAAATAAGAAAGTAATAAAATAAATGCATTAAAAAGAATATTAGAGGAAAGAAATATATAATTATTACAATACTAATTTAAGAAAACTAGATATTGCTAAATTAAGAGTAAATAATAACTTAAATGTATTAATACTTATACTGGCTGGACTACCTTTAGGGATCCTCAGTACCGAAATGCATCTCCTCTCACCCGATGCGTTGGACACATGATGTTCTATAAGGAAAATAAGAAAGTAAAAAAAAATGCAAAAATAAATCAAATTAGTGGAAAGGCATATTATCATTATAATACAAATAGCAGTAATGTAGGTAATCTAAAATTATGATTAAATAATAACTCAAATCTATTAATACTTATACTTGCTTGACAGCTTTTAAAGATCCTCACTCCGGAAATGCATCTCCTCTCCCCCGATGACACAGGACCCAGCGTATTCAATAAGCAACATAAAAAAGTAATAAAATAAATGCATAAAAAAAGAAAATTAAAGGAAAGAAATATATAATCACTACAATACTAATTTAAGAAAACTAGATAATGCTAAATTAAGAGTAAATAATAACTCAAATGTATTAATACTTATACTGGCTGGACTACTTTTATGGATCCTCAGTACCAAAATGCATCTCCTCTCTCCGGATGAATTGGACACATGATGTTCTGTAAGGAAATAAGAAAGTAAAAAAAAATTCAGAAATAAATAAAATTAGTGGAAAGGCATATAATCATTATAATACAAATGGCAGTAATGTAGATAATCTAAAATTATGACTAAATAATAACTCAAATCTATTAATACTTATACGTGCTTGACTGCTTTTAACCCATAAGATGCGGGAGTATTTTTCCCTCGTGACAGTCGTGTGCGGGAGGTAAGTTAGAGAAACAGTCCCTTCTCCTGGTGGGTCAGACTAATTGCAGCAGGCAGAAAACCCCCAAAATCCGGGTAGACTTTTTCCGATGCCCGCGGTCAGCGGTTATTGTTTAAGACTTTTGCTTGTTCCTTTAACGTGGAAGCAATTGCCAATGATTTAATTGTCTTATTTTTTCCCTTGCTTTTAGCTGATTAATTTGATACCAAACAGTTAGTAGATACATTGATTTTTAATGAGTGAGGAAAATATGAAATTACTACTGCACTAGAAATCTTGGAAGTACGCAGAGGCCGGAAAACCCCGGGGAAGGGTTTTCCACATTAAAGACAATGCAAAAGATTTTGTGAGGGTGCGTCTCATTCACAGGCACCGCCATAAAATTGAGGAAGGCCAAGCATGGGCAAGGAAGAGCAGGTCAAACGTTTTAAAACATTTTTCCCGCAGTTCTCGCATGTTGGCAGGAAAACGTTTTTATACGTTCCCCGCAGTTTAAGGGTTAAGGATCCTCACTCCCAAAATGCATCTCCTCTCACCCAATGACATTGGACACATGATGTTCTATAAGGAAATTAAAAAAGTAAAAAAAAATGCAGAAATAAATAAATTAGTGGAAAGGCATATAATCATTATAATACAAAAAGCAGTAATGTAGATAATCTAAAATGATGACTAAATAATAACTCAAATCTATTATTATTTATACTTGCTTGACTGCTTTTAAGGATCCTCACTCCCCAAATGCATCTCCTCTCTCCCGATGGCACAGGACCCAGGGTATTCAATAAGGAAAATAAGAAAGTAATAAAATAAATGCAAAAAAAAAGAAAATTAGAGGAAAGAAATATATAATCATGACAATACTAATTTAAGAAAACTAGATAATGCTAAATTAAGAGTAAATAATTACTTAAATGTATTAATACTTATACTGGCTGGACTACATTTAGGGATCCTCAGTACCGAAATGCATCTCCTCTCACCCGATGCGTTGGACACATGATGTTCTATAAGGAAAAAGAAGAAAGTATAAAAAAATGCAGAAATAAATAAAATTAGTGAAAAGGCATATAATCTTTATAATACAAATGGCAATAATGTAGATAATCTAAAATTATGACTAAATAATAACTCAAATCTATTAATACTTATACTTGCTTGACTGCTTTTAAGGATCCTCACTCCCGAAATGCATCTCCTCTCCCCCGATGGCACAGGACCCAGGGTATTCAATAAGGAAATTAAGAAAGTAATAAAATAAATGCATAAAAAAAGGAAATTAGAGGAAAGAAATATATAATCATTACAATACTAATTTAAGAAAACTTGATAATGCTTAATTAAGAGTAAATATTAACTCAAATGTATTAATACTTATACTGGCTGGAATACTTTTATGGATCCTCAGTAACGAAATGCATCTCCTCTCACCCAATGACATTGGACACATGATGTTCTATAAGGAAAATAAGAAAGTAAAAAAAAATGCAGAAATTTTTAAAATTAGTGGAAAGGCATATAATCATTATAATACAAATGGCAGTAATGTAGATAATCTAAACTTATGACTAAATAATAACTCATATCTATTAATACTTATACTTGCTTGACTGCTATTAAGGATCCTCACTCCCAAAATGCATCTCCTCTCTCCCGATGACACAGGACCCAGCGTATTCAATAAGCAAAATAAAAAAGTAATAAAATAAATGCATAAAAAAAGAAAATTAAAGGAAAGAAATATATAATCATTACAATACTAATTTAATAAAACTAGATAATGCTAAATCAAGAGTAAATAATAGCTCAAATGTATTTATACATATAATGGCTGGACTACTTTTATGGATCCTCAGTACCAAAATGCATCTCCTCTCACCCGATGACATTGGACACATGATGTTCTATAAGGAAAATAAGAAAGTAAAAAAAAATGCAGAAATAAATAAAATTAGTGGAAAGGCATATAATCTTTATAATACAAATGGCAGTAATGTAGATAATATAAAATTATGACTAAATAATAACTCAAATCTATTAATACTTATACTTGCTTTACTACTATTAAGGATCCTCACTCCCGAAATGCATCTCCTCTCTCCCGATGACACAGGACCAAGGGTATTCAATAAGGAAAATAAGAAAGTAATAAAATAAATGCATAAAAAAAGAAAATTATAGGAAAGAAATAAATAATCATTACTATACTAATTTAAAAAAACTAGATCATGCTAAATTAAGAGTAAATAATAACTTAAATGTATTAATACTTATACTGGCTGGACTACTTTTAGGGATCGTCAGTACAGAAATGCATCTCCTCTCACCCGATGACATTGGACACATGATGTTCTATAAGGAAAATAAGAAAGTAAAATAAAATGTAGAAATAAACAAAATTAGTGAAAAGGCACATAATCATTATAATACAAATGGCAGTAATGTAGATAATCTAAAATTATGACTAAATAATAACTCAAAACTATTAATACTTATACTTGCTTTACGGCTTTTAAGGATCCTCACTCCCGAAATGCATCTCCTCTCTCCCGATGACACAGGACCAAGGGTATTCAATAAGGAAAATAAGAAAGTATTAAAATAAATGCATAAAAAAAGAAATTAGGGGAATGATATATATAATCATTACAATACTAATTTAAGAAAACTAGATAATGCTAAATTAAGATTAAATAATAACTCAAATGTTTTAATACTTAAACTGGCTGGACTACTTTTATGGATCCTCAGTACCGAAATGCATCTCCTCTCACCAAATGAATTGGACACATGATGAACTATAATGAAAACAAGAAAGTAAAAAAAATGCAGAAATAAATAAAATTAGTGGAAAGGCATATAATTATTATAATACAAATGGCAGTAATGTAGATAATCTAAAATGATGGCTAAATAATAACTCAAATCTATTATTACTTATACTTGCTTGACTGCTTTTAAGGATCCAGACTCGCGAAATGCATCTCCTCTCTCCTGATGACACAGGACCCAGCGTATTCAATAAGCAAATAAAAAAAGTAATAAAATAAATGCATAAAAAAAAAATTAGAGGAAAAAAATATATAATCATTACAATACTAATTTTAAAAAAAATGGTTAATGCTAAATTAAGAGTAAATAATAACTCAAATGTATTAATACTTATACTGGCTGGACTACTTTTATGGATCCTCAGTACCAAAATGCATCTCCTCTCACCCGATGCGTTGGACACATGATGTTCTATAAGGAAAATTAAAATTAAAAAAGAATGCAGAAATAAATCAAATTAGTGGAAAGCCATATAATCATTATAATACAAATGGCAGTAAAGTAGATAAGCCAAAATTATTACTAAATAATAACTCAAATCTATTAATAGTTATACTTGCTTGACAGCTTTTAAGGATCCTCAGTACCAAAATGCATCTCCTCTCACCGGATGAATTGGAAACATGATGTTCTATAAAAAAAATAAGAAATTAAAAAAAATGCAGAAATAAATCAAAATAGTGGAAAGCCATATAATCATTACAATACAAATGGAAGTAATGTAGATAAACTAAAATTATGACTAAATAATAACTCATACCTATTAATACTTATATGTGCTTGACTGCTTTTAAGGATCCTCACCCCCAAAATGCATCTCCTCTCTCCCGATGACACAGGACCAAGCGTATTCAATAAGCAAAATAAAAAAGTAATAAAATAAATGCATTAAAAAGAAAATTATAGGAAAGAAATATATAATCATTACAATACTAATTAAAGAAAACTAGATAATGCTAAATTAAGAGTAAATAATAACTTAAATGTATTAATACTTATACTGGCTGGACTACTTTTAGGGATATTCAGTACGGAAATGCATCTCCTCTCACCCGATGACATTAGACACATGTTGTTCTATAAGGAAAATAAGAAAGTAAAAAAAAAAGCAGAAATAAAACAAATTAGTAAAAAGGCACATAATCATTATAAAACAAATGGCAGTAATGTAGATAATCTAAAATTATGACTAAATAATAACTCAAATCTATTAATACTTATACTTGCTTTGCAACTTCTAAGGATCCTCACTACCGAAATGCATCTTCTCTCTCCCGATGACACAGGACCCAGGGTATTCAATAAGGAAAATAAGAAAGTAATAAAATAAATGCATAAAAAAAGAAATTAGGGGAATGATATATATAATCATTACAATACTAATTTAAGAAAACTAGATGATGCTAAATTAAGAGTATATAATAACTGAAATGTATTAATACTTGTACTGGCTGGACTACTTTTATGGATCCTCAGTACCAAAATGCATCTCCTCTCATTGGATGAATTAGACACATGATGTTCTATAAGGAAAATAAGAAAGTAAAGAAAAATGCAGAAATAAATAAAATTAGTGGAAAGGCATATAAGCATTATAGTACAAATGGCAGTAATGTAGATAATCTAAAATTATGACTAAATAATAACTCAAATCTATTAATATTTATACTTGCTTGACTGCTTTTAAGGATCCACACTCGTGAAATGCATCTCCTCTTTCCCGATGACACAGGACCAACGGTATTCAATAAGGAAAATAAGAAAGTAATAAAATAAATGCAAAAATAAGAAAATAAGAGGAAAGAAATATATAATCATTACAATACTAATTTAAGAAAACTAGATAATGCTAAATTAAGAGTAAATAATAACTCAAATGTATTAATACTTATACTGGAACACTACCTTTATGGATCCTCAGTACCAAAATCCATCTCCTCTCGCCAGATGAATTGGACATATGATGAATATAAGGAAAATAAGATAGTAAAAATAAATGCAGAAATAAATAAAAATAGTGGAAAGGCATATACTCTTTATAATACAAATGGCAGTAATGTAGATAATCTAAAATTATGACTAAATAATGACTCAAATCTATTAATACTTATACTTGCTTGACTTCTTTTAAGGATCCTAACACCCGAAATGCATCTTCTCTTTCCCGATGACACAGGACCCAGGGTATTCAATAAAGAAAATAAGAAAGTAATAAAATAAATGCATAAAAAAAGAAAATTATAGGAAAGAAATATATAATCATTACAATACTAATTTAAGAAAACTAAATAATGCTAAATTAAGAGTAAATAATAACTTAAATGTATTAATACTGATACTGGCTGGACTACTTTTATGGATCCTCAGTACCGAAATGCATCTCCTCTCACCCGATGACATTGGTAACATGCTGTTTTATAAGGAACATAAGAAAGTAAAAAAAATGCATAAATAAATAAAATTAGTGGAAAGGCATATAATCATTATAATACAAATGGCAGTAATGTAGATAATCTAAAATTATGACTAAATAATAACTCAAATCTATTAATACTTTTACATGCTTGACTTCTTATAAGGATCCTCACACCCAAAATGCATCTCCTCTCTCCCAATGACACAGGACCCGAGGTATTCAATAAGGAAAAAAAGAAACTAATAAAATAAATGCATTTAAAAAGAAAATTATAGGAAAGAAATATATAATCATTACAATACTAATTTAAGAAAACTAAATAATGCTAAATTAAGAGTAAATAATAACTTAAATGTATTAATACTTATACTGGCTTGACTACTATTATGGACCCTCAGTACCGAAATGCATCTCCTCTCACCCGATGACATTGGACACATGATGTTCTATAAGGTAAATAAGAAAGTAAAAAAAAATGCATAAATAAATAAAATAAGTGGAAAGGCATATAATCAATCTAATACTAATGGCAGTAATGTAGATAATCTAAAATTATGACTAAATAATAACTCAAATCTATTAATACTTATACTTGCTTGACTGCTTTTAAGGATCCTCACTCCCGAAATGCATCTCCTCTCACCCGATGACATTGGACACATGATGTTCTATAAGGTAAATAAGAAAGTAAAAAAAAATGCATAAATAAATAAAAAAAGTGGAAAGGCATATAATCAATATAATACTAATGGCAGTAAACTAGATAATCTAAAATTATGACTAAATAATAACTCAAATCTATTAATACTTATACTTGCTTGACTGCTTTTAAGGATCCTCACTCCCGAAATGCATCTCCTCTCTCCCGATGACACAGGACCCAGGGTATTCAATAAGGAAAATAAGAAAGTAATAAAATAAATGCATAAAAAAAGAAAATTAGAGGAAAGAAATATATAATCATTACAATACTAATTTAAGAAAACTTGATAATGCTTAATTAAGAGTAATAAATAACTCAAATGTATTAATACTTATACTGGCTGGACTACTTTTTTGGATCCTCAGTACCAAAATGCATCTCCTCTCACCGGATGAATAGGACACATGATGTTCTTTAAGGAAAATAAGAAAGTAATAAAAAATGCAGAAATAAATAAAATTAGTGGAAAGGAAATATATATTTATATATATATATATAATATAATCATTATAATACAAATGGCAGTAATGTAGATAGTCTAAAATTATGACTAAATAATAACTCAAATCTAGTAATACTTATACTTAGTTGACTTCTTTTAAGGATCCTCACACCCAAAATGCATCTTCTCTCTCCTGATGACACAGGACCCAGGGTATTCAATAAGGAAAATAAGAAAATAAAAAAATAAATTCTTAAATAAGAAAATTATACGAAAGAAATATATAATCATTACAATACTAATTTAAGAAAACTAGATAATGCTAAATTGAGAGTAAATAATAACTTAAATATATTAATACTTATACTGGCTGGACTACTTTTATGGATCCTCAGTACCGAAATGCATCTCCTCTCACCCGATGACATTGGACACATGATGTTCTATAAGGAAAATAAGAAAGTAAAATAAATTGCAGAAATATTTAAAATTAGTGGAAAGGCATATAATCATTATAATACAAATGGCAGTAATGTAGATAATCTAAAATTATGACTATATAATAACTCAAATCTATTAATACTTATACGTGCTTGACTGCTTTTAACCCATAAGATGCGGGAGTATTTTTCCCTTGCGACAGTCGTATGCGGGAGGCAAGTTAGAGAAACGGTCATTTCTCCTGGTGGGTCAGACTAATTGCAGCAGGCAGAAAACCCCCATAATCCGGGTAGACATTTTGCCGATGCCCGCGATCAGCGGTTATTGTTCAAGACTTTTACTTGTTCCTTTAACGTGGAAGCAATTTCCAATGATTTAATTGTCTTATTTTTTCCCTTGCTTTTAGCTGATTAATTTGATACCAAACAGTTAGTAGATACATTGATTTTTAACGAGTGAGGAAAATATGAAATTACTACTGCACTAGAAATCTTGGAAGTACGCAGAGGCCAGAAAACACCAGGAAAGGGTTTTCCACATTAAGGACAATGCAAAAGATTTTGTGAGGGTGCGTCTCACTCACAGGCTCCGCCATAAAATTGAGGAAGGCCAAGCATGGGCAAGGAAGAGCAGGTCAAACGTTTTAAAAGGTTTTTCCCACAGTTCTCGCATACTGGCAGGAAAACGTTTTTATACGTTCCCCGCAGTTTAAGGGTTAAGGATCCTCACTCCCAAAATGCATCTCCTCTCTCCCAATGACACAGGACCCAGTGTATTCAATAAGCAATATAAAATAGTAATAAAATAAATGCATTAAAAAAAGAAAATTAAAGGAAAGAAATATATAATCATTACAATACTAATTTAAGAAAACTAGATAATGCTAAATTGAGAGTAAATAATAACTTAAATGTATTAATACTTATACTGGCTGGACTACTTTTAGGGATCCTCAGTACCGAAATGCATCTCCTCTCACCCAATGCGTTGGACACATGATGTTCTACAAGGAAAATAAGAAATTTAAAAAAAATGCAGAATAAATCAAATTAGTGGAAAGCCATATAATCATTATAATACAAATGGCAGTAAATGTAGATAATCTAAAATTATGACTAAATAATAACTCAAATCTATTAATACTCATACTTGCTTTACAGCTTTTAAGGATCCTCACTCCCGAAATGCATCTTCTCTCTCCCGATGACACAGGACCCAGGGTATTCAATAAAGAAAATAAGAAAGTTATAAAATAAATGCATTAAAAAGAAAATTATAGGAAAGAAATATATAATCATTACTTATATTAATTTAAGAAAACTAGATAATGCTAAATTAAGAGTAAATAATAACTTAAATGTATTAATACTTATACTGGCTGGACTACCTTTAGGGATTCTCAATACCGAAATGCATCTCCTCTCACCCGATGCGTTGGACACATGATGTTCTATAAGGAAAATAAGAAAGTAAAAAAAATGCAAAAATAAATAAAATTAGTGAAAAGGCACATAATCATTATAAAACAAATGGCAGTAATGTAGATAATCTAAAATTATGACTAAATAATAACTCAAATCTATTAATACTTATACTTGCTTTACAGCTTTTAAGGATCCTCACTCCGAAAATGCATCTCCTCTCTCCCGATGACACAGGACCAAGGGTATTCAATAAGGAAAATAAGAAAGTATAAAAATAAATGCATAAAAAAAGAAATTAGGGGAATGATATATATAATCATTACAATACTAATTTAAGAAAACTAGATAATGCTAAATTAAGATTAAATAATAACTCAAATGTTTTAATACTTAAACTGGCTGGACTAATTTTATGGATCCTCAGTACTGAAATGCATCTCCTCTCACCCGATGAATTGGACACATGATGTTCTATAATGAAAATAAGAAAGTTAATATAAATGCAGAAAAAAATAAAATTAGTGGATAGGCATATAATCATTAAAATACAAATGGCCGTAATGTAGATAATCTGAAATTATGACTAAATAATAACTCAAATCTATTATTACTTATACTTGCTTGACTGCTTTTAAGGATCCACATTCGCAAAAATGCATCTCCTCTTTCCTGATGACACAGGACCCAGGGTATTCAATAAGGAAAATAAGAAAGCAATGAAGTAAATGCATAAAAAAAGAAAATTAGAGGAATGATATGTATAATCATTACAATACTAATTTAATAAAACTAGATAATGCTAAATTAAAAGTAAATAATAACAAAAATTTTTAAATACTTATACTGGCTGGACTACTTTTATGGATCCTCAGTACCGAAATGCATCTCCTCTCACCCGATGACATTGGACACATGATGTTCTATAAGGAAAATAAGAAAGTAAAAAAAAAAGCAGAAATAAATAAAATTAGTGAAAAGGCACATAATCATTAGAAAACAAATGGCAGTAATGTAGATAATCTAAAATTATGACTAAATAATAACTCAAATCTATTAATACTTATACTTGCTTTACTACTATTAAGGATCCTCACTCCCGAAATGCATCTCCTCTCTTCCGATGACACAGGACCAAGGGTATTCAATAAGGAAATAAGAAAGTAATAAAATAAATGCATAAAAAAAACAAATTAGAGGAATGAAAAATATAATCATTACAATACTAATTTAAGAAAACTAGATGATGCTAAATTAAGAGTAAATAATAACTCAAATGTTTTAATACTTTAACTGGCTGGACTACTTTTATGGATCCTCAGTACCAAAATGCATCTCCTCTCACCCGATGCGTTGGACACATGATGTTCTATAACGAAAATAAGAAATTAAAAAAAATGCAGAAATAAATCAAATTAGTGGAAAGCCATATAATCATTACAATACAAATGGAAGTAATGTAGATAATCTAAAATTATGACTAAATAATAACTCAAATCTATTAATACTTATACGTGCTTGACTGCTTTTAAGGATCCTCACTCCCAAAACGCATCTCCTCTCTCCCGATGACACAGGACCCAGCGTATTCAATAAGCAAAATAAGAAAGTAATAAAATAAATGAATAAAAATAGAAAATTCGAGGAAAAAAATATATAATCATTACAATACTAATTTAAGAAAACTAGATAATGCTTAATTAAGAGTAAATAATAACTCAAATGTTTTAATACTTATACTGGCTGGACTTCTTTTATGGATCCTCAGCACCGAAATGCATCTCCTCTCACCCGATGACATTTGACACAGGATGTTCTATAAGGAAATTAAGAAAGTAAAAAAAAATGCAGAAATAAATAAAATTAGTGGAAAGGCATATAATCATTATAATACTAATGGCAGTAATGTAGATAATCTAAAATGATGACTAAATAATAACTCAAATCTATCGTTATTTATACTTGCTTCACTGCTTTTAAGGATCCTCACTCCCGAAATGCATCTTCTCTCTCCTGATGGCACAGGACCCAGGGTATTCAATAAGGAAAATAAGAAAATAATAAAATAAATGCATAAAAAAAGAAAATTAGAAGTAGGAAATATATAATTCATTACAATACTAATTTAAGAAAACTAGATAATGCTTTATTAAGTGTAAATAATAACTCAAATGTATTAATACTTATACTGGCTGGACTACTTTTATGGATCCTCAGTACCGAATAGAATCTCCTCTCAACCAATGACATTGGACACATGATGTTCCATAAGGAAATTAAGAAAGTAAAAAAAAATGCAGAAATAAATCAAATTAGTGGAAAGGCATATAATCATTATAATACAAAAGGCAGTAATGTAGATAATCTAAAATGATGACTAAATAATAACTCAAATCTATTATTATTTATACTTGCTTGACTGCTTTTAAGGATCCTCACTCCCGAAATGCATCTCCTCTCTCCCGATGACACAGGACCCAGGGTATTCAATAAGCAAAATAAGAAAGTAATAAAATAAATGAATAAAAATAGAAAATTCGAGGAAAGAAATATATAATCATTACAATACTAATTTAAGAAATTTAGATAATGCTTAATTAAGAGTAAATAATAACTCAAATGTTTTAATACTTATACTGGCTGGACTTCTTTTATGGATCCTCAGCACCGAAATGCATCTCCTCTCACCCGATGACATTTGACACAGGATGTTCTACATGGAAATTAAGAAAGTAAAAAAAAATGCTGAAATAAATAAAATTAGTGGAAAGGCATATAATCATTATAATACAAATCGCAGTAATGTAGATAATCTAAAACGATGACTAAATAATAACTCAAATCTATTATTATTTATACTTGCTTGACTGCTTTTAAGGATCCTCACTCCCGAAATGCATCTCCTCTCTCCCGATGACACAGGACCCAGGGTATTCAATAAGGAAAATAAGAAAGTAATAAAATAAATGCTTAAAAAAAGAAAATTAGAGGAAAGAAATATATAATCATTACAATACTAATTTAAGAAAACTAGATAATGATTAATTAAGAGTAAATAATAACTCAAATGTATTAATACTTATACTGGCTGGACTACTTTTATGGATCCTCAGTACCGAAATGCATCTCCTCTCACCCGATGACATTGGACACAGGATGTTCTATAAGGTAATTAAGAAAGTAAAAAAAAATGCAGTAATAAATAAAATTAGTGGAAAGGCTTATAATCATTATAATACTAATGGCAGTAATGTAGATAATCTAAAATTATGACTAAATAATAACTCAAATCTATTAATATTTTTACTTGCTTGACTTCTTTTAAGGATCCTCACTCTCAAAATGCATCATCTCTCTCCCGATGACACAGGACCCAGGGTATTCAATAAGGAAAATAAGAAAGTAATAAAATAAATGCATAAAAAAAGAAAATTAGAGGAAGAAATATATAATCATTACAATACTTATTTAAGAAAACTAGATAATGCTTAATTAAGAGTAAATAATAACTCAAATGTATTACTTCTTATACTGGCTGGACTACTTTTATGGATCCTCAGTAACGAATTGCATCTCCTCTCACCCGATGACATTGGAATCATGATGTTCTATAAGGAAATTAAGAAAATAAAAAAAAAAGCAGAAATAAATAAAATTAGTGGAAAGGCATATAATCATTATAATACAAATGACAGTAATGTAGATAATCAAAAATGAATACTAAATAATAACTCAAATCTATTAATATTTATACTTGCTTGACTGCTTTTAAGGATCCTCACTCCTGAAATGCATCTTCTCTCTCCCGATGACACAGGACCCAGGGTATTCAATAAGGAAAATAAGAAAGTAATAAAATAAATGCAAAAAAAAAGAAAATCTATTAATACTTATACGTGATTGACTGCTTTTAAGGATCCTCACTCCCAAAATGCATCTGCTCTCTCCCAATGACACAGGACCCAGCGTATTCAATAAGCAAAATAAAAAAGTAATAAAATAAATGCATAAAAGAAGATAATAAGAGGAAAGAAATATATAATCATTACATAACTAATTTTAGAAAACTAGATAATGCTAAATTAAGACTAAATAATAACTCAAATGTATTAATACTTATACTTGCTGCACTACCTTTATGGATCCTCAGTACCAAAATGCATCTCCTCTCACCAGATGACATGGGACACATGATGTTCTATAAGGAAAATAAGAAAGTAAAAAAAAATGCATAAATAAATAAAAATAGTGGAAAGGCATATAATCATTATAATACAAATGGCAGATATATAGATAATCTAAAATTATGACTAAATAATAACTCCAATCTATTAATACTTATAATTGTTTGACTGCTTTTAAGGATCCTAACTCCCGAAATGCATCTCCTTTCTACCAATGACACAGGACCCAGGGTATTAAAAAAGAAAATAAGAAAGTAATAAAATAAATGCATAAAAAAGAAAATTAGAGGAAAGAAATATATAATCATTACAATACTAATTTAAGAAAACTTGATAATGCTTAATTAAGAGTAAATAATAACTTAAATGTATTAATACTTATACTGGCTGGACTACTTTTAGGGATCCTCAGTACCAAAATGCATCTCCTCTCTCCGGATGAATTGGACACATGATGTTCTGTAAGGAAATAAGAAAGTAAAAAAAAATTCAGAAATAAATAAAATTAGTGGAAAGGCATATAATCATTATAATACAAATGGCAGTAATGTAGATAATCTAAAATTATGACTAAATAATAACTCAAATCTATTAATACTTATACGTGCTTGACTGCTTTTAACCCATAAGATGCGGGAGTATTTTTCCCTCCTGACAGTCGTGTGCGGGAGGTAAGTTAGAGAAACGGTCCCTTCTCCTGGTGGGTCAGACTAATTGCAGCAGGCAGAAAACCCCCAAAATCCGGGTAGACTTTTTCCGATGCCCGCGGTCAGCGGTTATTGTTTAAGACTTTTGCTTGTTCCTTTAACGTGGAAGCAATTGCCAATGATTTAATTGTCTTATTTTTTCCCTTGCTTTTAGCTGATTAATTTGATACCAAACAGTTAGTAGATACATTGATTTTTAATGAGTGAGGAAAATATGAAATTACTACTGCACTAGAAATCTTGGAAGTACGCAGAGGCCGGAAAACCCCGGGGAAGGGTTTTCCACATTAAAGACAATGCAAAAGATTTTGTGAGGGTGCGTCTCATTCACAGGCACCGCCATAAAATTGAGGAAGGCCAAGCATGGGCAAGGAAGAGCAGGTCAAACGTTTTAAAACATTTTTCCCGCAGTTCTCGCATGTTGGCAGGAAAACGTTTTTATACGTTCCCCGCAGTTTAAGGGTTAAGGATCCTCACTCCCAAAATGCATCTCCTCTCACCCAATGACATTGGACACATGATGTTCTATAAGGAAATTAAAAAAGTAAAAAAAAATGCAGAAATAAATAAATTAGTGGAAAGGCATATAATCATTATAATACAAAAAGCAGTAATGTAGATAATCTAAAATGATGACTAAATAATAACTCAAATCTATTATTATTTATACTTGCTTGACTGCTTTTAAGGATCCTCACTCCCCAAATGCATCTCCTCTCTCCCGATGGCACAGGACCCAGGGTATTCAATAAGGAAAATAAGAAAGTAATAAAATAAATGCAAAAAAAAAGAAAATTAGAGGAAAGAAATATATAATCATTACAATACTAATTTAAGAAAACTTGATAATGCTTAATTAAGAGTAAATAATAACTTAAATGTATTAATACTTATACTGGCTGGACTACTTTTAGGGATCCTCAGTACCGAAATGCATCTCCTCTCACCCAATGCTTTGGACACATGATGTTCTATAAGGAAAATAAGAAATTTTAAAAAAATGCAGAAATAAATCAAATTAGTGGAAAGCCATATAATCATTATAATACAAATGGCAGTAATGTAGATAATCTAAAATTATGACTAAATAATAACTTAAATCTATTATTACTTATACTTGCTTTACAGCTTTTGAGGATCTTCACTCCCGAAATGCATCTTCTCTCTCCTGATGACACAAGACCCAGGGTATTCAATAAGGAAAATAAGAAAGTAATAAAATAAATGCATTAAAAAGAAAATTATAGGAAAGAAATATATAATCATTACAATACTAATTTAAGAAAACTAGATAATGCTAAATTAAGAGTAAATAATAACTTAAATGTATTAATACTTATACTGGCTGGACTACCTTTAGGGATCCTCAGTACCAAAATGCATCTCCTCTCACCGGATGCGTTGGACACATGATGTTCTATAAGGAAAATAAGAAAGTAAAAAAAATGCAAAAATAAATAAAATTAAAGGAAAGGCATATAATCATTATAATACAAATGGCAGTAATGTAGATAATCTAAAATAATGACTAAATAATAACTCTAATCTATTAATACTTATACTTGCTTGACAGCTTTTAAGGATCCTCACTCCTGAAATGCATCTCCTCTCCCCCGATGACACAGGACCCAGGGTAATCCATAAGGAAAATGAGAAAGTAATAAAATAAATGCATAAAAAAAGAAAATTAGAGGATATAAATGTATAATCATTACAATACTAATTTAGGAAAACGAGATAATGCTATATTAGGAGTAAATAATAACTTAAATGTATTAATACTTATACTGGCTGGACTTCTTTTATGGATCCTCAGTACCGAAATGCATCTCCTCTCACCCGATGACATTGGACACATGATGTTCTATAAGGAAAATAAGAAAATAAAAAAAAATGCAGAAATATTTTAAATTGGTGGAAAGGCATATAATCTTTATAATACAAATGGCAGTAATGTAGATAATCTAAAATTATGACTAAATAATAACTCAAATCTATTAATACTTATACTTGTTTGACTGCTTTTAAGGATCCTCACTCCCGAAATGCATCTCCTCTCTACCAATGACACAGGACCCAGGGTATTCAAAAAGAAAATAAGAAAGTAATAAAATAAATGGAAAAAAAAAAGAAAATAAGAGTAAAGAAATATATAATCATTACATTACTAATTTAAGAAAACTAGATAATGCTAAATTAAGAGTAAATAATAACTTAAATGTATTAATACTTATACTGGCTGGACTACTTTTAGGGATCCTCAGTACCGAAATGCATCTCCTCTCACCCAATGCTTTGGACACATGATGTTCTATAAGGAAAATAAAAATTAAAAAAAAATGCAGAAATAAATCAAATTAGTGGAAAGCAATATAATCATTATAATACAAATGGCAGTAATGTAGATAATCTAAAATGATGACTAAAAAATAACTCAAATCTATTAATACCTATACTTGCTTTACAGCTTTTAAGGATCCTCACTCCCGAAATGCATCACCTCTCTCCCGATGACACAGGACCCAGGGTATTCAATAAGTAAAATAAGAAAGTAATAAAATAAATGCATTAAAAAGAATATTAGAGGAAAGAAATATATAATTATTACAATACTAATTTAAGAAAACTAGATATTGCTAAATTAAGAGTAAATAATAACTTAAATGTATTAATACTTATACTGGCTGGACTACCTTTAGGGATCCTCAGTACCGAAATGCATCTCCTCTCACCCGATGCGTTGGACACATGATGTTCTATAAGGAAAATAAGAAAGTAAAAAAAAATGCAAAAATAAATAAAATTAGTGGAAAGGCATATTATCATTATAATACAAATAGCAGTAATGTAGGTAATCTAAAATTATGATTAAATAATAACTCAAATCTATTAATACTTATACTTGCTTGACAGCTTTTAAAGATCCTCACTCCGGAAATGCATCTCCTCTCCCCCGATGACACAGGACCCAGCGTATTCAATAAGCAACATAAAAAAGTAATAAAATAAATGCATAAAAAAAGAAAATTAAAGGAAAGAAATATATAATCACTACAATACTAATTTAAGAAAACTAGATAATGCTAAATTAAGAGTAAATAATAACTCAAATGTATTAATACTTATACTGGCTGGACTACTTTTATGGATCCTCAGTACCAAAATGCATCTCCTCTCTCCGGATGAATTGGACACATGATGTTCTGTAAGGAAATAAGAAAGTAAAAAAAAATTCAGAAATAAATAAAATTAGTGGAAAGGCATATAATCATTATAATACAAATTGCAGTAATGTAGATAATCTAAAATTATGACTAAATAATAACTCAAATCTATTAATACTTATACGTGCTTGACTGCTTTTAACCCATAAGATGCGGGAGTATTTTTCCCTCGTGACAGTCGTGTGCGGGAGGTAAGTTAGAGAAACGGTCCCTTCTCCTGGTGGGTCAGACTAATTGCAGCAGGCAGAAAACCCCCAAAATCCGGGTAGACTTTTTCCGATGCCCGCGGTCAGCGGTTATTGTTTAAGACTTTTGCTTGTTCCTTTAACGTGGAAGCAATTGCCAATGATTTAATTGTCTTATTTTTTCCCTTGCTTTTAGCTGATTAATTTGATACCAAACAGTTAGTAGATACATTGATTTTTAATGAGTGAGGAAAATATGAAATTACTACTGCACTAGAAATCTTGGAAGTACGCAGAGGCCGGAAAACCCCGGGGAAGGGTTTTCCACATTAAAGACAATGCAAAAGATTTTGTGAGGGTGCGTCTCATTCACAGGCACCGCCATAAAATTGAGGAAGGCCAAGCATGGGCAAGGAAGAGCAGGTCAAACGTTTTAAAACATTTTTCCCGCAGTTCTCGCATGTTGGCAGGAAAACCTTTTTTATACGTTCCCCGCAGTTTAAGGGTTAAGGATCCTCACTCCCAAAATGCATCTCCTCTCACCCAATGACATTAGACACATGATGTTCTATAAGGAAATTAAAAAAGTAAAAAAAAATGCAGAAATAAATAAATTAGTGGAAAGGCATATAATCATTATAATACAAAAAGCAGTAATGTAGATAATCTAAAATGATGACTAAATAATAACTCAAATCTATTATTATTTATACTTGCTTGACTGCTTTTAAGGATCCTCACTCCCCAAATGCATCTCCTCTCTCCCGATGGCACAGGACCCAGGGTATTCAATAAGGAAAATAAGAAAGTAATAAAATAAATGCAAAAAAAAAGAAAATTAGAGGAAAGAAATATATAATCATGACAATACTAATTTAAGAAAACTAGATAATGCTAAATTAAGAGTAAATAATTACTTAAATGTATTAATACTTATACTGGCTGGACTACATTTAGGGATCCTCAGTACCGAAATGCATCTCCTCTCACCCGATGCGTTGGACACATGATGTTCTATAAGGAAAAAGAAGAAAGTATAAAAAAATGCAGAAATAAATAAAATTAGTGAAAAGGCATATAATCTTTATAATACAAATGGCAGTAATGTAGATAATCTAAAATTATGACTAAATAATAACTCAAATCTATTAATACTTATACTTGCTTGACTGCTTTTAAGGATCCTCACTCCCGAAATGCATCTCCTCTCCCCCGATGGCACAGGACCCAGGGTATTCAATAAGGAAATTAAGAAAGTAATAAAATAAATGCATAAAAAAAGGAAATTAGAGGAAAGAAATATATAATCATTACAATACTAATTTAAGAAAACTTGATAATGCTTAATTAAGAGTAAATATTAACTCAAATGTATTAATACTTATACTGGCTGGAATACTTTTATGGATCCTCAGTAACGAAATGCATCTCCTCTCACCCAATGACATTGGACACATGATGTTCTATAAGGAAAATAAGAAAGTAAAAAAAAATGCAGAAATTTTTAAAATTAGTGGAAAGGCATATAATCATTATAATACAAATGGCAGTAATGTAGATAATCTAAACTTATGACTAAATAATAACTCATATCTATTAATACTTATACTTGCTTGACTGCTATTAAGGATCCTCACTCCCAAAATGCATCTCCTCTCTCCCGATGACACAGGACCCAGCGTATTCAATAAGCAAAATAAAAAAGTAATAAAATAAATGCATAAAAAAAGAAAATTAAAGGAAAGAAATATATAATCATTACAATACTAATTTAATAAAACTAGATAATGCTAAATCAAGAGTAAATAATAGCTCAAATGTATTTATACATATAATGGCTGGACTACTTTTATGGATCCTCAGTACCAAAATGCATCTCTTCTCACCCGATGACATTGGACACATGATGTTCTATAAGGAAAATAAGAAAGTAAAAAAAAATGCAGAAATAAATAAAATTAGTGGAAAGGCATATAATCTTTATAATACAAATGGCAGTAATGTAGATAATATAAAATTATGACTAAATAATAACTCAAATCTATTAATACTTATACTTGCTTTACTACTATTAAGGATCCTCACTCCCGAAATGCATCTCCTCTCTCCCGATGACACAGGACCAAGGGTATTCAATAAGGAAAATAAGAAAGTAATAAAATAAATGCATAAAAAAAGAAAATTATAGGAAAGAAATAAATAATCATTACTATACTAATTTAAAAAAACTAGATCATGCTAAATTAAGAGTAAATAATAACTTAAATGTATTAATACTTATACTGGCTGGACTACTTTTAGGGATCGTCAGTACAGAAATGCATCTCCTCTCACCCGATGACATTGGACACATGATGTTCTATAAGGAAAATAAGAAAGTAAAATAAAATGTAGAAATAAACAAAATTAGTGAAAAGGCACATAATCATTATAATACAAATGGCAGTAATGTAGATAATCTAAAATTATGACTAAATAATAACTCAAAACTATTAATACTTATACTTGCTTTACAGCTTTTAAGGATCCTCACTCCCGAAATGCATCTCCTCTCTCCCGATGACACAGGACCAAGGGTATTCAATAAGGAAAATAAGAAAGTATTAAAATAAATGCATAAAAAAAGAAATTAGGGGAATGATATATATAATCATTACAATACTAATTTAAGAAAACTAGATAATGCTAAATTAAGATTAAATAATAACTCAAATGTTTTAATACTTAAACTGGCTGGACTACTTTTATGGATCCTCAGTACCGAAATGCATCTCCTCTCACCAAATGAATTGGACACATGATGAACTATAATGAAAACAAGAAAGTAAAAAAAATGCAGAAATAAATAAAATTAGTGGAAAGGCATATAATTATTATAATACAAATGGCAGTAATGTAGATAATCTAAAATGATGGCTAAATAATAACTCAAATCTATTATTACTTATACTTGCTTGACTGCTTTTAAGGATCCAGACTCGCGAAATGCATCTCCTCTCTCCTGATGACACAGGACCCAGCGTATTCAATAAGCAAATAAAAAAAGTAATAAAATAAATGCATAAAAAAAAAATTAGAGGAAAAAAATATATAATCATTACAATACTAATTAAAAAAAAAATGGTTAATGCTAAATTAAGAGTAAATAATAACTCAAATGTATTAATACTTATACTGGCTGGACTACTTTTATGGATCCTCAGTACCAAAATGCATCTCCTCTCACCCGATGCGTTGGACACATGATGTTCTATAAGGAAAATTAAAATTAAAAAAGAATGCAGAAATAAATCAAATTAGTGGAAAGCCATATAATCATTATAATACAAATGGCAGTAAAGTAGATAAGCCAAAATTATTACTAAATAATAACTCAAATCTATTAATAGTTATACTTGCTTGACAGCTTTTAAGGATCCTCAGTACCAAAATGCATCTCCTCTCACCGGATGAATTGGAAACATGATGTTCTATAAAAAAAATAAAAAAGTAAAAAAAATGCAGAAATAAATAAAATTAGTGGAAAGGCATATAATCTTTATAATACAAATGGCAGTAATGTAGATAATCTAAAATGATGACTAAATAATAGCTCAAATCTATTAATACCTATACTTGCTTGACTGCTATTAAGGATCCTCACTCCCGAAATGCATCTCCTCTCTCCCGATGACACAGGACCCAGGGTATTAAATAAGGAAAATAAGAAAGTAATAAAATAAATGCATAAAAAAAAATTAGAGGAAAGAAATATATAATCATTGCAATACTAATTTAAGAAAACTAGATAATGCTTAATTAAGAGTAAATAATAACTAAAATCTATTAATACTTAAACTTGCTTTACAGGTTTTAAGGATCCTCACTCCCGAAATGCATTTCCTCTCTCCCGATGACACAGGACCCAGGGTATTCAATAAGGAAAATAAGAAAGTAATAAAATAAATGCATAAAAAAAGAAAATTAAAGGAAACAAATATATAATCATTACAATACTAATTTAAGAAAACTAGATAATGCTAAATTAAGAGTAAATAATAACTCAAATGTATTAATACTTATACTAGCTGGACTACTTTTATGGATCCTCAGTACCAAAATGCATCTCCTCTCACCCGATGCGTTGGACACATGATGTTCTATAAGGAAAATTAAAATTAAAAACAAATGCAGAAATAAATCAAATTAGTAGAAAGCCATATAATCATTATAATACAAATGGCAGTAATGTAGATAATCTAAAATGATGACTAAAAAATAACTCAAATCTATTAATACCTATACTTGCTTTACAGCTTTTAAGGATCCTCACTCCCGAAATGCATCACCTCTCTCCCGATGACACAGGACCCAGGGTATTCAATAAGTAAAATAAGAAAGTAATAAAATAAATGCATTAAAAAGAAAATTAGAGGAAAGAAATATATAATTATTACAATACTAATTTAAGAAAACTAGATATTGCTAAATTAAGAGTAAATAATAACTTAAATGTATTAATACTTATACTGGCTGGACTACCTTTAGGGATCCTCAGTACCGAAATGCATCTCCTCTCACCCGATGCGTTGGACACATGATGTTCTATAAGGAAAATAAGAAAGTAAAAAAAAATGCAGAAATAAATAAAATTAGTGGAAAGGCATATAATCTTTATAATACAAATGGCAGTAATGTAGATAATCTAAAATTATGACTAAATAATAACTCAAATCTATTAATACTTATACTTGCTTTACTACTATTAAGGATCCTCACTCCCGAAATGCATCTCCTCTCTCCCGATGACACAGGACCAAGGGTATTCAATAAGGAAAATAAGAAAGTAATAAAATAAATGCATAAAAAAAGAAAATTATAGGAAAGAAATAAATAATCATAACTATACTAATTTAAGAAAACTAGATAATGCTAAATTAAGAGTAAATAATAACTTAAATGTATTAATACTTATACTGGCTGGACTACTTTTAGGGATCGTCAGTACAGAAATGCAACTCCTCTCACCCGATGACATTGGACACATGATGTTCTATAAGGAAAATAAGAAAATAAAATAAAATGTAGAAATAAACAAAATTAGTGAAAAGGCACATAATCATTATAATACAAATGGCAGTAATGTAGATAATCTAGAATTATGACTAAATAATAACTCAAAACTATTAATACATATACTTGCTTTACAGCTTTTAAGGATCCTCACTCCCGAAATGCATCTCCTCTCTCCCGATGACACAGGACCAAGTGTATTCAATAAGGAAAATAAGAAAGTATTAAAATAAATGCATAAAAAAAGAAATTAGGGGAATGATATATTTAATCATTACAATACTAATTTAAGAAAACTAGATAATGCTAAATTAAGATTAAATAATAACTCAAATGTTTTAATACTTAAACTGGCTGGACTACTTTTATGGATCCTCAGTACCGAAATGCATCTCCTCTCACCGGATGAATTGGAAACATGATGTTCTATAAAAAAAATAAAAAAGTAAAAAAAATGCAGAAATAAATAAAATTAGTGGAAAGGCATATAATCTTTATAATACAAATGGCAGTAATGTAGATAATCTAAAATGATGACTAAATAATAACTCAAATCTATTAATACCTATACTTGCTTGACTGCTTTTAAGGATCCTCACTCCCGAAATGCATCTCCTCTCTCCCGATGACACAGGACCCAGGGTATTCAATAAGGAAAATAAGAAAGTAATAAAATAAATGCATAAAAAAAAAATTAGAGGAAAGAAATATATAATCATTGCAATACTAATTTAAGAAAACTAGATAATGCTTAATTAAGAGTAAATAATAACTCAAATGTATTAATACTTATACTGGCTGGACTACCTTTATGGATCCTCAGTACCGAAATGCATCTCCTCTCACCCGATGACATTGGACACATGATGTTCTATAAGGAAATTAAGAAAGTAAAAAAAATGCAGAAATAAATAAAATTAGTGGAAAGGCATACAATCATTATAATACAAAAGGCAGTAATGTAGATAATCTAAAATGATGACTAAATAATAACTCAAATCTATTAATACTTAAACTTGCTTTACAGGTTTTAAGGATCCTCACTCCCGAAATGCATTTCCTCTCTCCCGATGACACAGGACCCAGGGTATTCAATAAGGAAAATAAGAAAGTAATAAAATAAATGCATAAAAAAAGAAAATTAAAGGAAACAAATATATAATCATTACAATACTAATTTAAGAAAACTAGATAATGCTAAATTAAGAGTAAATAATAACTCAAATGTATTAATACTTATACTAGCTGGACTACTTTTATGGATCCTCAGTACCAAAATGCATCTCCTCTCACCCGATGCGTTGGACACATGATGTTCTATAAGGAAAATTAAAATTAAAAACAAATGCAGAAATAAATCAAATTAGTAGAAAGCCATATAATCATTATAATACAAATGGCAGTAATGTAGATAATCTAAAACGATGACTAAAAAATAACTCAAATCTATTAATACCTATACTTGCTTTACAGCTTTTAAGGATCCTCACTCCCGAAATGCATCACCTCTCTCCCGATGTCACAGGACCCAGAGTATTCAATAAGTAAATAAGAAAGTAATAAAATAAATGCATTAAAAAGAAAATTAGAGGAAAGAAATATATAATTATTACAATACTAATTTAAGAAAACTAGATATTGCTAAATTAAGAGTAAATAATAACTTAAATGTATTAATACTTATACTGGCTGGACTACCTTTAGGGATCCTCAGTACCGAAATGCATCTCCTCTCACCCGATGCGTTGGACACATGATGTTCTATAAGGAAAATAGGAAAGTAAAAAAAAATGCAAAAATATATAAAATTAGTGGAAAGGCATATTATCATTATAATACAAATAGCAGTAATGTAGGTAATCTAAAATTATGATTAAATAATAACTCAAATCGATTAATACTTATACTTGCTTGACAGCTTTTAAAGATCCTCACTCAGAAAATGCATCTCCTCTCCCCCGATGACACAGGACCCAGCGTATTCAATAAGCAACATAAAAAAGTAATAAAATAAATGCATAAAAAAAGAAAATTAGAGGAAAGAAATATATAATCACTACAATACTAATTTAGGAAAACTAGATAATGCTAAATTAAGAGTAAATAATAACTCAAATGTATTAATACTTATACTGGCTGGACTACTTTTATGGATCCTCAGTACCAAAATGCATCTCCTCTCTCTGGATGAATTGGACACATGATGTTCTGTAAGGAAATAAGAAAGTAAAAAAAAATTCAGAAATAAATAAAATTAGTGGAAAGGCATATAATCATTATAATACAAATGGCAGTAATGTAGATAATCTAAAATGATGACTAAATAATAACTCAAATCTATTAATACCTCTACTTGCTTTACAGCTTTTAAGGATCCTCACTCCCGAAATGCATCTCCTCTCCCCTGATGTCACAGGACCAAGGGTATTCAATAAGTAAAATAAGAAATTAATAAAATAAATGCATAAAAAATAAAATTAGAGGAAAGAAATATATAATCATTAGAATACTAATTTAAGAATACTAGATAATGCATAATTAAGAGTAAATAATAAATCATATATATTAATACTTATACTGGCTGGACTACTTTTATGGATCCTCAGTACCGAAATGCATCTCCTCTCACCCAATGACATTGGACACATGATGATCTATAAGGAAATTAAGAAAGAAAAAAAAAATGCAGAAATAAATAAAATTAGTTGAAAGGCATATAATCATTATAATACAAATGGCAGTATTGTAAATAATCTAAAATTATGACTAAATAATAACTCAAACATATTAATACTTATACTTGCTTGACAGCTTTTAAGGATCCTCACTCCCGAAATGCATCTCCTCTCCCCGGATGAATTGGACACATGATGTTCTATAAGGAAAATTTAGAAAGTAAAAAAAATGCAGAAATAAATAAAATTAGTGGAAAGGCATATAATCTTTATAATACAAATGGCAGTAATGTAGATAATCTAAAATTATGACTAAATATTAACTCAAATCTATAAATACTTATACTTGCTTGACTTCTTTTAAGGATCTTCACACCCGAAATGCATCTCCTCTCTCCCGATGACACAGGACCCAGGGTATTCAATAAGGAAAATAAGAAAGTTATAAAATAAATGCATAAAAAAAGGAAATAAGAGGAAAGAAATATATAATCATTACAATACTAATTTAAGAAAACTAGATAATGCTAAATAAAGAGTAAATAATAACTTAAAAGTATTAATACTTATACTGGCTGGACTACTTTTATGGATCCTCAGCACCGAAATGCATCTCGTCTCACCCGATGACATTGGACACATGATGTTCTATAAGGAAAATAAGAAAGTAAAAAAAAAATGCATAAATAAATAAAATTAGTGGAAAGGCATATAATCATTATAATACAAAAGGCGGTAATGTAGATAATCTAAAATGATGACTAAATGATAACTCAAATCTATTATTTTTTATACTTCCTTGACTGCTTTAAAGGATCCTCACTCCCGAAATGCATCTCCTCTCTCCGGATGAATTGGACACATGATGTTCTATAAGGAAAATTTAGAAAGTAAAAAAAATGCAGAAATAAATAAAATTAGTGGAAAGGCATATAATCTTTATTATACAAATGACAGTTATGTAGATAATCTAAAATTATGACTAAATATTAACTCAAATCTATAAATACTTATACTTGCTTGACTTCTTTTAAGGATCTTCACACCCGAAATGCATCTCCTCTCTCCTGATGACACAGGACCCAGGGTATTCAATAAGGAAAATAAGAAAGTAATAAAATAAATGCATAAAATAAGAAAATTAGAGGATTGAAATATATAATCATTACAATACTAATTTAGGAAAACTAGATAATGCTATATTAGGAGTAAATAATAACTTTAATGTATTAATACTTATACTGGCTGGACTACTTTTATGGATCCTCAGTACGGAAATGCATCTCCTCTCACCAGATGCCATTGGTCACATGATGTTCTATAAGGAAAATAAGAAAGTAAAAAAAAATGCAGAAATATTTAAAATTAGTGGAAAGGCATATAATCATTATAATACAAATGGCAGTAATGTAGATAATCTAAAATTATGACTAAATAATAACTCAAAGCTATTAATACTTATACGTGCTTGACTGCTTTTAACCCATAAGATGCGGGAGTATTTTTCCCTCGCGACAGTCGTGTGCGGGAGGTAAGTTAGAGAAACGGTCCCTTCTCCTGGTGGGTCAGACTAATTGCAGCAGGCAGAAAACCCCCAAAATCCGGGTAGACCTTTTTCCGATGCCCGCGGTCAGCGGTTATTGTTCAAGACTTTTCTTGTTCCTTTAACGTGGAAGCAATTGCCAATGATTTAATTCTCTTATTTTTTCCCTTGCTTTTAGTTGATTAATTTGATACCAAACAGTTAGTAGATACATTGATTTTGAATGAGTGAGGAATATATGAAATTACTACTGCACTAGAAATCTTGGAAGTACGCAGAGGCCGGAAAACCCCGGGGAAGGGTTTTCCACATTAAAGACAATGCAAAAGATTTTGTGAGGGTGCGTCTCATTCACAGGCACCGCCATAAAATTGAGGAAGGCCAAGCATGGGCAAGAAAGAGCAGGTCAAACATTTTAAAACGTTTTTCCCGCAGTTCTCGCATACTGGCAGGAAAACGTTTTTATACGTTCCCCGCAGTTTAAGGGTTAAGGATCCTCACTCCCAAAATGCATCTCCTCTCACCCAATGACATTGGACACATGATGTTCTATAAGGAAATTAAGAAAGTAAAAAAAATGCAGAAATAAATAAAATTAGTGGAAAGGCATATAATCATTATAATACAAAAAGCAGTAATGTAGATAATCTAAAATGATGACTAAATAATAACTCAAATCTATTATTATTTATACTTGCTTGACTGCTTTTAAGGATCCTCACTCCCCAAATGCATCTCCTCTCTCCCGATGGCACAGGACCCAGGGTATTCAATAAGGAAAATAAGAAAGTAATAAAATAAATGCAAAAAAAAGAAAATTAGAGGAAAGAAATATATAATCATTACAATACTAATTTAAGAAAACTAGATAATGCTAAATTAAGAGTAAATAATTACTTAAATGTATTAATACTTATACTGGCTGGACTACATTTAGGGATCCTCAGTACCGAAATGCATCTCCTCTCACCCGATGCGTTGGACACATGATGATCTATAAGGAAAAAGAAGAAAGTAAAAAAAAATGCAGAAATAAATAAAATTAGTGAAAAGGCATATAATCTTTATAATACAAATGGCAGTAATGTGGATAATCTAAAATTATGACTAAATAATAACTCAAATCTATTAATACTTATACTTGCTTGACTGCTTTTAAGGATCCTCACTCCCGAAATGCATCTCCTCTCTCCCGATGGCACAGGACCCAGGGTATTCAATAAGGAAATTAAGAAAGTAATAAAATAAATGCATAAAAAAAGGAAATTAGAGGAAAGAAATATATAATCATTACAATACTAATTTAAGAAAACTTGATAATGCTTAATTAAGAGTAAATAATAACTCAAATGTATTAATACTTATACTGGCTGGAATACTTTTATGGATCCTCAGTACCAAAATGCATCTCCTCTCACCCGATGACATTGGACACATGATGTTCTATAAGGAAAATAAGAAAGTAAAAAAAAATGCAGAAATAAATAAAATTAGTGGAAAGGCATATAATCTTTATAATACAAATGGCAGTAATGTAGATAATCTAAAATTATGACTAAATAATAACTCAAATCTATTAATACTTATACTTGCTTTACTACTATTAAGGATCCTCACTCCCAAAATGCATCTCCTCTCTCCCGATGACACAGGACCAAGGGTATTCAATAAGGAAAATAAGAAAGTAATAAAATAAATGCATAAAAAAAGAAAATTATAGGAAAGAAATAAATAATCATTACTATACTAATTTAAGAAAACTAGATAATGCTAAATTAAGAGTAAATAATAACTTAAATGTATTAATACTTATACTGGCTGGACTACTTTTAGGGATCGTCAGTACAGAAATGCATCTCCTCTCACCCGATGACATTGGACACATGATGTTCTATAAGGAAAATAAGAAAGTAAAATAAAATGTAGAAATAAACAAAATTAGTGAAAAGGCACATAATCATTATAATACAAATGGCAGTAATGTAGATAATCTAAAATTATGACTAAATAATAACTCAAAACTATTAATACTTATACTTGCTTTACAGCTTTTAAGGATCCTCACTCCCGAAATGCATCTCCTCTCTCCCGATGACACAGGACCAAGGGTATTCAATAAGGAAAATAAGAAAGTATTAAAATAAATGCATAAAAAAAGAAATTAGGGGAATGATATATATATATTCATTACAATACTAATTTAAGAAAACTAGATAATGCTAAATTAAGATTAAATAATAACTCAAATGTTTTAATACTTAAACTGGCTGGACTACTTTTATGGATCCTCAGTACCGAAATGCATCTCCTCTCACCCAATGACTTGGACACATGATGTTCTATAATGAAAACAGGAAAGTAAAAAAAAATGCAGAAATAAATAAAATTAGTGGAAAGGCATATAATTATTATAATACAAATGGCAGTAATGTAGATAATCTAAAATGATGGCTAAATAATAACTCAAATCTATTATTACTTATACTTGCTTGACTGCTTTTAAGGATCCACACTCGCGAAATGCATCTCCTCTTTCCTGATGACACAGGACCCAGGGTATTCAATAAGGAAAATAAGAAAGTAATAAAATAAATGCATAAAAAAAGAAAATAAGAGGAAAGAAATATAAAATCATTACAATACCAATTTAAGAAAACTAGATGATGCTAAATTAAGAGTAAATAATAACTCAAATGTATTAATACTTATACTGGCTGGACTACTTTTATTGATCCTCAGTACCAAAATGCATCTCCTCTCATCGGATGAATTAGACACATGATGTTCTATAAGGAAAATAAGAAAGTAAAGAAAAATGCAGAAATAAATAAAATTAGTGGAAAGCCATATAATCATTATCCCTTAAAGGACTGACGTTCCCATATGGGAACGGACTGCAGCTGGGTTCTCTAGGTAGCTAAACAATATCTTGAGTGTCATAAAATGGTCAGTAAACGATATTTTGTGAGCTAAGAGGGTCCAAAGCTTAGTTTCATTTGAGTTTTGGTGCATTTAAGTCAAGGGAAATATTTCTTGTGATTTTTCGAAAAACAGGGAAATTTTGAGATGGATCCTTCTGGCAACTAATTTTTATAAGTTTTACTGTTTTTAATTTAAAGTAGTATTTTGCTTGTATACCTTTAGTATGATGTTCTAATCATCGAAAGAAATTAAATAGAGCAGAGTTTGAGGTTATTTGTTGTTGTTATAATGTTGTTTATTGCTGCGTTCCCGTATGGGCACGTCAGGCCTTCCCACTACTACGCGACTTCCTTGCCGATGGCTGTCAAGGGAAGCTATATATAGTATATAAAAGAATATTTTGCGACATAATACATTATTTTTGGTTCAATTAAGTTAAGAATTATTTTAGTTTTAAGTTGTGACAAGAAGACTATGGCAATTATTATGCATATTTATGAACTAAATCTCGGAAAACCTAAATTTATATAGTAGAAGCGGCAACAACATATATTAGCAAATGATTATTGTACTAGATATTCAAATCCTTTCAAATTTTATTAGCTTCTCATAAAAATGATATCATTAGAGGTGTTATAGTTTCTATTCAGGAAAACCGTAATTTTTCATGAGTCGACTTCACTGAAGGAGGCTCTCCGAATCCTTGACGAGGATGAAGAGAGTGAGGTAGATGTTACCAATTTCTTCATTTCTCCAACAGGAGAAAATGAGCGAACTGATGAAGTATTGGCTGATGAAGATGAGGAAAGATTGGTTGAGAATTTTACTGGCAAGCAAATGAGGGCACAAGCCGTAATTCGGTTGGCAACCAACTAAAGTATCGGTGCTGGAGAAGACGATGGGGCAAAAAAATCTGTGCGGAGAAAATGGATAAAGGGCAGCATTGAGTGTACGGGAAGTTTTTCTGAAGCAGATTACTTTTCATACTCTAAACTTAGCGGCATCGAATTGCTAGAGCTCTTCATCGATGACGATTTCGTCGCATTCATAGTGGAACAAAGTGAGAATTACGCCCAATTTTTTAATTGCCCCAGACCACAAATTACAGCAGAGGAGATGCGAGCCGTCATTGGCATTTTGATTGTATCCGGGTACAACATTCTCCTGGAAAAATATTTTCTGGGACGCGAAAAAAGATGTACATATTGAATTGGTTAGTACAGCGATAAGGAGGGACTGATTCATCCAAATAATGAAATTTTTACACTTGGCGGATAATACTAAGTTAGTCAGTCAAGCGATGGGTTCTACAAAGTCTGGTCTACGATGAAAAGAATTACACAGAGATGTTTGCAGCATTTGGTGCTTTCCCAGTTCTTAGATTGTGAGGAAGAGATGATAAGATACTACGAAAGACCCAGCTGCAAGCGGTGTAGTAGAGGTAAATCGATAAGATTCGGTTATTATAATTTGAAGTGTAATATGAAATAATATAATAGCATTAATTTATTTAGCTCAATATATAATGTATACGAAAGAATTTATTGCCACATTTGAAAGGATGTGGCTACAATGGAACTGGGCGAATCAGAAAGAACCGGATTCCGAAAGATTGTCCGCTACCACCAAAAAATGATCTAAAAAAGGAGGAGAGTGGAAAGAGCATCACAGCTATTTCTACATGCGAAGGAATAGGAATCACTAAATGGCTGGACAATTTGGTAATTGTGGCAGCTTCAACAGCGTATGGAGTTACGCCGTTGATGAAAGCAAAAAGGTTTTATAGGAAACAAAAGAAAATTATTCAGCTTCCACAACCCTACTTCATATCCCAGTATAATAAGCATATGGGTGGAACTGACCAAATTCATGTAAATTCACTGCATATTGGTAAGATATGATTTATATAAATTATTTGCAACTCAGACAATCGAATAATAATAATAATAAAAGGAAATCCTCAGATCCAAGGACAAAATTAGAGTTTAGACGGAAGATTGCTCAGGTGTACTTTACTCGGTACAAGACGGAATAAAAACCACCCGGTGGACGACTCAGCAAGGCTTCCACGTCAAAAACTGGCTCCACGCAAGAGTTGCGGTATGATCATTTAATCGGTGACATACCGCAAAACAAGGGAAAACGCTGCGCTTATGAAGAGTGCGAGAGTTGTGGGAGAACAATGCGTAATAAGTGTGATGTTGGGCTCTGTGTTAAATGTTTTACAAAGTGCTTACCAAAATAATTATAAAATAAATACTTATATCTTCCAAGAAAAACCATTTCATACAATATTTTTTGAAATAAATAAGATTTTTTGCAATAAAATGCTTTTTTTAAATTTCATCATGGCGCGCGTATTAGTAGTAGTGGGAAGGACTGACGTGCCCATATGGGAACGGGCATTTGCAACGAACCTATTATTGTTAACTTTTTTTAAACAATTTTCTGTTGTTAATTTAGGTCATCTGAATACCAATATACTAAAATTAGGGTAATTTTTAAGAAAAAATAATTCTCGTCCTTGGAGGGTTATAATACAAATGGCAGTAATGTAGATAATCTTAAATTATGACTAAATAATAACTCAAATCTATTAATACTTATACTTGCTTTACAGCTTTTAAGGATCCTCACTCCCGAAATGCACCTTCTCTCTCCCGATGACACAGGACCCAGGGTATTCAATAAGGAAAATAAGAAAGTAATAAAATAAATGCATTAAAATGGAAAATTATAGGAAAGAAATATATAATTATTACAATACTAATTTAAGAAAACTAGATATTGCTAAATTAAGAGTAAATAATAACTTAAATGTATTAATACTTATACTGGCTGGACTACCTTTAGGGATCCTCAGTACCGAAATGCATCTCCTCTCACCCGATGCGTTGGACACATGATGTTCTATAAGGAAAATAAGAAAGTAAAAAAAAATGCAAAAATAAATAAAATTAGGGGAAAGGCATATTATCATTATAATACAAATGGCAGTAATGTAGATAATCTAAAATTATGATTAAATAATAACTCAAATCTATTAATACTTATACTTGCTTGACAGCTTTTAAAGATCCTCACTCCCGAAATGTATCTCCTCTCCCCCGATGACACAGGACCCAGGGTATTCAATAAGGAAAATAAGAAAGTAATAAAATAAATGCATAAAAAAAGAAAATTAGAGGATTGAAATATATAATCATTACAATACTAATTTAGGAAAACTAGATAATGCTATATTAGGAGTAAATAATAACTTAAATGTATTAATACTTATACTGGCTGGACTACTTTTATGGATCCTCAGTACCGAAATGCATCTCCTCTCACCCGATGACATTGGACACATGATGTTCTATAAGGAAAATAAGAAAGTAAAAAAAATGCAGAAATATTTAAAATTAGTGGAAAGGCATATAATCATTATAATACAAATGGCAGTAATGTAGATAATCTAAAATTATGACTAAATAATAACTCAAATCTATTAATACTTATACGTGCTTGACTGCTTTTAACCCATAAGATGCGGGAGTATTTTTCCCTCGCGACAGTCGTGTGCGGGAGGTAAGTTAGAGAAACGGTCCCTTCTCCTGGTGGGTCAGACTAATTGCAGCAGGCAGAAAACCCCCAAAATCCGGGTAGACCTTTTTCCGATGCCCGCGGTCAGCGGTTATTGTTTAAGACTTTTGCTTGTTCCTTTAACGTGGAAGCAATTGCCAATGATTTAATTGTCTTATTTTTTCCCTTGCTTTAAGCTGATTAATTTGATACCAAACAGTTAGTAGATACATTGATTTTTAATGAGTGAGGAAAATATGAAATTACTACTGCACTAGAAATCTTGGAAGTACGCAGAGGCCGGAAAACCCCGGGGAAGGGTTTTCCACATTAAAGACAATGCAAAAGATTTTGTGAGGGTGCGTCTCATTCACAGGCACCGCCATAAAATTGAGGAAGGCCAAGCATGGGCAAGGAAGAGCAGGTCAAACGTTTTAAAACGTTTTTCCCGCAGTTCTCGCATACTGGCAGGAAAACGTTTTTATACGTTCCCCGCAGTTTAAGGGTTAAGGATCCTCACTCCCAAAATGCATCTCCTCTCACCCAATGACATTGGACACATGATGTTCTATAAGGAAATTAAAAAAGTAAAAAAAAATGCAGAAATAAATATAATTAGTGGAAAGGCATATAATCATTATAATACAAAAAGCAGTAATGTAGATAATCTAAAATGATGACTAAATAATAACTCAAATCTATTACTATTTAAACTTGCTTGACTGCTTTTAAGGATCCTCACTCCCGAAATGCATCTCCTCTCTCCCGATGGCACAGGACCCAGGGTATTCAATAAGGAAAATAAGAAAGTAATAAAATAAATGCAAAAAAAAAGAAAATTAGAGGAAAGAAATATATAATCATTACAATACTAATTTAAGAAAACTAGATAATGCTAAATTAAGAGTAAATAATTACTTAAATGTATTAATACTTATACTGGCTGGACTACATTTAGGGATCCTCAGTACCGAAATGCATCTCCTCTCACCCGATGCGTTGGACACATGATGTTCTATAAGGAAAAAGAAGAAAGTAAAAAAAAATGCAGAAATAAATAAAATTAGTAAAAAGGCATATAATCTTTATAATACAAATGGCAGTAATGTAGATAATCTAAAATTATGACTAAATAATAACTCAAATCTATTAATACTTATACTTGCTTGACTGCTTTTAAGGATCCTCACTCCCGAAATGCATCTCCTCTCTCCCGATGGCACAGGACCCAGGGTATTCAATAAGGAAAATAAGAAAGTAATAAAATAAATGCATAAAAAAAGAAAATTAGAGGATTGAAATATATAATCATTACAATACTAATTTAGGAAAACTAGATAATGCTATATTAGGAGTAAATAATAACTTAAATGTATTAATACTTATACTGGCTGGACTACTTTTATGGATCCTCAGTACCGAAATGCATCTCCTCTCACCCGATGACATTGGACACATGATGTTCTATAAGGAAAATAAGAAAGTAAAAAAAATGCAGAAATATTTAAAATTAGTGGAAAGGCATATAATCATTATAATACAAATGGCAGTAATGTAGATAATCTAAAATTATGACTAAATAATAACTCAAATCTATTAATACTTATACGTGCTTGACTGCTTTTAACCCATAAGATGCGGGAGTATTTTTCCCTCGCGACAGTCGTGTGCGGGAGGTAAGTTAGAGAAACGGTCCCTTCTCCTGGTGGGTCAGACTAATTGCAGCAGGCAGAAAACCCCCAAAATCCGGGTAGACCTTTTTCCGATGCCCGCGGTCAGCGGTTATTGTTTAAGACTTTTGCTTGTTCCTTTAACGTGGAAGCAATTGCCAATGATTTAATTGTCTTATTTTTTCCCTTGCTTTAAGCTGATTAATTTGATACCAAACAGTTAGTAGATACATTGATTTTTAATGAGTGAGGAAAATATGAAATTACTACTGCACTAGAAATCTTGGAAGTACGCAGAGGCCGGAAAACCCCGGGGAAGGGTTTTCCACATTAAAGACAATGCAAAAGATTTTGTGAGGGTGCGTCTCATTCACAGGCACCGCCATAAAATTGAGGAAGGCCAAGCATGGGCAAGGAAGAGCAGGTCAAACGTTTTAAAACGTTTTTCCCGCAGTTCTCGCATACTGGCAGGAAAACGTTTTTATACGTTCCCCGCAGTTTAAGGGTTAAGGATCCTCACTCCCAAAATGCATCTCCTCTCACCCAATGACATTGGACACATGATGTTCTATAAGGAAATTAAAAAAGTAAAAAAAAATGCAGAAATAAATATAATTAGTGGAAAGGCATATAATCATTATAATACAAAAAGCAGTAATGTAGATAATCTAAAATGATGACTAAATAATAACTCAAATCTATTACTATTTAAACTTGCTTTACAGCTTTTAAGGATCCTCACTCCCGAAATGCACCTTCTCTCTCCCGATGACACAGGACCCAGGGTATTCAATAAGGAAAATAAGAAAGTAATAAAATAAATGCATTAAAATGGAAAATTATAGGAAAGAAATATATAATTATTACAATACTAATTTAAGAAAACTAGATATTGCTAAATTAAGAGTAAATAATAACTTAAATGTATTAATACTTATACTGGCTGGACTACCTTTAGGGATCCTCAGTACCGAAATGCATCTCCTCTCACCCGATGCGTTGGACACATGATGTTCTATAAGGAAAATAAGAAAGTAAAAAAAAATGCAAAAATAAATAAAATTAGGGGAAAGGCATATTATCATTATAATACAAATGGCAGTAATGTAGATAATCTAAAATTATGATTAAATAATAACTCAAATCTATTAATACTTATACTTGCTTGACAGCTTTTAAAGATCCTCACTCCCGAAATGTATCTCCTCTCCCCCGATGACACAGGACCCAGGGTATT
Source organism: Sympetrum striolatum (assembly GCA_947579665.1). NCBI lineage: Eukaryota > Metazoa > Arthropoda > Insecta > Odonata > Libellulidae > Sympetrum > Sympetrum striolatum. Next base: position 10,581,338 of record OX388350.1, read on the forward strand.
CAATAAGGAAAATAAGAAAGTAATAAAATAAATGCATAAAAAAAGAAAATTAGAGGATTGAAATATATAATCATTACAATACTAATTTAGGAAAACTAGATAATGCTATATTAGGAGTAAATAATAACTTAAATGTATTAATACTTATACTGGCTGGACTACTTTTATGGATCCTCAGTACCGAAATGCATCTCCTCTCACCCGATGACATTGGACACATGATGTTCTATAAGGAAAATAAGAAAGTAAAAAAAATGCAGAAATATTTAAAATTAGTGGAAAGGCATATAATCATTATAATACAAATGGCAGTAATGTAGATAATCTAAAATTATGACTAAATAATAACTCAAATCTATTAATACTTATACGTGCTTGACTGCTTTTAACCCATAAGATGCGGGAGTATTTTTCCCTCGCGACAGTCGTGTGCGGGAGGTAAGTTAGAGAAACGGTCCCTTCTCCTGGTGGGTCAGACTAATTGCAGCAGGCAGAAAACCCCCAAAATCCGGGTAGACCTTTTTCCGATGCCCGCGGTCAGCGGTTATTGTTTAAGACTTTTGCTTGTTCCTTTAACGTGGAAGCAATTGCCAATGATTTAATTGTCTTATTTTTTCCCTTGCTTTAAGCTGATTAATTTGATACCAAACAGTTAGTAGATACATTGATTTTTAATGAGTGAGGAAAATATGAAATTACTACTGCACTAGAAATCTTGGAAGTACGCAGAGGCCGGAAAACCCCGGGGAAGGGTTTTCCACATTAAAGACAATGCAAAAGATTTTGTGAGGGTGCGTCTCATTCACAGGCACCGCCATAAAATTGAGGAAGGCCAAGCATGGGCAAGGAAGAGCAGGTCAAACGTTTTAAAACGTTTTTCCCGCAGTTCTCGCATACTGGCAGGAAAACGTTTTTATACGTTCCCCGCAGTTTAAGGGTTAAGGATCCTCACTCCCAAAATGCATCTCCTCTCACCCAATGACATTGGACACATGATGTTCTATAAGGAAATTAAAAAAGTAAAAAAAAATGCAGAAATAAATATAATTAGTGGAAAGGCATATAATCATTATAATACAAAAAGCAGTAATGTAGATAATCTAAAATGATGACTAAATAATAACTCAAATCTATTACTATTTAAACTTGCTTGACTGCTTTTAAGGATCCTCACTCCCGAAATGCATCTCCTCTCTCCCGATGGCACAGGACCCAGGGTATTCAATAAGGAAAATAAGAAAGTAATAAAATAAATGCAAAAAAAAAGAAAATTAGAGGAAAGAAATATATAATCATTACAATACTAATTTAAGAAAACTAGATAATGCTAAATTAAGAGTAAATAATTACTTAAATGTATTAATACTTATACTGGCTGGACTACATTTAGGGATCCTCAGTACCGAAATGCATCTCCTCTCACCCGATGCGTTGGACACATGATGTTCTATAAGGAAAAAGAAGAAAGTAAAAAAAAATGCAGAAATAAATAAAATTAGTAAAAAGGCATATAATCTTTATAATACAAATGGCAGTAATGTAGATAATCTAAAATTATGACTAAATAATAACTCAAATCTATTAATACTTATACTTGCTTGACTGCTTTTAAGGATCCTCACTCCCGAAATGCATCTCCTCTCTCCCGATGGCACAGGACCCAGGGTATTCAATAAGGAAAATAAGAAAGTAATAAAATAAATGCATAAAAAAAGAAAATTAGAGGATTGAAATATATAATCATTACAATACTAATTTAGGAAAACTAGATAATGCTATATTAGGAGTAAATAATAACTTAAATGTATTAATACTTATACTGGCTGGACTACTTTTATGGATCCTCAGTACCGAAATGCATCTCCTCTCACCCGATGACATTGGACACATGATGTTCTATAAGGAAAATAAGAAAGTAAAAAAAATGCAGAAATATTTAAAATTAGTGGAAAGGCATATAATCATTATAATACAAATGGCAGTAATGTAGATAATCTAAAATTATGACTAAATAATAACTCAAATCTATTAATACTTATACGTGCTTGACTGCTTTTAACCCATAAGATGCGGGAGTATTTTTCCCTCGCGACAGTCGTGTGCGGGAGGTAAGTTAGAGAAACGGTCCCTTCTCCTGGTGGGTCAGACTAATTGCAGCAGGCAGAAAACCCCCAAAATCCGGGTAGACCTTTTTCCGATGCCCGCGGTCAGCGGTTATTGTTTAAGACTTTTGCTTGTTCCTTTAACGTGGAAGCAATTGCCAATGATTTAATTGTCTTATTTTTTCCCTTGCTTTAAGCTGATTAATTTGATACCAAACAGTTAGTAGATACATTGATTTTTAATGAGTGAGGAAAATATGAAATTACTACTGCACTAGAAATCTTGGAAGTACGCAGAAGCCGGAAAACCCCGGGGAAGGGTTTTCCACATTAAAGACAATGCAAAAGATTTTGTGAGGGTGCGTCTCATTCACAGGCACCGCCATAAAATTGAGGAAGGCCAAGCATGGGCAAGGAAGAGCAGGTCAAACGTTTTAAAACGTTTTTCCCGCAGTTCTCGCATACTGGCAGGAAAACGTTTTTATACGTTCCCCGCAGTTTAAGGGTTAAGGATCCTCACTCCCAAAATGCATCTCCTCTCACCCAATGACATTGGACACATGATGTTCTATAAGGAAATTAAAAAAGTAAAAAAAAATGCAGAAATAAATATAATTAGTGGAAAGGCATATAATCATTATAATACAAAAAGCAGTAATGTAGATAATCTAAAATGATGACTAAATAATAACTCAAATCTATTACTATTTAAACTTGCTTGACTGCTTTTAAGGATCCTCACTCCCGAAATGCATCTCCTCTCTCCCGATGGCACAGGACCCAGGGTATTCAATAAGGAAAATAAGAAAGTAATAAAATAAATGCAAAAAAAAAGAAAATTAGAGGAAAGAAATATATAATCATTACAATACTAATTTAAGAAAACTAGATAATGCTAAATTAAGAGTAAATAATTACTTAAATGTATTAATACTTATACTGGCTGGACTACATTTAGGGATCCTCAGTACTGAAATGCATCTCCTCTCACCCGATGCGTTGGACACATGATGTTCTATAAGGAAAAAGAAGAAAGTAAAAAAAAATGCAGAAATAAATAAAATTAGTAAAAAGGCATATAATCTTTATAATACAAATGGCAGAAATGTAGATAATCTAAAATTATGACTAAATAATAACTCAAATCTATTAATACTTATACTTGCTTGACTGCTTTTAAGGATCCTCACTCCCGAAATGCATCTCCTCTCTCCCGATGGCACAGGACCCAGGGTATTCAATAAGGAAATTAAGAAAGTAATAAAATAAATGCATAAAAAAAGAAAATTAGAGGAATGATATATATAATCATTACTATACTAATTTAAGAAAACTAGATAATGCTAAATTAAGAGGAAATAAAAACTCAAATGTATTAATACTTATACTGGCTGGACTACTTTTATGGATCCTCAGTACCAAAATGCATCTCCTCTCATCCAATGACATTGGACACATGATGTTCTATAAGGAAATTAAGAAAGTAAAAAAAATGCAGAAATAATTAAATTAGTGGAAAGGTATATAATCATTATAATACAAAAGGCAGTAATGTAGATAATCTAAAATGATGAATAAATAATAACTCAAATCTATTAATACTTATACTTGCTTGACTGCTTTTAAGGATCTTTACTCCCGAAATGAATCTCCTCTCTCCTGATGACACAGGACCCAGGGTATTCAATAAGGAAAATAAGAAAGTTATAAAATAAATGCATAAAAAAAGAAATAAGAGGAAAAAAATATATAATCATTACAATACTAATTTAAGAAAACTAGATAATGCTTAATTAAGAGTAAATAATAACCCAAATGTATTAATACTTATACTGGCTGGACTACTTTTATAGATCCTCAGTATCGAAATGCATCTCCTCTCACCCAATGACATTGGACACATGATGTTCAATAAGGAAATTAAGAAAGTAAAAAAAATTGCAGAATTAAATAAAATTAGTGGAAAGGCATATAATCATTATAATACAAAAGGCAGTAATGTAGATAATCTAAAATGATGACTAAATAATAACTCTAATCTTTTATTATTTATACTTGCTTGACTGCTTTTAAGGATCCTCACTCCCGAAATGCATCTCCTCTCTCCTGATGGCACAGGACCCAGGGTATTCAATAAGGAAAATAAGAAAATAATAAAATAAATGCATAAAAAAAGAAAATTAGAGGAAGGAAATATATAATCATTACAATACTAATTTAAGAAAACTAGATAATGCTTAATTAAGAGTAAATAATAACACAAATGTATTAATACTTATACTGGCTGGACTACTTTTATGGATCCTCAGTACCGAAATGCATCTTCTCTCACCCGATGACATTGGACACATGATGTTCTATAAGGAAATTAAGAAAGTAAAAAAAAAATGCAGAAATAAATCAAATTAGTGGAAAGACATATAATAATTAAAATACAAAAGCAGTAATGTAGATAATCTAAAATGATGACTAAATAATAACTCAAATCTATTATTATTTATACTTGCTTGACTGCTTTTAAGGATCCTCACTCCCGAAATGCATCTCTTCTCTCCTTAAGACACAGGACCTATGGTATTCAATAAGGAAAATAAGAAAGTAATAAAATAAATGCATAAAAAAAGAAAATTAGGGGAAAAAAATATATAATCATTACAATACTAATTTAAGGAAAATAGATAATGCTTAATTAAGAGTAAATAATAACTCAAATGTATTAATACTTATACTGGCTGGACTACTTTTATGGATCCTCAGTACCGAAATGCATCTGTTTTCACCCGATGACATTGGACACAGGATGTTCTATAAGGAAATTAAGTAAAAAAAAATGCAGAAATAAATAAAATTAGTGGAAAGGCATATAATCATTATAATACAAATGGCAGTAATGTAGATAATCTAAAATGATGACTAAAAAATAACTCAAATCTATTAATACTTATACTTTCTTGACTGCTTTTAAGGATCCTCACTCCCGAAATGCATCTCCTCTCTCCCGATGACACAGAACCCAGGGTATTCAATAAGGAAAATAAGAAAGTTAAAAAATAAATGCATAAAAAAAGAATATAAGAGGAAAGAAATATATAATCATTACAATACTAATTTAAGAAAACTAGATAATGCTAAATTCAGAGTAAATAATAACTCAAATGTATTAATACCTATACTGGCTGGACTACTTTTATGGATCCTCAGTACCAAAATGAATCTCCTCTCACCAGATGAATTAGACACATGATGTTCTTTAAGGAAAATATGAAAGTAAAAAAAAATGCAGAAATAAATAAAATTAGTGGAAAGGAAATATATATATATTTATATATAATATAATCATTATAGTACAAATGGCAGTAATGTAGATAGTCTAAAATTATGACTAAATAATCACTCAAATCTATTAATACTTATACTTAGTTGACTTCTTTTAAGGATCCTCACACCCAAAATGCATCTCCTCTCTCCCGATGACACAGGACCCAGGGTATTCAATAAGGAAAATAAGAAAGTTATAAAATAAATGCATAAAAAAAGAAAATAAGAGGAAAGAAATATATAATCATTAGAATACTAATTTAGGAAAACTAGATAATGCTAAATTCAGAGTAAATAATAACTCAAATGTATTAATACTTATACTGGCTGGACTACTTTTATGGATCCTCAGTATCAAAATGCATCTCCTCTCACCCGATGAATTAGACACATGATGTTCTTTAAGGAAAATAAGAAAGTAAAAAAAAATGCAGAAATAAATAAAATTAGTGGAAAGGAAATATATATATATATATATATATATATATAATATAATAATTATAATACAAATTGCAGTAATGTAGATAGTCTAAAATTATGACTAAATAATAACCCAAATCTATTAATACTTATACTTAGTTGACTTCTTTTAAGGATCCTCACACCCAAAATGCATCTCCTCTCTCCTGATGACACAGGACCCAGGGTATTAAATAAGAAAAATAAGAAAATAAAAAAATAAATTCATAAAAAAAGAAAATTAAGGAAAGAAATATATAATCATTACAATACTAATTTAAGAAAACTAGATAATGCTAAATAAAGAGTAAATAATAACTTAAAAGTATTAATACTTATACTGGCTGGACTACTTTTATGGATCCTCAGTACCGAAATGCATCTCCTCTCACCCAATGACATTGGACACATGATGTTCTATAAGGAAAATAAGAAAGTAAAAAAAAATGCATAAATAAATAAAATTAGTTGAAAGGCATATAATCATTATAATACAAAAGGCAGTAATGTAGATAATCAAAATGATGACTAAATAATAACTAAAATCTTTTATTATTTATACTTGCTTGACTGCTTTTTGGGATCCTCACTCCTGAAATGCATCTCCTCTCTCCCAATGGCACACGACCCAGGGTATTCAATAAGGAAAATAAGTAAGTAATAAAATAAATGCAAAAAAAAAAGAAAATTAGAGGAAAGAAATATATAATCATTACAATACTAATTTAAGAAAACTAGATAATGCTAAATATCAGTAAATAATAACTTAAATGTATTAATACTTATACTGGCTGGACTACTTTTATGGATCCTCAGTACCGAAATGCATCTGTTCTCACCCGATGACATTGGACACAGGATGTTCTATAAGGAAATTTAGAAAGTAAAAAAAAATGCAGAAATAAATAAAATTAGTGGAAAGGCATATAATCATTATAATACAAAAGGCAGTAATGTAGATAATCAAAATGATGACTAAATAATAACTCAAATCTATTATTATTTATACTTGCTTGACTGCTTTTAAGGATCCTCACTCCCAAAATGCATCTCCTCTCTCCCGATGACACAGAACCCAGGGTATTCAATAAGGAAAATAAGAAAGTTATAAAATAAATGCATAAAAAAAGAAAATAAGAGGAAAGAAATATATAATCATTAGAATACTAATTTAAGAAAACTAGATAATGCTAAATTCAGAGTAAATAATAACTCAAATGTATTAATACTTATACTGGCTGGACTACTTTTATGGATCCTCAGTACCAAAATGCATCTCCTCTCACCGGATGAATTAGACACATGATGTTCTTTAAGGAAAATAAGAAAGTAAAAAAAATGCAGAAATAAATAAAATTAGTGGAAAGGAAATATATATATATATATATATGTATATATATATATAATATAATCATTATAATACAAATGGCAGTAATGTAGAAAGTCAAAAATTATGACTAAATAATAACCCAAATCTATTAATACTTATACTTAGTTGACTTCTTTTAAGGATCCTCACACCCAAAATGCATCTCCTCTCTCCTGATGACACAGGACCCAGGGTATTCAATAAGAAAATAAGAAAATAAAAAAATAAATTCATAAAAAAAGAAAATTATAGGAAAGATATATATTATCATTACAATACTAATTTAAGAAAACTAGATAATGCTAAATAAAGAGTAAATAATAACTTAAAAGTATTAATACTAATACTGGCTGGACTACTTTTATGGATCCTCAGTACCGAAATGCATCTCGTCTCACCCGATGACATTGGACACATGATGTTCTATAAGGAAATTAAGAAAATTTAAAAAAATGAAGAATTAATCAAATTAGTGGAAAGCCATAAAATCATTCTAATACAAATGGCAGTAATGTAGATAATCTAAAATTATGACTAAATAATAACTCAAATCTATTAATCCTTATACTTGCTTGATAGCTTATAAGGATCCTCAGTACAAAAATGCATCTCCTCTCACCGGATGAATTGGACACATGATGTTCAATAAGGAAAATAAAAATTAAAAAAAAATGCAGAAATAAATAAAATTAGTGGAAAGGCATATAATCTTTATAATACAAATGGCAGTAATGTAGATAATCTAAAATTATGACTAAATAATAACTCAAATCTATTAATACTTATACTTGCTTGACTGCTTCTAGGGATCCTCACTCCCGAAATGCATCTCCTCTCTCCCGATGACACAGGACCCAGGGTATTCAATAAGGAAAATAAGAAAGTAATAAAATAAATGCAAAAAAAAAGAAAATTAGAGGAAAGAAATATACAAACAATACAATACTAATTTAAGAAAACTAGATAATGCTAAATTAAGAGTAAATAATAACTTAAATGTATTAATACTTATACTAGCTGGACTAATTTTTGGGATCCTCAGTACAGAAATGCATCTCCTCTCACCCGATGCGTTGGACACATGATGTTCTATAACAAAAATAAGAAATAAAAAAGAATGCAGAAATAAATAATTAGTTGAAAGCCATATAATCATTACAATACAAACGGAAGTAATGTAGATAATCTAAAATTATGACTAAATAATAATTCAAATCTATTAATACTTATACTTGCTTGACAGCTTTTAAGGATCCTTAATCCCGAAATGCATCTCCTCTCTCCCGATGACACAGGACCCAGGGTATTCAATAAGGAAAATAAGAAAGTAATAAAATAAATGCATAAAAAAAGAAAATTAGAGGAATGATATATGTAATCATTACAATACTAATTTAAGAAAACTAGATAATGCTAAATTAAAAGTAAATAATAACTCAAATTTTTTAATACATATACTGGCTGGACTACTTTTATGGATCCTCAGTACCGAAATGCATCTCCTCTCACCCGATGACATTGGACACATGATGTTCTATAAGGAAAATAAGAAAGTTAAAAAAATAGAGAAATAAATAAAATTAGTAGAAAGGCATATTATCATTATAATACAAATCGCAGTAATGTAGATAATCTAAAATGATGACTAAATAATAACTCAAATCTATTTACTTGCTTGACTGCTTTTAAGGATCCTCACTCCGAAATTGCATCTTCTCTCTCCCGATGGCACAGAACCCAGGGTATTCAATAAGGAAAATAAGAAAATAATAAAATAAATGCATAAAAAAAGAAAATTAGAGGAAGGAAATATATAATCATTACAATACAGATTTAAGAAAACTAGATAATGCTAAATTCAGAGTAAATAATAACTCAAAAATATTAATAATTATACTGGCTGGACTACTTTTATGGATCCTCAGTACCAAAATGCATCTCCTCTCACCGGATGAATTAGACACATGATGTTTTTTTAAGGAAAATAAGAAAGTAAAAAAAAAATGCAGAAATAAATAAAATTAGTGGAAAGGAAATATATATATATATATATATATATATATATATATAATATAATCATTGTAATACAAATGGCAGTAATCTAGATAGTCTAAAATTATGACTAAATAATAACCCAAATCTATTAATACTTATACTTAGTTGACTTCTTTTAAGGATCCTCACACCCAAAATGCATCTTCTCTCTCCTGATGACACAGGACCCAGGGTATTCAATAAGGAAAATAAGAAAAAGAAAATAAATTCATAAAAAAAGAAAATTATAGGAAAGAAATATATAATCATTACAATACTAATTTAAGAAAACTAGATAATGCTAAATAAAGAGTAAATAATAACTTAAAAGTATTAATACTTATACTGGCTGGACTACTTTTATGGATCCTCAGTACCAAAATGCATCTCGTCTCACCAGATGACATTGGACACATGATGTTCTATAAGGAAAATAAGAAAGTAAAAAAAAATGCATAAATAAATAAAATTAGTGGAAAGGCATATAATCATTATAATACTAATGGCAGTAATGTAGTTAATCTAAAATTATGACTAAATAATAACTCATATTCTATTAATACTTATAGTTGATTGACTGCTTTTAAGGATCCTCACTCCCGAAATGCATCTCCTCTCCCCCGATGACACAGGACCCAGGGTATTCAAAAGGAAAATAAGAAAGTAATAAAATAAATGCATAAAAAAAGAAAATTAGAGGAAAGAAATATATAATCATTACAATACTAATTAAAGAAAACTAGATAATGCTTAATTAAGAGTAAATAATAACTCAAATGTCTAATACTTATACTGGCTGGACTACTTTTATGGATCCTCAGTATAGAAATGCATCTCCTCTCACCGAATGTCATTGGATACATGATGTTCAATAAGGAAATTAAGAAAGTAAAAAAAAATGCAGAAATAAATAAAATTAGTGGAAAGAAAATATATATATATATATATATATATATATATATATATATATATATATAATATAATAATTATAATACAAATGGCAGTAATGTAGATAGTCTAAAATTATGACTAAATAATAACCCAAATCTATTAATACTTATACTTAGTTGACTTCTTTTAAGGATCCTCACACCCAAAATGCATCTCCTCTCTCCTGATGACACAGGACCCAGGGTATTCAATAAGGAAAATAAGAAAATAAAAAAATAAATTCATAAAAAAAGAAAATTATAGGAAAGAAATATATAATCATTACAATACTAATTTAAGAAAACTAGATAATGCTAAATAAAGAGTAAATAATAACTTAAAAGTATTAATACTTATACTGGCTGGACTACTTTTATGGATCCTCAGTACCGAAATGCATCTCCTCTCACCCAATGACATTGGACACATGATGTTCTATAAGGAAAATAAGAAAGTAAAAAAAAATGCATAAATAAATAAAATTAGTTGAAAGGCATATAATCATTATAATACAAATGGCAGTAATGTAGATAATCTAAAATTATTACTAAATAATAACTCAAATCTATTAATACTTATACTTGCTAGACAGCTTTTAAGGATCCTCACTCCCAAAATGCATCTCCTCTCTCCCGATGACACAGGACCCAGGGTAATCAATAAGGAAAATAAGAAAGTAATAAAATAAATGCATAAAAAAAGAAAATTAGAGGAAAGCAATATATAATCATTACAATACTAATTTAAGAAAACTAGATAATGCTAAATTAAGACTAAATAATAACTCAAATGTATTAATACTTATACAGGCTGCACTACCTTTATGGATCCTCAGTACCAAAATGCATCTCCTCTCGCCAGATGAATTGGACATATGATGAATATAAGGAAAATAAGAAAGTAAAAAAAATGCATAAATAAATAAAATTAGTGGAAAGGCATTTAATCATTATAATACAAAAGGCAGTAATGTAGATAATCAAAATGATGACTAAATAATAACTCAAATCTTTTATTATTTATACTTGCTTGACTGCTTTTAAGGATCCTCACTCCTGAAATGCATCTACTCTCTCCCGATGGCACACGACCCAGGGTATTCAATAAGGAAAATAAGAAAGTAATAAAATAAATGCATTAGAAAAGAAAATTATAGGAAAGAAATATATAATCTTTACAATACTAATTTAATATATTAAATAATGCTAAATTAAGAGTAAATAATAACTTTAATGTATTAATACTTATACTGGTTGGACTACTTTTATGGATACTCAGTACCGAAATGCATCTCCTCTCACCCAATGAATTGGACACATGATGTTCTATAAGGAAATTAAGAAATTAAAAAAAAATGCAGAATTAATCAAATTAGTGGAAAGCCATATAATCATTATAATACAAATGGCAGTAATGTAGATAATCTAAAATTATGACTAAAAAATAACTCAAATCTATTAATACATATACTTGCTTGAAAGCTTTTAAGGATCCTCAGTACCAAAATGCATCTCCTCTCACTGGATGAATTGAACATATGATGTTCTACAAGGCAAATAAAAAAGTAAAAAAAATGCAGAAATAAATAAAAATAGTGGAAAGGCATATAATCTTTATAATACAAATGGCAGTAATGTAGATAATCTAAAATTATGACTAAATAATAACTCAAATCTATTAATACTTATACTTGCTTGACTGCTTTTAGGGATCTTCACTCCCGAAATGCATCTCCTCCCTCCCGATGACACAGGACCCAGGGTATTTAATAAGGAAAATAAGTAAGTAATAAAATAAATGCAAAAAAAAAGAAAATTAGAGGAATGAAATATTAAATCAATGCAATACTAATTTAAGAAAACTAGATAATGCTTAATTAAGAGTAAATAATAACTCAAATGTATTAATACTTATACTGGCTGGACTACTTTTATGGATCCTCAGTACCGAAATGCATCTCCTCTCACCCGATGACATTGGACACATGATGTTCTATAAGGAAATTAAGAAAGTAAAAAAAATGCAGAAATAAATAAAATTAGTGGAAAGGCATATAATCATTATAATACAAAAGGCAGTAATGTAGATAATCTAAAATGATGACTAAATAATAACTCAAATCTATTATTTTTTATACTTGCTTGACTGCTTTAAAGGATCCTCACTCCCGAAATGCATCTCCTCTCTCCCGATGGCACAGGACCCAGGGTATTCAATAAGGAAAATAAGAAAGTAATAAAATAAATGCAAAAAAAAAAAAAGAAAATTAGAGGAAAGAAATACACAAACAATACAATACTAATTTAAGAAAACTAGATAATGCTAAATTAAGAGTAAATAATAACTTAAATGTATTAATACTTATACTGGCTGGACTACTTTTTGGGATCCTCAGTACCGAAATGCATCTCCTCTCACCCGATGCGTTAGGCACATGATGTTCTATAACGAAAATAAGAAATTTTAAAAAAATGCAGAAATAAATAAAATTAGTGGAAAGGTTTATAATCATTATAATACAAATGGCAGTAATGTAGATAATCTAAAATTATGACTCTATAATTACTCAAATCTTTTAATACTTATATGTGCTTGACTGCTTTTAAGGATCCTCACTCCCAAAATGCATCTCCTCTCTCCTGATGACACAGGACCAAGCGTATTCAATAAGCAAAATAAGAAAGTAATAAAATAAATGAATAAAAAAAGATAATTCGAGGAAAGAAATATATAATCATTACAATACTAATTTAAGAAAACTAGATAATGCTTAATTAAGAGTAAATAATAACTCAAATGTTTTAATACTTTTACTGGCTGGACTTCTTTTATGGATCCTCAGTACCGAAATGCATCTCCTCTCTCACGATGACACAGGACCCAGGATATTCAATAAGGAAAATAAGAAAGTAATAAAATAAATGCATAAAAAAAGAAAATTAGAGGAAAGAAATATATAATCATTACAATACTAATTTAAGAAAACTAGATAATGCTTAATTAAGAGTAAATAATAACTAAAATGTTTTAATACTTATACTTGCTGGACTTCTTTTATGGATCCTCAGTACGGAAATGCATCTCCTCTCACCCGATGACATTTTACACAGGATGTTCTATATGGAAATAAAGTAAGTAAAAAAAAATGCAGAAATAAATAAAATTAGTGGAAAGGCATATAATCATTATAATACAAATCGCAGTAATGTAGATAATCTAAAATGATGACTAAATAATAACTCAAATCTATTGTTATTTATACTTACTTGACTGCTATTAAGGATCCTCACTCCCGAAATGCATCTTCTCTCTCCCGATGGCACAGGACCCAGGGTATTAAATAAGGAAAATAAGAAAATAATAAAATAAATGCATAAAAAAAGGAAATTAGAGGAAGGAAATATATAATCATTACAATACTAATTTAAGAAAACTAGATAATGCTTAATTAAGAGCAAATAATAACTCAAATGTATTAATACTTATATTGGCTGGACTACATTTATGGATCCTCAGTACCGAAATGCATCTCCTCTCACCCAATGACATTGGATAAATGATGTTCTATAAGGAAATTAAGAAAGTAAAAAAAATGCAGAAATAATCAAATTAGTGGAAAGGCATATAATCATTATAATACAAAAGGCAGTAAAGTAGATAATCTAAAATGATGTCTAAATAATAACTCAAATCTATTAATACTTATACTTGCTTGACTGCTTTTAAGGATCCTCACTCCCGAAATGCATCTCCTCTCTCCTGATGACACAGGACCCAGGGTATTCAATAAGGAAAATAAGAAAGTTATAAAATAAATGCATAAAAAAAGAAAATAAGAGGAAAGAAATATATAATCATTACAATACTAATTTAAGAAAACTAGATAATGCTAAATTCAGAGTAAATAATAACTCAAATGTATTAATACTTATACTGGCTGGACTACTTTTATGGATCCTCAGTACCGAAATGCATCTCCTCTCACCCAATGACATTGGACACATGATGTTCTATAAGGAAAATAAGAAAGTAAAAAAAAATGCATAAATAAATAAAATTAGTGGAAAGGCATTTAATCATTATAATGCAAAAGGCAGTAATGTAGATAATCAAAATGATGACTAAATAATAACTCAAATCTTTTATTATTTATACTTGCTTGACTGCTTTTAAGGATCCTCACTCCTGAAATGCATCTACTCTTTCCCGATGGCACACGACCCAGGGTATTCAATAAGGAAAATAAGAAAGTAATAAAATAAATGCATTAGAAAAGAAAATTATAGGAAAGAAATATATAATCTTTACAATACTAATTTAATAAATTAAATAATGCTAAATTAAGAGTAAATAATAACTTTAATGTATTAATACTTATACTGGTTGGACTACTTTTATGGATCCTCAGTACCGAAATGCATCTCCTCTCACCCAATGAATTGGACACATGATGTTCTATAAGGAAATTAAGAAATTAAAAAAAAATGCAGAATTAATCAAATTAGTGGAAAGCCATATAATCATTATAATACAAATGGCAGTAATGTAGATAATCTAAAATTATGACTAAAAAATAACTCAAATCTATTAATACATATACTTGCTTGAAAGCTTTTAAGGATCCTCAGTACCAAAATGCATCTCCTCTCACTGGATGAATTGAACATATGATGTTCTACAAGGCAAATAAAAAAGTAAAAAAAATGCAGAAATAAATAAAAATAGTGGAAAGGCATATAATCTTTATAATACAAATGGCAGTAATGTAGATAATCTAAAATGATGACTAAATAATAACTCAAATCTATTAATACTTATACTTGCTTGACTGCTTTTAGGGATCTTCACTCCCGAAATGCATCTCCTCTCTCCCGATGACACAGGACCCAGGGTATTTAATAAGGAAAATAAGTAAGTAATAAAATAAATGCAAAAAAAAAGAAAATTAGAGGAATGAAATATTAAATCAATGCAATACTAATTTAAGAAAACTAGATAATGCTTAATTAAGAGTAAATAATAACTCAAATGTATTAATACTTATACTGGCTGGACTACTTTTATGGATCCTCAGTACCGAAATGCATCTCCTCTCACCCGATGACATTGGACACATGATGTTCTATAAGGAAATTAAGAAAGTAAAAAAAATGCAGAAATAAATAAAATTAGTGGAAAGGCATATAATCATTATAATACAAAAGGCAGTAATGTAGATAATCTAAAATGATGACTAAATAATAACTCAAATCTATTATTTTTTATACTTGCTTGACTGCTTTAAAGGATCCTCACTCCCGAAATGCATCTCCTCTCTCCCGATGGCACAGGACCCAGGGTATTCAATAAGGAAAATAAGAAAGTAATAAAATAAATGCAAAAAAAAAAAAAGAAAATTAGAGGAAAGAAATACACAAACAATACAATACTAATTTAAGAAAACTAGATAATGCTAAATTAAGAGTAAATAATAACTTAAATGTATTAATACTTATACTGGCTGGACTACTTTTTGGGATCCTCAGTACCGAAATGCATCTCCTCTCACCCGATGCGTTAGGCACATGATGTTCTATAACGAAAATAAGAAATTTTAAAAAAATGCAGAAATAAATAAAATTAGTGGAAAGGTTTATAATCATTATAATACAAATGGCAGTAATGTAGATAATCTAAAATTATGACTCTATAATTACTCAAATCTTTTAATACTTATATGTGCTTGACTGCTTTTAAGGATCCTCACTCCCAAAATGCATCTCCTCTCTCCTGATGACACAGGACCCAGCGTATTCAATAAGCAAAATAAGAAAGTAATAAAATAAATGAATAAAAAAAGATAATTCGAGGAAAGAAATATATAATCATTACAATACTAATTTAAGAAAACTAGATAATGCTTAATTAAGAGTAAATAATAACTCAAATGTTTTAATACTTTTACTGGCTGGACTTCTTTTATGGATCCTCAGTACCGAAATGCATCTCCTCTCTCACGATGACACAGGACCCAGGATATTCAATAAGGAAAATAAGAAAGTAATAAAATAAATGCATAAAAAAAGAAAATTAGAGGAAAGAAATATATAATCATTACAATACTAATTTAAGAAAACTAGATAATGCTTAATTAAGAGTAAATAATAACTAAAATGTTTTAATACTTATACTTGCTGGACTTCTTTTATGGATCCTCAGTACGGAAATGCATCTCCTCTCACCCGATGACATTTTACACAGGATGTTCTATATGGAAATAAAGAAAGTAAAAAAAAATGCAGAAATAAATAAAATTAGTGGAAAGGCATATAATCATTATAATACAAATCGCAGTAATGTAGATAATCTAAAATGATGACTAAATAATAACTCAAATCTATTGTTATTTATACTTACTTGACTGCTATTAAGGATCCTCACTCCCGAAATGCATCTTCTCTCTCCCGATGGCACAGGACCCAGGGTATTAAATAAGGAAAATAAGAAAATAATAAAATAAATGCATAAAAAAAGGAAATTAGAGGAAGGAAATATATAATCATTACAATACTAATTTAAGAAAACTAGATAATGCTTAATTAAGAGCAAATAATAACTCAAATGTATTAATACTTATATTGGCTGGACTACATTTATGGATCCTCAGTACCGAAATGCATCTCCTCTCACCCAATGACATTGGATAAATGATGTTCTATAAGGAAATTAAGAAAGTAAAAAAAATGCAGAAATAATCAAATTAGTGGAAAGGCATATAATCATTATAATACAAAAGGCAGTAAAGTAGATAATCTAAAATGATGTCTAAATAATAACTCAAATCTATTAATACTTATACTTGCTTGACTGCTTTTAAGGATCCTCACTCCCGAAATGCATCTCCTCTCTCCTGATGACACAGGACCCAGGGTATTCAATAAGGAAAATAAGAAAGTTATAAAATAAATGCATAAAAAAAGAAAATAAGAGGAAAGAAATATATAATCATTACAATACTAATTTAAGAAAACTAGATAATGCTAAATTCAGAGTAAATAATAACTCAAATGTATTAATACTTATACTGGCTGGACTACTTTTATGGATCCTCAGTACCGAAATGCATCTCCTCTCACCCAATGACATTGGACACATGATGTTCTATAAGGAAAATAAGAAAGTAAAAAAAAATGCATAAATAAATAAAATTAGTGGAAAGGCATTTAATCATTATAATGCAAAAGGCAGTAATGTAGATAATCAAAATGATGACTAAATAATAACTCAAATCTTTTATTATTTATACTTGCTTGACTGCTTTTAAGGATCCTCACTCCTGAAATGCATCTACTCTCTCCCGATGGCACACGACCCAGGGTATTCAATAAGGAAAATAAGAAAGTAATAAAATAAATGCATTAGAAAAGAAAATTATAGGAAAGAAATATATAATCTTTACAATACTAATTTAATAAATTAAATAATGCTAAATTAAGAGTAAATAATAACTTTAATGTATTAATACTTATACTGGTTGGACTACTTTTATGGATCCTCAGTACCGAAATGCATCTCCTCTCACCCAATGAATTGGACACATGATGTTCTATAAGGAAATTAAGAAATTAAAAAAAAATGCAGAATTAATCAAATTAGTGGAAAGCCATATAATCATTATAATACAAATGGCAGTAATGTAGATAATCTAAAATTATGACTAAAAAATAACTCAAATCTATTAATACATATACTTGCTTGAAAGCTTTTAAGGATCCTCAGTACCAAAATGCATCTCCTCTCACTGGATGAATTGAACATATGATGTTCTACAAGGCAAATAAAAAAGTAAAAAAAATGCAGAAATAAATAAAAATAGTGGAAAGGCATATAATCTTTATAATACAAATGGCAGTAATGTAGATAATCTAAAATTATGACTAAATAATAACTCAAATCTATTAATACTTATACTTGCTTGACTGCTTTTAGGGATCTTCACTCCCGAAATGCATCTCCTCTCTCCCGATGACACAGGACCCAGGGTATTTAATAAGGAAAATAAGTAAGTAATAAAATAAATGCAAAAAAAAAGAAAATTAGAGGAATGAAATATTAAATCAATGCAATACTAATTTAAGAAAACTAGATAATGCTTAATTAAGAGTAAATAATAACTCAAATGTATTAATACTTATACTGGCTGGACTACTTTTATGGATCCTCAGTACCGAAATGCATCTCCTCTCACCCGATGACATTGGACACATGATGATCTATAAGGAAATTAAGAAAGTAAAAAAAATGCAGAAATAAATAAAATTAGTGGAAAGGCATATAATCATTATAATACAAAAGGCAGTAATGTAGATAATCTAAAATGATGACTAAATAATAACTCAAATCTATTATTTTTTATACTTGCTTGACTGCTTTAAAGGATCCTCACTCCCGAAATGCATCTCCTCTCTCCCGATGGCACAGGACCCAGGGTATTCAATAAGGAAAATAAGAAAGTAATAAAATAAATGAATAAAAAAAGATAATTCGAGGAAAGAAATATATAATCATTACAATACTAATTTAAGAAAACTAGATAATGCTTAATTAAGAGTAAATAATAACTCAAATGTTTTAATACTTTTACTGGCTGGACTTCTTTTATGGATCCTCAGTACCGAAATGCATCTCCTCTCTCCCGATGACACAGGACCCAGGGTATTCAATAAGGAAAATAAGAAAGTAATAAAATAAATGCAAAAAAAAAGAAAATTAGAGGAAAGAAATATACAAACAATACAATACTAATTTAAGAAAACTAGATAATGCTAAATTAAGAGTAAATAATAACTTAAATGTATTAATACTTATACTAGCTGGACTAATTTTTGGGATCCTCAGTACAGAAATGCATCTCCTCTCACCCGATGCGTTGGACACATGATGTTCTATAACAAAAATAAGAAATAAAAAAGAATGCAGAAATAAATAATTAGTTGAAAGCCATATAATCATTACAATACAAACGGAAGTAATGTAGATAATCTAAAATTATGACTAAATAATAAATCAAATCTATTAATACTTATACTTGCTTGACAGCTTTTAAGGATCCTTAATCCCGAAATGCATCTCCTCTCTCCCGATGACACAGGACCCAGGGTATTCAATAAGGAAAATAAGAAAGTAATAAAATAAATGCATAAAAAAAGAAAATTAGAGGAATGATATATGTAATCATTACAATACTAATTTAAGAAAACTAGATAATGCTAAATTAAAAGTAAATAATAACTCAAATTTTTTAATACATATACTGGCTGGACTACTTTTATGGATCCTCAGTACCGAAATGCATCTCCTCTCACCCGATGACATTGGACACATGATGTTCTATAAGGAAAATAAGAAAGTTAAAAAAATAGAGAAATAAATAAAATTAGTAGAAAGGCATATTATCATTATAATACAAATCGCAGTAATGTAGATAATCTAAAATGATGACTAAATAATAACTCAAATCTATTTACTTGCTTGACTGCTTTTAAGGATCCTCACTCCGAAATTGCATCTTCTCTCTCCCGATGGCACAGAACCCAGGGTATTCAATAAGGAAAATAAGAAAATAATAAAATAAATGCATAAAAAAAGAAAATTAGAGGAAGGAAATATATAATCATTACAATACAGATTTAAGAAAACTAGATAATGCTAAATTCAGAGTAAATAATAACTCAAAAATATTAATAATTATACTGGCTGGACTACTTTTATGGATCCTCAGTACCAAAATGCATCTCCTCTCACCGGATGAATTAGACACATGATGTTTTTTTAAGGAAAATAAGAAAGTAAAAAAAAAATGCAGAAATAAATAAAATTAGTGGAAAGGAAATATATATATATATATATATATATATATATATATATATATAATATAATCATTGTAATACAAATGGCAGTAATCTAGATAGTCTAAAATTATGACTAAATAATAACCCAAATCTATTAATACTTATACTTAGTTGACTTCTTTTAAGGATCCTCACACCCAAAATGCATCTTCTCTCTCCTGATGACACAGGACCCAGGGTATTCAATAAGGAAAATAAGAAAAAGAAAATAAATTCATAAAAAAAGAAAATTATAGGAAAGAAATATATAATCATTACAATACTAATTTAAGAAAACTAGATAATGCTAAATAAAGAGTAAATAATAACTTAAAAGTATTAATACTTATACTGGCTGGACTACTTTTATGGATCCTCAGTACCAAAATGCATCTCGTCTCACCAGATGACATTGGACACATGATGTTCTATAAGGAAAATAAGAAAGTAAAAAAAAATGCATAAATAAATAAAATTAGTGGAAAGGCATATAATCATTATAATACTAATGGCAGTAATGTAGTTAATCTAAAATTATGACTAAATAATAACTCATATTCTATTAATACTTATAGTTGATTGACTGCTTTTAAGGATCCTCACTCCCGAAATGCATCTCCTCTCCCCCGATGACACAGGACCCAGGGTATTCAAAAGGAAAATAAGAAAGTAATAAAATAAATGCATAAAAAAAGAAAATTAGAGGAAAGAAATATATAATCATTACAATACTAATTAAAGAAAACTAGATAATGCTTATTTAAGAGTAAATAATAACTCAAATGTATTAATACTTATACTGGCTGGACTACTTTTATGGATCCTCAGTACCGAAATGCATCTCCTCTCACCCGATGACATTGGACACATGATGTTCTATAAGGAAATTAAGAAAGTAAAAAAAATGCAGAAATAAATAAAATTAGTGGAAAGGCATATAATCATTATAATACAAAAGGCAGTAATGTAGATAATCTAAAATGATGAATAAATAATAACTCAAATCTATTATTTTATATACTTGCTTGAATGCTTTAAAGGATCCTCACTCCCGAAATGCATCTCCTCTCTCCTGAGGGCACAGGACCCAGGGTATTCAATAAGGAAAATAAGAAAGTAATAAAATAAATGCAAAAAAAAAAGAAAATTAGAGGAAAGAAATATACAAACAATACAATACTAATTTAAGAAAACTAGATAATGCTAAATTAAGAGTAAATAATAACTTAAATGTATTAATACTTATACTGGCTGGACTACTTTTTTGATCCTCAGTACCGAAATGCATCTCCTCTCACCCGATGCGTTAGACACATGATGTTCTATAACGAATATAAGAAATTTAAAAAAAATGCAGAAATAAATAAAATTAGTGGAAAGTTTTATAATCATTATAATACAAATGGCAGTAATGTATATAATCTAAAATTATGACTCTATAATTACTCAAATCTATTAATACTTATACATGCTTGACTGCTTTTAAGGATCCTCACTCCAAAAATGCATCTCCTCTCTCCTGATGACACAGGACCCAGCGTATTCAATAAGCAAAATAAGAAAGTAATAAAATAAATGAATAAAAAAAGATAATTCGAGGAAAGAAATATATAATCATTACAATACTAATTTAAGAAAACTAGATAATGCTTAATTAAGAGTAAATAATAACTCAAATGTTTTAATACTTATACTTGCTGGACTTCTTTTATGGATCCTCAGTACGTAAATGCATCTCCTCTCACCCGATGACATTTTACACAGGATGTTCTATATGGAAATAAAGAAAGTAAAAAAAAATGCAGAAATAAATAAAATTAGTGGAAAGGCATATAATCATTATAATACAAATCGCAGTAATGTAGATAATCTAAAATGATGACTAAATAATAACTCAAATCTATTGTTATTTATACTTACTTGACTGCTATTAAGGATCCTCACTCCCGAAATGCATCTTCTCTCTCCCGATGGCACAGGACCCAGGGTATTAAATAAGGAAAATAAGAAAATAATAAAATAAATGCATAAAAAAAGAAAATTAGAGGAAGGAAATATATAATCATTACAATACTAATTTAAGAAAACTAGATAATGCTTAATTAAGAGCAAATAATAACTCAAATGTATTAATACTTATATTGGCTGGACTACATTTATGGATCCTCAGTACCGAAATGCATCTCCTCTCACCCAATGACATTGGATAAATGATGTTCTATAAGGAAATTAAGAAAGTAAAAAAAATGCAGAAATAATCAAATTAGTGGAAAGGCATATAATCATTATAATACAAAAGTCAGTAAAGTAGATAATCTAAAATGATGTCTAAATAATAACTCAAATCTATTAATACTTATACTTGCTTGACTGCTTTTAAGGATCCTCACTCCCGAAATGCATCTCCTCTCTCCTGATGACACAGGACCCAGGGTATTCAATAAGGAAAATAAGAAAGTTATAAAATAAATGCATAAAAAAAGAAAATAAGAGGAAAGAAATATATAATCATTACAATACTAATTTAAGAAAACTAGATAATGCTAAATTCAGAGTAAATAATAACTCAAATGTATTAATACTTATACTGGCTGGACTACTTTTATGGATCCTCAGTACCGAAATGCATCTCCTCTCACCCAATGACATTGGACACATGATGTTCTATAAGGAAAATAAGAAAGTAAAAAAAATGCATAAATAAATAAAATTAGTGGAAAGGCATTTAATCATTATAATACAAAAGGCAGTAATGTAGATAATCAAAATGATGACTAAATAATAACTCAAATCTTTTATTATTTATACTTGCTTGACTGCTTTTAAGGATCCTCACTCCTGAAATGCATCTACTCTCTCCCGATGGCACACGACCCAGGGTATTCAATAAGGAAAATAAGAAAGTAATAAAATAAATGCATTAGAAAAGAAAATTATAGGAAAGAAATATATAATCTTTACAATACTAATTTAATAAATTAAATAATGCTAAATTAAGAGTAAATAATAACTTTAATGTATTAATACTTATACTGGTTGGACTACTTTTATGGATACTCAGTACCGAAATGCATCTCCTCTCACCCAATGAATTGGACACATGATGTTCTATAAGGAAATTAAGAAATTAAAAAAAAATGCAGAATTAATCAAATTAGTGGAAAGCCATATAATCATTATAATACAAATGGCAGTAATGTAGATAATCTAAAATTATGACTAAAAAATAACTCAAATCTATTAATACATATACTTGCTTGAAAGCTTTTAAGGATCCTCAGTACCAAAATGCATCTCCTCTCACTGGATGAATTGAACATATGATGTTCTACAAGGCAAATAAAAAAGTAAAAAAAATGCAGAAATAAATAAAAATAGTGGAAAGGCATATAATCTTTATAATACAAATGGCAGTAATGTAGATAATCTTAAATTATGACTAAATAATAACTCAAATCTATTAATACTTATACTTGCTTGACTGCTTTTAGGGATCTTCACTCCCGAAATGCATCTCCTCTCTCCCGATGACACAGGACCCAGGGTATTTAATAAGGAAAATAAGTAAGTAATAAAATAAATGCAAAAAAAAAGAAAATTAGAGGAATGAAATATTAAATCAATGCAATACTAATTTAAGAAAACTAGATAATGCTTAATTAAGAGTAAATAATAACTCAAATGTATTAATACTTATACTGGCTGGACTACTTTTATGGATCCTCAGTACCGAAATGCATCTCCTCTCACCCGATGACATTGGACACATGATGTTCTATAAGGAAATTAAGAAAGTAAAAAAAATGCAGAAATAAATAAAATTAGTGGAAAGGCATATAATCATTATAATACAAAAGGCAGTAATGTAGATAATCTAAAATGATGACTAAATAATAACTCAAATCTATTATTTTTTATACTTGCTTGACTGCTTTAAAGGATCCTCACTCCCGAAATGCATCTCCTCTCTCCCGATGGCACAGGACCCAGGGTATTCAATAAGGAAAATAAGAAAGTAATAAAATAAATGCAAAAAAAAAAAAAGAAAATTAGAGGAAAGAAATACACAAACAATACAATACTAATTTAAGAAAACTAGATAATGCTAAATTAAGAGTAAATAATAACTTAAATGTATTAATACTTATACTGGCTGGACTACTTTTTGGGATCCTCAGTACCGAAATGCATCTCCTCTCACCCGATGCGTTAGGCACATGATGTTCTATAACGAAAATAAGAAATTTTAAAAAAATGCAGAAATAAATAAAATTAGTGGAAAGGCTTATAATCATTATAATACAAATGGCAGTAATGTAGATAATCTAAAATTATGACTCTATAATTACTCAAATCTTTTAATACTTATATGTGCTTGACTGCTTTTAAGGATCCTCACTCCCAAAATGCATCTCCTCTCTCCTGATGACACAGGACCCAGCGTATTCAATAAGCAAAATAAGAAAGTAATAAAATAAATGAATAAAAAAAGATAATTCGAGGAAAGAAATATATAATCATTACAATACTAATTTAAGAAAACTAGATAATGCTTAATTAAGAGTAAATAATAACTCAAATGTTTTAATACTTTTACTGGCTGGACTTCTTTTATGGATCCTCAGTACCGAAATGCATCTCCTCTCTCACGATGACACAGGACCCAGGATATTCAATAAGGAAAATAAGAAAGTAATAAAATAAATGCATAAAAAAAGAAAATTAGAGGAAAGAAATATATAATCATTACAATACTAATTTAAGAAAACTAGATAATGCTTAATTAAGAGTAAATAATAACTAAAATGTTTTAATACTTATACTTGCTGGACTTCTTTTATGGATCCTCAGTACGGAAATGCATCTCCTCTCACCCGATGACATTTTACACAGGATGTTCTATATGGAAATAAAGAAAGTAAAAAAAAATGCAGAAATAAATAAAATTAGTGGAAAGGCATATAATCATTATAATACAAATCGCAGTAATGTAGATAATCTAAAATGATGACTAAATAATAACTCAAATCTATTGTTATTTATACTTACTTGACTGCTATTAAGGATCCTCAATCCCGAAATGCATCTTCTCTCTCCCGATGGCACAGGACCCAGGGTATTAAATAAGGAAAATAAGAAAATAATAAAATAAATGCATAAAAAAAGGAAATTAGAGGAAGGAAATATATAATCATTACAATACTAATTTAAGAAAACTAGATAATGCTTAATTAAGAGCAAATAATAACTCAAATGTATTAATACTTATATTGGCTGGACTACATTTATGGATCCTCAGTACCGAAATGCATCTCCTCTCACCCAATGACATTGGATAAATGATGTTCTATAAGGAAATTAAGAAAGTAAAAAAAATGCAGAAATAATCAAATTAGTGGAAAGGCATATAATCATTATAATACAAAAGGCAGTAAAGTAGATAATCTAAAATGATGTCTAAATAATAACTCAAATCTATTAATACTTATACTTGCTTGACTGCTTTTAAGGATCCTCACTCCCGAAATGCATCTCCTCTCTCCTGATGACACAGGACCCAGGGTATTCAATAAGGAAAATAAGAAAGTTATAAAATAAATGCATAAAAAAAGAAAATAAGAGGAAAGAAATATATAATCATTACAATACTAATTTAAGAAAACTAGATAATGCTAAATTCAGAGTAAATAATAACTCAAATGTATTAATACTTATACTGGCTGGACTACTTTTATGGATCCTCAGTACCGAAATGCATCTCCTCTCACCCAATGACATTGGACACATGATGTTCTATAAGGAAAATAAGAAAGTAAAAAAAAATGCATAAATAAATAAAATTAGTGGAAAGGCATTTAATCATTATAATGCAAAAGGCAGTAATGTAGATAATCAAAATGATGACTAAATAATAACTCAAATCTTTTATTATTTATACTTGCTTGACTGCTTTTAAGGATCCTCACTCCTGAAATGCATCTACTCTCTCCCGATGGCACACGACCCAGGGTATTCAATAAGGAAAATAAGAAAGTAATAAAATAAATGCATTAGAAAAGAAAATTATAGGAAAGAAATATATAATCTTTACAATACTAATTTAATAAATTAAATAATGCTAAATTAAGAGTAAATAATAACTTTAATGTATTAATACTTATACTGGTTGGACTACTTTTATGGATCCTCAGTACCGAAATGCATCTCCTCTCACCCAATGAATTGGACACATGATGTTCTATAAGGAAATTAAGAAATTAAAAAAAATGCAGAATTAATCAAATTAGTGGAAAGCCATATAATCATTATAATACAAATGGCAGTAATGTAGATAATCTAAAATTATGACTAAAAAATAACTCAAATCTATTAATACATATACTTGCTTGAAAGCTTTTAAGGATCCTCAGTACCAAAATGCATCTCCTCTCACTGGATGAATTGAACATATGATGTTCTACAAGGCAAATAAAAAAGTAAAAAAAATGCAGAAATAAATAAAAATAGTGGAAAGGCATATAATCTTTATAATACAAATGGCAGTAATGTAGATAATCTAAAATTATGACTAAATAATAACTCAAATCTATTAATACTTATACTTGCTTGACTGCTTTTAGGGATCTTCACTCCCGAAATGCATCTCCTCTCTCCCGATGACACAGGACCCAGGGTATTTAATAAGGAAAATAAGTAAGTAATAAAATAAATGCAAAAAAAAAGAAAATTAGAGGAATGAAATATTAAATCAATGCAATACTAATTTAAGAAAACTAGATAATGCTTAATTAAGAGTAAATAATAACTCAAATGTATTAATACTTATACTGGCTGGACTACTTTTATGGATCCTCAGTACCGAAATGCATCTCCTCTCACCCGATGACATTGGACACATGATGTTCTATAAGGAAATTAAGAAAGTAAAAAAAATGCAGAAATAAATAAAATTAGTGGAAAGGCATATAATCATTATAATACAAAAGGCAGTAATGTAGATAATCTAAAATGATGACTAAATAATAACTCAAATCTATTATTTTTTATACTTGCTTGACTGCTTTAAAGGATCCTCACTCCCGAAATGCATCTCCTCTCTCCCGATGGCACAGGACCCAGGGTATTCAATAAGGAAAATAAGAAAGTAATAAAATAAATGCAAAAAAAAAAAAAGAAAATTAGAGGAAAGAAAT
This sequence comes from Sympetrum striolatum, assembly GCA_947579665.1. NCBI lineage: Eukaryota > Metazoa > Arthropoda > Insecta > Odonata > Libellulidae > Sympetrum > Sympetrum striolatum. The sequence goes on from OX388350.1 coordinate 10,608,612, forward strand.
ACACAAACAATACAATACTAATTTAAGAAAACTAGATAATGCTAAATTAAGAGTAAATAATAACTTAAATGTATTAATACTTATACTGGCTGGACTACTTTTTGGGATCCTCAGTACCGAAATGCATCTCCTCTCACCCGATGCGTTAGGCACATGATGTTCTATAACGAAAATAAGAAATTTTAAAAAAATGCAGAAATAAATAAAATTAGTGGAAAGGCTTATAATCATTATAATACAAATGGCAGTAATGTAGATAATCTAAAATTATGACTCTATAATTACTCAAATCTTTTAATACTTATATGTGCTTGACTGCTTTTAAGGATCCTCACTCCCAAAATGCATCTCCTCTCTCCTGATGACACAGGACCCAGCGTATTCAATAAGCAAAATAAGAAAGTAATAAAATAAATGAATAAAAAAAGATAATTCGAGGAAAGAAATATATAATCATTACAATACTAATTTAAGAAAACTAGATAATGCTTAATTAAGAGTAAATAATAACTCAAATGTTTTAATACTTTTACTGGCTGGACTTCTTTTATGGATCCTCAGTACCGAAATGCATCTCCTCTCTCACGATGACACAGGACCCAGGATATTCAATAAGGAAAATAAGAAAGTAATAAAATAAATGCATAAAAAAAGAAAATTAGAGGAAAGAAATATATAATCATTACAATACTAATTTAAGAAAACTAGATAATGCTTAATTAAGAGTAAATAATAACTAAAATGTTTTAATACTTATACTTGCTGGACTTCTTTTATGGATCCTCAGTACGGAAATGCATCTCCTCTCACCCGATGACATTTTACACAGGATGTTCTATATGGAAATAAAGAAAGTAAAAAAAAATGCAGAAATAAATAAAATTAGTGGAAAGGCATATAATCATTATAATACAAATCGCAGTAATGTAGATAATCTAAAATGATGACTAAATAATAACTCAAATCTATTGTTATTTATACTTACTTGACTGCTATTAAGGATCCTCACTCCCGAAATGCATCTTCTCTCTCCCGATGGCACAGGACCCAGGGTATTAAATAAGGAAAATAAGAAAATAATAAAATAAATGCATAAAAAAAGGAAATTAGAGGAAGGAAATATATAATCATTACAATACTAATTTAAGAAAACTAGATAATGCTTAATTAAGAGCAAATAATAACTCAAATGTATTAATACTTATATTGGCTGGACTACATTTATGGATCCTCAGTACCGAAATGCATCTCCTCTCACCCAATGACATTGGATAAATGATGTTCTATAAGGAAATTAAGAAAGTAAAAAAAATGCAGAAATAATCAAATTAGTGGAAAGGCATATAATCATTATAATACAAAAGGCAGTAAAGTAGATAATCTAAAATGATGTCTAAATAATAACTCAAATCTATTAATACTTATACTTGCTTGACTGCTTTTAAGGATCCTCACTCCCGAAATGCATCTCCTCTCTCCTGATGACACAGGACCCAGGGTATTCAATAAGGAAAATAAGAAAGTTATAAAATAAATGCATAAAAAAAGAAAATAAGAGGAAAGAAATATATAATCATTACAATACTAATTTAAGAAAACTAGATAATGCTAAATTCAGAGTAAATAATAACTCAAATGTATTAATACTTATACTGGCTGGACTACTTTTATGGATCCTCAGTACCGAAATGCATCTCCTCTCACCCAATGACATTGGACACATGATGTTCTATAAGGAAAATAAGAAAGTAAAAAAAAATGCATAAATAAATAAAATTAGTGGAAAGGCATTTAATCATTATAATGCAAAAGGCAGTAATGTAGATAATCAAAATGATGACTAAATAATAACTCAAATCTTTTATTATTTATACTTGCTTGACTGCTTTTAAGGATCCTCACTCCTGAAATGCATCTACTCTCTCCCGATGGCACACGACCCAGGGTATTCAATAAGGAAAATAAGAAAGTAATAAAATAAATGCATTAGAAAAGAAAATTATAGGAAAGAAATATATAATCTTTACAATACTAATTTAATAAATTAAATAATGCTAAATTAAGAGTAAATAATAACTTTAATGTATTAATACTTATACTGGTTGGACTACTTTTATGGATCCTCAGTACCGAAATGCATCTCCTCTCACCCAATGAATTGGACACATGATGTTCTATAAGGAAATTAAGAAATTAAAAAAAAATGCAGAATTAATCAAATTAGTGGAAAGCCATATAATCATTATAATACAAATGGCAGTAATGTAGATAATCTAAAATTATGACTAAAAAATAACTCAAATCTATTAATACATATACTTGCTTGAAAGCTTTTAAGGATCCTCAGTACCAAAATGCATCTCCTCTCACTGGATGAATTGAACATATGATGTTCTACAAGGCAAATAAAAAAGTAAAAAAAATGCAGAAATAAATAAAAATAGTGGAAAGGCATATAATCTTTATAATACAAATGGCAGTAATGTAGATAATCTAAAATTATGACTAAATAATAACTCAAATCTATTAATACTTATACTTGCTTGACTGCTTTTAGGGATCTTCACTCCCGAAATGCATCTCCTCTCTCCCGATGACACAGGACCCAGGGTATTTAATAAGGAAAATAAGTAAGTAATAAAATAAATGCAAAAAAAAAGAAAATTAGAGGAATGAAATATTAAATCAATGCAATACTAATTTAAGAAAACTAGATAATGCTTAATTAAGAGTAAATAATAACTCAAATGTATTAATACTTATACTGGCTGGACTACTTTTATGGATCCTCAGTACCGAAATGCATCTCCTCTCACCCGATGACATTGGACACATGATGTTCTATAAGGAAATTAAGAAAGTAAAAAAAATGCAGAAATAAATAAAATTAGTGGAAAGGCATATAATCATTATAATACAAAAGGCAGTAATGTAGATAATCTAAAATGATGACTAAATAATAACTCAAATCTATTATTTTTTATACTTGCTTGACTGCTTTAAAGGATCCTCACTCCCGAAATGCATCTCCTCTCTCCCGATGGCACAGGACCCAGGGTATTCAATAAGGAAAATAAGAAAGTAATAAAATAAATGCAAAAAAAAAAAAAAAGAAAATTAGAGGAAAGAAATACACAAACAATACAATACTAATTTAAGAAAACTAGATAATGCTAAATTAAGAGTAAATAATAACTTAAATGTATTAATACTTATACTGGCTGGACTACTTTTTGGGATCCTCAGTACCGAAATGCATCTCCTCTCACCCGATGCGTTAGGCACATGATGTTCTATAACGAAAATAAGAAATTTTAAAAAAATGCAGAAATAAATAAAATTAGTGGAAAGGCTTATAATCATTATAATACAAATGGCAGTAATGTAGATAATCTAAAATTATGACTCTATAATTACTCAAATCTTTTAATACTTATATGTGCTTGACTGCTTTTAAGGATCCTCACTCCCAAAATGCATCTCCTCTCTCCTGATGACACAGGACCCAGCGTATTCAATAAGCAAAATAAGAAAGTAATAAAATAAATGAATAAAAAAAGATAATTCGAGGAAAGAAATATATAATCATTACAATACTAATTTAAGAAAACTAGATAATGCTTAATTAAGAGTAAATAATAACTCAAATGTTTTAATACTTTTACTGGCTGGACTTCTTTTATGGATCCTCAGTACCGAAATGCATCTCCTCTCTCACGATGACACAGGACCCAGGATATTCAATAAGGAAAATAAGAAAGTAATAAAATAAATGCATAAAAAAAGAAAATTAGAGGAAAGAAATATATAATCATTACAATACTAATTTAAAAAAACTTGATAATGCTTAATTAAGAGTAAATAATAACTCAAATGTATTAATACTTATACTGGCTGGACTACTTTTATGGATCCTCAGTACCGAAATGCATCTCCTCTCACCCGATGACATTGGACACATGATGTTCTATAAGGAAATTAAGAAAGTAAAAAAAAATGCAGAAATAAATAAAATTAGTGGAAAGGCATATAATCATTATAATACAAATGGCAGTAATGTAGATAATCTAAAATGATGACTAAAAAATAACTCAAATCTATTATACTAACTAAAATCTTTTATTATTTATACTTGCTTGACTGCTTTTTAGGATCCTCACTCCTGAAATGCATCTCCTCTCTCCCAATGGCACACGACCCAGGGTATTCAATAAGGAAAATAAGTAAGTAATAAAATAAATGCAAAAAAAAAAGAAAATTAGAGGAAAGAAATATATAATCATTACAATACTAATTTAAGAAAACTAGATAATGCTAAATATCAGTAAATAATAACTTAAATGTATTAATACTTATACTGGCTGGACTACTTTTATGGATCCTCAGTACCGAAATGCATGTCCTCTCACCCGATGACATTGGACACATGATGTTCTATAAGGAAATTAAGAAAGTAAAAAAAATGCAGAAATAAATAAAATTAGTGGAAAGGCATATAATCACTATAATACAAAAGGCAGTAATGTAGATAATCGAAAATGATGACTAAATAATAACTCAAATCTATTAATACTTATACTTGCTTGACTGCTTTTAAGGATCCTCACTCCCGAAATGCATTTACTCTCTCCCAATGACACAGAACCCAGGGTATTCAATAAGGAAAATAAGAAAGTAATAAAATAAATGCATAAAAAAAAAGAAAATTAGAGGAAAGAAATATATAATCATTACAATACTAATTTAAGAAAACTAGATAATGCTAAATTAAGAGTAAATAATAACTTAAATGTATTAATACTTATACTGGCTGGACTAATTTAGGGATACTCAGTACCGAAATGCATCTCCTCTCACCCGATGCGTTGGACACGTGATGTTCTATAAGGAAAATAAGAAATTTAAAAAAAATGCAGAAATAAATCAAATTAGTGGAAAGCCATATAATCATTATAATACAAATAGCAGTAATGTAGATAATCTAAAATTATTACTAAATAATAACTCAAATCTATTAATACTTATACTTGCTAGACAGCTTTTAAGGATCCTCACTCCCAAAATGCATCTCCTCTCTCCCGATGACACAGGACCCAGGGTAATCAATAAGGAAAATAAGAAAGTAATAAAATAAATGCATAAAAAAAGAAAATTAGAGGAAAGCAATATATAATCATTACAATACTAATTTAAGAAAACTAGATAATGCTAAATTAAGACTAAATAATAACTCAAATGTATTAATACTTATACAGGCTGCACTACCTTTATGGATCCTCAGTACCAAAATGCATCTCCTCTCGCCAGATGAATTGGACATATGATGAATATAAGGAAAATAAGAAAGTAAAAATAAATGCAGAAATAAATAAAAATAGAGGAAAGGCATATAATCTTTATAATACAAAAGGCATTAATGTAGATAATCTAAAATTATGACTAAATAATAAATCAAATCTATTAATACTTATACTTGCTTGAATTCTTTTAAGGATCCTCACACCCGAAATGCATCTCCTCTTTCTTGATGACACAGGACCCAGGGTATTCAATAAGGAAAATAAGAAAGTAACAAAATAAATGCATTAGAAAAGAAAATTATAGGAAAGAAATATATAATCAATACAATACTAATTTAACAAAACTAAATAATGCTAAATTAAGAGTAAATAATAATTTAAATGTATTAATACTTATACTGGTTGGACTACTTTTATGGATCCTCAGTACCGAAATGCATCTCCTCTCACCCGATGACATTGGACACATGATGTTCTATAAGGAAATTAAGAAAGTAAAAAAAATGCAGAAATAAATAAAATTAGTGGAAAGGCATATAATCATTATAATACAAAAGGCAGTAATGTAGATAATCTAAAATGATGACTAAATAATAACTCAAATCTATTATTTTTTATACTTGCTTGACTGCTTTAAAGGATCCTCACTCCCGAAATGCATCTCCTCTCTCCCGATGGCACAGGACCCAGGGTATTCAATAAGGAAAATAAGAAAGTAATAAAATAAATGCAAAAAAAAAAAAAGAAAATTAGAGGAAAGAAATACACAAACAATACAATACTAATTTAAGAAAACTAGATAATGCTAAATTAAGAGTAAATAATAACTTAAATGTATTAATACTTATACTGGCTGGACTACTTTTTGGGATCCTCAGTACCGAAATGCATCTCCTCTCACCCGATGCGTTAGGCACATGATGTTCTATAACGAAAATAAGAAATTTTAAAAAAATGCAGAAATAAATAAAATTAGTGGAAAGGCTTATAATCATTATAATACAAATGGCAGTAATGTAGATAATCTAAAATTATGACTCTATAATTACTCAAATCTTTTAATACTTATATGTGCTTGACTGCTTTTAAGGATCCTCACTCCCAAAATGCATCTCCTCTCTCCTGATGACACAGGACCCAGCGTATTCAATAAGCAAAATAAGAAAGTAATAAAATAAATGAATAAAAAAAGATAATTCGAGGAAAGAAATATATAATCATTACAATACTAATTTAAGAAAACTAGATAATGCTTAATTAAGAGTAAATAATAACTCAAATGTTTTAATACTTTTACTGGCTGGACTTCTTTTATGGATCCTCAGTACCGAAATGCATCTCCTCTCTCACGATGACACAGGACCCAGGATATTCAATAAGGAAAATAAGAAAGTAATAAAATAAATGCATAAAAAAAGAAAATTAGAGGAAAGAAATATATAATCATTACAATACTAATTTAAGAAAACTAGATAATGCTTAATTAAGAGTAAATAATAACTAAAATGTTTTAATACTTATACTTGCTGGACTTCTTTTATGGATCCTCAGTACGGAAATGCATCTCCTCTCACCCGATGACATTTTACACAGGATGTTCTATATGGAAATAAAGAAAGTAAAAAAAAATGCAGAAATAAATAAAATTAGTGGAAAGGCATATAATCATTATAATACAAATCGCAGTAATGTAGATAATCTAAAATGATGACTAAATAATAACTCAAATCTATTGTTATTTATACTTACTTGACTGCTATTAAGGATCCTCACTCCCGAAATGCATCTTCTCTCTCCCGATGGCACAGGACCCAGGGTATTAAATAAGGAAAATAAGAAAATAATAAAATAAATGCATAAAAAAAGGAAATTAGAGGAAGGAAATATATAATCATTACAATACTAATTTAAGAAAACTAGATAATGCTTAATTAAGAGCAAATAATAACTCAAATGTATTAATACTTATATTGGCTGGACTACATTTATGGATCCTCAGTACCGAAATGCATCTCCTCTCACCCAATGACATTGGATAAATGATGTTCTATAAGGAAATTAAGAAAGTAAAAAAAATGCAGAAATAATCAAATTAGTGGAAAGGCATATAATCATTATAATACAAAAGGCAGTAAAGTAGATAATCTAAAATGATGTCTAAATAATAACTCAAATCTATTAATACTTATACTTGCTTGACTGCTTTTAAGGATCCTCACTCCCGAAATGCATCTCCTCTCTCCTGATGACACAGGACCCAGGGTATTCAATAAGGAAAATAAGAAAGTTATAAAATAAATGCATAAAAAAAGAAAATAAGAGGAAAGAAATATATAATCATTACAATACTAATTTAAGAAAACTAGATAATGCTAAATTCAGAGTAAATAATAACTCAAATGTATTAATACTTATACTGGCTGGACTACTTTTATGGATCCTCAGTACCGAAATGCATCTCCTCTCACCCAATGACATTGGACACATGATGTTCTATAAGGAAAATAAGAAAGTAAAAAAAAATGCATAAATAAATAAAATTAGTGGAAAGGCATTTAATCATTATAATGCAAAAGGCAGTAATGTAGATAATCAAAATGATGACTAAATAATAACTCAAATCTTTTATTATTTATACTTGCTTGACTGCTTTTAAGGATCCTCACTCCTGAAATGCATCTACTCTCTCCCGATGGCACACGACCCAGGGTATTCAATAAGGAAAATAAGAAAGTAATAAAATAAATGCATTAGAAAAGAAAATTATAGGAAAGAAATATATAATCTTTACAATACTAATTTAATAAATTAAATAATGCTAAATTAAGAGTAAATAATAACTTTAATGTATTAATACTTATACTGGTTGGACTACTTTTATGGATCCTCAGTACCGAAATGCATCTCCTCTCACCCAATGAATTGGACACATGATGTTCTATAAGGAAATTAAGAAATTAAAAAAAAATGCAGAATTAATCAAATTAGTGGAAAGCCATATAATCATTATAATACAAATGGCAGTAATGTAGATAATCTAAAATTATGACTAAAAAATAACTCAAATCTATTAATACATATACTTGCTTGAAAGCTTTTAAGGATCCTCAGTACCAAAATGCATCTCCTCTCACTGGATGAATTGAACATATGATGTTCTACAAGGCAAATAAAAAAGTAAAAAAAATGCAGAAATAAATAAAAATAGTGGAAAGGCATATAATCTTTATAATACAAATGGCAGTAATGTAGATAATCTAAAATTATGACTAAATAATAACTCAAATCTATTAATACTTATACTTGCTTGACTGCTTTTAGGGATCTTCACTCCCGAAATGCATCTCCTCTCTCCCGATGACACAGGACCCAGGGTATTTAATAAGGAAAATAAGTAAGTAATAAAATAAATGCAAAAAAAAAGAAAATTAGAGGAATGAAATATTAAATCAATGCAATACTAATTTAAGAAAACTAGATAATGCTTAATTAAGAGTAAATAATAACTCAAATGTATTAATACTTATACTGGCTGGACTACTTTTATGGATCCTCAGTACCGAAATGCATCTCCTCTCACCCGATGACATTGGACACATGATGTTCTATAAGGAAATTAAGAAAGTAAAAAAAATGCAGAAATAAATAAAATTAGTGGAAAGGCATATAATCATTATAATACAAAAGGCAGTAATGTAGATAATCTAAAATGATGACTAAATAATAACTCAAATCTATTATTTTTTATACTTGCTTGACTGCTTTAAAGGATCCTCACTCCCGAAATGCATCTCCTCTCTCCCGATGGCACAGGACCCAGGGTATTCAATAAGGAAAATAAGAAAGTAATAAAATAAATGCAAAAAAAAAAAAAAAGAAAATTAGAGGAAAGAAATACACAAACAATACAATACTAATTTAAGAAAACTAGATAATGCTAAATTAAGAGTAAATAATAACTTAAATGTATTAATACTTATACTGGCTGGACTACTTTTTGGGATCCTCAGTACCGAAATGCATCTCCTCTCACCCGATGCGTTAGGCACATGATGTTCTATAACGAAAATAAGAAATTTTAAAAAAATGCAGAAATAAATAAAATTAGTGGAAAGGCTTATAATCATTATAATACAAATGGCAGTAATGTAGATAATCTAAAATTATGACTCTATAATTACTCAAATCTTTTAATACTTATATGTGCTTGACTGCTTTTAAGGATCCTCACTCCCAAAATGCATCTCCTCTCTCCTGATGACACAGGACCCAGCGTATTCAATAAGCAAAATAAGAAAGTAATAAAATAAATGAATAAAAAAAGATAATTCGAGGAAAGAAATATATAATCATTACAATACTAATTTAAGAAAACTAGATAATGCTTAATTAAGAGTAAATAATAACTCAAATGTTTTAATACTTTTACTGGCTGGACTTCTTTTATGGATCCTCAGTACCGAAATGCATCTCCTCTCTCACGATGACACAGGACCCAGGATATTCAATAAGGAAAATAAGAAAGTAATAAAATAAATGCATAAAAAAAGAAAATTAGAGGAAAGAAATATATAATCATTACAATACTAATTTAAAAAAACTTGATAATGCTTAATTAAGAGTAAATAATAACTCAAATGTATTAATACTTATACTGGCTGGACTACTTTTATGGATCCTCAGTACCGAAATGCATCTCCTCTCACCCGATGACATTGGACACATGATGTTCTATAAGGAAATTAAGAAAGTAAAAAAAAATGCAGAAATAAATAAAATTAGTGGAAAGGCATATAATCATTATAATACAAATGGCAGTAATGTAGATAATCTAAAATGATGACTAAAAAATAACTCAAATCTATTATACTAACTAAAATCTTTTATTATTTATACTTGCTTGACTGCTTTTTAGGATCCTCACTCCTGAAATGCATCTCCTCTCTCCCAATGGCACACGACCCAGGGTATTCAATAAGGAAAATAAGTAAGTAATAAAATAAATGCAAAAAAAAAAGAAAATTAGAGGAAAGAAATATATAATCATTACAATACTAATTTAAGAAAACTAGATAATGCTAAATATCAGTAAATAATAACTTAAATGTATTAATACTTATACTGGCTGGACTACTTTTATGGATCCTCAGTACCGAAATGCATGTCCTCTCACCCGATGACATTGGACACATGATGTTCTATAAGGAAATTAAGAAAGTAAAAAAAATGCAGAAATAAATAAAATTAGTGGAAAGGCATATAATCACTATAATACAAAAGGCAGTAATGTAGATAATCGAAAATGATGACTAAATAATAACTCAAATCTATTAATACTTATACTTGCTTGACTGCTTTTAAGGATCCTCACTCCCGAAATGCATTTACTCTCTCCCAATGACACAGAACCCAGGGTATTCAATAAGGAAAATAAGAAAGTAATAAAATAAATGCATAAAAAAAAAGAAAATTAGAGGAAAGAAATATATAATCATTACAATACTAATTTAAGAAAACTAGATAATGCTAAATTAAGAGTAAATAATAACTTAAATGTATTAATACTTATACTGGCTGGACTAATTTAGGGATACTCAGTACCGAAATGCATCTCCTCTCACCCGATGCGTTGGACACGTGATGTTCTATAAGGAAAATAAGAAATTTAAAAAAAATGCAGAAATAAATCAAATTAGTGGAAAGCCATATAATCATTATAATACAAATAGCAGTAATGTAGATAATCTAAAATTATTACTAAATAATAACTCAAATCTATTAATACTTATACTTGCTAGACAGCTTTTAAGGATCCTCACTCCCAAAATGCATCTCCTCTCTCCCGATGACACAGGACCCAGGGTAATCAATAAGGAAAATAAGAAAGTAATAAAATAAATGCATAAAAAAAGAAAATTAGAGGAAAGCAATATATAATCATTACAATACTAATTTAAGAAAACTAGATAATGCTAAATTAAGACTAAATAATAACTCAAATGTATTAATACTTATACAGGCTGCACTACCTTTATGGATCCTCAGTACCAAAATGCATCTCCTCTCGCCAGATGAATTGGACATATGATGAATATAAGGAAAATAAGAAAGTAAAAATAAATGCAGAAATAAATAAAAATAGAGGAAAGGCATATAATCTTTATAATACAAAAGGCATTAATGTAGATAATCTAAAATTATGACTAAATAATAAATCAAATCTATTAATACTTATACTTGCTTGAATTCTTTTAAGGATCCTCACACCCGAAATGCATCTCCTCTTTCTTGATGACACAGGACCCAGGGTATTCAATAAGGAAAATAAGAAAGTAACAAAATAAATGCATTAGAAAAGAAAATTATAGGAAAGAAATATATAATCAATACAATACTAATTTAACAAAACTAAATAATGCTAAATTAAGAGTAAATAATAATTTAAATGTATTAATACTTATACTGGTTGGACTACTTTTATGGATCCTCAGTACCGAAATGCATCTCCTCTCACCCAATGAATTGGACACATGATGTTCTATAAGGAAATTAAGAAATTAAAAAAAAATGCAGAATTAATCAAATTAGTGGAAAGCCATATAATCATTATAATACAAATGGCAGTAATGTAGATAATCTAAAATTATGACTAAAAAATAACTCAAATCTATTAATACATACACTTGCTTGAAAGCTTTTAAGGATCCTCAGTACCAAAATGCATCTCCTCTCACCGGATGAATTGAACATATGATGTTCTACAAGGCAAATAAAAAAGTAAAAAAAATGCAGAAATAAATAAAATTAGTGGAAAGGCATATAATCTTTATAATACAAATGGCAGTTATGTAGATAATCTAAAATTATGACTAAATAATAGCTCAAATCTATTAATACTTATACTTGCTTGACTGCTTTTAGGGATCCTCACTCCGGAAATGCATCTCCTCTCTCCCGATGACACAGGACCCAGGGTATTTAATAAGGAAAATAAGTAAGTAATAAAATAAATGCAAAAAAAAAGAAAATTAGAGGAAAGAAATATAAAATCAATGCAATACTAATTTAAGAAAACTAGATAATGCTTATTTAAGAGTAAATAATAACTCAAATGTATTAATACTTATACTGGCTGGACTACTTTTATGGATCCTCAGTACCGAAATGCATCTCCTCTCACCCGATGACATTGGACACATGATGTTCTATAAGGAAATTAAGAAAGTAAAAAAAATGCAGAAATAAATAAAATTAGTGGAAAGGCATATAATCATTATAATACAAAAGGCAGTAATGTAGATAATCTAAAATGATGAATAAATAATAACTCAAATCTATTATTTTATATACTTGCTTGAATGCTTTAAAGGATCCTCACTCCCGAAATGCATCTCCTCTCTCCTGATGGCACAGGACCCAGGGTATTCAATAAGGAAAATAAGAAAGTAATAAAATAAATGCAAAAAAAAAAGAAAATTAGAGGAAAGAAATATACAAACAATACAATACTAATTTAAGAAAACTAGATAATGCTAAATTAAGAGTAAATAATAACTTAAATGTATTAATACTTATACTGGCTGGACTACTTTTTTGATCCTCAGTACCGAAATGCATCTCCTCTCACCCGATGCGTTAGACACATGATGTTCTATAACGAAAATAAGAAATTAAAAAAAAATGCAGAAATAAATAAAATTAGTGGAAAGGCTTATAATCATTATAATACAAATGGCAGTAATGTATATAATCTAAAATTATGACTCTATAATTACTCAAATCTATTAATATTTTACTTGCTTTACTGCTTTTAAGGATCCTCACTCCCGAAATGCATCTCCTCTCTCCCGATGACACAGGACCCAGGGTATTCAATAAGGAAACTAAGAAAGTAATAAAATATATGCAAAAAAAGAGAACATTAGAGGACAGAAATATATAATCATTACAATACTAATTTAAAAAAACTAGATAATGCTAAATTAAGAGTAAATAATAACTTAAATGTATTAATACTTATACAGGCTGGACTTCTTTTAGAGATCCTCAGTAAGGAAATGCATCTTCTCTCACCAGATGACATTGGACACATGATGTTCTATAAGGAAAATAAGAAAGTAAAAATAAATGCAGAAATAAATAAAATTAGTGGAAAGGCATATAATCATTCTAATACAAATGGCAGTAATGTAGATAATCTAAAATTATGACTCTATAATAACTCAAATCTATTAATAATTATACTTGCTTGACAGCTTTTAAGGATCCTAACTCCCAAAAGGCATCTCCTCTCACCCAATGCATTGGACACATGATGTTCTATAAGGAAAATAAGAAAGTAAAAATAAATGCAGAAATAAATAAAATTAGTGGAAAGGCATATAATCATTCTAATACAAATGGCAGTAATGTAGATAATCTAAAATTATGACTAAATAATAACTCAAATCTTTTAATACTTATACTTGCTTGACAACTTTTAAGGATCCTCACTCCGGAAATGCATCTCTTCTCTCCCGATGACACAGGACCCAGGGTATTCAATAAGGATAATAAGAAAGTAATAAAATAAATGACTAAAAAAAGAAAATTATAGGAATGATATATATAATCATTACAATACTAATTTAAGAAAACTAGATAATGCTTAATTAAGAGTAAATAATAACTCAAATGTATTAATACTTATACTTGCTAGACAGCTTTTAAGGATCCTCACTCCCAAAATGCATCTCCTCTCTCCCGATGACACAGGACCCAGGGTAATCAATAAGGAAAATAAGAAAGTAATAAAATAAATGCATAAAAAAAGAAAATTAGAGGAAAGCAATATATAATCATTACAATACTAATTTAAGAAAACTAGATAATGCTAAATTAAGACTAAATAATAACTCAAATGTATTAATACTTATACAGGCTGCACTACCTTTATGGATCCTCAGTACCAAAATGCATCTCCTCTCGCCAGATGAATTGGACATATGATGAATATAAGGAAAATAAGAAAGTAAAAATAAATGCAGAAATAAATAAAAATAGTAGAAAGGCATAGAATCTTTATAGTACAAATGGCAGTAATGTAGATAATCTAAAATTATGACTAAATAATAACTCAAATCTATTAATACTTATACTTGCTTGACTTCTTTTAAGGATCCTCACACCCGAAATGCATGTCCTCTCTCTCGATGACACAGGACCCAGGGTATTCAATAAGGAAAATAAGAAAGTAATAAAATAAATGCATAAAAAAGAAAATTATAGGAAAGATATATATAATCATTACAATACTAATTTAAGAAAACTAGATAATGCTAAATTAAGAGTAAATAATAACTCAAATGTATTAATACTGATACTGGCTGGACTACCTTTAGGGATCCTCAGTACCGAAATGCTTCACCTCTCACCCGATGCGTTGGACACATGATGTTCTATAAGGAAAATAAGAAAGTAAAAAAAAATGAAGATATAAATAAAATTAGTGGAAAGGCATTTGTCATTATAATACAAATGGCAGTAATGTAGATAATCTAAAATTATTACTAAATAATTACTGAAATCTATTAATACTTATACTTGCTGGACTGCATTTTTGGATCCACACTCCCAAAATGCATCTCCTCTCTCCCGATGACACAGGTCCCAGAGTATTCAATAAGGAAAATAAGAAAGTAATAAAATAAAGGCATAAAATAAGAAAATTAGAGGAATGAAATATATACTCATTACAATATTAATTTAAGAATACTAGATAATGCTAAATTAAGAGTAAATAATAACTCAAATGTATTAATACTTATACTGGCTGGACTACTTTTATGGATCCTCAGTACCGAAATGCATCTCCTCTCACCCGATGACATTGGACACATGATGTTCTATAAGGAAAATTTGAAAATAAAATAAAATGCAGAAATAAATAAAATTAGTGGAAAGGCATGTTATCATTATAATACAAATGGCAGTAATGTAGATAATCTAAAATTATGAATAAACAATAACTCAAATCTATTAATACTTATACTTGCTTGACTGCTTTTAAGGATCCTCAGTCCCGAAATGCTTCTCCTCTGACCCGATGACATTGCACATGATGTTCTTTAAGGAAAATAAGAAAGTAAAATAAAATGCAGAAATAAATAAAATTAGTGAAAAGGCAAATAATCATTATAATATAAAAGGCAGTAATGCAGATAATCTAAAATTATTACTAAATAATTACTCAAATCTATTTATACTTATACTTCCTGGACTGAATTTAAGGATCCTCAATCCCGAAATGCATCTCCTCTCTCCCGAAGCCACAGGAGCCAGGGTATTCAATAAGGAAAATAAGAAAGTTATAAAATAAATGCATAAGAGAAGAAAATTAGATGAAAGAAATATATAATCATTGCAATACTAATTTTAAAAAACTAGATTATGCTTAATTAAGAGTAAATAATAACTCAAATGCATTAATACTTATACTGGCTGGACTACTTTTATGGATCCTCAGTACCGAAATGCATCTCCTCTCACCCGATGACATTGGACACATGATGTTCTATAAGGAAAATTTGAAAATAAAATAAAATGCAGAAATAAATAAAATTAGTGGAAAGGCATGTTATCATTATAATACAAATGGCAGTAATGTAGATAATCTAAAATTATGAATAAACAATAACTCAAATCTATTAATACTTATACTTGCTTGACTGCTTTTAAGGATCCTCAGTCCCGAAATGCTTCTCCTCTCTCCCGATGACACAGGACCCAGGGTATTCAATAAGGAAAATAAGAAAGTTATAAAATAAATGCATAAGAGAAGAAAATTAGATGAAAGAAATATATAATCATTACAATACTAATTTAAGAAAACTAGATAATGCTAAATTAAGAGTAAATTATAACTCAAATGTATTAATACTTATATGGGCTGGACTACTTTTATGGATCCTCAGTACCAAAATGCATCTTCTCTCACCCGATGACATTGTTCACATGATTTTCTATAAGGAAAATAAGAAAGTAAAGAAAATGCAGAAATAAATAAAATCAGTGGAAAGGCATATAATCTTTATAATAAAAAAGGCAGTAATGTAGATAATCTAAAATTATGACTAAATAATAACTCAAATGTATTAATACTTATACTTGCTTGACTGCTTTCAAGGATCCTCACTACCGAAATGAATCTCCTCTCTCCCAAAGACACAAGAACCAGGGTATTCAATAAGGAAAATAAGAAAGTAATAAAATAAATGAATAAAAAAAGATAATTCGAGGAAAGAAATATATAATCATTACAATACTAATTTAAGAAAACTAGATAATGCTTAATTAAGAGTAAATAATAACTAAAATGTTTTAATACTTATACTTGCTGGACTTCTTTTATGGATCCTCAGTACGGAAATGCATCTCCTCTCACCCGATGACATTTTACACAGGATGTTCTATATGGAAATAAAGAAAGTAAAAAAAAATGCAGAAATAAATAAAATTAGTGGAAAGGCATATAATCATTATAATATAAATCGCAGTAATGTAGATAATCTAAAATGATGACTAAATAATAACTCAAATCTATTGTTATTTATACTTACTTGACTGCTATTAAGGATCCTCACTCCCGAAATGCATCTTCTCTCTCCCGATGGCACAGGACCCAGGGTATTAAATAAGGAAAATAAGAAAATAATAAAATAAATGCATAAAAAAAGAAAATTAGAGGAAGGAAATATATAATCATTACAATACTAATTTAAGAAAACTAGATAATGCTTAATTAAGAGCAAATAATAACTCAAATGTATTAATACTTTTATTGGCTGGACTACTTTTATGGATCCTCAGTACCGAAATGCATCTCCTCTCACCCAATGACATTGGATAAATGATGTTCTATAAGGAAATTAAGAAAGTAAAAAAAAATGCAGAAATAATCAAATTAGTGGAAAGGCATATAATCATTATAATACAAAAGGCAGTAAAGTAGATAATCTAAAATGATGTCTAAATAATAACTCAAATCTATTAATACTTATACTTGCTTGACTGCTTTTAAGGATCCTCACTCCCGAAATGCATCTCCTCTCTCCTGATGACACAGGACCCAGGGTATTCAATAAGGAAAATAAGAAAGTTATAAAATAAATGCATAAAAAAAGAAAATAAGAGGAAAGAAATATATAATCATTACAATACTAATTTAAGAAAACTAGATAATGCTAAATTCAGAGTAAATAATAACTCAAATGTATTAATACTTATACTGGCTGGACTACTTTTATGGATCCTCAGTACCGAAATGCATCTCCTCTCACCCAATGACATTGGACACATGATGTTCTATAAGGAAAATAAGAAAGTAAAAAAAAATGCATAAATAAATAAAATTAGTGGAAAGGCATTTAATCATTATAATACAAAAGGCAGTAATGTAGATAATCAAAATGATGACTAAATAATAACTCAAATCTTTTATTATTTATACTTGCTTGACTGCTTTTAAGGATCCTCACTCCTGAAATGCATCTACTCTCTCCCGATGGCACACGACCCAGGGTATTCAATAAGGAAAATAAGAAAGTAATAAAATAAATGCATTAGAAAAGAAAATTATAGGAAAGAAATATATAATCTTTACAATACTAATTTAATAAATTAAATAATGCTAAATTAAGAGTAAATAATAACTTTAATGTATTAATACTTATACTGGTTGGACTACTTTTATGGATCCTCAGTACCGAAATGCATCTCCTCTCACCCAATGAATTGGACACATGATGTTCTATAAGGAAATTAAGAAATTAAAAAAAAATGCAGAATTAATCAAATTAGTGGAAAGCCATATAATCATTATAATACAAATGGCAGTAATGTAGATAATCTAAAATTATGACTAAAAAATAACTCAAATCTATTAATACATATACTTGCTTGAAAGCTTTTAAGGATCCTCAGTACCAAAATGCATCTCCTCTCACCGGATGAATTGAACATATGATGTTCTACAAGGCAAATAAAAAAGTAAAAAAAATGCAGAAATAAATAAAAATAGTGGAAAGGCATATAATCTTTATAATACAAATGGCAGTAATGTAGATAATCTAAAATTATGACTAAATAATAACTCAAATCTATAAATACTTATACTTGTTTGACTGCTTTTAAGGATCCTCACTCTGGAAATGCATCTCCTCTCTCCCGATGACACAGGACCCAGGGTATTCAATAAGGAAAATAAGAAAGTAATAAAATAAATGCATAAAAAAAGAAAATTAGAGGAATGAAATATATAATCATTACAATACCAATTTAAGAATACTAGATAATGCTAAATTAAGAGGAAATAAAAACTCAAATGTATTAATACTTATACTGGCTGGACTACTTTTATGGATCCTCAGTACCGAAATGCATATCCTCTCACTGGATGTCATTGGACACATGATGTTCTATAAGGAAATTAAGAAAGTAAAAAAAAATGCAGAAATAAATAAAATTTGTAGAAAGGCATATAATCATTATAATACAAATGGCAGTAATGTAGATAATCTAAAATTATGACTACATAATAACTCAAATCTATTAATACTTATACTTGCTGGACTGCATTTTAGGATCCTCACTCCCGTGATGCATCTCCCATCTCCTGATAACACAGGACCCATGGTATTCTATAAGGAAAATAAGAAAGTAATAAAATTAATGCATGAAAAAGAAAATTAGAGGAAAGAAATATATAATCATTACAATACTAATTTAAGAAAACTATATAATGCTTAATTAAGAGTAAATAATAACTCAAATCTATTAATACTTATACTGGATGGACTACTTTTATGGATCCTCAGTACCGAAATGCATCTCCTCTCACCCGATGACATTGGACTCTAGATGTTCTATAAGGAAAATAAGAAAGTAAAATAAAATATAGAAATAAATAAAATTACTAGAAAGGCATATAATAATTATAATACAAATGGCAGTAATTTAGATAATCTAAAATTATGACTAAATAATAACTCAAATCTATTAATACTTATACTTGCTGGACTTCATTTTAGGATCCTCACTGCCGAAATTCATCTCCTCTCTCCTGATGACACAAGACCCAGGGTATTCTATAAGGAAAATAAGATAGTAATAAAATAAATTAATAAATAAAGAAAATTAGAGGAAAGAATTCTATAATCATTACAATACTAATTTAAGAAAACTAGATAATGATAAATAAAGAGTAAATAATAACTCAAATGTATTAATACTTATACTGGCTGGACTACTTTTATGGATCCTCAGTACCGAAATGCATCTTCTCACACCCGATGACATTGGACACATGATGTTCCATAAGGAAAATAAGAAAGTAAAATAAAATGCAGAAATAAATAAAATTAGTAGAAAGGTATATAATCATTATAATACAAATGGCAGTAATGTAGATAATCTAAAATTATGACTAAATTAAACTCAAATCTATTAATACTTATACTTGCTGGACTGCATGTTAGGATCCTCAATCCCGAGATGCATCTTTCATCTCCTGATGACACAGGACCCAGGGTATTCTATAAGGAAAATAAGAATGTAATAAAATAAATGCATAAAAAAAGAAAATTAGAGGAAAGAAATATATAATCATTACAATACTAATTTAAGAAAACTAGATATTGCTTAATTAAGAGTAAATAATAACTCAAATGTATTAATACTTATACTGGATGGACTACTTTTATGGATCCTCAGTACCAAAATGCATCTCCTCTCACCGGATGACATTGGACTCTAGATATTCTATAAGGAAAATAAGAAAGTAAAATAAAATATAGAAATAAATAAAATTAGTGAAAAGGCATATAATCATTATAATAAAAATGGCAGTAATGTAGATAATCTAAAATTATGACTAAATAATAACTCAAATCTATTAATACTTATACTTGCTGGACTTCATTTTAGGATCCTCACTCCCGAAATGCATCTCCTCTCTCCTGATGACACAAGACCCAGGGTATTCTATAAGGAAAATAAGATAGTAATAAAATAAATTCATAAATAAAGAAATTTAGAGGAAAGAGTTCTATAATCATTATAATACTAATTTAAGAAAACTAGATAATGCTAAATTAAGAGTAAATAATAACTTAAATGTATTAATACTTATACTGGCTAGACTACTTTTATGGATCCTCAGTACCGAAATGCATCTTCTCTCACCCGATGACATTGGACACATGATGTTCCATAAGGAAAATAAGAAAGTAAAATAAAATGCAGAAATAAATAAAATTAGTAAAAAGGCAAATAATCATTATAATACAAATAGCAGTAATGTAATTAATCAAAATTATTACTAAATAATAACTCAAATCTATTAATACTTATACAAGCTGGACTGCATTTAAGGATCCTCACTCCAGAAATGCATCTCCTCTCTCCTGATGACGCAGGACCCAGGGTATTCTATAAGCAAAATAAGAAAGTAATAAAATAAATGCATAAAAAAAGAATATTACAGGAAAGAAATATATCATCATTACAATACTAATTTGAGAATACTAGTTATGCTAAATTAAGAGTAAGTAATAACTCAAATGTATTAATACTTATAATGGCTGGATTACTTTTATTGATCGTCAGTACCAAAATGCATCTCCTCTCACCCTATGACAATGGACACATGATATTCCATAAGGAAAATAAGAAAGTAATATAAAATGCAGAAATAAATAAAATTAGTGAAAAGGCATATAATCATTATAATACAAATGGCAGTAATGTAGATAATCTAAAATTATGACTAAATAATAACTCAAATCTATTAATACTTATACTTGCTGGACTGCATTTTAGGATCCTCACTCCCGAAATGCATCTCCTCTCTCCCGATGACACAGGGCCCAGGTATTCTATAAGGAAAATAAGAAAGTAATAAAATAAATGCATAAAAAAGGAATATTAGAGGAAAGAAATATATCATCATTACAATACTAATTGGAGAAAACTAGATAATGCTAAATTTAGAGTAAATAATAACTCAAATGTATTAATACTTATACTTGCTGGACTACTTTTATGGATCCTCAGTACCGAGATGCATCTCCTCTCACCCGATGACATTGGACACATGATGTTCTATAAGGAAAATAAGAAAGTAAAAAAACTGCCGAAATAAATAAAATTAGTGGAAAGGCATATAATCTTTATAATACAAATGGCAGTAATGTAGATAATCTAAAATAATGACTAAATAATAACTCAAATCTATTAATACTTATAGTGCTGGACTGCATTTTAGGATCCTCACTCCCGAAATGCATCTCCTCTCTCCTGATGACACAGGACCCAGGGTATTCTATAAGGAAAATAAGAAAGTAATAAAATAAATGTATAAAAAAAGAAAATTAGAGGAAAGAAATATATAATCATTACAATACTAATTTAAGAGAACTAGATAATGCTAAATTAAGAGTAAATAATAACTCAAATGTATTAATACTGATACTGGCTGGACTACTTTTATGGATCCTCAGTACCGAAATGCTTCTCCTCTCACCCGATGACATTGGACACATGATGTTCTATAAGGAAAATAAGAAAGTAAAAAAAAATGCAGAAATAAATAAAATTAGTGGAAAGGCATATAATCATTATAATACAAATGGCAGTAATGTAGATAATCTAAAATTATGACTAAATAATAACTCAAATGTATTTATACTAATGTTTGATAGACTGCTTTAAAGAATTCTAACTCCCGAAAGGCATCTCTTCTCTCCCGAAGACACTGGACCCATGGTATTCTATAAGGAAAATAAGAAAGTAAAAAAAGAAATGCGGACAAAAATATCATTAGAGGAAAGGCATATAATCATTATAATACTAATTGAAGAAAACTTGATAAACCTTAATTAAGACTAAATAGTAACTTAAATGTATTAATACTTTTACTTGCTTGACTGTTATTAATTATCCTCACTCCGGAAATGCTTCTTCTCTCTGCTGATGACACTGGACCCAGGGTATTCTATCAGGAAGATAAGAGAGTAAAAATATAAATGCAAAAAAAAATAATATTAGAGGAAAGGCATATAATCATTTTAGTGCAAATGGAAGTAATGTAGATAATCTTAAATGAAGACTAAATAATAACCCAAAGGTGTTAATACTTATACTTGCTTGACTGCTTTTAAGGATCCTCATTCCCAAAGTGTAATTCGTCCCTCCCAATGACATCGGACCCAGGATAATCTCTAAGGAATACAAGAAAGTAAAAAAAATGAATGCAGAAAAAAATTAATGCAGAAAAAAATTAAATTAGAAGAATTGTATATAATCATTGTAATACAAATGGCATTAACGCAGGTAATCTTAAATTAAGACTAAATAATAACTCAAATGTATTTATACTTATACTTGCTGAACTGATTTTAAGAATTCTCTTTCCGGAAAAGCATCTTGTCTCCGACGAAGACACAGGAACCAGGGTTTTCTATATGGAAAATAGGAAAGTAAAACAATTAATGCAGAAAAAAATAAAATTTTAGGAAAGGCATATAATCATTATAAAACAAATGACAGTAAAGTAGATAATCTTAAATGGAGACTTTATAATAACTCAAATTTATTAATACTTATATTTGCTGGACTGGTTTTAAGGATCCTCACTCCCGAAATGCATCTTGTCTCTCCTGAAGACACAAAACCAGGGTATTCTTTAAGGAAAATAAGAAAGTGAAAAAAGAAACGCAGAAAAAATTAAAATTAGAGGGATAGCATATAAAGACTAGTAAACAAATTTTGGTGAAGCTGATCATTTTAAAATAAGACTAAATTTAAAATAATATAAAAGTAAAAATATAAGTGCGGAAAAATTAAAGTTAGAGGAATAGCATTAAATCTCTAGAATAGGATTATCAGTAAAGTAATATTATATTTGTAATGTTTAAATACTTTAGATTCCCTAAACTGCTTTCACGGTTCCTCACACACGAAAAGAGTCCCGTCCCTCCCAAAAACACAGGAACCAGCATAATCTATAAGGAAAGGAAGAATTGAGATTATAAATGAAAAAAAAAATAAAATTAGGTGACTAGCATATAATCAATAGACAACAAATATCAGTAAATTTAATAATCTCAAAATAAGACTAAATATTAACTCGAATATTTAAATACGTAGGAATCGTTTTACTGTTTTTCTATTTTCCAGAAAAGCACCTCGTCTCTTTGAGGACACTGGATCCAGCATATTTTATAAGGAAATTAAGAAAGAAAAAAATAAGAGCCAAAAATAGAATGGTTAAAGCAGTAGCATATAATCAATAGAAATCAAATATTAGTAAAGTAGATAATCTCAAATTAAGTCTTAATACAAACTCCAATGTCTAAATACTAATGATTCGCCAAACTGCTTCTTTAGGATGTTACTAGGAAAATGTTTCATAAAACATCTGTAGTAAAATACGTTATCTATAACTTTGGTACGTAATTGTATATACCTACATTGCATTCTGACAGAGATATGTATGAAAAACTTCAATTTCTCGATAAACAACAACTTCCGGTTAACCATTATTCAAGAATAACTCCTAAACAATCAGTGTTACGAAAATTGTTTCATAGAAAAGTTGTAGTAAGGTACATTATTTTTAAGTTTTGTAATTAATTGTATATACCTACATTGCATTTTGACAAAGATATGTATGAAAAGCCTCCATTTCTGGCTAAACAATAACTTCCAGTAAACCATTATTGAAGAATAACTCGTAAGCAATCAGTATTACGAAAAAATATTTCATACAAAAGTTGTAGTATAATACATTATCTATAACTTTTGTATATAATTAAATATATACCTACATTGCATTCTGACAGAGATATTTATAAAAAAATTCCATTTCTGGAGAAACAATAACTTCCGGTTAACCATTATTCAAGAATATCTCCTAAACAATCAGTGAACGAAAAAATGTTTAAAACAAAAGTTGTATTAAGGTTCATTATCTACAACAAATGTGCTTAATTGTATATACCTACATTGCATTCTTACAGAGATATTTAAGAAACGAAATTTTGTTCCGGATAAACCGTAACTTCCGGTAAAGCAATATTCACCAAAAACTAATCAACTCTTGGTATTCTTAGGAAAATACTGAATATGAATTTTGAAAATGATCGGATATTTACTTTTTAGATAGATTGCCCACAAACATTTTTACCCCAGACAGACACACTCAGACATGTTCGGGAAAATGGCGAAAACGAGCTCTATGGGCCCCAAAACATCAATTTCCATCTAAATCAGGAGGTCGATTTGTTTTGCGAATACAATTCTTTCTCTATACTACGTATAGGGAGAAAGTAATAATTATAGTGTAAGTAACTATCGGCTTAAATATATAACATTCAAGTGAATAAAACATTCAAGAATTAGGAAACTCCATACATTTGTGTTATCATTGATTCATAAATCCCAAATATCATTTGTGCCTAAGACTAATCCGATATTACACGACAGCATTTTATTCGTTTGTTTTGATGAGACAATACCGAAACATGTGCGAGGCGTGTTTTTTAAGTAAGGTCCGTTTGACCATAAGTACACAACGAAAGGTTATTTAAAAAAAGTTAATTTATTTTCAGAAAGTACATACTTCACTCTATTTTTCGACATAAATTCTAACAGTGTTAAAAAAAACCACGCCGAGGCGTATTTTTTAAGTAAGGTACGTTTTAGTTTTTAGATTTTTTATTGTTTTTTAATTACTATCTGTTACTTCTCCTCAAACAACACCTCAGTGGCAAGTGTTACAATGATGACGACGACGTAAAAACGGCAGTGAACTCTTGGTCATCGGAGCAGGCGGCAAGTCTTTATGAAGAGGGTATTTAAAAATTGGTTGAGAGGTATGATAAGGGTTTGAACAAACTTGGCAACTATGTCGAAAAATGGAGTAAAGTATGTACTTTCTGAAAATAAATTTACTTTTTCTAAATAACCTTTCGTTGTGTACTTATGGTCAAACGGACGTTACTTAAAAAACACGCATCGTATTTAGAAGCTTAATTTTGGGGATGGAGTAGGAAAGACCACACAATGTCCTTCAAAAATCTAAGCTAAAGAATTGAAGGAATTTGGAAAGCAATTTGGTCTTCAGGACCTATATCATTAGCATGAAACCAGCTGCCTTTTCTTAGATTACAATGCACTGAGAGCAGAGTTTAAGGTAAGCAAAAATATCAAAATGCCTGTAAACAACTTTCACTTACTCACGGGAATTTACAGTAAATCGCAGGGCGAGAATGCGTTTCCAAACAAGCGGCGTGATGCGCAAAGGTTTATTTGTAATTTACGTCAACAATACTGATCTAACTATAGGTCCAACATAAGGAAGTCTTCCAGCTTTTTAATTACAATGTCGAAGAAAAAGATGTTATCGTCTAAATTGCCTTGTGTTAAAAAACTTTAATAGTATTTTATCAGAGATGATTCAATGAAAAAACGAATGAGGATAATCAATTATACTCAGTAAAGGAAAATTTAATTAGCTTACTCGTGAGAAAAAATCACCGAATTTCCAAAATACGTATATATGAGGTACATAGTTATGCGAACTTTTGTAATCCTAAAAAAATCGATTCAGCAAGTGATCCCTAGTATTACACTAATATTGCACAAAATATTATAGTCCCTTTCTTTCAAATACATAAACGGTTTTAGAGTCTCATTTTATAATTATTGCTTTCCGCGAAAAGTTTTACTTTATTATTTGATACAACTTACTTTATAAAGGAATTGAGAGTTTACTGAAATATTTCTGTACTGATCATAAATTTTGAAACCTCCTTATTGAAACTATATAAATGAAGCAAGGCCAAAGCGCATTCGAGTAAGAACTCTAGCATCATAATGTATTAAAGAAAAGTACAACCACTATCTACTATAATGTAAGTAATGTTTTCTAGAAAACTTTTTTTTTCAATCTTTTCTAGAAAATAGATCTCTCTGCGAGTTGCGTTAGACGGAATTTTACCCGATGAAATAAGTATCTCATCAGGAGTTCCACAGGGAAGTGTTCTTGGTCCGATTTTATTTCTAATTTACATTAACGATCTCGTAGATAACGTAAAGAGTAATGTTAGATTATTTGCCGATTATACCCTGATATACAGAGAGATTTTGTCAGAAAACGATTGCAATGTACTTCAAAACGACCTGGACGTAATATCAGGATGGTGTAAAGCTTGGCAGCTGGATTTAGATATAAATAAATGCGTTGCCATGAGTTTTACGCGCTCCGCAAACATAATTCCCGCGCAGTACCAAATCTCAGGGCATCCATTAGAATTAGTGCACAACAACAAATACCTAGCTGTCACGTTTAGCAGTAACTTATCTTTTAAAGAACATATTCAAGATACGATAGGAAAAGCGAATAGAATGCAAAGATTAACTAGTAGAACGTTGAGAGGATGCTCATCGAGAGTCAAAGAAATAGCTTACTTTTCTTTTATTCGTCCGAGTCTAGAATGCTGCTGTGCGGTTTGGGACACACACGAAGTAGGTTTAGTCTCACATTTAGAGATGGTCCAGCGTAGAGCAGCCCGATTCGTCTGCGGGGATTTCACGTTTGATAGCAGCGTCACGGCAATGATAGATTCCCTCGGTTGGAATTCACTACAGATGAGAAGATCTGAATATCGTCGGAAACTTTTCTAAAAGTTCATTCGTTCAGAATTTATAGACGAAGTAAGTGAAATGTTAGTGCCAGTAAGGAGCGAACGCGATCTCCGAGAGGCATCGACGAAGCGTTATAGGGAAGTAATCGCAAGGACGGTTAATTACTTTTGGTCGTTTTTTTCCCAGGCTATTAGAGATGCTAATAGGGAGGAATGAATAATAGTGGTGTATAACACACCCTGCCATACGCCTCTGTCGGCTCGCGGGGTATACATCTAAATCTAAAGTATATGATAGTTCACCAAATCTTACGCATGTCCTTTCAGTTTCGTCAGAATAATTTTCTAAATTCATTCCCTGCATACACTTTATTTCCTATCAATAATTCTGGCTTGCTATTTTATGCAATGTGCAATACGTTCGCTATTATTCTAGAAAATCACGATTAATGGAGGAGGTGACAAAATATCTACTTTACATAGAATATCGGAAAGGCAATGTATTTTGAAATTCCATAATATGAGGATTTAATTCAAAAGGAATACGGTGAAGTTAACGAAAAAAAGTTTTGCTTACCTAATTTAGAGATCCGATATCCTTGGTTATCATCTGTGACGAAGCCTTTCATTATTCTTATCCTTCGAAACGGGTACGGCTTACAAGGGATTCCATTCTGGAAATCCGAGAAAAAATATTTTCCCAAAAGCTGTAAAATATGAAAACGTCCAATAAGTAAAATTCTTTGAATTAGGCAAACATTTTGAATAAAGTAGGAAAGACCTTCAACCATGGAGGCTAAAGGCATAAAGGAATTTGGATTGGGTCTGAGAAAATCTTTAGCATAATCCCAGCTGACCTTTCGGCTATGACAATTCACTGAGCAGAGAATAGGGAAAGCAAACTATCAATATGAATGTAAAAAACATATAACCTTCTCGCGGAAATTTACAGGAAATTAGAGGAAGTGAATCTTTCAATCACATGACATAATACGCTAAAGATTATTGGTATAATAGTCCACATTGTGAAGTTTTGTATCTCTGATTAATTAAGTCAAAGGACGTATTAATTTACGGATGGACTTTAAAGTCTAAATTGCCCTTCGTTGAATGGTATTATGAAAGATATGATTTAATGATAAAACAATAAATCATTGATCAAATATACTCATTAAAGCTATGTCTAGTTATCTTACTCAAGATAAACCAATAAATAAATCAATCATTTAATTCTCTAAATATGTATGAGGTACATGATTATGCAAACATTTGTCATCCAAAAATATCTATTCAGCAACGGATCCCAAATCGCATTAACTCTAATATAGCAAAGTAGATTATCATCTTTATCTTAATAAAACCAAAAAGGTTTCCAGAGTCACATCATGCTTAAGTGACATTTGCATTCTTATTTTGGTCCATTGGGAATTAGAAACTTCTTTTTTTAAAGAAGAAAAGTTATTTCTTCACTGCCTACAACTACAACCGTTATAAAGTAATGGAACCTTAACTGAAATGTTAATATCTTTGCTTTAAATAATAGAAGCCTTTCATTCAAACTAAATACACGCGGCAAAGCCAAACAGTATTCGAGTAAGAATTGCAGCATCACAATGTATTAAAAAAAACAGTACAACCTAAATATATATTAATTAAAGTAGAAGATACTTCATTAAATCGCATACGTTTCCATACGGTTTCCTAAGAGTAATTGATACCTAAGAGTAATTTCAGAAACCCATTATCTGCCTACACAAGAGTACGATATCAGGATTTGTCATTTAATATTATTATACGATCACTAATATTTTAGAAATTCGCGATTTTTCGATAAGGCTACAAAATATCTACCTCATTTAGAACATAGTAAAGGCTATATGTTTTGCAATTCTATATTTTAGGGATATAATTCATACAGAATACAATAGGGGCAATGAATATAACTTTTGCTTACCTGACTTAGAAATCTTATCTCCGGCTGCTCTTGTGTATCATGAGCGAGGAATCCTCTCACTATCCTTATCCTTCGAAACGGGTATGTCTCATATGCGAGACCATTCTGGAAATCCGAGAAAATTCACTTTCCCACTTTCTGAATACAATTTAAACGTAAAATTAATAAAATTGGTTCAAAGTTCAATTACGATAACATTTTTCCCTACAATCATGCGCAGGCATGAGCTTTTATCGGTAACTTTCTCTGTAATAATTGGTAATCCATTCCATTCTGTCACTTTGAAACCGCTACACCCGTTACCCACAATGCCCTATGATTCCCGGTTTGAAAAAAAAAAACAAAAGACTAACTAGAAGAAAACGGGAGAGATTGAATTCTGGTGACAGACATCAAAATTAAAAAGCAAACATTTAATTTGCGGAATTTGATGATGGTTCTTTAATTCAAGCATAAGTACAAAAACTTAGTTATCATTACTTAATAATACCAGAAATGAGTGACTAAATGTTAAGCGTATGAACCAACAGTAAATATTGGCATGCCTCCGATATAAAGGAAATAGTAATACATCGAACACTAACTGAAATATGCATATCTCAATTCAAAATTATGGAAACGTAACATTAAAAAAATAAACGAAGCAAAACCAAAGAGTACCTATACGAGTAAGGATTCCAGTAAAATAAAGCATTTTACTAAAGTACAACCGTGATATAGATAACTTCAACAAGAAGGTACTTCATTAAATCGCATACATTTTCCTAAGAGTAATTTCAAAAACACATTTTCTACCTACACAAGAGTACCGATAATCGGGGAAGGATATAAAATATCTACTTTAGTAAGAACATCGAAAACGCAACTTATTTTTAAATTCCAAAAGTTGAGGATATAATTCAAACAGAATACGTTGAACCGTATATATATATAATTTAGGCTTACCTAATTTAAAGATTCGGTCTTCCGCTATTCTCTGGTGAGGAATGACCCTATTGACCCATAGGGCAGCCCATAGCGAAAATCCGAGAAAATTCAATTTTCCAAAATCTGAAAAAATTTAAACGCCAGAGCAATAAAATAAGTATTTATCAAGGGAAACTTTTTACCCTAAAACCATGGACTTGCTTGAGATTTAACGGTAATTCACAGACTACACTTAAGCACCTAAATAGAAAAAGTAACATACTTAAAAATTCTGTATACTAAGAACAATTTTCAATTAGAATACGATAAGGCCAATGAATAAATTTCCGCTTACCTTATTTAAGAGATCCAGTCTTCCGCTGCCCTCTGGTATTATCAGTGACGAAACCCTTCGCGGTCCCTTTCTATCGAAAGGCAAATTACGTATCTGGCAGCACTGTAGAAATCAGAGAAAATTCAATTGCCTTAAATCTGTAAAAAATAAAAACCATATTTGCATTGGAATAAATTCAATTAGGTAAAAGTTTTAGCCTACAGCCTTGGGCAGACATGAACTTGTAAAATTAAATTTCGAAACAGCTAAAACCGTTACCCACAATGCCTAATGACATACAGTTTAAAAAACATGCATCTATTTAAAAGGAAAACGAAACTTAATCAGACCGAGAATAGGCGATAAATCTCATGCACTAACACTATTCAAGGATTGCAGTTAACGGAACTGAAATGTCTAGCACTTACAGCTATAATCAATTCATCGCGCAACATGTTTAAGCATTTAACCAACAATTAAAAAACTTTCAACCGCCACTTTCGTTTGCAAAACCTACACTCGAGCCTCGATTCCCCGTTTGCCGGGCGAATGCTCTTCATGGACATGTTAAGTAACCACTCGGAGTACCGCGTTCGAGTCCTGGCAAAGTTGGCCATTTACTCCTCTAAGATACAGTACACAAGATAGGATTTTGTTACTAGTCATAAAAGCTCAAGTGGAATTATTTTCGTGAATCATTCTCGAAATTAAGAAAAAAATTTAGGTACATCAAATTAATGACAACTAAAATTAATGAATTTCGTAAGATAAGCTCCGGCCATATCGCAAAGAAATCCCCGATATAAGACGTCGGTTCCTACCGTTATCTAACACAACCAGATTTCATACGAATTACATTGACTAATAATGCGCATCGAGAACAATTTAATACGGGGAATTCTAATAATTATTCCTAAAAAATGATCGCAAGAAAAATTTGTTTAAGATATTTTTTGAAAGTTAGCTTTACAAGGAATTCATGGGTCGCGACGAACGACATCTTGACCAAGGCCATGTTAACACAAGAAACTAAATTCAAATCAGTAACGGTTATGTTTAAAGACTTACCAGTTGACTGCTCCGGAAGAAATCTCGTCGACGACTGAGGACTTAACCGTCTTTCTAGGTTTAAACAATGTTGCTCTTCTCTGATTGGTCGATTTCGAATTGTACGACCGACGCCCAACCCCTAAGTCTATTAATTTATATTACCGTAAAATACAATTATAATAAAATATGCATTGACTTATGCGAGATAAAATATATTTCAAATTAAAAAAGTTTTAACGCTATAAAATTCTCCTTTGAAGTAATATTTTTAGCAGAAATATTTGGAATATGCTACAATGCTCGCGATATTCTTTTGACTTCTGATTGGCCGGTTTTGAATTTCACAGTTTATTTATTTTAGCTAATTCTAATCTTAATTATATATGCATTAATTTACACAAATGATAATTATCGAATTAAAAAAAATTAATGCTATAAATGTTTTCTTTCAAGTTGTTATTTCGCTCAATGAATTGGATGATGCCACAAAGCCATTGCTCACAATATCGTAAATGTTACAGATTCGTTATTATTTTTCTTTGTTTAGGATGGTTTCTAAAAACAATTTAAATCTAAGGAAATATATTACGTAATATGATATCCTTAATATCACAATTCGTAGCCCCCCATCTTTCATTAAGAAAAGAATGTGTTAGGTTCATCGTCATACTGCACATTTATGTCGTAATTCTCTTAACTCATTATACTTTACCAAGTCTTCTTCTTATTAATAATTTCTCCCTCATTTATAATTCGGGCTTTAGAAGTAAATTACACGATGGATGGCATTCTTTGCATTCTAAAGTAACTTCCCCATTGAATATTTGCCAGCTGAGCTAAACAGTCCCATGTCGTAAACACTCATTGTACATCCACAAACATTCGTTGCAAGGAATTTAAAGGATAGATAACGACCTCCGCTGTGAAAAGAGGACAGGACAATTACTTGCAAAGCTTGAACCCATAGGTCTGAGAATGATGCCTTTTGAAATCTAAAATAAAGAAATGTTATTGTGGTTTTAGTAGACCAAAGAATATATTCAAATGCTACACTTATTAGGCTACAGAAATATTGCGTTACTTAATCATTGTAAACTCTATCTGGAATATTTTCGTGAATGAAATCGCTTGAATCTTTAATAAAGTCCCACACTCAGTGATGTTTAACACTCTTGAATCTATCACATACAAAATCAGTGGAAAAAGGTAAGATATAGCTACATAATATCTTCTTGTAAACCTATGGAATAAAATCGATTGTCTCACATTCAATTTTATAGCTATGAAAGACGTCATTTAGATATTCATATCACTTATTTTGTTATATTCTCCGGGACGTTTTCAAAGATTAACATTACCTTTAACTCCAGCATGAATCCATTCTGAGGCTTCGATTCCTTGACGAGTCGTTCATCACAATTGAGGAATTACACACCTTTTCTATCCAATCCAAGGATCTGAGCTGAGTTTCAGCTGTTTTGTCGACACAAAGCTTTTAACTTTATTATTGTACCATTGCGTTGCACTTGTGACACTCTCACTGTATAAAAGTAATGCAGAAGTAAACGTGATCTTGTTCACAGTCACTACAGGTAATTCTCATCTGTAAAATATTTTTAGCTCCTGAAAGTCACCAATCTTTAAAACACCAAACATACGACCTGAAGGTAACCACGAGGCTATGGCATTTTTGCGCGCTTTTGGGAACTTACGATCGTCTTCTTTCGAAAACTGAGCTACGTAAAGGCGTTCCAAGAGCTATGACTAGTGTCAGGTGACTGTTTGTTCTCGTCATGTTTTCATTATGGAGTCGTTATCTAGCTCTAAAATTCCTTGCGACGAATTATTATGGATTTACAATGAGTTCTTAAAACATCGGAAGGATAAGCTCAGCCGAAAAATATTCGAAGTTGAAGTTTCTTTTGGTGTACGAAGGAGGCCATCCATTTTGTGATTTCCTTCGTTAGTGTATTATGCAAAATATTACATCAGTGTTAGTTTTAAGTTTGACTTAAGTGTGCAGCAGTGGTTTTAAATATTAATATTTGTGGCAGTTAAAGGTAAAAGCAACGACAATCAGGAGGATATACATAAGGTGGGAAGAATTACAGAGTATGGAGGTAATCTACATTTTGAATGAATGATTGCACTTTGAAGGAAGTATTTTAAGAGGGAAGAATCAAGAGGTAAGATAATTTAGAATCATACCCGAGTGAAATGCATTTCTTGTCATGACATATTGAAATTTCGTATTATAGAAGGTTA
The DNA here is from genome assembly GCA_947579665.1 of Sympetrum striolatum. Lineage (NCBI taxonomy): Eukaryota > Metazoa > Arthropoda > Insecta > Odonata > Libellulidae > Sympetrum > Sympetrum striolatum. Next base: position 10,642,104 of record OX388350.1, read on the forward strand.
TACTTTCTTTTGAGTTCGTGCCTGTTTCATTTCATGACTATAGGATGAGGCAACAATTAGAAACCATTCATCAAAAATGTGATTAAATATCAATCGAGTGAAATGTATTCAATGTGAATGTAATGTATATTTTTGGGATCGTTAAGTTTTCAACCTAGGGCATTAGTGAGGATCCATAGTAAACCTTGTTGCATTTCATATAACTTCCAGCGTTTGGGATGGAGTTAAGTTCATGCTAGAAAGGAACCATAATAAATATATATACCAAAGAAAGGATGTGATCAATATTTCTCTCAGAAATCTATATCATCGAATTCCGGGATGATTTAATTTTTAAAGCAATAATAGATTTCATAAATTATAATGTGTAATAACAACGTAAAATTGTGAGATAGGGCAATGCGCTAATCGCATTCTTTTGTTAATGAAAGATAGGAAGTCACGAATTGTGATAATTAGGATATAATAATACGATTACGAAAACATGATTTCCTTAAAGACGCTATCCAAGGTAGAGCAAAATATATTTTTAATACGAAATATTTTTTTATTCTAATACTTCTCCGTAATTCCGAGCAATGGCTTAGTACCATCATCCAATTCATTTAGTGGAAAATATGTTCCTTCAAAGCGAAATTTGATGTTCTAAAGAATTATTTACTTCGATAAATATATGTAATCTAAGTGAATGCATATTTATTTATCGTTAAAATTCACGAACATTAAAATTTATAATCTGCGGGACGGTGCGACGGATATAGGTTTTAAAATCAACCAATCAGAGAACAGCAACATTATTTAAACCAAACATCCAATTCATTTAGTGGAAAAATGTTACTTTAAAGGAAAATTTATATTCTTAAAATGTATTTATTTCTATAAATATAATATATCGCATAGGTAATTCGTATTTAATTACAATTATAATTTACAAAAATTAAAATAAATAGGCTGGGCAAAGGACATTGAACTCAAAATCAACCAATCAGAGAAGAGCAACATTGCTTAAACCTAGAAAGACGGTTAAGTCCTCAGTCGTCAACGAGATTTCTTCCGGAGCAGTCAACTGGTATGTAAGTTTAAAAAAATAACCGTTACAGATTTGAATTTAGTTTCTTGTGTTAACATGATCTTGGTCAAGATGTCGTTCGTCGCGATCCATGATTTCCTACAAACTTAAGTTTCATAAAATACCTTTAACAAATTTTTCTTGCGATCATTTTAAAGGAATAATTATTAGACTTTCCCGTAAAAATTGTTCTTGATACGCATTATTAGTCCATGTAATTCATGTGAAATCTAGGTTATGCTAGGTAACGGTAGGAGCGAACGACTTACGTTAAGTATTACTTTGCGATTCAGTCGGAGCTTATTTTGCGAATGCCATTCGCTTTAGTTGTCATTAATTTCAAGTACGTACATTTTTTCTTAATTTCGTGAATGATTTTCAAAAATATTTCCACTTGAGCTTTTATGACTAGTAACAAAATCATATCATGTGTACTGTGTCTTAGAGGAGAAGAAGGCCAACTTTGCCAGGACTCGAGCGCGGTACTCCGAGTGGTTACTTAATATGTCCATGAAGAGCATTCGCCCGGCAAACGGGGAATCGAGGCTCAAGTCAAGGATTTGCAAACGAAAGTGTCGGTAGAAATTGATTTACTAGTTGATTAAATGCTTAAATATTTTGCATGATGTATTGATTATAGCTGTTAGTGCTAGACTTTTCAGTTCCGTTAACTGCAATCCTTGAATAGTGTTAGTGCATGAGATGTATCGCCTGAGTTCGGTCTAATTAAGTTTCGTTTTCCTTTTAAAACAGATGCATGCATAATATCTATTGTTTGTTCATTTGCGTAAAATTTATTCCTGGTTTTTGGTGTTAATAAGTAATGATACTAAGCATTGTTAAAAGTGCTTCTACAGCTTAGGTCATTTCACGCTAAGGCTCCTACCGGGAATCGAACCCGGTTCCGCTTTCATCGAAGGAAACAGTAATGATAATTAAGTTTTCGTTCTTAAGCTCGAATTTTATAAGCATAATCTATATCAGAAAATAAAATTAATGCTCTTTTCTTTAGTTATCTGTCACAATAATAAAATTTCAGCCCTTCTTTTGTAGTTGGTCGTTTGTTTTTTTTAAACTGTGTGTCATTAGGCATTGTGGGTAACGGTTTTAGCGGTTTCGAAAGTTAACGTTACAAGTTCATGTCTGCCCATGGCTGTAGGCTAAAACGTTTACGTAATTGAATTTATTCTATTGAAAATATCGTTTTTATTTTTTTCAGATTTAAGAGTAATTGAATTTTCTCTGATTTCTATAGTCGGCTGGCACATTAAATTGCCTTTCAATAGAAAGAGACTGCGGAAGGATTCGTCCCCGATGATACCCGAGGGCAGCGGAAGACTGGATCTCTTAAAATAGGTTAACGGAAATTTCTTTCGTAGGACTAATCGCATTCTAATTGAAAATTTTTCTGGTTTAGGGAGTTAAATTTTCCATTCCTTTATTCCGTGATTTGTGTCCGACAATAAAGCATAAATTCTCTTTCCTTAATAAGGAAGCTTTTACTTCCATATGAATCGTAATTAAAATCAAATGTTACGTAATCATTATCTGGATCTAAAACCCTTGAAGGTATGTTTAAGATAAGGATAAAAGTCTACTTTGCAATATTCCAGTATAATGCTTTTTAGGATCACTTTCCGAATCAATATTTTTAGATTACAAAAGTTGGCGTAATTATATGCCTCATATATACTATGAGAATTGAATTATTTTTTTCTCTTGAGTAAGATAATTTGATGTACCTTTACTGAATTTGATTGATTCAATGCAGTTGTTTTATCATTGAATCGTCTCTGCTATTATACCAATTTTTGTTTTTAAATCAGAAGCCACTCTAGACTCTAACGTTTATTCATAAATTCACGCGTTCTTCAGGATTATTAATCAGAGTTCTAAGACTACACAGTGTTGGACTATCTTTTCTGTAAAATTTTGGGTATTACGTCTCGTCTGATGCACTTTCGCCCACCAATTAACTGTGAATTTCCATGAGCTGGTGTAAGTTGTTTTCATGCATATTGATCTTTCGCTTTCCCTATTCTCTGCACATACATTGTTATGGCCGAAAAGTTAGCTGAGATACGAATGATTTCCTTAGACCCGAAATCACGTACCAAATTTCTTGAATTCTTTATCCTCGATTTCTGAAGGTCAAAGTGTCGTCCTTCCCACTTCATGCACTATGTTTGTCTAATTGAACCTATTTTATAAGTTTGACGTTTTAATTTTTTCAGATTCGGGGAAAGTGAATTTTCTCGGATTGCCGTAATCGACTCCTGGATAAGCCATACCCGTTTCGACAGAAAACGACAGCGAAAGGATTCGTCACTGTTGATACACGACAGCAGTGGAAGACCGGATCTTCAAATTAGGTAACTAAAAGCCATATTACTATGTGATTCTCCTTATTTATATTATCATTGAGTGGTTAGCGTGCTAGCTCTCCAACACCAAGGGTTCGACTCCCGGCTAGTCGGATTTTTCTGGCAAGCCAATGGTTGTGTCTCTTCGTAAATAATAATAATAATTAAAATGGATGTAAATGGTGTATTTCTGTTTCCGTCATAGAAATTATTATTACTTTTATCTCCGTTATAATACTATCTCAGTTTTTCAACACATTGCAATTTTGACGATAACATCCATTCGTAACTATTCGAGAAGCGGTTTTCCACCGGTACGATTCATAGGTATTGCTTGATACCTGGGGATTAAATATATTTTTACATTCAATACCTTTTTCTCCGCTTATCTCCTTAAATATTGTTGTAAATAAATGGACATGAAAACTTCACCGTTATTTACTCAGCAAATAAGAATGCATAAGTAACTATTATGTTCGATGAATATGTTCAGCGTTTCAGACCCGTTTAACCAATTGCCGCCCGGCTACCTGTTTCACAATAATGTAACATCACTATCTGCTTCATCGAATGCGGGTTAATATTGCAGTTTTCGCTAATTCTAGACAGAAGTTATTCATAAATATAAACTCGTTTCTACTTTTGCTACCCTATTAATATTAGAATGATACGGTAAAAATAGAATTAAAAGTTTTCTTTGAGTTGTAGCGCTTGATTTATTATCCGTATTCACTATTACGTGTTTGGTATTAATAAAGGAAGCCCACCTGAAACCCAAATGATTGCCAAAGCCCGGGCAACAAAAGATACATTCGTTTTTGACTTGCACTTGGAGGTCACTCCCAAATCCTACCAAATGATATTTTCAAAAGATATCAATGCCAAACCCGAAACACGATTTTTAGTTCGAGTTTCGGTTTTGCTTGCATTTCTTATTTTAATTTTCACTAATCCTGCCCAAAGGTACTATGTTTATGCCGTATTTTACTCTCAATTCGATAAATACTATTTGCGCCTGTCTGTTTCATCTCTTAAATATTTTAATATTTAAAGCATTTAAGACATTCTAATTATATTCTTCTTGAATACTATTTACCAAAGCTATAAGGCCTAAAGATTCCGAAGTTATAGTCGAATCAGTTGCGTTTTCGTTCCTTACCCATTAGCATTTGTGCATCACTCTCTGTGTCACAAAAATGCACTTTTGTTTTCCGGGCTTACTTTTAATCTCTGTAAGAAAAAGTGAAAGGTATTTTCGTGAATACCAAGAGATATCTTCAAGGATGATTGCTATTTTGGGGTCCTTTCCATTTTTACTCGATATATGTCCGTAGATTCTAACAATAATGTTTCGTAGATATATCCGTTTGATACCATATTTAGAGTCATTTTTTACGGTTTAAGATAGTCTTTTATTTACATTCGACGAATCACCGCTCTTGTATGGATATTTCCAGTTTCGGTATAGCATTTATTTTCTAAGAAATTCTAATTTTATATGTGTGATACATTCCATTTTTATCTTGTAATTAATCTCTTATATGGACAAACCTTATCAATTTTGTTGTTGCGAAGGTTCTTCTTTAACATTGAATTAATAATAGTTCAACGAGCTTTCACGGAATAATGATCTTTAATTTTACCGGAAGGATATTATTGCTTTTTTCTTACAATTTTTGTTACGAATACCCGTTACATCAATCCCAAGCCGATTTTCCTCAAATACAATTATCATTATCGCCTATCAATATGTATTGCGAGGTTTTTTACTGCTGGTCTCATTATGGTCAACAGTTACTTCGGATATTAAATGATTTATGTACTTTTTGTAAGATTTAATTAGGGTTGCAAGGAGTTGGTCTTTTGCTAACCGTGTAGATATTAAGTTGAATGTCCAAATTTATAATCGCGTATATTGATATACGATCATGGATATAGATTGTTTGTATTGTTTAAGATATAAACGCTGTCTATTAAGAATTGGCTTAAAAGGAAAATACGTAACAAGAACTTAAAATAATTGGATTATGCAAATATATTAAAAGTAGAAGATCTTAATGTAAAGCTATCATATTCATAATCTTATTTCCTTCTTTATAGGGGAGCACCTCATCAGCATCTACTGGTTTCGAGACCAATTCGTGAGTACTACTAGTCCTCTCCTCCCAGTCCCATTACTAAAAATGCATCGCTGCCTCTTTACCATCGAATTCATTACATTTACTATGTATACATTAGATAAGAGAAATCTTTGATAGTAATCTAAGAGCTAAAGCATCATTACGAGATATTGTTTGTTGTAAATAAGAATTTTCTGTTTCTCAATTAAATTTCATATGAGGATTTTTTTAGCTTGCCTTAATTATTTGAGTTATTAGACTCATTTAATACATTATGATAGTCATTCAAATATTTCTTTGAAAATTTCTGAATTCCCCTTAAAAATTTCTAGTCGGATGCTGCCAATATGCACTTTAACACAGTGAATGCAGTGTTTGGTAGCTGCAGTTTCTTTCTGTAAACTTTCCTTTAGACATTTGATTCAGATTGACTTTGAATTTAAATTTGGTGTATTAGAAACTTAATACCGTCTCTCTTGGTAGTAGGTATCTCTTTATGCTCACACTTGAATCATGAATAGATATCAGTAAGCAATCTTTAAAACTTAAGTTCACGTAATTCTAAAACGTTTCCTAGCACAGTACTTTTTCTTTAACGGAATTTCTGGGGTAATCATTAATAACATTTTTTAATTCCCTCAAATAATATTCAAACGCACGTTCTGAAAAGAATATGGATTATTAATTTTCCATTATTTTAATGTTTTAAGATATTTGCTTAATTCACATATTATAAAACTCCCGTTTCGCTTCTATATTTTTATTGGATCCAAGTTCAAACTAAAAATATGAATTAAATAAGCAAACAATTGCTAGAATTTTATCTATGAATATTAGTTAAGATATATTCGCGTTTGAGGTTGAATTAGTTAATTCACTGAATGCTTTAAAGATAGTTCCTTAACATCTTCCAATCGAAATCCCACCGTATGAATAATAGTTAGCAGCCGTTTAACACTGATAATTAAATTCATCTCTTAAAATCTTCGATTTGGAATCCATACTCGTCTAACGAAGTCGTATTGGAAATCCTACTCTGAGCAATTTTTACTGTGGTCAGATAGCTCTTGCACATGAAACGTAGAATATTTTATGGAAATAATTAATTATGATTGCATTAAAACCTGAAATAATTATTGATACATTTTATTAAATTTTGCCTTTTTCTTTTTCATGTTTGATGAAGTGAACTCTCTTGCATATGGATGATTCTTTTGGATGTCTTGGGTGTGATACCGAAAGTGCGTTCAAATTAGGATCATCAAATGAAGTCTTTTGGATTTTAGATACAGGTCAGCTATTTTATTAAGATATTTTCTGACATTTATTCTTTCTGATGTTTAATACCTCCAGCATAACATATTTCTTTTTAACGGGCAGTTAATATTGCTCTAACAAAATAATTAGGATTACATTTAAATTATGTATTTATATTCCGATTTTGATTATTTTATATTCATGATGATTCGTGGATATTTGCAATGTCTGCAGTCTGCAATGGATGACTCTACATTCTTTGGGCTTCGCGTTAGCTGTTTCAAACGTGGAAAACTTGTAGCTGTTATTTAAGGGATTTCGTTATGTCGATTTAATTTCCCTAGCCTTTTTTAACTCCAGTATCTCCTTCAATTTTCTCTCAATTATTTAGAATACCTTACTTTCATTTTCTATTTTTTCTGTAATTTGAACACTAGCAACTAAGAACAGGAAAAAAGGCATCATCTCAAGGACGTTGTTTCCTAAAAATTATATTACTTCCACTGCAAAGATTTTTTCATCAGTGCTTACCTTCCATTAGAGTTTATACTATATCACAATTAATTTTTCTCGATAAATCTTCGTCAGAATGGTTGTTTTTAAAATGCATTATAAATCTTACTTGGGGGTTGGAGTAAAATGAGTAATATTTTTGGAAATTACTTCGAGATTACCTGGATATCATCAACCGATGACATATCAACGACTATTCTACATCTACATCTACATTAATACCCTACAAGCCGCCTTTCGGCGTGTGGCAGGGGGTGTAAACACCAGTTGAATCTAAACTACTTCCTTATTCGATTATTGTCACGTATTGTTCGCGGAAAGAATGAATCTCTGAAACGATTCGTCCTGGCATCTATTTCTCTTAACTTACGGTCATTATCGGATCGACCGACGTAGCAGGGGGGTTGCATGATACCGATTGTATCTTTGGAAAATGTAGTTTCCCTGAATTTATTAAGCAATCGCAGCCTAGCTTCCAATCTCCTTTCTTTCAAGGATTCCCAACCTACGTCTGAGAGCATTTTTGTAACGCTTGCTTTTTTATCGTAGCATTTCTTAACAAAACGAACCGCTTTACGCTGCACTTTCTCGAGTTCGCGAGTACACGTTTCATCCGCCGGATCCCATATACTTGCCGCATATTCCAGAAGGGGTCTGACCAAGGTAAAATAACATCGCTCTCTCACCTTTTCGTCGCATTTACCGACAATACGCTTTACGAAGCCAAGCCTTTTACTTGCCATGCCGCAGATTTTTCGAATATGCGTGCTCCAATTTAAGTTATTAGTAATGTTGATCCCGAGATATTTAACTGAATCTACTACTTTGATACTAATTCCATTAATTTTGTATGGGTGATTTGGACGTATTTTTTTCTTTTCGAAGAAATTAACTACGGAGCATTTACTTACGTTAATATCTAATTCCCATTTTTCGCACCACCTTTGGATGAGGACTAAATCGTTTGAGAGAGATGTCCGGTCTTCCTCGTTTGTTATTTCCCTATATATAACCGAGTCATCCGCAAATATCCTCACATTACTAACTATCTCGTCACTCAAGTCATTGATATAAATAAGGAAAAGAAGAGGTCCAATTACACTGCCTTGAGGTACGCCAGAGGTAACTTTGACTCTATTTGAGCTAACGCCATCCAGTACAACTTGTTGTTCCCTCTCGTAGAGAAAATTCTTAACCCAGTCAACTACTTCCTTGTTAATGCCCGCTAGTTTTAGTTTGTAAATTAGTTTGTAGTGGGGGACTCTATCGAATGCTTTTTTGAAATCTAGGAAAATAGCGTCCACTTGCTTTTTACTTTCGGCGGACTTTAAGATATCGTGTACAAATAGAGCAAGTTGGGTTTCACATGATCGGGACTTACGAAAACCATGCTGGTTTGCGTCGAGGAATTCATTTCTATCTAAAAATCCCATGAGTGAGCTTACGACGATATGTTCCATTACCTTTCCGGACAGCGAAGTTAATGATATAGGTCTATAATTTCCTGGGTCCTCCTTTAATCCGCTTTTGTAAACAGGAGTAATATTTGCTAATTTCCAATCGGATGGGACCCTACCTTCATTTATCGATTTACAAAATATAATTTTGAGATAAGGGGCGACGCTTTCTGCCAGTTCTTTAAGCACTCTTGCTGGGATGCCTTCTGGCCCTGGCGACTTATTTGGCTTAATTTTGCGTAATATTTTAACTATACCGTCTGTCGTAAAAGTTATATTTGGCATGGTATCCAGTATATTAACCTTAGGGAGGATCTCTATGTTACAATCTGATGTGAATACGCTTTGGTAAAATTCGTTTAGAATACTCGCTTTCCTCTTCGAATCGCAAGTAATGTTACCTTCGATATCCCTTATCGAGCTCACTGTTTGTATCTTTCCCTGTACCTCTCTAACGTAGGACCAGAAAGCTTTAGGGTCTTCCTCTAAACATTCCCCAAGTATTTTCTTTTTAAAGTTGCTGTGGGCGTTACGCATAGCTCGCTTGGTGTCGCATTTTGCTTTCTTGTGCTCTTCTAGTAATAGTGATCGTGGTGGATTTGGAACAAGCTGATCTATTCCCTTAAAAGCCTTTACTTTTCCGTGCAAATCTCTTTGTTTGCGGAGAGCCCTTCTAACCTCTTTATTGTACCATCTGGGCTCGCAATCATTTTTAGAGTATTTCGAAGGTATATACAAATCTATATATTTATGCATTATCTCCACGAATGATTTCCATGTATCCTCAGTGTTGTTGTTGCTTACGCGCGACTTAAATGAATTAAAATCGGTAGTTAGTTTTACGTTAAATTCCTCGAATTTGGCTTTGGAATATATTATATTTGGAATTATGCTATTATATTTAAAATTTAACTTTTTTATTTCCCTTTTAGACGTATTTTATTTAACATCTTTCTTAACAACTCCCATGATATTACATTTACCTTTTGCTTGCATGCTAATCTTTATTAGTAGGTAGAACTAATTATCTCTGCGTACGTATATTTTTATTCTTATCTCGAATCATGAATTACAGCTATCTTTACATTTTAAATTATCTTTAGTCTAAGATTTTTTTTATCACAACTTATCGTGTTCAATGGAATTACAGGATTGAATTCCGGGAATGATAAATGATGATTTTATCATTTTAGTAGATACTTTCAACTATCCTTTTTACGGTAATTCTGAAAAGAATTTGGATTTGAATTTACAATCCTTCATCGTTTTAAGAATTCGGCTTTGCTCATTTGCAATTGAACTAGCGATTTATTCGAATATTATAATTCAAATTCATTGATACAGGCAACGTTAGCATTTTTATTAAATATGTTTCAGTTAAGTCATCTCTGTTTTTGAGGTTGATGAATAATCGAATTGAATACCGCAGCAATATTTGCCTAATATCTTGGATGCGGTATTTAACCACATTTAACTACGTTGCATAAGAAATACTAGATTGGCAGTAAAATCTGTTCGGTATAATTCATGCTAATTTTATGGATATAATTATTTAATTGCGAAATTTATTTGTGATTTTTTCTCTTTTTCAAGTCAAGGAAATCAATTCACTCACTTTTGGATGATTATTCTGGAGCCTTTTAGTGATACCAAAAATTCCAAAGAGCGAAGGATAATCAAAATAATATCTTCCGGATTCCCGATTCAGGTGAGTTCTTTTATAACGATATTTTCTGCCTTACTAGAATTTTCGCCGTTTCTTTCGTTACTTTCAAATTTTATACAGTCCGAGTGTAAGATATTTTATTGACGCAGTACAAATATTCCAATAGCTTTTTTTAATAAAATAATGTACGTCTTAATACATTATTTAAGTCAACTAATTAAATGTTACTTTCTTAATATTTGAGATAAGGTCAGAATGGTTTATTAATAAAAAGCAAAGCGTTCGGATTGTATTAAAAATCATTAAGCATCTCATAGAATGTTTAATAAATAACATACGTTTTCGTTACTTAATTGCATTTCGTTTTATTCTGTTACGTAGTAGTAGTATTGTTAAAAGTGCTTCGACAGCTTAGGTCATTTCGCACATTGGCTCCCACCGGGAATCGAACCCGGGACCGCTTTCACCAAAGGCAAACGCGCTGTCCACATGATTATCCGCGAGCCTTTCTGTTACGTTTCTTCATTTATGTAACGAATATAAACAAACAGGTTCCAAAATATTAATGTACGTTTTTCATTCTCAAAGGATTATTTCACGTCTCTCATGTAGAAAAATAGTATAGATAGATAATCATTAGATATCAGATGGTTTTAAATACATAATAATAAGTGTTTGTATCATAGAAAAGGTAACACATTCCCATAATATCTACATCTACAATTCATAAACTTTATTTTTATGGGCTTTTTTCTATATATAATATACAGGGCTTTATTCTATTTTTCAAAAATAAATTATCATGTTCGCGAGCACATACGAATTCGAGAAAGCATTAAACGAGAAATTTCATTTTAATTTTAATACACGTAATTTGCATTTGAACTTCGATCGAATTGGGATTATCTTTTATATTATATTCAAAATTGTTAAGTTTAAATTCTAGATTATTTGATCATTTTTTTACTACAGATGACTGCTATAGACAAACCATATGTTTGTAGCATTGCGTACTTTACTTTTTCAATCACCGAAATAATGTCGTCATAGTGAAAGTGGTTGCCATTACATCCATGTAATTTCCCTTTCTTTCTTCCCGTTCTTCCCTTTTCAGATTAGCTTACTTTCACTTTCTATTTTTTTTCTTATCATAACTCAAGCATATAAACTACAGAAACATTTCCTCACCTCAAGGTCTTCGTTTCCTCAAATAACTCCCATTGCTACGTTTTTTTAAATTGGAAACTGTTCCAGCAATTTCGACCTTCAGGTCTTTCCTCAAGTTCAAGGTCTTGTTTTCGTACAAAGTCTCTAAAAACGTACATATTTTTAATTTAGTTTGTTTGCGTTACTGTCCCACTGGTCTGTAGCCGGACTAGGACGTATTATTGATCTCGGATATTACTTAAGTAGCGAAAGCACCTAAGGTTTTATAATTGAATAGATATCGATGAGCTCATAGATCAATGCCAGGTAGAATATTTATCGTTGTTTCTCATCTTTCTCTCTACTGACAATTTGTTAAAGATACATAATTAAGTGCATATTTTACGCTCTTTTGGAATTCGTGACATTTTACATTTGCGGCCTTAAACAATTTCTTACTTACCAGTTCGATATAAGACTTTAAAAAATTAAATAAAAAACCAAAGTGTATGAAACTTAAGGGGGTACATTACCTAAAATTTTTCAAAAAATCGATTTTTTGTGTAATGCATTTTCTTATAGTTTATAGTCTTGAGTTTTATTTCCTAAAATTTTATTCCGATATTCGAAATATTTATGCAGTTCTGATAGTTTTTAGATGAGCGCGTCAAGCGAGGTTTGAGTAGCCACGTGCGCCTGTCCGTATGATAAGCGCTTGGGCCATAAACTTGCTAATCCGGTGGGATTCCCAATGCATCTTTCGACCCGTCTTTTCTAAGAATTGGACAAATAAAGATTTTCTTATCAATGAGGGAAATAACGGTTAAATATTTGCAGGGAAGCTACTAGAAGCTTTATTTTAGTCTAGCCTGTGTTGCTGCGGAGTTGAGTGCTGTGTCGATATTACTGCTGTTTTGTAGCTTGCTTTTTGCTGCTTAGAGTTTATTCCATCATAGATATTTTATTTATAATGGATAGAAAAGGCTCTAAAAGGAGTTTAAGGAGATCGGATAGAGTGAAGAAGAGGAAACGACCGATGAACCGGTATGAGGCGACAAGAGAGGAGAGCCTTGCAAGCACTTCGGCGAAAAAACTGAAGATATCTGGTACATGTTTGGAAGTCGAATCGACTATTGGGTATCGAATTATAAATTTCCTTACTATTTTTGCGGCTATCAGTCTCTGTATAAAGTGCAAAAGGAGCCGGAGAGGATTGGGATTTGTAATTATTGTAAGCTGTACCAAATGCGATCCTGTTGAAGTTGACTCGTGTCCATCAGTGGGGAAATCCTTTGAAATAAATAAGCGTTTCTTTATTGCCATGAGACTTCTTGGAGTTGGATTGAATGGTGCCGAAAAATTTTGTGCTCTTATGGATCTGCCTCGCCCCTTATTTCAAAAGAGTTACGACTTCATTATGAAAAATGTCCTTTCTGCTGCTAAAGCTGTTTATGAAACATCGCTAGAAACTGCTGCTAGAGAGGAAGAAGAAAAGGCAATTGAAATGGGAAACTACGAAGGATTTACAGTGTCTGGAGATGGAACATGGATAAAGAGAGGTTTTAACTCCTTATTCGGTGTTGCGTCTCTCATTGGATATTATACCAACAAGGTAATTGACATTATAGTCAAATCTTCATTCTGCAAAGGCTGTAGTCACTGGGAGAAAAAACAAGGGACTGAGGAATACTACCAGTAGTCGAGGAAACATGCGCCGGAATGCTTAGTAAACCACGAAGGTAGTGCAGGAAAGATGGAAGTCGATGGTATTAGGGAAATGTTCCGGAGGTCCGAAAATCTTCATGGTGTGAAGTACACTAATTACATAGGAGATGGTGATTCCAAAACATATAAAGGAGTAGTGACAGAGAGCCTGTATGGTGAAAGTGTTGATATAAAGAAGGAATGTATAAACCACGTACAGAAACGGATGGGAGCAAGGCTTCGCACATCTAAAAAAGGCAAACCAGGCATCGGGGGCAGAGGTAAGCTAACGGCAAAATTGATCGACAACCTAACAAATTATTATGGACTTGCTATTCGAAGGAATACAGATTCTGCGGATAATATGTATAAGGCAATTTGGGCGACAGTGTATCACAAGAGCTCTACAGATGAAATGCCGAAGCACCATTATTGTCCTGAAGACGCAGACTCATGGTGCTCTTGGCAGAGAGCTAAGGCCAGTGATGCGCTTGCTCAAAATGAGCATAAGGAACCACTTCCAAAAATTGTTTTAGAAGCGAAAACTCCAATTTACGAAGATCTTAGCAGAAGGGAATTACTGGAAAGATGTTTGGGTGGTTTCACACAAAATAACAATGAGAGTTTCCACTCACTCATATGGAGAATTGCCCCGAAAATTATACCTAGCAGTGCTACAATTGTGCAAATTGCTGCATATATTGCAACTTGCGTATTTAATGACGGGGCAAGTAGCTATCACAAAATCATGAGAACAATGGGCATAGAAGTGGAGAAGAGCACAGCGGATTATTGCAGTAGAGAGGACCAGCGGCGCATCAGCGAGGTGGAACGGAGAACCCAAGATGCTACTCGGGAAGGAAGATTGCACATAAAGAGGGAGAAAAAAACGTTAGGCGAAGCTGCATCTGCGGTAGAGGAATGTTTATATGGTCCTGGTGCAGATAAACTTTGGTTAGTACAGTCTTTAATAAGTTACGAATAAAATATTCATTTCAGAAACTTTAATCGCATTTTTCCCAAAATAGCATTTTTGAAAACGGTTGGCAAGATATCTCAGTAACTATAAGTCATAATTCTTTAAAATTTGGACCAAATATTTTTAATGACATTGTCTATCGTTGGTCGTAGGCGTTTTTAGATATCTTATATAGTATTAAAAATAAAATTTTAAACTGCATAATTTTTAATCGTGAAAATTCAATTTTTACTAAAATGTCTGCCATTTTGTTAAAAAAAAATATATAGAAAATCTGCTATGTCGAACGATATCTACAATCATATTCTTTCTAAAAATGCTTCATATTCAAATTTCAGATAATTTGTTTCGGAGAAAAGCTGCCAACCATCGAGCCCTGCTGGAGCTGCATGGTCAATTTACAACAATTGTATCGTTATGAATTTTTGAAGATTTTTCTTTGTAAAAAAATATACAGCTTTACATTAGCATGATAAATCAGGAAAAACTTCAGTTTTGAATAATAAACCACCTACTTTTTATAAAATAAAATCTGAAATAATGGCTACTTTTGCTACCCGTGAAGTAATGTACCCCCTTAAAAAATAACCATAGGGAAAGGTCGGATTTTTATGTAGGGATGTTACCTGTGATGATCGCTAATACTATTTTTCGAGCTTTTTTTGATAACGAGTCTTCTTTTTTTTTTCTTATATTTTTACATCCATTTTATTTAAAATTTTTAAAAATTTTGGAAGATTTTTCATAATTCAATAATCGATTCCTAGAGTCTTTGTCCAATCCTGTAGATCTAATAATCTGATTTCAAATTTTGCCTTCATTAAATGAGTCAAATGTAAGCGGATGTCCGTTAGTTTAGGTTATTTTAAATTATAATCGGTAATCAATCTTATTTTTGCATTAATGCCTTAGTTTCAGCCTACAATACCACTAATATTTTACATTGTCTATATCATGGAAAATAATAACGTATCGATTAACTCCCAGAGTTCTGAGTAATTACTGAAGCTATCGATGTAAATATAATCTCTAAAGAAAAACCACCGGAGACTCTTTTGTAGTAACCAAAATTCAATCGAGAGTAGTGGGACCGGTATTTAAAATTGCTTCGTAAAGGTCATAGAAAATCAATAACCAACAGTTAACGTAGAAACGTGTGTTCAAGTAAAATGAGATAGTGAAAATTAGCACGTTTTTCAAACTGTAATGATTGTCATGTCTACGTTCAAAATTATAGGAGAAGATTTATTTGATCAATTACTAACGTTTCTATCACAGCAATGGTGACACATTCCCAAAGAATATATACATACACAGTTCGTCTTTTTAAAGGCTTTGTTTTATTTTTGAAAATAAATTACTAAATTAAATAATTACCACGGTCATACGAAATCGAGAAGGCATTAAAAAATTATACATTCAATTCTTAATCTTTAATTTTGGTCGCTCTGTTCTACTTTCCGTTTGATGATGCTACAGATATGTTGTAATTATAGATAATATTGTAAGATTTCATGATTGTAAAAAACTTTTACTCCATATGAGTAACGCTATTAGTAAATTTAGAAATTATAAGCAAACATGACGATCTTAAAGAAACGTTTGTTGAGTGAAGAAAGTTTGAGCTATTGCGTGGATGCATCCCTCGAAAATTAATGGTCTCTTCAACTACCATACAGTGTAATATTCGTGATTTCAAAGTAAGACGATAAAATTAGGAATTTTTAAACTTATACTCGTACTTCGATATCTTACATTCCAATTGCGCTAAATTTTTAAGATAATTTGTTACTTTTATATTAAAGATAAATTTAATGGATGAATCGATATTCTCTAGGCATTGCGCGTAGTTTTTTTCTAACGCGGAAACGGTATTGCCGTAGAAATAGAAATGCAGATATCATTAGTTCGATGTGATTTCACTTTCATTTCTTCCGTTTCAACACTAGTATCACCATTTTTCCATAGTTATGCAGATTAGCATCCTTTCGTTTTCTCCCTTTTGTTAGTAGAACACAATCATATTAAGTACAAAAATATGTCAAGGTCGAGGCTCCTCAAATTTCAATCACTTCCACTCCTAATATTCTTTTAACAGTGGTTGTCACTCCTTAGGGCCATTTTTACCTTCAGCTTTTTTTACAAGCTCAATGACTTGTTTTTGTAAATATAATGTTATCGTAAATAATCTCCGATATTGCAAAGACCTTAAATTTAATTTGTTTGCATTACTATTCCACAGGTCCGAATTGATAGGAGTGCGAGTTTTAGATCTTGAGAATCACTGTTTCAGCTTATGTAAGTACAGTTTTATAATTTCAATTACATTGATAAAGTCAAACAATTGAGACTACAATATTTATCACTATTAATCATCATTCTATCTACCGACTGTTCGTTTAAGACGAAAAAAAGTTCTTTTCTAGTTTATGCAAACTCGTGGACTTCTAGGCATTTTATGTTTGCGGCCTTAAAGAATTTCTAACTTAGCCATGTTAAAAGAAAAAGAAAGGACGAACGGAGGTTGTGGTCAAAATTATTTAATCGATATCTGAGATAGTATCTCCAGCTTCAATACCTGCAACATAGCATACATCCTTCATGATGAGAACCTTTCATAACAAGAAACTCGAACTATAAATTATTTCATATATATCCATCCGATTGCATTAACTTCTGTAACAATTTCTCATTTTTCTGATCGATTCATGTTTTGTCTTTGAAAGCAGTTTAAATTACATTATTTTTCCTCTCGAAGTTTGCAAATACTCGGAATACTCTGACGCCCAAATCATAAGTGTATACCATAAAATAGAAGAAGTTTAAAGGATTTGTCGTCTAAGACTTTTTTCACTCTGTCTTATTGCAAATTACACTTAGATTTTTCTTCGCTTTAATAAACAAAAGTTGCTGATATTTTTAATCACATTGATGAAATTTATATACTGCGGACCACCCAAAAGAATGAATTAAATCGAGGTTTCCTAACTTCGCCATCACCAAAACATACAAAAATAAATATAGAATGCAAATTTCACAAAGAATGAAATCCCGTCAGTTATATATTCAAGTATCCGATATAATTATCTTCCGCAAGAAATACTTGTACCTCTTAATTTTTCTTAAAAAACGCATATTATTTTTTAAATTATATTTTATAGAATGATATCGCTAAATCGCTAATGTCAGAATCACTCAAGTTTCAACGAATTGTCGTCAATGAGTTTCTACTTTCGGACTATTTTTGACTTTATTAAAAAACTCAATCAGGATGCCTTTTAAGTAAACTGAAGGAAAGCTACCTACGTATGGTTAATATATATATTTAGCTGAAAATGAAAATATCCGTCGATTCAAAATTACTGTATCCAGTGTCATAATATTCCAAAATATCACTTCATATTCTATTTTTTCACTAAAACTCGCTGTTATTGCTATTAATTAGATTATATATAATTATATTGCTAAAGAAAATTTATAAATCTACCTAAATTTATTCCATTTATTGAAGATTGTAAAACATTAACTTGGATGTTAGTAATCTAAATATTAAATTAGAGTATGTTAAATTCTCGAAAGTAAGACCCACTCAGATATTAGTTAATTTACCTAATCAGTTATTAATCTTGCTTATTCAATATGTATTTATAAAATTATCACTGTACTTCATTCAATGTGGATTAATTTTGGCAATTAATACATATTTTATTTCCCGAGGGACTTACGAGAAAGAACAGCGTTGGAGGAAACCCTACGAGGGGCAGCTTCTGCAACAAGCGACGAAGGATCACGGCAGGGGAGGAAATCAGGGAGGGAGGGTCCCAGCGATGGAGTATCCCAGCGAGGGAAGAACACGGCAACAGAGGGTCCCTGCGAGGGCCGATCTCAGCGAGAGAGGGTCCCAGCGAGGTAGGACCCCGGCGAAGGAGGGTTCCAGCGAGGGACAACCCCGGCAAGGCAGGGTCCCAGCGAAGAGGGATCCCGGCGAGGGAGAATCCCGGCGAGGGAAGACCACGGCAAGGGAGGCTCCCAGCGAGGGAGGATACCAGCGTGGGAGGACTCCGGCTAGGGAAGACCCCGTCGAAGGAGGGTTCCAGCGAGGGACAACCCCAGCGAGGCAGGGTCCCAACGAAGAGGGACCCCGGCGAGGGAGGCTCCCGGCGAGGGAATACCACGGCGAGGGAGGACCCCGGCTAGAGGACCCCGGCGTGGTACGACCCCGGCGAGGGAGGGTCCCAGCGAGGGAGGGTCCCAGCGAGGGAGGGTCCCAGCAAGGGAGGGCCCCAGCGAGGGAGGTTCCCGGCGAGGGAGGGTCCTGGCGAAGGGGGGTCCCGGCGAGGGAGGTTACCGGCGAGGGAGGACCACAGCGAGGGAGGGTCCCGGCGATGGAGGACCTTGTCGAGGGAGGACCCCAGCGAGGGAGGACCCCAGCGAGGGAGGGTCCCAGCAAGGGAGGGTCTCGGCGAGGGAGGGTCTCGGCGAAGGAAGAACACGGCAACAGAGGGTCCCTGCGAGGGAGGATCTCAGCGAGGGAGAACACCGGCGAGGGAGGGTCCCAACGAGGGAGGACCCCGGCGAAGGACTGTTCCAGCGAAGGACAACCCCGGCAAGGCAGGGTCCCAGCGAAGAGGGACCCCGGCGAGGGAGGCTCCCGGCGAGGGAATACCACGGCGAGGCAGGACCCCGGCTAGAGGACCCCGGCGTGGCACGACCCCGGCGAGGGAGGGTCCCAGCAAGGGAGGGTCTCGGCGAGGGAGGGTCTCGGCGAGGGAAAGACATGGCAACAGAGGGTCCCTGCGAGGGAGGCTCCCAGCGAGGGAGGATACCAGCGAGGGAGGACCCCGGCTAGGGAAGACCCCGTCGAAGGAGGGTTCCAGCGAGGGACAACCCCGGCGAGGCAGGGTCCCAGCGAAGAGGGACCCCGGCGAGGGAGGGTCCCAGCGAGGGAGGACCCCGGCGAGGGAGGGTCCCAGCAAGGGAGGGTCTCGGCGAGGGAGGGTCTCGGCGAGGGAAAGACATGGCAACAGAGGGTCCCTGCGAGGGAGGCTCCCAGCGAGGGAGGATACCAGCGAGGGAGGACCCCGGCTAGGGAAGACCCCGTCGAAGGAGGGTTCCAGCGAGGGACAACCCCGGCGAGGCAGGGTCCCAGCGAAGAGGGACCCCGGCGAGGGAGGGTCCCAGCGAGGGAGGACCCCGGCGAGGGAGGGTTCCAGCAACGTAGGACTCAGGAAATGGAGGAACCCGGCGATGGAGGACATCGGCGAGGGAGTTTACCAACGAGGGAAGATCCCAGCGAGGGAGGACCCCGACTAGGTTGGCTCCCAGTGAGGTAGGGGCCCAGCGAGGCAGGATCCAAAAATGGTAGGGTCCCACCGAGGCAGGACCCCGGCGAAGGATGACCCCGGCGAGGAAGGACACTGACATGGTTGGACCCGGCGATGGAGGACATCGGCGAGGGTGGGCCTTAGCAAGGGATTGTCCCAATAAAAAAAGGTTCCCAGCAAGGGAGTTTTCCATCGAGGGCGATGGAGGGTCTTAGCGGGGGAGGATTCGGCGAGAGAGGGTCCCAGCCAGAAAAGGTCGCGGTGAATGAGGGTCCCATTGAGGTTGGGTCCTGGCAAGGGAGGACCTAGGTGAGGAAGGACCCCACCAGGCAAGTGTCAGAGTCTGGGTTTCAACTGGTTTTGGAAATTCAGATCGACAGAAATTAAGGACTTTAGGAAACCAACTTGAAATGTTTCCACTGGCATTGCAGAAGGCTTTTCTTAACAAATTCATCGTGGAATTATGAATATATAGTTGAGATATAGGTTTACAAATTAATAGAATTAACTTGAAATATAGTAAGTATTATGGAGAAAGATTATACCCTGCAGTAGAGAAATTCAGAGGGGATGACTGTGAGAAAACAACTCTCCCAACATGGAATGTGACTCTGAAAGAAATACCGGATTCCATGGTTACTGTATATGGTGACTTGTCCTATATGATATTGAACATTCTCTCTAACCTTAAACCTGACTGGATTCCACTTGAAGATATTACGTATTGCTTCCTAGATATCTGCAAGGAATTATTTAAGTGTGCCTTTGAGAGTGACATATCCATCCACAGACAGGTGCAGTTTGTGACAAGAACGGCAGTGATACATTCTGAAGAAGAAGAGAGCATATTCAGACTCGTGTTACTGACATATCTCGAAATTAGAAAGATAATTTTCTTTGTTTGGAATCATGTAAGGATAGATGAAATATTTTCCATGAGAGAATTTTTCATGACACCAGCATATAATTTATCAATTTTAGACGACAAATTGAGGAATGGGGAGGGTTACTGGATCTGTAAATTTAACAAGCAAGAGTTTAGAAGTTTTTTTTAATCCTTTATTGTGATAAGAAGTATGATTTGTAATGTACAGCTACCCACAAAAAAATTGAACGGCGTAGTGTTAGCTGCATTTGATTGAGGGGCTTTGAAATACAGGGCTTGGCAACACCCTAAGAGATACGAAGGTAGAAATTACTTAGTAATCAGTTTATATGTAGTTTTGATTAATTGTAAGGCAATTAATGACTGTGACCTTTACTATACATATTTAGTATGTCCTGGGAACAATAAATGTACTATTATTATTATTACTAAGAGAGGCATTCGTGATCAATAATAAGCCCTGGTGTCGCTACAGATCTGTGAATACGTAACGCAAACGAAATAAGCTAAAGATATTTACCATTTCGGGCATTATTTAAGGAAACAATACCCTGAACTTAACTTGTAGAGAGACCTGAAGGTAAAACTGGCACAAACAGTGGACCACCACTTTCCAAAAACCTAGCGGCGGAAGTGATTAGAGGAAACTTAAACCTTGAGGTGATGCCATGTTCCTTTACTTATTATGCATGAGTTATGATATGAAAGAAAGAGAAAGTAAAAATATGGTAATCTTAATAAATTGGAAACAAATTACAGCAACCTAATAGCATCGACTTTCATCACGGGTACATTTTTCCGCGGTTTTAAATGCTAACTACGCAATGCTAAAAGTATATAAAGAATCTATTGCAGTTGCCTTCAATATAAAATTAACATATAACTTTGAATTTAACCTAACTTAATCGGAATAAATTTTTAAAAATAATCCTAATATCATCGTCGTTTTTACATTGAAATTAATTAAATGTGAATTATTAAGAGTGAAAAATGAATTTCTCGTCTTTAATTCTCTCTCTAATTCGTTTGACCTTGCGAAATTGCTCATTTAGGTTCGTCAAGGGATATTTCAGATTCGACAGCAGTGTTTCGGCTATGTTAGAATCCCTCGGTTGGAACTCTCTTAGTGATAGAAGACGTGAATATTGACGGAAGCTTTTTGATAAATTTATTTCTACCGATTTCGGGGAGGAGATAACAGATATTGTCATCCCAGTTATATTCCTACGCGACCTAGGAGAGAAAACGAAAAAGCGATACAGGGAAGTTGTTGCCAGGACAGATAGCTACTTTTGGTCATTTTTCCCGCGAAGTATTAGAGAAGCTAATAGCTCTCCAGATTAGATAGGTATTTCGGTGTCCTACACCCCCTGCCACGCGCCACTGGCGGATTGCAGGGTTTAAATGTAAATGTAAATGTATAGAAGCCATAGCGACGATACTCATATATTGAGCATGCTTAAGTTCAAGTTAAAGTAATTTTTAGGTTTAAATAGGTTTGTAAGTTTTAGTTTAATATGTTTTGATTTCAATTTGTATATTTTGAAAAAAAATTCGTGATTATTTATTACTTAAGATGTAATTTATTATGCTGAATGTCTGATTTTCTTGATTATGAATGTAAGAAAAGCAAAGTTGAAAAGATAATTATTTTTTAATAAATTTGTGGAAAATTAGTCTCTACATGATTTGGTTTCTTTCATCATTATTATGATACTACACATCGGGTTAGAAGTACGATTTTTAATTTAGAGTGAATTCAAAACTAATAAACATTTACTTATTTGTGTGCATTATATTTGAGGAGAACGATTAAATTGTCATATCAAATGAATAAATAGCTCATATGATAAATATTTACGTATTCCTTCAACTGAGAACTCCTTTTATCACGTCGCTGTATATCTACGTAATATCGGGAGCATGTGCTCTGCGGGTTGCATACCCATCCACGATTACCAGAGGCGGATGACTTCTTAAGAAGTCACGAAAATATATTTTCCGATTTCAAAGACAATTATATATCCAAGTTTGGAGTACCAAATTTACGTAGTTGACAAATTTTGAAAGAAAAATTCAGAAAATAATTACATTCGCTACGCTGTAGCACATGCAAAATTCATGCCGCGCGGAATGGATTGGAATGCGCTAGGAATATGAATAATAAACTCACCGTCATAGCAGGTGATCTTAATCTTCCAAACATTTGCTGGGAAGGGAACGCGGAGGGAGGAGGTAAAGCGCAAGAACTCGTTAACAGTATAATTCGCGAAGGGGGTCTTACTCAGGTAGTCATGGAGTCGAACATACTGGACGTTTTTCTCATAAAGCCATTAGAATCACTGATTAGAACCATAACAATTCCGGGAATAAGCGATCACAATGCAGTACAGCTCCTCCTTAAGTGGGATGTTTCTAAAAGGTCAGGAGACACAAAGAACGTAGATATCTTTCAGTATAGCAAAGCCGACAATGTCGGATTCCAAGAATACTTACGACAAAAATACCCAGAGTGGGCGGGTAACAGGAGTTCGGTTGTAGAGATGTGGCAGGGTTTGAAAACGATAATTTTCCGCCGTATAGAGATTTTCGTTCCTAAGAAACGCTAAAAGAGTAATCCCGAATACTACAAAATGAATATTGGATCACTTAAAAGGAAGGTTAGAGTTGCGCATAAAAGAAAAGGCAGCGACGCGGCCTCACATGAAAAATATAAGCAATTGGCTTATGAGTTAACAGCTAAAAAAATCGAGCAGAGGAAGTGTATGTTGGAAACACTCTTGACTCACGTAATCCAAATGAGTTTTACAAATATCTACGCCGTAAAAGAGGAGATAGGAATAGCAAATTATCAATTAACACAGACACAGGTGAAAGTCTGACACAGGAACAGGACGTAGCTGAGGAATTTAATGACTGCTTCTCACGGGTATACAATAAGAGCATTCAGCAAGCAGACAAAACAGTAAGCGTGGTAAACGTATCTCAAAGTTTAGAGAGAGATCCAAACTATATCCAAATTACCGAATTAGATATCTTAAGAAAAATTGACAAATTACAAAATAGAAAATCAAAAGGACTTGATGAGATTCCAAGTGACGCAATTAAATTAGGAATAAATGCGATAGTACCTTACTTCAGAACATTATTTACAGCAATATTAAATAACATATATTTTTGACGACTGGACTAAAGCGATAGTGATACCGATACACAAGGGAGGGTCTAAAACGTTAGTAGATAACTATAGGCCCATTAGTTTAACCTCCCAAGTATGTAAATTGATGGAGAAAGTTATAGCGGATTATATTCGAGTATTTTGGAAAGAAAACGACTGGCTCTGTAAGAGGCAGCACGGATTCAGACCGGGCTACTCATGCGAAACGCAACTCCTCGGACTAGTTCAAGATATAGCCGAATCTATGGATATACGGGAGGAAGTGGACGCGGTGGTAATTGATTTTGCAAAAGCCTTCGATAAGGTCCTACATAACCTACTTTTAGAGACGGTACGTGAGTTAAACGTTGACCATCGTGTAGTATGCTGGATAGGAATCTCTTTGAAAAACAGAACACAGAGAGTCAGAATAGGCGACGTTTACTCAAAATAGATAGAAATCACCTCGGGCATCCCCCATGGTAGCGTTCTCGGGCCATTGCTATTCCTGATTTATATTAACGATCTACCTAATAACATGAAATCAGAAGTCAGACTGTTTGCTGATGACTATATTATATAGACGCGTAAGTGAAAGACGTGACCGCGAAATATTGCAAAGTGATTTAAAACAGCTAGCCGAGTGGACTAAAGTAAATGGCATGGCGATCAATGTAAGCAAATGTAAACATATTAACTTTTCCAGAAGAAAGTTGCCCGAAATAAATAATTACACACTGAACAACGAAATCATTCCCACCGTACCCGAATGTAAATATCTGGGTGTGAATTTAACCGAAAACCTTAAATGGGGACGTCACATCGAGGATATTACCAATAAAGCGTATAGAAATCTCCACTTTGTTATGAGAAACCTAAAACGGAGTGGAAGTGGACTCAGAGAAAGGGCGTATAAAGCCCTGGTTAGGCCGATAGTTGAATATGCGACCAGTGTTTGGGACCCACACGAAGTGGGTCTAAATAATAAACTCGAAGGCGTGCAAAGAAAAGGCGGCTAGATACGTAACCGGAAAAGCACAAGGAGGACGAAAGTGTTAGTAAAATGTTAGAGCAGCTACGATGGGAATCGTTATCGTCAAGACGGATGATATCTAGGTTATCCGGAGTATATAACGCGTGGAATTCCAAAGATGGATGGGACGAACTACTAGGGAGGTTCTATTCGCCGAACTATAGAGGGCGCGGCGATCACATTTTAAAAATAAAGTATGTTGTACTAATTGGGCCTATTGCCACTGTATAGATGTGAACTGTCCACGGGAGGTTTTTGGAGGGGTTTCCCTCCCGTCCTTGGGGGAATGCCGGACAGATTGTACTGTTATATCCCCCTCAACCGTTGCCACGTGGTATTAATACCAACTTGCAGCGTTTTTAATAAATAAATAAAAAAGTAACTTTGATTCTGATTTTGATGGCTATATTTCGAAATAAAGGGTAAAATTGTTCAGAGGTAAATTGGTGGCTGAGTAAATAGAAGAAAACAACAAAGGCCTACTATCCAATACGCAAGGCGTAATTAATACGTTGGTCGGGCGAGGAATGCCGAAAAAACAATCTTAAATTTTAATTTTAATCTTAACGTAAAAATATCTGTATACAATGGTACATTAAAATAGATTTCCTCTCACTCTACAGATGCTTTAAGATTTTATTAATACACTTCGAACGCTCCAATTTTGATCAATAAACTGTTCTGGCCATTCAAATAAGGAAGAAAATATTATAATAAATGAACAAACCTGAATCGGGAACCCGGAAGACAATCTTTTGACTATCCTTCTTTGGACACAGATTCGGTATCACACCCAGAAGAGTCATCCAAAAGGAGAGAATTTACTTCCTCAAGACTAGAAAATAGAAAAAAGCGAAATAGAAATAATTCATTAAACCTCAAAAACAGATAAGTCTTAACTGAAATAATGTTATAAAAATACTATAGTTTGCTTATTTAATTTAATGTAATTTATTTTTTCGGAAGCAATTTAAAAATTGAATCGAAACGGTGATGCGATGAAAAATGAACAAAATAAAATACTAACCTTAATTGATCATTAATTCATATTTCTATTCAGAACCTACGTAAGAAATACATATGAATGTATCTACTAAATGATATAATGATCAATGATCATTTCCGTTGAAGACAAAATCCTGTGATATATTCGAGATTTCTAAAAGAAAGCAATTAAGGATTCGACGGTAAGAATGAAAACATAAATACTCGGAGATAATCATTAATACCTAATAAAACCTAAAATTCAAGATGAGTTGGGAAGGCAAAATAGGATCTAATATTGAAAGGAAGGTTTAAAGAAAACAATTAAATAAAAGATGTCTGATAGGAAAATAAAAATTTCAATTCAAATATAAACCTCGATAATGGGACATCCGTAGACGATATACAAGTAGTCCCGAAATAATTTCCAAAAATATTACTTTTATATTTAATTTCGCAAAGCCTTATGAATGTCGAGTCATCCATTGCTGCAATATTTTATGACAAATCAAAAAATAATTTTGTAAATAAAACAAACAAAATCAGAAAAAAGAATAAATATAAATGGTAATCATAATTATACATAAAAACATATAAATGAGCATCGCAGGAAACAACTCTACTTGAACTACTATGTCCCATGGAAGTATACTTTTAATCTACAAAAACCTTCATTACTTATTTACGAGTAAGTATCTTAAGTCTTATATTGAAGCAGGTGACTTCCAAATAACTAACTGCTGAAGCATATTGTAAAATTAGAATAGAATTCCTTGTAAATTACAGAAGAATTAAGATTTCTTTTTATTTTCAGCATTGCTTTTGTTTTATAAACTGCTTTTATTACATTTCTATCTATTTAAAATAGAATTTCATTGGATAAAGTAAACAATGCTGGAAAAGTTAAAATTAAATAACGATACGACTTGGAAATGAAGTGAATTGCTAAAAATAGAATAATATGTTATGCTCGAGTTATGAAACATCAGAAAAATTATTAGAAAGAAAAATCATTATAATGGAACTAAGATGCATCAATCATCTGGAAGACATCGTTTGATAATCGTACGTTGAATGCAAATTCGATTTCACACCCGAAGCACCCCGAAAATCATCCAATTGCGAGAGAATTCACATCCTCAAAAATTGAAAAAGAAGAAGCAAAGTGTAATCAAGTATTTCAGTAAAATATTGTACGATTCATGCACAGACTAAGTACCAATCGCCCAAAGTAGGAACTCCAAATCGAAGTCTTTGGACGAGGTGGAGTAACAAGGCCAAGATACAAAGGAACTATCGCGTAGAGATTCGGTATATTAATGTATTCAAACACAAATACCTTGGTTCCTATTAGTCAAGATCTAAATGAAGGGGTGATTTGAATCTAATGGCAAAATGAAAGTCAACAAAAAGAATTAAAAAAAAGATAACTGATAGGCAAACCAAATGTTGAAATTTAAATATATACCTCATTGATACGTCATCGGTTGATGACCACCAGGTAACCTCGTAACAATATCACAAAATATGAATTAGCTTACTCTAACCCTATATTAATATTTATAAAAAATTTAAAAACTACACTTCTGAATATGTTTTCCCGATGAAAACTACAATAAAATATATTTTAAACGTTAAACTGCGTTGTAAACTAGAGTGATTGATCATTACTCGTAAAATATAATTCAAATGTACTATATGTGGAATATTTAGCTTAATGGTGGTTGAAAATATCCACTTAAATAATCAGGCAATATTAAAATTATTATTGCCATTACATTTCTCGGATTAATTATATTCAACCAAGAGCACGAATGTAATAATTCTTATACTTAAACTAAATTTTAAAATTAAGAATTACAAACAGACTGCTTTATAATTAAGCTAGCCATCCTTCTTTCGAAAAGAAGATTAAAAATATACTAATTCTCCACAAAGGAAAAACAAACCCATTCATTAGTATGGTAATACTGAACCTAATTTTAAAAGAACTTTTAGGAGAATGAAAATTTTCCATTTCAGAGATGGATGATAAAAGAATGAAGAACGGGTAGGCCATTTTGAATGGCCAAATGAATCTTCAGATGATTTTATTTCGGTAGATAATATTACTAAGGGACCTCTAAAAATTACGAAATAATTGCTTGAGGTACACAGTTCCGCTGTTATATATTGAGTTTCCGAAATTCAGAAATCACAACTCTCAACGATTTTTGGAGACAAAAACTTCGTGTCTCAATATTAAAAGTAAGATTGTCGAAAATAAGAGATCGTCGAGTGATGGAATGTGAAAAACGTGGCACTGAAATCAAGTCCATGAAAAAGAAAGGTTATATTGAGAAGCAGTTGACTGTCAAGGCCGTAGCACATCATTCACAAAATGATTTAGCATAACGATCGAAATGATATTTTACGCCTAAACACAAAAATTACATCTTTGGAACTAAATATAGAGTAATTTATCATGATGCAAATACTTACCAAATAAATGAGATCCCATACAAAGTCCACGACAATCTTGACGTCGGGAAATACCCACTAATTTACATAATATACAGTTCTCGAATGAAATTCATCAAATTGTAATAACGTAACACCTTGAAAATTCCTCGTATACACTCCATTACAAAGCCATCATTATATTTGCATTAATGCTACATTTTCAGCCCGAAAAGGCAGTAATATTTTATTTTTTCTAACGCATGGAAAACTTAAATTAAAAGGCATAGTGTCTGTGTTTTTAATTAAAACTTTTCTCTCTCTCGAATGTTGGTTCCTTTTGTAGAGACCAAGATTCGATCGAGAGCATTCTTATTAACGTTTCTTCGTGGTGGTCGTAAAGGCAACATTAAACAACTGACGTCACTTACTTAGTAAAATGAGAGAATGCAAAGTGACACGTTTCACAAATTGTAATGATTAGTTTAGTGTCTTCATGTTCAAGATTAGAGGAGAAGCTTTATTTACATAATTATTTACGTATCTATCACAGTAACAGCGACACTCACACTCAGTCGCTAAAATATACGTACACTGTTTGTCTTTTATTGGCTTACTTTTTTTAATTACTAAATTAAATAAATATCAAGGTCATACGAAATCGAGAAAGCATTAGAAGATGAAAACTTTAACTCAGAATATTTAATTTTTGTCCGATAATTCTAATTTCCGTTTCATAATGCTAGAAGTATGATGCAATTATAAAAATATAGTCATATTTCATGATTAGAAAAACATTGTACTCGTGAGTAACGCTATAGCTAATTCAACGCTATTACGTTTTATTTGCAAGTATTTAGGCCAAATAAATAAAGTTAATTACGTAGTAATGTTTTGAGATTTAGCATATGTGGTCACGAAAAATTAAATCGCTGGTTCCATCTTAACGTCTTGTATAACTTCTTGTTAACCATCAATAACGATGGTTTACTTTCTTTTGAAACCTATTTTTCTGTGGCAGGAAATTAAAGTGAAAACTGTTGCCATAAATTTATTGATATTTAGCAGACACGACGAGTTCAAAGAAAAGTCCGCTGGGAGATTAACGTTAAGATTATTCTGTGAATTTCCAGTCGAGAATCAATGTTCAGTTCAGTTACTTTACAGTATAAGATTCGTGATTTTAATGTGAAATTAGGAATTTTTTAAATTCATATTTCAGTATCCTATATTCCTATTTCGTCTATTTTTATTTAAGATAATGTTTTTTTATGTTAAAGATTAATTTAATGGATGAATCCATATCATTTGGGCATTGTGCACGCAGCTTTTTCAAACGCAGAAACAGTATCGCCGCAGTAATATAAATGCAGGTAACA
This sequence comes from Sympetrum striolatum, assembly GCA_947579665.1. NCBI lineage: Eukaryota > Metazoa > Arthropoda > Insecta > Odonata > Libellulidae > Sympetrum > Sympetrum striolatum. The sequence continues at coordinate 10,671,580 of OX388350.1, forward strand.
TTAGTTTGATGCGATTTCACTTTCATTTCGTCCGTTTTAACTCTAGTATCAACTTTATTTTCCCTATTTATCCAGATTAGCAAGGGAGGGTCCCAGCGAGGGAGGACCCCGCCGTGGGAGGACCCCGGCGAGGGAGGATCCCTGCGAGGGAGGCTCCCAGCGATAGAGGGTCCCGGCGAAGGAGGACCCCTATGAGGGAGGTTCCCAACGAGGGAGGGTCCCAGCGAGAGAGGTTCCCAGCGATGGAGGACCCAGGCGAGGGAGGGTCTTAGCGGGGGAGGGTCCTGCGATAGAGGGTCCTGGCGAGCGAAGGCCTAGGCAACGGAGGACCCAGGCGAGAGAGGACCCCAGCAGGGAAGTCCCAGACTCTGGATTTCCACTGCTTTTGGAAATTCTGATGAATAGAAATTAATGACTTTAGGAAACCAACTTGAATTTTTTCTACTGGCATTGCAGATGGCATTGCAGATGGCATTTCTTAAATAATTTAGCGAAGAATTAAGAGTATTTAGTTGAGATGAAAGGATCACAAATGCATAGAATTACTTGAAATAGAGTTGGTAATATAGTGAAAGATTAATTCATGCAGTAGAGAAATTCAGATGGAATGACTGTGTGAAAACAAGTCTCCCAACATGGAATGCGGCTCTGAAAGACATACTGGATTCATAGGATATTATAGGTATATGGTGACTTGACCAATAAGATATCGAACATTTTCTCTTGCCTTAAACATGACTGGGACTGGTGTAGTTTGTGACAAGAACAGCAGTGATACAATCAGAAGAAGAAGAAATCATATTGAAACTCATTTTACTGACACATTCCGAAATTAAACAGATAATTTGCTCTGTTAGGAATCAAGTAAGGATGGATGAAATATTTTCCATGAGAGAATTTTCCATGACACCAGCATATAATTTATCAAATTTAGACAATGAATTTAGGTATGAGGAGGGTTACTAGTTCTGTAAATTCAACATGCAAGAGTTTAAAGAATTTTTCCTTGAAAAACCAAGCCAAAGTTACTTGAGCCTCTTTTGCAAGCATTGCTAAAGGTATAGTAGATATGAAGGTGTAAATTCTTTAAATAAAAATTAAACACAAGCCTTAGCATCTTCTGATGAAAGTGGGGACAGCCGTGCTTTAGAATACTTGCATAACATTGCTATGTACATTCCTCCCTTGTGCTGGCAAATATGGAAAGGCAATTAAGGTTTACAGATTAGTACTCCATAAACAGCAGGAGGCATTAGGGTATAAATATCCTGATACATTGAGGACAGTGGACAGTGCTGCTTCAGCACTGCATTCCAAATGCCAATATGTGGAAGCAATATCTTTGTATTGAGAGGTTCATCTTTTGAGAAAAACTTTGTTGATAGAAAATCATCCTGATGTTTTGAATACTCTTAATTGCATTGCCAGTACCTTTGCTGACCATGGGGTACAGAGAAAAGCTTATTCTTTATATGAAAAAATACTCAGTAAGCAGATATTCAAGCATGGAGATTAACATCCTGACACTTAAAACTTTGACACTGACATTTTTAATCAAGTGATTCTGTGCCAAAGACAAGGATCAAAAAGAAAAGTACTGGGTGTAAGAAGTATTTTAAGGGGTATTGGAAGAGATTATATTTCTTAGTTTTTTATGTTAATTATTACTTATTTGCCAAGCAATACTACATCTGGTCAGAAAGTAAAAATCTGGGTATGAGTCAAAGACATGCATTCTTAAAGAAAAAGCATGACCTATTATAAGCTAATAATAAACAGTAAATATTACAGTATAAATTGAATGATGAAAAATATCTTCCCTTAAACTTTAGTAAAAAGGATACTTCAATTAGTTAATTTATCCCAAAGAGATTGTAAATATTAAACTTTATGTCTGTTATTACATTGTGATTCTCTGAGGTGACTAGATTTATTATTACATTATCACCTGATTTTATCATATAGCAGCTATTGATTTTGGGCAAAAAAAATTAATGGAGGGGAACCTTTGAATTTAGCATTTTGTAAGAATCTTTAAAACTACAATTATTATTTGGTAATTTTATGAATTGCCTGAGTGAGGTAAAGTTTATTTTTAAATATGATTGTTGAATAATTCAGTAAATCCTTAGCATTTTTCTTTGATATTCATCATCATTCAAGATAAAGTTACAATTCTTTGTAAATAATTAACACTGAACATTTAATGAAATCCTGAAGTAACGTAGAACATTACATTTTTTTAATTTTTAATTGAAATTATTAAAGCTGGTAAAGGATGTCAACATATCAGTGTATGTCCTTAATGTAACAATCAGTTGTAATTTATTATCTTTCAATAAATTTTACCTTGAATATCTTGTCATTTATGGTTTCTGAATAAGTGACTATTCAGATCCCATGAGTCAATTGACATTAAATCTAAACAAAATTCTTTTGTTACTTTTTCAAAACTTCTCTTACTGAACCACCAATTTCATATGATGAGTGTATTGTAAACCATAACTGACTATGAATAAAATTATTGCAGAAATTGTTATGTTTTGTATTAAGTGGACTAACATCATAACATTTTGTGCTACATAAACAGGGAAATTAACTTAAGCATTTGGTATCTTTGAAATCCCATATTTCTGTTATGCATATTAAAAAACATTTTTGCAGGTGAGTCATTTTGAGGAGCACCTGAAATCTCATGGGAAACTTCAAAGATGGTTTTTGTAGGGTAAGGAAGGGAACAAATTCTGCTCTCCAAAATAAAAGTCAATTACCAAATTGCTATTCAAGATATTGACCTGAAACCAACTATAAATGAAAACTTAAACGTTTACCTCTATTTTTTGTGATATGTTCTTTGTCACGTGACAGTTTTACGAGAGACACAAATCTGGCTGCATGAACAGATTTCTTTGAGATTACACTCCACTTAAAAAAATTTTCCACAAATTTTCGGTTTTTCTAAACTAAATAGCTTATAATTTTTATTCATTCTAATGATGCAGAGAGCAACTGAGGGAAAAACTAAAATATTATACTGGTAGAGAGTATAAGCAGTTTAAAAAATGCTCATTGGGATATAGTTCTTATATTTGATAAAGTATACATGACAAAAAATACAAAAAATGCATATGAGACCATACGCATATAATTTAAGGTGTTTAAAAAAATAATGGAAATTTTTTTTTGGGAGAGAATTTTGTTTGTCTATAACAATTTTCTCCCTTTAAAAGTTGTTCCTATTAGATATTATACACTAATTCCAGCATTTTTTTCCCTGAAATACTTCTGGAACTCATTCTTTGAGGTAGCTTTTAGCTCTCTCAGCAATTCTTTTTAATCTCATCTATGGTTGTAAAAAGAGGTTTCTTTAAGGTTCTCTTTATATTTGCAAACAGAAAGAGTCACTCAGCCTAGTCTCGCAAGTCTGTAGAGTGGGGGATCATTAGTGCAAATATTGGTTTAAAAATCATGAGCAAGCAATAATGTGTGAGCAGGTGTATTATCATGCTGCAAAAACCATGAATTGTTTCTACACAAATGTAGTTTTTTATTGGATCACTTGACAAAAAGGACATTAAACTTATAATTAGTACTACTCATTCACTGTTTGATCACTTAAAATCAATTTCTTCACTTTTATCGTGATTTTTCCACATTTTCATCGGTTTGTGATGTGCTGGGACATTAAGAGCACTTATCTTAAATTTCTTCACGGGCATCTTAGAAAAGCTTATACCACTTTAAAACCCTTGTTTTACTCATTTCAGACTCTTCAAAGGAATATTTAACGTTTTTAAAATGTTGTTGCCCTTCATTTAATTTACATAGCAAAATTGAATACAAAGAGCATATTAATTCTTTTTGACTGCTGAAAATAGACTAGACATTGGCTAACAGAATACAAAAACGTTTTAAACAAGTATTCCAACACAACATCCAAACAAATCATGCAAATCAGACTAATATAACATGCATAATTACTAAATCCCCATTATTTTTTAACACACTTCGTATAACATTATATAGAAATAAGCTTTTATAAGATGAAGTGTGCAATAATGCTGGATGTAATAGTATGTTTGATGACTTTTGAGGTGTTAAGGGGGACTCAAGAAATATCTAAGAAACCCAAGTATTATCAGATAGAATTTAAAATGAAAATACAATACAGAAACAGATCATTAAATGACAATATTCTGCTTCTTCAACGTGAAATCATTTTCACTTAAAGCCATATTTGAAATAAACCTGCTCTCATGGATGTAGTCTCCGATGATTATTAAGATATGGTGATGAATTTCAATCCATGGAGTGTTACCAAGGAGACTAGGTTAGTCCCTGGAAATTTCTATGTAAATATTTTGGGATGAATATAAACAGACTGAAAAACACAAAGACTGTCAACAGTTACAACGGCGGAAGAGGAAGGCGATTCCCAATGGCAAATATTTGATATAATTGAAACCCTTTAGTGTCTGTTCTGGCATCCAGCGACTGGTGGTCAGCGTCTGTTCACCTAGTTGGTGCGGCTGTGACACATGTCTTGATCTTAACAATCAAGTCAGTAATAACCGTGATCTTATTTAAAAATCACCACAACCACTCTCAACTTGAAGCAATCATGATGGAACAGAAGGATTGTAATCTGCTACCCCAGGCCCCAGTCAACGTACTAGACTTTCCTGGTCATCGGAGTCTGGGGGACCAGGAACGTCATGAGGAGAGGAGTCAGAGCTTATCAAAATCTCTACAAAAACACTACATTGGCACACTCAGCACAAATACCCTTGTCAAAATTGGAAAACTTAAGCAACTCACAAATACGCTGGAAAAATTTCTTATCAAAATTCTCGCAATTCAAGAGACGTGCTTCACAGATGAAAACCATTTCAATACAGAAAATTATAGAATGTATAAAGGTAAGCCTGCTGTCAAAAGAGGCACACCGATATTCTTTGGCACAGGATTTGCAGTGCGCAAATCTGTTTTAGATAATATCATAGACTTTAACTCAATATCAGAACGCATCTCTACACTCTCTTTCAAATCTGGAAACAAGGGATATACAATTATCAATGCACACGCGCCTACAAACAAACACAACAGGAAGAAGCCACAAGAAGTCGAAGACTTCTGGGAGGATATGGAAGAAGTAACCAATAAAATACCAGGAAGACATGTGAAAATTTTAATGGGAGACTTTAACGCACAACTAGGTAAGGAGAGGAAATACAGACGGTTCACGGGCCTGCATTCTGCACACAATTGTACGAACAAAAATGGGGAATGCCTCTTAAAATACTGTCAAAATTTTAATCTTAAAGTTATGTCGACGCAATTTCAAAAGCCAAGACGAAAACTCACAACATGGAAAGCCCCCAACAATATTTGGAGAGAATTCCAGATAGATCATGTAGCGATTTCGAACCAAAATACAAGAGAAATTTTGAATGTACAATCACGTAAAGGATTCTTCGAATCTGACCATCACTTATTACAAGTAAAGATTAGGCCAATCCCAAGACAGAAGATAATGGCACAAAGAAAAATAATTAAACCTTATCCGGAATACATAAAGATAAACAAGGACAAATTTATCGAAGAAATTAATAATGACTCAATAGAAAACTGGGCAGATCTAGCGAACACAAATCAGAAGGCAATGCGTTGGGGACAACCTCCTAGAAAACGAAAACATAAGTGGTGGAACACAGCATGCGATCAGGCAATTGAAAGAAGAATACAGGCATGGTTAAAGTTCAGTAGTAACAGAACATCAGAAACATGGCAAGAATTCCACAAAGTTCAGAGTTAAATCAATAGTTAAAGTTTTCACCATTAGAATAGATAGTGCAGATGAACCCGATAGATAGGAGAACAATATTTTAAAGCGTCATTAGCAACCTAACCTTATTTATAGCAACGTATACTTCTAATATTGGAATTTTTTTTAATGAGTAGAAACATAGATACTATTAACGGAAATGCTTCTACTAGGCATTTAATAAGTGTTTATTATGTAAGTAGCATATGACGGAGCCCTTGTACGACCGCCAGTCTTATCATACAATGTAATAATAATAATAATGCCGTCATTTATTATTTAAGGGCAAATTTTAGCCAATGAAGGCAATTCCTCCAATTAACCCCTTTTTATTAATGTATTCCTTTTTTTGCATTTTTATTAATCTCTCTCTCTCTCTCTCACACACACACACTCACACACACACACACAAACTACATACACAGACGACCATTCCCTAACCGGAAAAATCCGATTAGCCGGGATTCGCGAATTTTCTGAAGAAGTAAAATAAATGTTCTGTTTCTACGTTTGGGCCGGGCTCAAGAATTTTTTCCTACGTTCGGGCCGGGCCGGGCTCGGGCTCGAAAAGGTTTTCCTACCTTCGGGCCGGGCCGGGCTCGGGCTCAACAACGGACGGGCTGGGCCGGGCTTGGGTTGAAATTTTTGGCCCATGCAGACCTCTAACACCAACACGGTCACCAACCTGCAAAAAAGGAAAGATATTATTAATATTCCATTAACTTGATGAATACACATTCTGAGAAAGAGAAAGCAGATAAGCATACCCTTAGAGTGCCAAGATTTGTTCCATATCGTCTCCTGTAAATATTTCCATATTCATAGAGATGGTAGTCATACAGCATAATTGTCCCACATCTGAAAATAAAGCTGAATTACTCATTTTTTCTTATAATTTTCTGAAGAATACATTCCAAAAATCCTAGCTTCTTTGCATAACTAAAACTAAAGCTTTTCTACCAATGGTAAGAAATGCCATGAATTTTATTCAGGCAGAAACCTGATTTTTCAAACAAAAGTGGGCAACAGGAGATGCATCTGGCCATAAATATTAGAACTACAATCAAACTTCTTCATCAACAGTAATATTCAGCAGATATTGTAACTGACAAGAATGTGCATGAAGAAATTCTTATTATTTCAATTATTTCATAAACTACTTTAGAGCATTCTCTTTCCTATCGTGTTTCATATAAAAGTAAGGGGTTTACTGGTTAAATGACAATGTATCGAATCTGATTGGGAGATACTGGAATTCAAAAAAATCTGCGCAGTTTTTTAATCATATTAAAAGAGTACATGAAGTTCATTTAAGAAATTTCCTCATATTTCCAAACATATAACAAATAAATGGATTTAAAATTAAATGATTAAATACTCACACCAACCAGTCAAGATAGTCCATCCCTGTAGTAGTGTATTTTGAAACTCCAATTCCAAGAGAATCTTTGTATTAGATGATAATCCTATCAATTCTCACTTCAAACATTTCATCATCATTCAAGGGACGATTTGTGAGAACTCCACCAAAAGTCTCTTCATCCAACTCACTAATTCCAAGGAATAAAATAAGTGATCAACAAAGTAAGTATTCAAGGTTTACTAATTGTCAATAGTTCATTAATTTAGCAGAATTAAGTCTCTGCAATCAACAATTATTAGGCCTACTTGTTTTTTTATCAAAATTATCATTATTTTTAGATAAATTGATTCATTACAAATGTATCTAACATGTCTTATAAGATACATTTATGTATTCAAAATATATAAATGTATGACCAAATTTCATAATAGCAGCTAAAGTCATCTATAATTAATATCAAACATCAATGTTAATAATCACTACTTGTCGGCAGATAACTATGATTAGAATATCAATCATAAAAAAAATCTAAATATCTTACCTCTCTTAGCAATTATGTAAAAAAAAACTAAATTACAAAGTCACCCCAAAAATTGTTGGGTTAACTTACTTAATTCTCGTTGCAGTGATCCCGTCTGCACTAACAACGACATTTTTTGCTCCTTTGTGGAAAAATCGCAGTTTCTTATCACTTGGCTGCACTTGGTGGGAGGAAGTTCTCCTCCACAGCCCTCTGACCACAAACACCGTTCGTGGTCAGAGGGCAATGCCATCTTTGATGGACCCTCCTCCATCATAGCCCTTGGAAATGATGGGGAGATTATGCTGCCGTGGTAGCTTAGTGGTTAGAGCAACCTACCTGCAATTGGGAGACCCGGGTTCGATCCCTAGCTACGATTTACGGCAGATTTTATCTCCTTCACTTCCATTGTGCATGTATTATAATGTTTTCAATAAGCTCCAGAGCAATGCAGTGATCGCACTAGAAACAATTTTCAATTAACCATAATAACTCCCCTCCAACATTACTTCTGACTGCACAAGTACAACTTAATATTGTTTTTTACATTATGAATCCAGCAATAATAATAATTTCATTTTTATTCAATGGGTCTATTTTAGTCACGGATGAGCATAGGAAAACTTTATGCTTTGCCAGTGCATACTTAGATGAAAGAGGAGATCAATCAATCAATCTCGCCTAATGAAGACCCCTAATAATAATAATAATAATACTGTGCATAAACACTTCTTCAGTTCTCAACTCGAATAAAATTTTAGAGAAATCCAATGTTTCATTCACAACCACTGTGGCCATTTTTTTGATCCTTAAAAATAACTACTGAGATTGTAGCTAAAATAGCAGAATCCTCTAAACTATTAACCCATTTGGAAACCCAAGAAGTGTTCCTGCAAGGATTACCATTCTCACGATAAGATTTTTTAATCACATGCAATAATCAATATTCAAATATGAGACCTTGGAATTGCAAGGCTAGCTCACTACACCACCGAGGCCAGAAATATTGCATTATGTGATTGCACATAAATAGCAGCATTTTGAGAGAAGCATATTGGACTTAAGTTAACAACTAAAAAAGTTAAAAGTTAGCTAAGTTATCAACTATAAAATGGAAAAGTAGACAGGATACTTTAATTTATACTAAATCACAAAATAATACATACACACAACCAGGTGGGGATGGTTTAGAATGAAAATAAAATACTGATACTAAAAGAAAACAGCTAATACTTTGATCCTACAGAAAAAAATGGGTGTGAAATCATAATGAAGATATGAAATGCATCAAGAAATAGCAAATCTGTAACCTCTGGGAAAAGGATGAAAGTTGATTTTGCACATTAACTGATGCACCATACAAATCAGTGGAAAACAAAGAAAAGGGTGAAAGGTGATTTTGCAAGTCATACACTTAGAAAACTTCCTGGATAGTTAAGGATTCATTCATTCATCATTGCTTCATTGGTCACAAGAAATTCTACTCAGTTTCCAGTGGATCAATATGAGTGAAAAAATCTCACTGCTATGAAATACAGTTTTAAATCTTTAGAATATGAAATATTAAATACCAGGTAAGTATAAAAATAGATAACATATATTCGAAACGCTTACAGCATCCAATCATGGTAGTCAATGTTAACAGGATCATAATAGGTCACACCAATGCTAATAGTAGTATCTACTTGATGGTGGTTTTAGTGATCCTAACTTCAAGCAGTTCATCGTCATTCAGAGGACGATTTGTTAAGACACCACCATAACCCTCAAAGTCCAGTTCACTATGTTATACCAACATGAAATAGAAAGAAAAAGTTTTATAACATAAATTCATAAGGGGTCATCCTGAAATTAAATCACAGTTTATGGGATAGCAAAATCCCCCCTTCTGTTGCCACGTGTTACGTGAAGCTTCAATCCACCTCCATCTGTCACAAAGCTGTTACATGGTTTTAAGGCTTTAGTTTTAAGCTTTTAAATAAAGTAACTGCCATAACATCCCTTTTGTGTCATAAGAGTTCTGTAGCAAAATCTAAATGGGAAAGGTTCGTTTACAAATGGTATTCATTCCTTAGATAAAGTTTCATATAATTTTTTTTCATTTTCTTGTTAATTAAAATATGGTAAAATAAATGACCTCATCAATCTATACCTAATCAATATAGTTTTCATGAGTAGTCAGTGCATCAACTCCCACACCACTCTAATTGGCTTTTCTAAACTTGGACCCGCTACCTCTTGATTCGGGTATTTTCCCAATTGTTTTGATACATCATCACCCCCACCGGCAATCAAACCCAGGACCAAACAAGTTACCCACATGGCCACCCGGGGGAAAAATTATAGTACAACTACATACTTATTATGAATACTGATATGTATTAAGTAACTTACAGTATAAATATTTAAAACCTACAAATTTAGCAGTCATTTACTAGTAAATTAAATTTATATACTCATTCAATTTGTCTGGGAATTTATGTTCATGAATTATAAAAGTGATAATACTAAACTTTATGTATGTACTGTGTCAGGCCACTTAAGGTCAAAACCCACATAATGAGTAAACATCTACACTTGGTCACACTGAGCATATATAACAAAAAGAAGCACATATTACAGCGATAGAAAAAGAATATCAACATTATATCATGTTATCTCAGCTGCAAAGATATTGCAATAGGGCTATGCTAATCTCATAAACTTATCCTTATTATAGTAGGAACAGATAATGAATTTATTAACTAGATATGTATTTGCATTTTGTTTGTGAAAATGACTGATATTTTTAAGAACTATATCACAAACTGAGTGAAAATCTAGTGTCTAATGTTGGATTTTTCTATTTGATAAAAATTATTCACAAAGTGGGAAATTTATAATTTTCTAAAAATAAAAATGTAAGTTAGGTTCACAAATGGATATGAAAAATTCCTAGCCAATTCTCATAAAAACTGCAGGGAAAAACTAATTGCTTTTCTTTTAAGATAAAGGTATCTTTAAGATTCAGGAGTATGCAAAACTATTTGCCTTACTTGCATACCAACATTTTGTGAGTTTTTTAACTTTTTCCTTGAGTTATAAGTTAATTTAGATCTTTAATATTTTGAAAATTTTGAGATTTAAATATTATTTAAAGCATGCCGATCTACACAAAAAATAACATAAATAAATATTTTATATATTTCATTGAGACTTAGAATTGTAAGACTCACTTAATCCTTCTTGCAGTTTTTCTATCTTGACTCACTACAATATATTTAGCTCCACTTTTATAAAATCGGAGCTCTTCATGAGGCTGTGAGGCTTCTAAGTGCTGTGAAGTTACTGCAGAATTTCCAACCGAAATGTAAATAAGGATTAGTGATCAATAGAATAAATATAGAAGGTAAAAATATAAAAAGCAATAAAGATATATTTTTTATATATAGTACCTTTCTTCTTTATTTAACAATTAAAAACAACTATTTTAAATGAATAAGATGATTGCTAAATTAAAAATCAAAATTGTCGAGTACATATATGAGCTAGCTGTAAGGTTGTATACAATGAAAACATTGTACTCCAAATCTATTTGCACCTTTGACTAATTTTAATGATACATCATTTACCTACGTTACAACTTAACTTACCTATACTCTTCAAAGATGTACGAACATGAATAACATGCTTCCACACTCGGTGGCATTATACTCGACCTCAGGCTCATCATGAATATCCTCTAATACGTCGTACATCTAATATGTGATTACATTTTCTTCTCCTTCCGAATTGTCACTTCCCATGAAAAGACTTTTTTTGACTGTTGATATCTCGGCTGATTCGCAACTTATCTCGTCACCCCAGAAGAATTGACTGGAGCAAGAAAAAATGACAGGAAAGAGCACTACGGTATACAAACTTTTCATTTTGGATTTTGGTAATAAACGCCGGGGAGGATTACGGGGAAGAAGACGCAAGAAGACTGAAGCTAGTACTAAAAGGAAAGCTTTTGGTTTTGCTTGTGACAAAAGGGCTGAGGAAAGGACTACATTATTCCTTTTGAACTATTTATTTATCTTGATCTAACCGGTCATTAGTACATAGGAAGATCTCGAGCTTGCATACCCCTCAGGCAGACGTGACCCTATATCATCTTGCGGTCGCAATCCGAGTAGTTGACGTAGGAAGGTTTTCCTTGAAAACTCGTTGCTCATTAACGCAGTAATTACTTACACGACAGTCAAATTGTCTTGAAATATTAGGAAAATGGAATATTTCTTCCTTTTTCCGCGAATTTCATAGTGCCAAAGAAAACAGAATTCACGCGAAATTCGGTAATCATTCCTTAGCAGGCCATTAATATTGTCATATAAGAGCCATGTATAATCACTTCACTAGCAGTCAAGGAATGCAATTAAAATATTCGAGGAAAATGTAGCGAGGGAAGAAAAGAATATTTGGGGTTAGTAATCTCTTGGAGCCTCAAGCGGGATATATAATTCAGAAATAGCACAAGAACTTGCAGAATACAATTATCTAATGGGGACCCGCTTCTTCCAAGCGGAAGTTTTGATCGGTGCATTTTTTGTGTTCTTTTTATTTTCAAAAGTAGACGAGCTTACTCCCATTGAGTATAGCCGCAGGCGAGTCGGAGACTGTGGCGCCGAACTTAGGGGAGTGGGTTGGGGGCACAAAAATTCGAGAGAACTATTAAAATATCCATTTTTTTAACCGGATTTCTCTTACTCACCGCAGCCTTACCAAAGTTCAGCCAAGAACATAAGTGTTAGATAAATCGCATTTTCTAAGATAAATTAATCCCAAATGTTTTTCCGTATTTTGAGTCTGCTGAGTCATGGATGGTATTTTTCTTGAGAATCAGAAATTGATCAATGATTTCAACCCAAATAAATGCATCGCAACGAATGAGAAATCGGGATCGAGACCAATTAAAGGTGATATACATTTTACAATACTTCGTAGACCCTATTGGGATTCAAAATAAGACCACTTACGCCAAAGGCAAATGAGTTCTCTGTTTGGCTATTCATAGGTCAAGTGAATGAATTAATGATGCATTTGACTTTTTGGGCACTAGTGATTAAGATAGATCTATTATACAATACTTAAAATTGAGGAATACAACCTTAGAAAATCTAAATAACTTCTCTTCGTTGAAAGCTGTCTTCTTCAACATAACTTATGAATAAAGTGTGACATGAAGTTTGATTTATTCAATAAATAAAATAATCAACATTAAGTAATAGAGAAGATGAAGAGGGTTTTTTGTTCTGAAGCTGAAAACCACTTGAGGTGTGGTAGTTCAGGGGTTGGAGCATCTACCCCAAAACTGTAACACCTGGATTACGGAATGCTTTCAGTCCAAGTCATATTGACTATTTTCTCTCGCTTTTATCAATTTTGGTTGGGTACTGGTAGGTAGGTAGTTAATGTACAGTCCCTTACAAAAAAAAGTCACCACTTGCAGGGGCAACTCGTCAAACAGACACTGCGTTTCGGGTGAGCGAGCCTACAGAAAAGAGAGAGAGAATATAACGATGGAGGACATAGTATGCTATGCAGATCCACGTTGAGCGTTAGGAAGGATTTGTTTTCGTTATTGTTATTAACATCACTTACTCAAATCGACTTTGAATGGTATTAGCATGACAGAGTATATTATAGCGAAACGTAGGTCGGAATACGTTAATTCGGTGATTTCTTTGATATTGTTTTATTAAAGATATTTTCCGCTCTAGTATTGCCATTTTGGATAGATTCTAAGCTGATAAATTCAGAAAAGAGATATTCCGCAGTTTGTGTTCACAAGACGCTGAAATCTGACTTTAGAACATGAATTTTCGACGATTTTTGAGTAAAACCCTAGATATTTTCTTAAATGGATCGGAAATGTGGTCAAACCTTTTCAAGTTAAATATAAACCGAACAGACGCATTCTGGGCACGTTGCATCTTAGTAGCTAGTTCTTGCGATAAACCTTGGATTGACAGATGTTTAAGCAAACACCGATATTATTAACAGAGTTACAGAATGGGATCTCAGTATTGTTCAAAATGATTTTTGCATTAATATCTTCAATAATTCGTTTTAATAACATGGGATACCCAATGACAATGGCTTGCAGTTATTTACTGGATTTTTCTTCAAAAAAATTGCCATTGACACATTTGTGAATTTTTTGGAAGCTATGGTTTACGTACTGTACACATTCAGGTAAGCAGGCAACTGTAGAATCGAGATATATCTGCAGGTCATCAGCGTTTAAATGAAGCTAACAGCATTTAATAAAATTTAATTTTTAATTTATATCTACGTCAACAAAATCGAAAGCTTTACTAAAGTCCAGGAAGATCAAGGCTGGTTAGTTACAATTATCCATCGATTTACGAATGTCATCAACAATTTTAACTAAGACTGTGGCGGTGCTCTGCGACTTCCGAAAACCTGATTGTGAGCAGTCAATAATCGAATATTTATGCGGATATTCAGTTATTTGATGATGCGCGAGTTTTTCGAGGACTCTTAATGAAACTGGGAGGAAACTGATGGTTCGAAAATCATCAGAATTATATTCAGAGTTTTCTAAATTGATTCCACTAGCGCGTTTTCATGGCGTAGGATAATTTCCTTAAAAAATAAGATTTGCCATTTCTTTAATAAAGTAAGTAACCATGATTTTTTAAATGGAGTAATATAAAGCTTGAAAAATAGGTTTATAATATGGCGTTACTCTTACTCCATGATCTTGTTCGTATGATTTCAGTATCGGCTTTATAATATCAAATATCTGCTTTTCTAGCAAATTCAAATTTGGCCTTGTAGATAACGACTTCACAACTTCTCGAAGAATTTGCAATGCATAGAACGGAAAAGTAAAGATCAAAAGATCGTCGAAATGAGGCAGCTCGCAAAAACTTGTTTCGAATAAGAAATTGCGGAAAATATGATACGAAGGTTTGCCAATCGACCGCAATAAACGCATCCGTGTATCATAAAACGAGCCCTTCGGCCCATTTCACGCACGACGGTTTCATCCGTACGGGAAACCGCTGCACAGTTTAACACCGTGCCCGTACTATAATTCCGAGAAGGAATTTTAGTCCGGGCGGTCGTCGTGTCACAGCCGTCCTAACGACTGAGGAGGACGGCACCGGGACGGGACCCTTGCGATCGTATATTGGTAGTAGTGCGCGTAGCGAAATGAACGCTTTCACATTGAAACATTTCAGCAGTTGCCGTCCGACATTCCTTGCTGTTTCCCTGTTTCTTTTAACCTTTAAACACCTTCAGTATCATTTATTTTTGTGTCCATATCCGTCATATATATAACGTTGAACATAAATCAATTATCATTTACCGAAAGGTAAGGTTCATACTTACTTTTTGACACACGACCGCTGCCGGGTAAAAACATTTTTGAGTTATGAATGTTTGTAAGATGTTGTAGGTGGGGGGTTTCATTTTACGCCTCACATTTTCCCTATCAGAATTTACAATGTAGAATATTTCTAGATAAAATGTTGGCAAAATCTTACTACAGTGTACTTCTAATTATATATTTTGTTATAAACTGAAGCGATAGACGTAGTGAATGTTGATACCTACTACCTATTTATACTTCTGCCTAGTTTTCTTTTCCACAATCGAGATAATTTTATAAAAGGCATAATAATAATATAATTTCCAACGCATAAAATATATAATTATAATATCCTACGCATATCGACTCCGTCTACGACGGTAAAACATACACAATACTGCTATTTGCTTCCGATTCATAAATTATCGACCGTTATCTCTCCGAATGGCAAGGCTCTTTTGTGTGAAAGCATCGATAGCACGATCTGTGACCATTTCATGACCGCCAGAAATCGACGTGTGTGTTAGGTGACCTTTGGCCAAAATGTACCTGGGGTTTACGCATTTAGCCATAAATATTTCCTTAGATTTGGTGCCATTCATTTCAAATGCATATCAACGAAATGATTAAAAATATATTTAACACGGTTTGACTAATCTCACTTAGAAATATTAGCCAACGGAGAAATCACGCATAGAGCGTCTTATTCATCCGACGTGTTCGGGATTACGCATATTCGAAACAAGATGATCCTTTTAAGTAATCACGGATTTTAGTCAAAAATTCAAATATTAACCTGTATAAACTATACAAACGAATTCGGACCGTAAGGATTAATGGACTGTAAGAATGTGAATGTTTGTCGAATATCCATAACAATGGTTCAAATCCGAACCTCATGGGTTTACAGGTATTCATTAAATCTTCACCCACAACAACAAAAGTATTGCAGAATATTTTCCTGTTTCATAGAAAAAGCGGTTCTTTCCTATTGGTATGTGCTTGAATGAAAATGCTAAATAAAAACAGGATAAAATATTGGGCACATACAACTTCGCCACGTTCACAAGTTTGTTTTCAATCTACACAAGTACAGAATGATCTGTTTCTTCTTTAAAACCCATTACTATTCATTGTTATTTATAATTTAATCCCTCAACGACCGAGGAGATTTATACTGTTCCTATCCCCTAGTTGGAAAATATTTATATGGACTAGTGCGATGTTAAGTTACTCCCAATAAAATATTTAAAACTTAAATATCTCAACTCCGATTTACTTTAAATTTCAAGACTTTTTCTTAAGGCATTGATTGCTTCCTATTTTTATCATGAATTTACCCTACGTAGTTTTCACTATATTACTTTAAACTTTCTTAATTTGACGATTTCATCAAAGTCGGCTCCGATTTTTGTCAAAAAGAAATCATTATGTGTTTAATACCTCCAATTATCTTTCCCTCAGTCAAGTAAATGTAATTTCTGACGAGTCTCTTTTCCTTTTAACCCCTTTAAATATGGCATGGGTCCGACTGCTCGATATACTTCGCTCTTCTTTCTCTCTCGTGACAAATCATCATCAAAAGTGTTCACAGAACACTTATAAGGACCTAATTTTGGGGCAGTCAAAAGCAGATTTGTTCTTTCTTCTCTAACATTCACAATCAGCTGCGTCTTGTCGTTCGAGGCCTGAGCGGAGATCCTTTGGCTCCACAAATAAACAGTAACCAAGAATAAAACATCGAAACCTCATCAATCATCCTACAATCGAGGAATAGGGCCAAATTCCAAATCCTTTGGTGGAAACCTATACACAAAGCGTTGACCTTTGTATTATTCCTATCACCGTGAATTACTTCATCGAAAGAAAAGCACCCATGGCTCCCAAAAAACCATTTCTCAAGAAGAATTGTGAAGCACTAAACATTCGGAGAGTGAAGGTGAATTTCGTAAATTCCGTATTACTAAAACGCAAAAAAAAATAAAATTTCTAACATAAACAAATAACTGCTGTTGTCAATTTAAAAAGCACAATTAATACTCTTTATAATAATTATGTCAAAATTTAAAAATTCTTGATAGATTATAATGCATAAAATATTAAGGTGTAAGGTAGGCCGCCGCAACGTAATCACTGCGTCGCTCGACGTTGAAGGGTTAACGTGTTCTTTCATATTACTCTATTTCTATTCTAATTACGTTGCCTCTAATTTCCTCTTCTTTTGATCTAATTCATATCAGTGCATACTCCCTTAATTATCGTATACTTAAGCTCTATCACTTATTATTTACGGAAAAGTTCGTCCTGCGAGCATGTGGAGCATGAAACAAAATAACTCAGTCCTTTCCAAATTGTTGGGAATGTTTACGTTAGGAAAAAATACGAGCAGCCAAAGTATTTCTTGTCATATATTCTTAAAGAAAAGTAAATTAAACTTGCTTTGTTTAACTATGTTTATGTTACTTTGTATATTGCTATCTCTTTTTAAATTTTAACCGATTCTTATTTATGTATCGCATGTAAGTACTTATTGGTAGTGTATTTATTTATTTTTGAATGTTTTTCTCTTCTCTTATCTTTGAGCTATTACTATCGGTAGGTTTGTGCAGGTTTTTCACACCCCCCTTCCTCTTTGGTGTTATTTCCTGCAGTGGATTTTTTTTCGTAAGAATCTCTTAGGTTTTTTACATCCACAATTCTTCTAATTATTTCTACTTCTAATTTCATAATTAATGACGATGGGTTAGATGGAAGAAGAGACTTTTAAGTCTCAATCTTGCCCAAATAAAGACGATTTATTATTATTATTATTATTGCGTTCCACGATTGCATCGGTGGCCGCGATCTTAAGCCCGAATGCGGCTGTTGTGGCCGCTCTGTAGAGCTCGTAGCTTCTCTATAGATCATTTCTCTTCCGAGGTCGTCTTTCTTGAAAAACCGCCGAGGTATGAGGAATATAGCAAGCCGAACATTGGAGACGAGCAAGCAGACGCGCAAGAGAGGCGCGTAATTGTGGAAGAAATGAATGGAAACTGTATTTGGAACGGAAAGCAGTTCATCTGTTTGATGAAAGGCAATGATTTGATCTGATACGAGTATTTAGGAAAAACATTTCATTGTTACTGATTTCTCTCGTAAATAACATTTACAAAGGCATCTCCCGATACAAATAAGGGCCTCAGATTTATTATTTTCTATTTTATTAATCTGCTAAACAATATATACTAAAGATTTACATACTTTCATCATGCTTTGGTAGCTTCTTTGGCTTTATTTCGTATGGTAATGAGTCCATATATCGCAATTCTGAGAATAAAATCCATTTCTGTTGAATAAGTATAACGATATTGATTTTTCGAGAATTAAGGGACAGGATTACATATAAAATAAACAGGAACACAATATAGGCACGCGAATGATTTCTGGAACTTTACAATGTTACAAAACGCTAAAAAGTCTTACAAGTGACTCAGGATATTAATAAGTCACTAATATTTTTGTTCCGATTCTGAAGCTGAATTTTATCTTTAATCCGTCCGCTAAATTAAAGACCATAAGTTCATTGCATCATACTGTTGCCGTTATATTTAGTTAAAAGTTGCAAAATGATAATATCGAATGGCCATCCATTGTGATGCATGAAATTAGAAAATACTAGAAAAAATATATGGAATGGTATCATACATCACTAGTTTTACAAATAGAAATGCGTCATACTTTATACTGTAATAAATATCACGTAAAGATACGGAAGCATATTTAGGGATCTTAATCTCCTTCTCTAAGGAGACTCGTTCTAAATTAAATGTGAAAACTTCTTTACTTAACAACATCTTTTCATTATCTGTCGTGCAACACCTCAAAAAGAAAGAGATATCTGTTTGGATAAGAAATTATTTATTGAAGGTATGACTATACGAAAGCGGTTCGAAGTTACGCGTAGGGATATTGAAATCTGCATGGCATTAAAAAGAGGCAATATTTTCACGTTAATAATACTCTGTTTTTGCCTTTGCAAAGGAGTATGGAAAGGGCCATTATCTCCAGTCAGAACTGTGAGAATTTATATATATATTTATATATTATATATATAATTCTTCTTCTCTTCTTTTCTCTTCCAAGGATATACCTATATCTATTTAGATACTTCTCCGGATCAATTCTGCAATTCTTGATAACACAAATTTCTAGTCGACATCATATCGAGAGGGTCCTCAAAAGTAGTAAAAGTATTGAAAATATTATTAAAATTCGCTCCAATTTATCCGTCCGGCATCGAACCCGGTTCTTCCTGGTGATACTTTCTATGCAGCACAACAGAAGATCACCATCTCTAACTATGTGTGAAAGTTCAAGCGAAATTTCAAGTGAAATATTGGAGCAGCTGCCTCAAATGACGTCCTACTTTTCACATATGTTCCTTATGTGAGAAATGTTAATGTGCTCTGGCGTCGAGCCCAGGAACAGCATGGTCTTATCTAATTTTTTTCTTAAACTGAGTCTTAATATACATCTTCTATCTAAGCAAGAACTCCCTATTATTTCGATAAGTGCATGAAAGAAATAATGAAAAGCTATCCCAATGTGTTTTATATGGCAGATATATTTACCGCCCGGCATCGAAATCGGGTCTTTCTATGCAGCACAACAGAAGATCAACATCTCTAACTATGTGTGAGAATTCAAGCAGAAGTATTGGCTGCAACTGCCTCAAACGACGTCCTACTTTACACATATATTCCTTATGAGAGAAATTTTAATGTGCTCTGGCATCGAACCCAGGAACAGTATGGCGGTATCTAAATTTTTTTCTTCAACCAAGTCTCAATATACATGTTTTAATAAAGCGAGACTTTCCTATCATTTCGATAAATGCATAAAAAAATAATAAAATACTACCTCAATGTATTTTAAAGGGCAGATGTTTGCATCGTCCTAGCATCGAACCAAGGATTTTTTCCATGAAAGTCATTTATGTTTTCGATAGATCATGAACATATATATAAGCTCCTTTAGTTTTGATTCTCTACCTATCTGGGCAGTATTTTTAAAAAATTCCCGAAAATCAAAGCAATACATTTAAAAGGGAAAAATCGGGAATTAGGGGTCCTCTGGAATCGAACGCATGACACTTAGATTCAAAATCGCAATTTTTCTGGCGGTTACACGAAATGGCCAATAAGTTGTAAAAATTTCAATTCAATGACGCTTGTGGTTTAGCCTGTGAATTAGTATCCTATCTATAGCGCTATACTATGAATGTTAGGTTAGGTCTCATTCTGTATTACTCACTTTAAATGGCGAAAAAGAGCCATCGAAGCCATTGAATTATGCTCGAAGTGCTACAATTTCGCCAAATGGTGAATTTCAGAAAGGAAACGAAGTTTCGACTTCAATGCTTAGTTTTTGCATTTTATCTTCAAAAGGACGAAGGATTGTTAGTCCGAACGTAAATCATAGCACAAAATTGGCAGTAGAACAATAAGAAACAAATTTTACTGCTTACAAGATATTGAGAATATTATCAATAAATCATAAACCTTTTGTCATGTGACGACTATTTTCAGTGGTGAGTTAGCCGTGAGTCCTTTGTATCAAATCTTTTTTCGTGTATCAGCACCTGACCGTATTAAGGTAAATCATGTCATTAAACACGTTATCTTATCTTGAAACTGTCTCTCGCCACTGAAAACTTCGCATACTATGAATGTTAGGTTAGGTCTCATTCTGTATTACTCACCTTTAATGGTGAAAAAGAGCCATCAAAGTCCCATTGAATCGTGCTCGAAGTGCTGCAATTTCGCCAAATGGTGAGGTTCAGAAAGGAAACGTAGTCTCGACTTCAATGCTTAGTTTTGGCATTTTATCTTCAAAAGGGCGAAGGATTGTTAGTCCGAACATTGATGATTAATACCAGATTTGTAAGGTATATCTTGACTTAAGTTCGCTATAAAACTTAATCTAGTGCTTGTACTTTGACTTGAATATACTCGTTATTCCGTAGGGGAATCAAAACTCCTCGCTTTATGCACAATCAAATGCAATTTAAATTGCCACCTCTAAAAACACAACTGCATTTTCACGTTGTTACTTTCACATGCGCCCGAGAACTCACTTTGTACAATACCACAATTTATGCAGAACAGAGAGGACAATAATTTCACATTTCCAAACGTATGTTAACCGTTCGCCACAGAAAAGGAAAATTAAGTGTAAGTAGGAGCCGAACTGAGCTCACAGCCTTCGAAGCAACTGCTTGAACTTAAATTTTTGAGACCTAAAGCTCTGGAATGCTACGCGTTAGTCATTTCCAAGGATCGAATAGGAAGGGTATCTCAATCCAATGTCAAACGCTTCATCAATAACGTATTTTGACACATTTACTTGGGGAAAAATCTTTAAATGGGTTGATTCAGTCATTGCTAGAGTGGCTCCATATAGAAATGTACGAGCATTGTCTTTCCGGACTCTTGTTACCTCTTCCCCTGAAAGAACTAAAAGACAGCAATGTTCGTTTAAAAGCTTAAATGGGGACATCAATTTCAATTTTTTCAATGTCATTACGACTTTAAGGCAATCAAGGAGCATTAGAATACAGTATACTTGTATATGTAATCGAAAAAAAACCTCAACTTTCAGGGACTCATCGCTGTACTCCAGAACATCAAGAGGAAAGACATGGCGATATAAGGTGGTAAGGAGGGGATGAACAGGAGGTGAGGATGGCGGCACGAAGGGCCCGAAGAATTGGTGCGAAGTGGTCGAGGATGGTCCGCAGGGATGCGAAGGGTCGTGGAAAGCTTGACGATCGGGTGGTTTGCGTAGGTGTAATGGAGTTTCATGGAACGCGGTGATGTGCGGAGAGACATAGAAAACTATTTCCAATGTATTTGCAAAGTCTATCAAAATGCGGATCGTTATTATTCCGCTTCAATATATTACTATTTTTCATCATGTCACTAATTCTTTGGAGTCTTTCACATAGACTAAAATAAGGAGATCATTATATGCAGGGCCGGATTTATAGGCAGGCGAATAAGGCGGTCGCCTGGAGCAGCCAAATTTTTACCCGTACCCTTAACTTTTCGGAACTTATTAAAGATTTTGCTACCAAAAAGGCTAGAAAAGTTAAATTTAAAAACTTTATATTACACTTTATATTTGATATGATGTGTTAATCATTAATCAATATTTCTTTTGATCTGTATAATTTGTATTAAACTATATTAATCAAAGAAATGAATAAATTGTTACTAAATCACAGTTGCTTTAAATATATACTGAATACTGTGACAATTTTATTATTTTATATTTTAATAATTATTATTTATTGATATTAAATTGTAAAACATTTCATAGTTTAATTATTTAGTTTATTATTCAATATAAAAAAGCCTGTTGTGATATTTTGTCAGGTTTACACCATTATTGAATTTGCAAAATTATAAACGGGAGGGCCGCCAAATGCATTATGCCTGGGGCCGCCAATTGTCTAAAGCCGGCCCTGATTATATACATGTAGCAGATACACAAAAAGGTTGTGTTATCTCGTGCAATGCTATTAGTTTTAAATTATTTTCAATTATGTGGAGAAGAATTATTCATGTGGATGTAGAACTCGTTCAATATAATATAACATTTAATTAACATGGTGCTGGTGAGAGGCACTATATCATAATCATCATAATAACTATTGTACCAAACGTTTGCATGAGATGATTAAATAGTCAAGGATGTTGATGGATCAATTATGAGAGCTAATTAATATGGCTCTCTGAGGATCATCTGGAATGTAAGACTGTACCTATGTTATATCTTACAACAGGCTGGATATATTGATAAAGTAACATTATTAACATAAGGTTATGGAAAAAATAACTCAGTAAACTTCCACACAAATTTATTGTGTGAATTTATTTTTGACAATTTTTGGTGCAAAGCCCATCCTCAGGATGACGCCATCCTACGGCCTGACAATTTATTATTAAATTAAATAATTTCAGTGCAACTACTAAGAATAATTTTCAAATTTGGGTAAATTTTTATATGTGATCAGTTCTTCAAGTAATGTTAAGCATAAATTATTGATTCCAGAAGTTGTATAATGATTTCATTTTTAGGGTATTTTCATTTTCTTTATCCCTGATAAACTTCCCTGATGGGGGTTATAACAATCTCTGATATACTGAGACACCATTTAGAAGTAATTCTTCCATTATAAGTTGATAGATAAACAAAGAAGTGAGAAATTGTTCAGATTGTTTGGAAATGAGTGAAATGCTTGAATAGCTTGATTGTTTTGAATGTTTTTGTTTTAGGAGGTATGAGGATGATGACTCTCTCAAGTTCCTTTTTGGAAATGAAGAAATGCAATGACATCCTTTTATGTACAGATAAAAGAAGTGCCTTGTTGCTCTAATTGTCTCAAGAGGGATGATGTTAATATTAAAAAAATGCACTGCAAAGCCTGCATATGAGTTAAAAATAAAATTTGTGCTCCGCAGTACTTCATGTTCGATACAACTCATATCAAATTCCATGAAATTTTCTACAAATAGAGTTTCTCACAACAGACATAATAACTTGAAATTTAAAACTTCAACACTTTCGTTTAAGCTTAAAATTTTACTTAAATTTTGAGTTGATAAATTACTTCTGTTTTAGTTATTGAAACCAGATTTTTATGAGCTTATATTTACTGCATTTATTGGAAAATTGCCAAATTTGTTGCCAATACATCATATGGTTCAATTTGCAGAGAATATTGATCCAAGAATTAGATGTCTTTGGAAAATATCTTGTAGAATTTTGGGTACTCTTTTATAAATTCAATTCAATCTATTTATATATTCCAAGATTTGTCTACTCTAGGATATTTAACTGAAAATACACCATTATATACACTATTTGTGTTTGAAAAAAAATAGTTTATGTAGTTGATGAACCTGGACAGGGGATTTGTAAAAAAATCTGATTTTAAATTTTCCATACATAAATGGATATGTAGATATTGAAGACTATTATTTTAATTTACTCAAAACTTAAAATTTAATTCAAGAAAATCTTTATTCATTTTCTACAATATAAACTTCCATTTATAATTTTCAAGTTAAATTTTGGGATAGCTGTAACCAAGAAAAATATTTTCATTCATAAGAATAACTTTGTGTTGCATAACTTTCTGAACTGAAATTATTTCACTTCTTTATTTTATAAATCCCAAATCTATTTTATAAATTATACCTCCCGCTTTCCATTAGCTTTTCTATTTCATTACACTGTCCCTTCTATCGCTGCTCCCTTGCCCTATTTGTTTCCCTTCTTAGCTTGTTGTTTAGTGCTCTGTACATTCTTTGCCCAAGCTCCATGTTGACCCTTTTCTATTTTTTTCTTTCCTCCATTTTATTTAATATTTCTACTGTAACCTCTGGTTTGGTATGATTTGATTGATGACACGATTTTGTTTTGCATGAGTAAGTTACTCTTCTTTGAATCTCTTTTAAACAATCATCTAGAGCACTTTAAGATTTGATAGATTAATTAAAAATTGAAAGATGTGTATGATGGAAAATATGGTTTTCCATATTTTAGGGACTTTTCTATGCTATTTCTAAACAGTATTCCAGAGGCTAAAACTTATTTAAAAAGAGCTTACAACTACCTTTTTCCATCGATTTAAATTCATTGAAGAGGAACTGTAGATTCAAGTGTAGAAACCTTGGATTGCTGATCATGGTCTCTTAAAATGGTCTCCATGTATGCCCTTACTGTAAGTTTTTAAAGTATGTATCCCTAATAGATTTCTTTATAATTATTTATTCTACATTTATAATAAAATTTGAAACTAATTACACTAGTGAGGCTAAATCTCATACTTATGCATAAATCAGTAGAATGAACCTCTAAAGTAGAGGTCACTAAACATTTGGACCTCACAGAGTAAACTCACCATTTTTTAATCACCACTAAACTCTCCATATGTAACCATGGAATTAATAATATCAAGATTTAAAAAGGTACAAGTATACGTAAAATAGTTATTATATGCCTTCTATTTTATTGATGCTCTTATTGAACTCATTCAATTTACAACAAGAAAATCATTCATGTAATATTTGTTGTTCCTTGTTTGAAATAAGTTCAAAGGTTCCTGTTCCAGGGACCCTGCAAAATGGAGAGAGAATTAACAGATACAACAACATTTAGCAATACAACAGCATTTAATGATACAACAGCAGCATTTATTATTTGTAGCTACAGGAGTGGAGAATGATTCTTCATACAAATAGGTGGTTCAACCAAAAAATGGATTGATCAAATAATTAATGGATTTCAAAATTTGATGACTCGTTCAATCAGCATTGAGTGCTCACTTTTCATGAAAAACAATGACTTTTCGATAGAGGAAGAATGAGTAGAATTTAGCTTTTATTTTATAAAGATAGGCCTGTTTTCATGCTCAAACAATCGTATTCAATGTTCACTGACAATGGATTCACTAATCACATATTCTAATGTCTAGGATCTATATTTATTTGGGTAATACATTGCTAGGAGGCTCCTTGAATGACTGTAGGTGTTGCCAAGGTGTGGCAACACCAACCTATCCCTATCGTGCCCCAACGGCCTACTCTCGACCCATGTCCTTACCTCCTGATCATTTGCTTTGTATCACCTCCATTCATAGAGTGTATCTCTTTCCTAAAGGCACCCATTAGTTCCCCATAAACATCATTATCTTTGATTAACAGGCAAAAGAATTGTCTTGTTGTTATAATTGTCTCAATAGGGATGGTGATAATCTTAAATCACTGCACTGCAAAGCCTGCCTGCACTTTATTAAACATATAATTTATGTTCTGCAATATCTCATTTTTCATACTCACATCAAATTCCATCATGTTTCTGTAACAGAATTTCCCACTACGGGCATAATAACTTTAAATTTAATGCATTAACACTTTGGAATATGCTTGAATTTTTACTTAAATTTTGAGTTGATAAATTTCTAATAACTTCTGTTTAAGTTTTTGAATCCAGATTTTTATGAGCTTACATCAGCTGCATTGGTCAGAAAATTGCCAAATTTGTTGCCAAAACTCCATATGGTTCCAGTTGCAGTGAGGATTGATCCAAGTATTAAAATAATCACAATAAATGCTCTTCTTTTGAGTGGAAACGATGAATTGCTACTCTGCAGTTAAATATTCACAATTTAATTCAAAGACATTCATATTTCATGATATTTAAAGAAAATAATAAAGAATTATATGTCTTTGATAAATACTTTGTTGAATTTTGGGTACTCTTTTATAAATTAGTAAATTTTTTAATAATTAATTTTATCTCAGAATATATATATCTATTTATATATTCTGAGAATATATAACTGAAAATACACCATTTATGTACTATTTGTATTTGAAAAAAACAATAGTTTATATAGTTGATGAACCTGGACTAGGAATTGATAAAAGAAATCGATTTTAAAATTTCCGTAAAAAAGTGGATATTGGAGACAGTTATTCTAATTTGCTCAGAGCTTAAAATTGCATTCAAGGTAATGTGTACTCATTATCAACAATATAATCTTCTATTGATAATTTTCAAGTTAAATTTTGAGAAAAAATTGGTATAGCTAAACTAAGAAAAATATTTTCATTCATTCATCAAGGTATTTCAATTGAATATTTGAAAATATGATAGGTGATTTTAATATTTAAATTTTGTTGATATATAGCTTGAATGTGAGAGCTGAATATTTTTCTTAGACTTCTTTAATGATTTCCTAGTTGTTTTATGTTAAACTATCAGTGGAAATACTGCTTCAAATTTTTACTCAGCAATTTCCATCCACTTAGTGAATGCAATGGGCATGTTTTTAAATTCATCAATCTGTTGAGCAATGGTTTGCATCAATGTCTGTCTGATTACTTTGATGGATTATCAATTCTTGATGAATTTAAGAACAGTCTGTTGGTTTGTCTACTGTTGGACAAGATGGCTACAGTTGCAAAAACAACTTGTTCTATCTCCATTATTCTTTAAACTCTGTTGAAACATAAGTAGGGCATGGATGTTTGTGTTCATTGATGGTTGCATTATAAATATGTTATATCTCCCATTGTAAGTGTTGAATGTGTTGGTGTTTAGTAAACTACATTTCTACATCAACTGCTCATTATCGTGTGTTGATTGTTTTTTTTATTTGTGCATGTGGCGCTCTCTTGTATGTGTTTGCGCATTGATGTACAGTTAGTTGTTTCCTGCTCTTTTCTTGTGTATTACGTGTGTAATGGCGTGAATAAAGGCGCACTCATTATGTATTTGCTTATATCTCTTTTCCATTGCACCTGAATCCTACCTTTCTAATAGGATATGGGCCCAGGACGTGTTGGAAAGAATTTGGATTGGCGGAAAACATAATCTGCATCATGTCGAATATCACGAGTTCGGGTGCCTTACCAGCGGTTGATAAATTGCAAGGTACGAGCAATTATAACAACTGGAAGTTCTTGATGGAACTGTTTTTGGTACATGAAGATTTATGGGATTACGTGCAAATGTCGACTGTTCCTGAAAGTGAGGCAAAGAAAGACCAGAAGACTAGAGCGAAAATTTGCCTGATGATCATGCCGCATTGTTTAATCCATGTACTAGCTGCGAAGACGGCAAAGGAGGCCTGGGATAGCCTGAAAGCTGCGTACGAGGACAGAGGGCTCTCGAGACGACTTGGATTGCTGCAGAGACTATTCAGGGTGAAATTAAACAACTTTGAGACCATGGAGAGGTATGTCACAGAGGTCATGCTTTTGGCTCAGCAGTTGGCTGATATAAGTGCTCCCATTGACGATGAATTCATCGGAGTAATTATGTTGAGTGGTCTCTCATCCGACTATGATCCTATGGTTATGGCACTGGAAAGCTCCAGAGTCAAGATAACCAGCGACTTCGTGAAGGGGAAGCTGCTTCAAGAGGATGTCAAGTATGGGTCCTCGAGCATCCAACTGGCGGGAGATGCTGCATTGCTGTCTAGTTCCAGGGGCAAGAAATCTCCAGCAGCAGCAAGTGGTGCCAGACAGAAGCGGAATGTGCAAAAGGGTGAATTTAAATGTTATAAATGCAATGAGCCAGGGCACATGGTCAAGGACTGTACAAGGAATCGAGTAAGAAGTGGTTCTAACAGAAGAGAAGTTAAAGAATGGTCATTGCTCACTGCATTGTCAGCAAATGTGAATTCAAAAAGTTGGTATGTGGATTCAGGTGCCACAAATCACATGACTAACTGCAAGGACTGGTTAGTAAATTATAGAACATCCTCAAGCCTTGAAGTACTTTGTGCAAATAATGAAAAATTGACAAGTAATGGTATTGGTGATGTAAAAATAAGGGTTAATAATGAGGATGGTGAAAGGCTGATAAGAAATGTTTCATTTGTTCCTAATCTTTCTAGTAATTTATTATCTGTGAATGCTATGGTTAAAAAGGTCATGGTTGTTGTATTTGATGCATCAGGGTGTAAGATTTTCCACAGCAATGACTGCAGAGTGGAAGGAGATGCCAAGGTAACTGCTACCGAGGTTGGAGAAGTCTACAGGCTTGATCTGCCACCAGCAACTGCCAACATAGCTGCCATTCGAGATAGTCAGGAGTTATGGCACAGGAGACTGGGTCATCTGAAAATGATACTAGATGAAGCAACTCAGTAATATGGCCACAGGTATTTCATTTGATGGAGGAGATGGAAAAACCTGCATTTCCTGTGTGAAGGGGAAGCAAACGAGGCAGCCATTTAGCAAGGTAAAAGCAAAAAGGGCTAAGGATAAATTGGGACTCATTCATTCAGACCTATGTGGACCCATGAGTGAAGCTTCATGGTCTGGAGTAAGATATCTTTTGACATTCATTGATGATAAGACCAGAAAAACCTTTGGTTATTTTTTTTAATGTAAAAGTGAGGTAACATCAAAGTTTCTGGAGTTTAAGGCAATGGTTGAAAATGAAACAGGAATGAATATAAAGATTTTACGTTCTGACAATGGCAAAGAATATGTGAATAATGAGTTTCAGCAAATTTTCAGACAAGCCGGAATCAAACATCAACAGACTGTGCGTTACACCCCGGAGCAAAATGGAGTGGCTGAGCGAGCCAACAGAACCATCATAGAGAAGGCTCGGACAATGCTTCAGGAGGCTGAACTAAAGGTATTGGGCTGAAGCCCTAAACACGGCCATCTACCTAAAGAATCAATCACCCACTAAGGCAGTAGTGGGCATGACTCCTGAAGAAGCATGGTCAGGTGAAAAAATTGATCTTGGTCACTTGAGGGTTTTCGGCTGCAAAGCTTATATGCATGTGCCCAAGGAATGCAGGAAGAAACTGGATCCTAAAACTCAAGAGATGATATTTATGGGATACATATTGCGAAAACACAAAAGGATATAGACTAATTAATCCATGTTATCCTTCAAGGGTGTATAAAGCTAGGGACATAATATTTGTTGAGAATGAGATAATTTGTGATAATAACGTCCAACAGCTGAAGAGGAAGAAGAAGGAATTATTTATGAAGCTCCAAAGGATGCAGGAGGGACAGAGGCATCCCCATTGGTCTCGGCTATGGAAGTGTCTGATGGACTTGAGATGGAGCCTCAAAGTGAAGCATCTTTAATGGAAGATGAGGACCAGCTGCCAAACCCTGATGTACCCTTGTCAACTGATTCTGTTGATGATGAACCAAGATATCCAAGAAGGGAACCCCATCCTAAAGAATATCCTGATTACATACTCTATCAGGCGATAATGGAAGATACTAAGGATTTGACACTAAATGAGGCACTGAGTGGAGCAGATGTTAAAAGGGATTCTGATGGGCTTGTTGACCGATATAAAGCGTGTCTTGTTGCTAGGGGCTTCACCCAGAGACATGGTGGTGACTATGAAGAGACTTTTTCCCCAGTAGTAAGGTATTCCACTCCAAGATTTTTGGTTGCCCTTTAAGTGGAAATGGACTTAGACATTAACCACATGGATGTGTCCAAAGCTTTTCTAAACGATGACCTAGAAGATATAGTTTATATGGACCAGCCTGAGGATTTTTAGGTTGAAGGGAAGGAAAACAAAGTATGTTTGCTTAAAAGAGCAATTTATGGTTTAAAACAGTCATCAAGAGCTTGGTATGAAATAATTAATTTTGTCTTGTCTGACATGGATTTTGAGAGATTAGAAAATGATCTATGTGTTTATTGCAAAAAGGGCAAATCCATTCTTGTAATTGCGTTATAAGTTGATGACATTTTTATTTTTAGCAGTGACTTGAAAGAGAGAGATGAACTTGAAATGAAAGATTTAGGTAATGTAAAGAGTGTGTTGGGCATGAGGGTACGCAGGCAAAATGGCAACATTTTGTTGGACCAGAAAAGGTACATACAAGATGTCTTGACAAAATTTAATATGTCTGAGTGTAAACCTGTCTGCACTCCAATGGAGGTAAACCATCACCTATCCAAAGGTTCTGAGAACAATTCTGATGTTGTCGGTAAATTGCCATACCAACAATTGGTTGGGTGTTTAATGTACTTGGCTGTGTGTACTCGGCCAGATATTTTGCATGCTGTGGGAATTCTAAGCAGATTCAATGCTTGTTTTGGGTTAGAGCACTGGGAAAGTGTCAAGCGAGTTTTGAGATATTTGAAGGGTACATTGAACCATGCTCTAGTTTTTAAGAAAACTCATGAAAGTATTGTTGGTTTTGTGGATGCTGACTGGGCTGGCGATAAGTGTGATAGGAAATCCTGCACAGGGTTTGCCTTCAAATTTGCAGGCGCTGCTATCTCATGGGAGAGCCGAAAGCAAAGGACTGTTGCCCTGTCCAGTACAGAGGCAGAATATATGGCTCTCTATGAAGCAGCGAAAGAGTGTATATTTCTCCATAATTTATCGAATTGTATTTTAGGAAAAGAAGAACCTATTATTCTGTTTAACGACAATCAGTCAGCCCAAAAGCTTAGTACAAATCAGATGTTTCATAGCAGAACAAAACATATTGACATTCGTCATCATTTTGTTAGAGAAGCTTTAAAATCAAATGTGAAATTGGATTACTTGAGCACCGAAAGTATGACAGCAGACATTTTAACCAAAGCATTAGCTAAACCTAAGCATGAAAAGTTTGTTCAAGAATTGGGACTACTGGAAATGTAGCTTAAGGGGTAGTGTTGAATGTGTTGGTGTTTAGTAAACTACATTTCTACATCATCTGCTCATTATCGTGTGTTGATTGTTTTTTTTATTTGTGCATGTGGCGCTCTCTTGTATGTGTTTGGGCATTGATATACAGTTAGTTGTTTCCCGCTCTTTTCTTGTGTATTACGTTTGTAATGGCGTGAATAAAGACGCACTCATTATGTATCTGCTTATATCTCTTTTCCATTGCAACTGAATCCTACCTTTCTTATAGTAAGTTGCCATTTACTGGTCTTATATGAGGTTGTAGAAATTAACATTTGAATGACCTGCTACTATCCTCAGAACCATGGGCAATTTGTTGGATATTAATCACAATGGAGGGGATGGACATTGTTTGAAAGCATCATAGATCCATTGGTGAATAAAAATACAGTTTGATGGATCCATCAATTACTTTAAAAACTGATTGATGGATGTGTGATTCCATCGATGAATTTAAAAACTTGCCCAAAGATATTCCGATAGATCATATGTATTTTCTTTATGTGGATCATTGGGCTATCTCAAATTTCATATACCATATTCTGTAGAAACAGAAGTAAGAAATGAATTGAAAACCTCTGCTAAGAAACTAATACTGTTATTTTTGCAGCCAGTCAAATTAATCTTCAGTAACTACAATTATTTGAATGATCCAACCTATTTTTTGTTTCCTCAAAAAATAGATACTGAGGTTGATGAAGAACATCTACAATAAACCTTCCACCGTATATCAGATGAGCAGTCTAACTCATCTAAAAAAGATAACTAAGTATCTATTAGTGATTGACTGAAAAAATAATTATTGCTTAGACAGATAATTTAGACTAATCGTATAAATTTTTCCATGATCTTCCTTTCCTTCTTTATAAGGATATATGTATAAAAATATCATCAACATCAATAAATAAAATAATCTAACCTAAATTAAACATAACAAGGATATTTCCAAACTTTGGTATCAATAGGAATTTACTATTTAAAATTTGCAAATTAGTCACAATATATCAGCATGTCTTTGTAATCTCAAATACAGCAATAAGAAAGTAATCATCTAATTACCAATAATGTTCCTAATTAATTCCAATAAGTAACATTAGTGATGGACACTGGTGAAAGACCTGTATTTATTTACCTTATATACAAAATTGGTAATCCTGTAACTTATTTCTAAGAAGACAAATTACTTCAATGAATTCCACTTTAACTGCTAGGGATAGGTGGGATTTTCCATGGTGAGAATATAAAAAATGAGAATGTATTTTTGCCCATTTTTTCTGTGTGAATTAAGACCTGAGAATGGCAATATAGCTTAATCCAAACATTCTTATTTTTATTCCTATAACTAGTAACTGTGATGATATGTAATATAAATTTTTTCTTAAATTAGCATACCTGCCAACGGAAATAAATAGATGGTGATATATTTCTTCTACAATTAATGTTTATCTCCAACATTTAATGGGATTATGGGTTAATGGGAATGGGTTAAATCTGAAGGTCAGATTCTAAAGAGACTGCAATGGATTAATCAGTAAATAATATTCCTTATTAAATCCTTCCCTGCCTCTTGTGTAATATTATGCACCATATTAATACTAATAAGCATTTTGTGTATTCTTATATTTAAAGAAAAAAGGGATTTGAAGTTGTGTATGCTGATCATCATTACTGATAGCATATTTTGATGAATCAAAGAATTTTATTTGTCTTTTGGTTCAGGATAGAGAAAAATTCATATTTTACTACTTTAGACAGTCTTGTTTACTATTTAGTATTTATTTTAAATTTGTTATTATCTTAAATTTGTTTCATTTTATTACAGGTTTGGTGAGGAAAGATAAGGCAAATTAACTCATTCCTCATCTTGTCAAGTTTAATTCACCCTTACTAGCTAATTACTCAATGTGTGAGGGGGTAAGGTTCCAACAGACGTTTAGGGAAAATACTTTACAAACAGGTTCTGATAATCATAGACTAAAAATTAAATTTATAGCTATCAATAATTCAAACTAAGAGTTGAGGGATGAGTGAGCTCTTCATTCAGGATTTTGCCATTATGATTTCCAAGGTATTTCTCACTTCTAGGATTGATTAAAATTTTAAGAATCATTATCAGTGGTATTTCACCTTGCAACTTTTTTTATTTGCAATAATTCAGTTAAAATGCAATACATACATTTTCTGAAGCTATGATGGGATGCACTGTGTATCAATTAATAATAATAATATCATATCAAATTAATATTTTTCCTGTGGAACATTGAATAATTTTATCAATACCATTTTCATTAATTAATTGATTAATATTAATGAAATTGATATATGGTACGAGTTAAAAAAATAGAACAGTCCAATGCTATACTTCCAGTTATTAGATGTTATATGTTGTCCAATCTCTTGTTAACTGGCTTTCATTGGCATTCATCAAGTCAATCTTAGGAAAGATAAAGATTTATTATTAAAAATAGGGCATTCTCAATAAACAAAAGTAGGTACTCATTTTATAGACCCATTTTCAACTCATAGGTATCTTGAGTTTTGTGACTATAATTGATAACTCATTTTGTACTCTTTGTCTACTCCTCTTTCTATACTATTATTTGATTACCCTCTCAATCCCTTGCTCTCAAACCCCCTAACTTTCCACACATGAGATGATGATATATCAATCTGAATTTTCTCCTGTTCCATTTCTACTTCTTCAGATTCCACACATGTTCTATTCAATGATATAACCCCAATTGTGATAATCAATTATGCATTGCAATAAATGCCTTGCAAGATATTATTTAATTGCATTATCATTGGCTCCAACCAAAAAAGAAAACTGAAAAATAACTGTCACTAACATAATTCCTTGCTCTCTTTTCTGGAAAATATTTTATTTGAAAAAATTATCATTAAATGAAAATGAAATGGTAGGTGAAAGTAAATTTTCTATCACTGGAATGTTTTGAGTCTTTAGAATACATTCAAAGTAAAAACTTTGAATGGTTTTGATAATTCATTCCTTATTGCTTCAATAATAAATTTAATAAACAATAATTTTAATTAACTACATAACTGGCAATAACCTGAGTATCAAAACAATATCCCAATAGGTAATCCATTTTACAAATCAAGTTATTTTCATTGGGCATGAGGTTGAGACATGCAGATGCATTTGGATCCAAAACTCCATTTACCTCTTGCATTTGAAAAAATACTTTAAAATATCAAATTCCTATCCAATTTAAAATCATCCTAATCCTTATAAAATTTAAAAGGCTTAGGTAATGCAGTTCTACATTCCTACTCCAATGAATTCTAATAAATTACATAAGCTAAGAAAGATGAATTTCGTGTCTGAATTTACAATGACAAAGTTTGAAACCTTTAGTAAGAAAGTATTCCTTCTTGATCCCTGATTTCAATGAAACTTAATAATTTAATAAATCCTAATGAAACTATGCAATATTTATGTTGTTGTTTGAAAATATTTGAATCATACATTTCATATTTGCATCTTAGATCTTATTAACTCATAGAGAATCTTTGCAGATTATTCTCAAACAAATTAAATGGATTTAATTTATTACCTTAATTGAAGTGGAGGATAGAAGCTTGCTCTCAGCATCACAACAACTGCATTTTGCTTTTTCAAAAATTACATTACGGAAAAGAACATTCCTTCATTTGAGTTAGGCTTTAATTCTGAAGAACTTTCTACGTTGACAGTATGAGTGGCAAATAATTTTTTATATAAGAATATTGATGTATATAAGAACATTATTAATTGTATTATATGATATAAAATAAATATGGATATAAGAAAATCAATTACATAAACCCCTATAGGAGCATTAAAATATATACTAGTGGGTCAAATATATCTACAGATAATAGAATTGCATTTATATTTTGGGAGGCTATTCTAATTCTCTATTTTCTCCAACTTTTAATAGATATGTAATAACTTTAATGATTCAAAATGCTTCATTCTAACAAAAAAAATAAGGAAGTTTCATTTAATAGTATTTGGTTATAGTCAGTGATTCCAAAATTTATTTTCCTCAAATATTCTTCCGGGCCATTAATATGAATGCTTTCATAATCCTTGCAAATGAGAAGTAGAGAAAAATAGCAGCCAAAATCATTAAAAAGGCTATAATGAAAACTATGAGGTGGGTACCTATATCTTTATCAGACAAAACCTCTATGAGCAGAGGAAATACAATAAATGAATTATGTAAACACTAAATATTCATCATTATTATGAAAGAGTAATATTATTACCACCTTCTTATACTGCTATAGTGTTGGAGGAAAATATCAATAGTTAATGATACAAATTCAAGACAATTGTAAAATGTGCCCTCAACAAAACATGTTGAATTTCACAGAAGAGTTGCAGTAAGCGAGGAAAAGGAGGAAGGAAAGATATATTCAATAGTACGATTATATAATCAATCGATTCGGCCGAGATGTTGTGGAAAGACATAATTGAAAATAGATTTTTAAGTACTATTATACTCAGTATTTTGATTTTTTTTATATTTTGAGTTTGCTCCCCTTCTTAGCTATATGTAAGATCTTAGGCTCATAATCCGAAGTATGATTAGATAATAGTAATAGATGCTTTACAAAGTGATCGTTGTGAGCCAGTTTTAAAACATTTTACCCTTGATTTAAAATTTCTTCCACTCTGACCAATATAAATACACTTCAGTCATCAAAAGAAAATTGATTTGCTCCTGATCTAAAGCATTATGGGTTATGGTTATGAATCAGTCAAAGTAATCAAGGATATGATCAATTTCCAATTCATGAGTAAATTAGAGGGATGAATTTTAACATGTTAACTACGAGGTTCAATTGTTTTACGGTTCCAAATGAAAACCAATATCATTCACATACCCAGTGAATCTAGGATCAAGCTATAGAGGGGGCTTGAGAGTTGGGATTAAAGATTAATTTTCTATTTATCGATTTTTGTAAGAAATTTTATAAAATTAAACTAAGTATACATATTTGAATTATGCTTATTATTATCTATCGTTGTAGATAAACAATATTTTCTTCACATCTCAATAGTATGAACGATGATACATTTAAGTAATTATTCTTCATGTTGACTTCTGGGGGGGCTACAGCCCCCATAGCCTAAAACTAAATTCAATAGATTAAATAAATTGCATTCGATGTGATTTAAGAAGAGTTCGGCAGGAGAAGGGGGAGAACCAAGAGTTAAACCCTCTTTTTAAACATGAAACATGTTGTCAAATATGAAATAATTAGAGGTAAAACAGGTAGACATCGGTCATATCAAGCCACCTGCGGTAAAAATTCGAGTGCAAAAGACCGTTGAGGCTCCCGGGAAGTCAAGCGAGTTACGCTTTCGCCTTTTTAGGTAAAAGCTGCCCCGGGTTTGATTGTCACTTTGGGCATATAAATACGAAATAAACTCAGCTGTGAAGCTAATTTTAAAATATTGCTGAAAGAAACAGCAACCTGCCCTTAAAGTGGAATGTCGCTTCAGGAATGTGTACAATGTGGGTCCACAAGCTCGCACCAAAAATCTTAATAAATTGAGAATGAAGCTAATTTAAATGCCTGCAATACAAAATATTAACCTTCATTGATACTTCAGCTTATCGCGGTATTGTATTAGGAAACCATTAATCTTTTGCAAAACTGCATCGGTAGTGTTTTTCCTCCAAAGATGCCGACTGAGACGGTTGTCTAGCTGTCACATCCCTTGCGACGGCATTGAGGCAATAAAAGATAAGTTTGAGGATAAAAGACTCGCCGGAAAATACTGAGATCATGGAAAAGAAAGATAATTGCATGGTAAGCCTGAGGGTACGGGTGTAACATTTGAGGTTGCAGAGATAGGGATGTTGAGATATGCCTTGTGACTTATGGTAGGTTTATAGGTGTTAACCACCTGTTGAGAATCGGCGGCAGAATACAACTTATTTTGTGATGAATCAGAATGGTCTATGTATAAATCGGTACAACTATTTTTACGGGGTAAATGATAGTATTATCTCAAAGCTATACTACATAGAATTACTCAGATAATAAGTGGTGAATTCTCCAAGTAGATTGCTCCTATATTTATTATCCTCCAGAAAGATGGAACAGGCCTTAAATGTCGGGCAGTTAAACGTCTGTAAGCAAACCAGGGCCCTGCATAAAGCCCGTTATGCTAATAAGAACTCGTTCAATCAGCGAGAGATTTTTTATTTGACTCAGTGTTCATTTTGAATGAATATCCCCCATTCCACGACTCATCATGTAAGTAGATGTTACCTTTCAGCAGGAGTCGTAGTACGGAATATAACGGTCACATATAAGTCGGACTGCCACACTACAAAAAAACGTAGGCGTGTGTTTTGGCGGGGCGGAGGACGTCTGACAGAAAGCTATGTCTTGCGTCGGCGACGCCTCTCAGCCTATTTCTAAAACGAACCCACGCGGTGATTTTGGCGAAAAAATGTTTCAATTTTTTCAAATAAAGCACCAAGTTACGTCGATACATTCTGATGCGCATATTCGGTGATGAACGTAAACGGAAAAGTGGAATAATGATATAAATATAGGAATTACTGCCTCCAACTTGTAAGAAAGAGTAATGTCGAAGGCTTTTTCTTTAAAAATTGATAAAGAACTCATTGAGAAGTGAAGAGTAATAGTATGAATAGTATGCAGCTATCTAAGAGTAGAATTAGTCTTACAAACAGCTTTTCACGCGGTATATGTATAGACTCCTGTTCAGAAACGGTCGCATATTCT
Organism: Sympetrum striolatum; assembly: GCA_947579665.1. Taxonomy (NCBI): domain Eukaryota; kingdom Metazoa; phylum Arthropoda; class Insecta; order Odonata; family Libellulidae; genus Sympetrum; species Sympetrum striolatum. Next base: position 10,709,658 of record OX388350.1, read on the forward strand.
ATACCTGCGATCTCATCTTATCATCTGGTATTTCCCTTTGATGTACTTCTCGGCAAGCACCTAAGATTACCCTCCATAACGTCTACTTCAATATTCAAACCGTGAGAGTTCTATTTTTCGATATCTTTAGTATCGATCTTTACACCTCTCTCAATCGGTCGATGCTGGTACCGATACCGCGTCCTTTCGGAGGAAGTCTTTGTTTACTCACGACCGAGTTAATCCCCGCTGGTACCAGAATACATTTTTCGGTTCTTCGCAAAGAACCGAGATTTAATTACGTTGCCTCACCGCCGCTCTCTTCAGAATGTGGTTCCATGGAAAGGGTCGCCCGCTTGAGGGGGCGTTGTGGGCGGGGAGGCGGTCACATTCCTCGCTTACTACGCTGGATTCCTCGAGGTCGGACGGAGTCGGAGGGGGGAGACAGGGGTTGAGGATTGATGGACCACGTGAAAAGGGAAACAGGTATTGTGGAAAAGTGTGGGAGAGGAATGTTTGGGGGCACAAACGTTTCGCCGCGTGAATCTGGGAGCTCTGTTGGGCCGACCGTACGAGAGGGCGAACCTTCTTTCTAAGTTACCGGGCACAAGAAAGGAAAGCATTCGGAAAGGAAGCTTAGCGAGCGACTGACGCATTTAAACTGCACCACAGAAATCGGTTACGCAAAGTTTTGAAGTGAGCTTTAGAAATGTCTTGGTCATCATCTCACCTAGACTGAAAGTGATAAATAAGAATATGGTGTCATCTTGTTGTTATTACCGAATTTACTACAGAAAAGGCTTTTAAGAATAGGAAGTGAGTAAAAAGCCTATGGATGAGCATATGATTCTATTAGTAAGCGAGCAATAAGGACATCATGAGATCAAACAAAAATCGTTCGAAGAGACATACGACATATATGTTATTATCGGATCCTCGTAAGGATTATTGACGATACTAAGTAGAATATTCTACTTTAACGACTATTATAGGACGTATATCATCTATCTGCAACAAGCAAATTATTTCTCTAAATTTATCACATCGATAAAACGTCTCACTATTACAATACAATTGTTTCCAAGCAAAAGGTGCGTATTATATATATATATATATATATATATATATATATATATATATATATATTATATATATATATCTATTATATATAGATGCTTCTCCGGATTCATTCATATATACGAGTAAAATGTAGCTTGCATACTGCAAGCAGATCGACAACACTAATTTCATATCGGCATCATATCGGGACGGTCCTCAAAAGAAAAAAAAAAGGATTGAAATTTTTCTTAAAATTCGCTGAAATTCCATCGTTTGGCATCGAAGCCGGGTCTTTACTGTGAACTTACTTTGCAGCACAATAGAACATCACCATCTCTAACTATGTGTGAAAATTCAAGCAGATATAATGGCTACAACTGCCTCAAAAGACGCTCTAATGTTCACGAATGTAAATGGCTCTCGGGATTCGAACCAAGGACGATTTTGGAAATTAAAAAATTGTTTCAGAAAGTTCTTAATCATCTCAATCTATATGCCAAATTTCAAGTTTCTATATTATTGGGAAAGGTTTCAAAATAATTCCTTAAAATCGGATCAACTTCTGATTGCAGAGACACCTGGTGTCGAACCCAGGACACTTTGATAGCTTTGAATGCATATTTTGATTTGTTAAAGTTTGTTCTTCTATCATGCAAAGTTTGAAGTTGATAGCATGCCGGAAAGTACCTAAAATTTGTTTTCGTTATCTCCGTAAGAAATGCATTGAGGAATTTAAATGGCCCTCTGGGATCGAACCAAGGACCATCAGCGAATATAAAAAATTTGATCCTGAAATTTATTATTGATCTCCAACTCCATGCCAAATTTCAAGTTTCCATGCCATCGGGAAAGGGACCAAAAAAAATCTTAAAAATCTCCACAATGCAATTTAAACGGCCGATTTTTGCCCCGACTTAGCATCGAACCCAGGATATTTTCCGTAAAACACATTTATGTTTTCGATAGATCATGATCATATATATAGGCTCCATGAGTTTTGATTCGCTACTTATCCGGAAAGTATTTTTTTTTAATTCCCGAAAATCAAAGCAATGCATTTAAACGGGAAAAATCGGGACTTTGGGGCCCTCTGGAATCGAACCCATGACACTGAGGTCCAAAATCGCAATTTTTCTGGAGGTTATACGTTATGGCCAATATGTCGTAAAAATTTCAAGCCATTGACGCTAGTGGTTTAGCCTGTGACTTTGTATCCTCTCTATATATATATCTATTATATATAGATGCTTCTCCGGATTCATTCATGTATCCATATATATATACGAGTAAAATGTAGCTTGCATACTGCAAGCAGATCGACAACACTAATTTCATATCGGCATCATATCGGGACGGACATCAAAAGAAAAAAAAAATTCAAAATATTCGTAGAATTCGCTGCAATTTAATCACCTGGCAGCGAACCCCGGTCTTCCTGGTGTACTTACTATGCAGCAAAATAAAAAATTACCATATCAAACTATGTGTTAAAATTCAAGCAAAACTATTAGGTGCAACTACCTCAAACGACGTCCTACTATTCACATACACTCCTTATTTGAGAAATTATAATGTGCTCTGGCATCGAACCCAGGAACAGCATGGTCTTATCTATTTTTTTTCTTAAACAAAGTGTTAATATACATCTTCCATCTAAGCAAGAGCTCCCTTACATATCGATAAATGCATAAAAAAATTATGAAAAGATACCCCATAGTATTATGTATGGGTGATATTTTTACCGCCCGGCATCGAACCCGGGTCTTTCAGGCAATACTTTCTATGCAGCACAAAAGAAAAACACCATCTCTAACCGCGTATGCAAATTCAAGCAGAAATATTGGTTACAACTGCCTCAAATGACGTCCTACTTTTCCTTTATATTCCTTATGAGAGAAACGTTATTGTGCTCTGGCTTCGAACCCAGGAACAGTACGGTCTTATGAAAATTTTTTTCTAAAACTTATTCGTACCATACATCTTCCAGCCAAGCACGAACATCCTATCATTTCGATAAGTGCATCTAAAAAAAAAATGAAAAATGGCTCCCATGTATTTTAAAGGGCAGATCTTTGCACCGTCCTAGAATCGAACCCAGGATAACTTTTGTAAAAGTTATTGATGTTTTCGAAAGTCCAAGACCATAAATATAGGCACCTTGAGTTTTACTTCTCTACCTATCCGGAAAGTATTTTTTTTTAATTCCCGAAAATCACGGCAATGCATTCAAACGGGAAAAATCGGGACTTTGGGGCCCTCTGGAATCGAACCTATGACACTGAGGATCAAAGTCTCTTTTTTCCTGGGGGTTTCACGTTATGGCCCATATGTCATAAAAATTTCAGATCAATGACGCTTGTAGTTTAGGCTGTGAATTTGTATCCTATCTATCTATATAGGTATATATATGAATGAATCCGGAGAAGCATCTATATATAATAGATATATATATATATAGAGAGGATACAAACTCACAGCCTAAACCACAAGAGTGATTGAGCTGAAATTTTTACGACATATTGGCCATAACGTATAACCTCCAGAAAAATTGCGATTTTGATCCTCAGTGTCATGGGTTCGATTCCAGGGGGCTCCAAAGTCCCGATTTTTCCCGTTTAATTGCATTGCTTTGATTTTCGGGAATTAAAAAAAAATACTTCCCGGATAGGTAGAGAATCGAAACTCTAGGAGCCTTTATATATGGTCATGATCTATCGAAAACATAAATGAGTTTTACGGAAAATAACCTGGGTTCGATGCTAGGTCGGGGCAAAAATCTGCCGTTTGAAATGTGTTGCGGCGATTTTTAAGATTTTTTTTGGACCCTTTCCCGATGACATGGAAACTTGAAATTCGGTATGGGGTTAGATATCATAAATATATTTCATAATCGATTTTTATGTTTTCCCTGATGTTCCTTGGTTCGATCCCAGAGGGCCATTTACATTCCTCAATGCATTTCTTATGGAGATAACGGAAACAAGTTTAAGGTACTTCACAGCATGCTATCGACTTAAAACTTAGCATGATGGAAGAACCAGTCTAAACAAATCAAACTATGCATTCATAGCTATCAATGTGTCCTGGGTTCGACACCAGGTGTCTCTGCAATCAGAAGTTGATCCGAATTTTAGGAATTATTTTGAAACCTTTCCCAATAATATAGAAATTTGAAATTCGACATATAAATGGAGATCATAAGTAACTTTCAGAAACATTTTTTAAATTTCCAAGATCGTCCTTGGTTCGAGTCCCGAGAGCCATTTACAATGGTGAACATTAGAGCGTCTTTTGTGGCTGTTGTAGCCAATATTTCTGCTTGAATTTTCACACATAGTTAGAGATGGTGATCTTCTATTGTTTTTCATAGTAGGTTTTCAGTAAGACCCGGGTTCGATGCCAGACGATGACATTTCAGCGAATTTTAAGAAAAAATTAAATCTTTTTTTTTTCTTTTGAGGACCGTCCCGAAATAATGCCGATATGAAATTAGTGTTGTCGATCTGCTTGCAGTATGCAAGCTACATTTTACTCGTATATATATATATATGAATATCTATTATATATAGACGCTTCTCCGGATATACTTATATATATATATATACACTGGGGATCAAAAGTCTAAGCATGTTCCACAAGTGCCACCGACTTGAAATTTTTACGACATATTGGCCATAACGTGTAACCTCCAGGAAAAAGCCGACTTTGAACCTCGGTGTCATGGGTTCGATTCCAGAAGGCCCCAAAGTCGCGATTTTGTCCATAAGAATACATGGCGGGGATTTTCGAAAATTTTTTTGAGGCACTTCCCGGAAGAGTTGAGAGTTGAAATTCTAGAGATCGCTAGATGCCGTGTATATCTAAAGGAAACCACAAAGACATCTAAAAATATTATCCTTGGTTCGATGCTAGGCCAGGGCAAATATTCTCCCGTTTAATTTACATTGCGATTTTTAAGATTTTTTTTAATGACTTACAGATGACTTGGAAACTTAAAACTTGGCACGTGGATATATATCACAAATATATTTCATAATAAAATTTTACAACTCGCTGATGGTCCTTGGTTCGATCCCAGAGGGCCATTTACATCCTACAATGCATTTCTTATGGAGATTACGGAAGCAAATTTTAGGTACTTCCTGGCAAGTTGTTGACTTCAAACTTTGCGTTTAATAAGATCAGGTCAAACCAAGTCATAATGTGTTTTCACAGCTGCCAGTAGGTCCTAGGTTCGACACCAGGCGTCTCTACAATCAGTAATTGATTCATTTCTTAGGAACTATTTTGAACCCTTTCCCAATAATATAGAAACTTCAAATTCGGCATATAGATAGAGATCATAAATAACTTTCAGAAACATGTTTTAGATTTCCAAGATCGTCCTTGGTTCGAATCCAGAGAGCCATTTAAATTCGTGAAAATTAGAACGTCTTTTGAGGCAGTTGTAGCCCATATTTCTGCTTGAATTTTCACACATAGTTAGAGATGATGATGTTCTATTGTGTTTCATAGTAGGTTCACCAGTAAGACCCGGGTTCAATGCCAGACGATGGAATTTCAGCGAATTTTAAGAAAAATTTCAATTCAATGTTTTTCTTTTGATGGCCGTCCCGATATGATGCCGACATGAAAATAGTGTTGTCGATCTGCTTGCAGTATGCAAGCAACATTTTACTCGTATGATATATGAATGAATCCGGAGAAGCATCTATATATAATAGATACCTATATAGATAGATAGGATACAAATTCACAGCCTAAACTACAAGCGTCATTGATCTGAAATTTTTATGACATATTGGCCATAACGTGAAACCCCCAGGAAAAAAGAGACTTTGATCCTCAGTGTCATAGGTTCGATTCCAGAGGGCCCCAAAGTCCCGATTTTTCCCATTTGAATGCATTGCCGTGATTTTCGGGAATTAAAAAAAAATACTTTCCGGATAGGTAGAGAAGTAAAACTCAAGGTGCCTATATTTATGGTCTTGGACTTTCGAAAACATCAATGACTTTTACAAAAGTTATCCTGGGTTCGATTCTAGGACGGTGCAAAGATCTGCCCTTTAAAATACATGGGAGCCGTTTTTCATTATTTTTTTAGATGCACTTATCGAAATGATAGGATGTTCGTGCTTGGCTGGAAGATGTATGGTACGAATAAGTTTTAGAAAAAAATTTTCATAAGACCGTACTGTTCCTGGGTTCGAAGCCAGAGCACAATAACGTTTCTCTCATAAGGAATATAAAGGAAAAGTAGGACGTCATTTGAGGCAGTTGTAACCAATATTTCTGCTTGAATTTGCATACGCGGTTAGAGATGGTGTTTTTCTTTTGTGCTGCATAGAAAGTATTGCCTGAAAGACCCGGGTTCGATGCCGGGCGGTAAAAATATCACCCATATATAATACTATGGGGTATCTTTTCATAATTTTTTTATGCATTTATCGATATGTAAGGGAGCTCTTGCTTAGATGGAAGATGTATATTAACACTTTGTTTAAGAAAAAAAATAGATAAGACCATGCTGTTCCTGGGTTCGATGCCAGAGCACATTATAATTTCTCAAATAAGGAGTGTATGTGAATAGTAGGACGTCGTTTGAGGTAGTTGCACCTAATAGTTTTGCTTGAATTTTCACACATAGTTTGATATGGTAATTTTCTATTTTGCTGCATAGTAAGTACACCAGGAAGACCGGGGTTCGCTGCCAGGTGATTAAATTGCAGCGAATTCTACGAATATTTTGAATTTTTTTTTTCTTTTGATGTCCGTCCCGATATGATGCCGATATGAAATTAGTGTTGTCGATCTGCTTGCAGTATGCAAGCTACATTTTACTCGTATATATATATATATATATATATATATATATATATATATATATATATATATATATATATATATATATATATTACTGAAGCTGAAGCGCCCATAGATTCTCAAACATTATTACATAAAGTAAGCCTAGCTTCAGCAGTACACTTATACTATATGTATATGCATATAAACGGTGTGTATAGTAAGAACAAAACAGGACCGATTTTTCCCGAGGAAACGAATCCCATTCCTGTTTTGTTCTTTCGTCATGGATTGCCACAAAGTAACTCGCCACTCAGTTGATTTTATTCGGTACACATCATGACTGAATTGAAATTAGGTTGACAGTCTGACAAACTGAGCTCAAACTAATGGTATTGGATACTAATGTTCATGAGCTGTCATCCGTAAACTTCCACCATAATCTGAGAAAATTTTAATCGTATATTACGATGTGGTAGTAAAAATGCAATGAACTCCTCATCGTGTACAGTCCAAGAGCTTTTCTCTAATGCCATTCTTTTATATAATAAAAGTAGGAAAAACTTCTACAAGATAATGTTTGCAAATTTAATAAGCGAATCGGTTTATCGTACTGTCGTACTCGTATATATTGTTGAAAGCTACATAGCGTTAATACTTGTACGTTGATCATTAATGATACTTTTAGTCTACCACCTGTTCTTTCATGCAGTCAGAGAATTAAGAAATTATTTTCTCAAACTGATTTGCAAATGAGAATTATTTACTCTTCGGAATTATATATAAACATCTAGGTCATAATTGAGCTAGACATCGCGCGGTACGAAATCGTGATAACTCGGATGGTGTAGCATTCATGGCAGTGAAATCTGGCAAAAAAACTGAAGGACGAATCTTCCATAAAATTACGAAGAATCCGAACGAAGTCATCGTTTTTTTTAAGAGTAAACAAAAAACTGAATGGAATGCTGCATTAAAGAACGTAGCCATTTAAACCGCATTCAAAATAAAAAAGAAGTGGATATTCCTCCAAATAAACCGTACACGAAAAAAAACGTTTGAAGTAAATGACTATTGATTTACAGGCTTTTTATTGATACCAATTCCTGGAAATCTCTTACTGCGAGTATCTTTAAAACACGATAAAAATATGTATAATTCTTCTCGAAATTCTGCACAAATGTCAGTGATTAGGTGAATCACGAGGTCTTCGTGACAACATAAACGGACAAATGTGTGTGAAACCCAATTCTCATGATTCTTAATTTCGGTCTTTCTTAGTAATTGATGAGTCACCGCTGACAGACGAAGCAATAATGGGGTAATATAATACTGCTTAATGCGCATTATTGTAGCGAAATATATATCTATGAGGGCCGTAAACTCAGCACCTTTCCAATAAGAATATTTAATCCAAAAAATAAGCGAAAGAAATCGATATCGAATGCTTTCTCTTACGAGCTTCTAATGGAAATATAAAAAATGCAAAAATACATGTTAAATGATAAGGATGTAGATTTGCTATAGTATAGTTTATACCATACATAACTATAAGCTTAAATAAAGCTCTCATGCAGTACGTTCACCGAAATGTTCACAAATGGAAAGGCAGATACGGGCCCTAGCAACCGGAGACTATGCTGTTGGTCGTCCTCTCTTGAGGTCCTCTGCATTCCACGACAGCGACTGCTCGTCGCCTCCGCTTCTGCGTGAGGGATGTGAATTCCCCCAGCCTTCGAGGTCCTTGCGGAAATCCTCGAGATAAGGAAGATAACTGATCTGAAAGACTCCCTTTAAACGTAATAACCATCCTCCGGTGATGGTCGACTGGAAAACAACATGAAATTATACTTCGGCTGACAAGTGTGATTCGTTCCAGAATTGCCTTCGTCAGCCGCTTTCAAATGGGCGGAATCGCTAGCCGTATAATCAAACAGAGAAAGAACTTTGCAATTTGAAATACATTGGGTTACTCGTTAGAGGGAAACAATATATACATACATACAAAGTACTTTCTTTGGCGAAATTGGGACTTTTAAGTCCCATATTCCATTTAACCAAAAACATTTACATACATATGACATAGTACAAAAAAATCAAATAATATAACAAAATTAAATACAAGTCTACAAAAAATATTTTTTTTAAATACAACAATATTGAACTATGATGAAGAAGATGAAAAAGAATACTAATATAATACAGACTTATACAAAGTAGAAATCTATTAAATATGATACCAAAAATATTTAAAATAAATATTAATATAATACAGACTTAGGTATACAAAATTGAAATACTATCACATACAATAAGAGAGCTCGATTATAATTTTGAAAGCATTTATAACGTTAACAAGCCAGGAAAGAATACAAAATAATACACACTAAAAATATTGGCATATAAGATTTATTGTATGTAATATTGTGTGATGCAATTGATAAAAACTCATGTTTTTCATTTTCATGGGCTATTCTATAATATCTCCCAAACTTGTTCAACTGCGATCGTCTATAAAATGCACTGTTTGTAATTCTGTGTCCAAGTTGGTGACATAAACTTGATGCTGATCTTAGAATCATAAGATATGTTTCCCGAATCCGTGTAAGTTAAAACAAATTTAAAATATTGCAATTTGAATTGACCTAGAAACAACATGGATCGAGGAAATATCAGTGATGCAAGACTTCCACCGGATGGAAGTAAAGAAAACTCGTCCTAAGCTACTCAAGTTTCAAATATGTTTACATTCTTTTTAGTGTTTGTACGCATCTTTCTAATATTTTTCGGTCCAAACGGTATTTCCAGTCTTTACTTAGGAATGGTCATCCTTCTACTTTCTAAGATTAACAGTCGAGTCTTTCGCGTCTTTATGAAGGGGATTGTTTGAGTAAATAAATCCCCGAGGCTCTTCAGTGCATATTCCTATAGTCTGTTGATGCTAAAAGTAAACTGAAGGGCCCTTTTCATATCTGAACTTGAAGAGATCACGAGAAACAGAACTGATTTAATTTCAGATATCGTTCGCGCTTTTCAGGTAAAAAGATTGAAAGAAAATACGAGAACCTTAAAATTATTAGGCTGACGCTAAATAAAAGCAATCGAGGAAGCTTTTTTTTGACGCTAAATATTTATGCAATTTGAGGTATTTCATCATTTCCTCACATATTGGAATACCCACACAGTTGAGTTTACTCGTAATTGCGGGGTTTCAGTCATTTCCGGTTATTACCTCTGTTTGGACGACCAATTTTAAACAAGAGTAGCCAAACAAAGGTTGAGAATACAAATTTGCAATTTTCGCGAACGCATGAGCTAAATACGACACTGAAAGTCAAGAAAGATATCGAAATATCCATTTGAAGCGTAAATTGAATTGTTGGCTGAAAATACTGTGAAAAGATTATGAGTTTTGTAATTGTAAGGTAATAAATTCAATAATCATACATTGATAATGCTAATAATAACATTATTCTAAACTGCAATGCAACTACGTATAATTTTCAGAAATATTTTAAAAGAATCGTTGAAAATAGATTTGCCATCTTCGTTATATTTCGAAATAACTGATATCGATGTTCATTTTAAATTTGGCTTCAGTAAGAACAAATGTGTCTGAAGGGATCTTCTTCTGCAATTTTCCCTAATTAAATTGTGCGAATAGCTCTAATCATTCTGGTCTCCGTAATGTGAAAGTCAATGCAGCAAATGGATGCGATTTTACTAATTAATCATCAAGATACTGCGAACACTTACAGAGTGAGTGTTCTTTAACAAGGGAAAATTTACGCTTCCAGATGAAGATGTCGGTGAAGATTTCTCTGACGTCTATATTTTTTATAATCTTCAATCAATTCTTCGAAATACTTTTTAATAAATTGGCTCGAGCGGCCATCGATTACAAGCGAATCTTTTCGAGTGTCAGAGGATTTTGCGGCTGTTATGTCTTATTTGCTGCTGACTAAGATTTAAGATTATATTATTATTATTTAGATAATAAAAATTGCCCGTAATGCATTCATAAAATTCAAGAAAGTTCTTGCATCTACAGATCTAGACCTTAACCATAACCATAGGATTCGCTTTGACAAATGCTAAATATGGTGAATACTTTTATACGGCTCTGAAGGATGGACTTTAAAGAAGGCAATAACAAAAAAGATCGAGGCATTTGAAGTGTGGACTTACCGCAGGATGCTTAAAATATCATGGATCGAAAGAGTGAGTAACGGAGAAGAACTCAAAAGAATAGGAAAACAGCAAGAACTGCTATTAACATTTAAGAAGAGAAAAACGGCATATCTAGGGCACATCCTGCGGAACACAAAATATTATCTATACAGTTGATAAAATTGAAGTAAAACTCGAATATAAAAGAGAAAGAGGACGAAGAAGAATATCTTGGATGGACAATATGAAACAATGGGCTGGATTACCAACTGCTGAGAGACTATTACACACAGCAACCAGCAGGAACGAAATGCTTAATGTGATCGCCAACCATCTGGATGTTGGCGATCACATTTAGCATTTCTTGGACAGGCAGACGAAGAAGATTTAAGAACCAGATTCCTCAGCTTCCCGTATTCAGCCTTAATTTTAAGTAAATATCATTCTAATGAAATACAAATCGCAGAGAGAGTAAGCTGTATCAACGTATCTTATGCATCAGAGACGTTCATTTGATCCCCTACTCTGCTTTTACATACATTGAGTATCTAATTCTTGAATTTTAAACTGATACCTAGTGATCGCCCAGTGGTCGAAATTCGACCATAATTCATTCAATTTTTAAGTCTGAACGTTATTGAGGTTCTTTTGTCAAAGAGTATACCTATGTAATCATTGCTTATAATTTATTTCATTATTTTTCTATTACGACAGCTGTGAGCGTGTACAAATACGTCATTAGGGTGTGTTGATTGCCTTAATCCCCTTCAATAAATGTAAAATTTTAACGTTAGAAAAATAAATAAAACACAATTACAGCTTGTAGCTTTATTTATTTTTTGACACAATTCATTGTCATTTTTAATTTTAATGATTGATTTCCAAATAAAATTCCGTAAAATCGCCATAATTATATCCCTGTTATTTATTAATCAGTTAGCGACTGTTGGTATCTCGGTTAATTGCCCTCTTTTCATAATTTCTGACATTAGTCCCTACCGTTAATTTGGTTTGGAGATAAATTCCCGTGTATTCTAATGTGAAAACGCATAAGCTCGGATTCAACAATCGCCTTGGTCGCCAGGGAGACTGGTTTGTTTACTACGAAGAAATTTCACAACATTCTCGTTCATTTTGCCAGAGTTCTCGTAATTTCGACAAGAATACTATATTCTACGACCAAAATAAGAGTCTCTATTCAATTCCCTTTCTTTTGGTACTTACCTCGATTTCCTACGACCATTATTTCTGATTTAATTCTGCAAAAGAAAAAATGTCTGCAATCGATCAAAACGAAATTTACGTGCATTTCTCATGAGAGACGATTCGAATCGTCCAGAATCGAACCAAGCATATTTGGACAAAGATTTTAGCTTTCTGCACTCCTTCTCCATGTAAACTTTAACTATACCAAATCTCAAACTTCTCTGTTCGCGCAATATCCTTAAAAAGGGATCCAAAGTTTTCTCTTCACGTATTAATATATAGATTATCATCTCATAATGCTAACATCGATTTTATCAGTTAAATATGCATGTTTTCAAGCCTTTTGAAGATAAGTCGTTCTGTTTCGGTAAACAAAGCAATTCATTAAGGCCTCATGAGTTAAGGGAGGGACGAATTTTTCATTTAATCGCGGTGGAGGAATGTAAAATTCGTTTATTTTGAAATCGTCTGTCAATTACTCAAGAACTTGAGGCAACCATTGTTGTCACAAAGGGCGGGATCTTGAATTTTCAGGAATCGCAACTACACATTTATTTATCGTATTTGCTTCACTACGCGACCACACTCAAGTTCAGAAGATTGAGTTTCGCTAGTTTTCGAAATATTTATGGCTCTCGTGTCCTCGTTTCACAAAGTTCACCAAACTTCCACATTTACCCAAATCTCATTCGAAAAAATAACCAGCCAAAACTTTTGCGTCGGTGCAAACCTAGTAAAAGAAATCTTTTTTCCCAACTTTATTCAAGTGTTCTCCGCCGATAAAAATGTACCTCGTCTAAATTGTGCGGTTTCTTCTTGAGTTCTACATTTTTCGACAAATATTTTATATCGATAAAATTGTATTCTATACTCTAAAAAAATTTCACCTTCCGAATATTCCATTTTTTTATGTTTGTATATTGTAACAAGTTAATTTGGCATAAAATTTAGATTAAGCTTAATTTAAATTTAGGAATCATAAATTATGAATCATGAATTAAATCACCATTGATAAGTCGTCAATATTTATCCAATCTAGTTCATCATCCTCGAGGGAACTCTAATGAAATGCTCTTCATAACATTCGCTACCATACGTATCGGCATGAAATATTTAAAATGCAATCAATAGCGGCGTTTGATAATTTTCAAATATTTGCCGACCCAAGGCTGGGGAATTCGCTCGTGATTCTATTTATAATTCCACTTCGTGAACAAATAAGATGAATGGAAAGCGCTACATTTGCATAATCACCCTAACAGCGACATTTCGGCGAAACGAATTCCTCTCAACCAAACTATTCCGCCAATTATTATCGCCTCCAGATCGTGAACGGAAGAAATTCCCAAATCGATCTCACTTATCTCTCTAATTTTTCTTCCGTGATACAAACAAACAACGTATGAGTCTTATCTCCGAACCATTTGGGAAAATCCCTTCCTTCATTTTAGAGGGGAGTATCGATTCCGCATAAAAAAATCATTCATATTGAAATACACTACGATATTATGACCTCACAATCGTTTGATATACGTATTACAAATCAATAAGGCTACGCAACAATTTTTAAGTAAAGATAATCGGATGAATCAGTATTTAAATTACTGTTTACATAGTGCCGGGGTTTATCAAAACTGAATGAATTATTTTACGATGGCATTACAAATAATCGACAAACCTTATTAGTATATGAATGGAAGAGAAGGTCAAACATTTCATCTGTGAGGGAATTACTGACGAATTAACCTGCAGAGACCACTCAGTGATTGCCTAGGCGCGCTTAACTGTACCTAGGTAGCAATCACTGTACGTAAAGTTACTTAAATTGTAATTTCATTTCACTTTATTATGTTTATATTCCTAATTCTTGTTTTGCATTGATTCTGCACTTGCTTGGAAAAGGAGATAGTAATTTTTATTAATTAATTAATAAGAACTTAAATACCAAAAATAGTAAGGTTACTAAGGAAAACTGAATAAAAGTATGATTAAAGTATTTGTCTTAGGATTAATATTTACCTCATTAGTAATGAGAATCATTTTGTGAATACGGCAGTATTTGATCATACTTACTCTCGAATCAATTCATGGACATTGTCCTTAATAGCGTTTACATAAAATAAGGTATTCTTTCTTAGCTATTTCAGAAATTTAGTTTGCTGTTTCGAACCCAGGTTTAGAGTGCCTCACCTAACAGAAAGAAGGTATCGTAGTTGTACAGTGGCTAATGCCTAGGTGGTAAGGACTTTCCCGTGATTGATACCCTCGGTAAGAACCACTGTGGTCAAGGAATGAACTCAGTTAATCGTCTGCTATTTCGGCCATGAAATTTATTTGTCTCTGACTAAAATTTTGGGCCAATAGTAATTTACGACAACTAAGCTTCACAAATAGTTAAGTTATATATAAGATATAAGTTTATATCTACAACACTAAAAAACTTCAGCATAGAAAAAAATAACTTTTTGATTGATATTAGACGTATCCAAACAACACTTATGATAAGTTTGCAATAGTATAACAAAAAATCTATATTGCTTTAAGATAAGGCAATAGAAATAAGATTGTGTTTCTACGGCTACAAAATATTCACATTATTTTAAGCAAAGGAATTTCAAGCAAGCAGATGCACTGTGTATTGTTTTGTATTCTGCGGTTCGTGTAAATTATTAAATAATTTGATGCTTGAACTTCCTTGGTTTAGTAGTATAATACCACCAAGTTAAAGACGAGTCGATTTCGTTCATATTATTTCAATTTAAATTTTTATTGCTCGCTCTATTTTTGATCCGGTCGAATCTTGGTCATATTTAGTACTTGTAATAATTGCAAGAAATTGAAACATCTCAATTTTTTTGTCGTGAAAAAATGTTACCAGCACAATTAATATGTATCCAAAAGATGACGTATTTGCAAAAAAGTCGATATAATTCTGAAAACTACTACGGGAAGCGAGGCTTCGGACGGAGGCACATTCCCTAGCTACAATATAAAATTATTTATAGATTTCAGCCCACCCAAGTGCGAAAATTTAGCAGAAGCGTAAATTCGCAAACTCAGGCAGCTCATCTTCCGTGAATTCCGCCAAAAATATATCGACGTGATTTGGTGAGCCGAAGCTACCTCATTCTTCAGTATGGAAAAATCGTTCTCAAATTACCAACTGAATGCAAATGTGACTGTTATATTATACTGTAATTACTCGTGGGGACATTAGACTTACGACCGTTGCTGATTTACACGATGTGTGTAGTCTGCTCTCAGTGAACGTGTATATTTGTGTGGTTGCCCCTTTTAATACTAAGCATAATTTTAAAAAAGAACTATTCATCTCTCGCTGTAAATAATACATAAAATATGTTATTGTATCATTCGTATGTATTTTTTATTTGCTACCATACCTTATGCGTAACAATTCATTTTAATCCTTGTAATTCATTATTTTTCACATAAACGTTTCTGTACCTATTCTATTTGCAAATGTTGTGTATATGTATTCACTTGCTTTATTCTTTAGTTAAGTTACCGGCCGTGGTGGCGGAGTGGTTTACGTGCTAGCGCGTTAACGCTCCAACCTCACGGTCCCGGCTAATCGGATTCTTCCGGTTAGGGAATGGTTGTCTGTGTATGTTCTGTATGTGTGTGATATTAATAAAATAAAATGCAAAAAAAGGAATAATATCAAGAAAAAGGGGGTAATTGGAGGAATACTGCAAAATTCGCCCAAAAAATAAGACTGCATTATTATTTATTATTCTTTGTAACATTTTACATGTAAACTTTAATATTTATGATAGTTATTTTAGGCTTTCAACTCAAAAAATTTGTAATATATATTCAATGCTAGTGATATTACGTGCTTGTAACATCATGTAGTTTACTGTATCATATCTTTTCATTTCTGTTGAAGTTATTGTACACTGATTGTAAACAAGGGTATATACCATTAAATAAATATACAGATTTTAACTTGATCCTTAACTAGGAAATTCTCATCAGAAACGTATGATCTGATTTGAAAAATTCGGACAAAAAATTTAAATTTATAGCTGAAAATAATGGTCTAATTCCATCAACGTTTCACTATAGTCATCGGTTTACTTGGGTGTCATCAGGTCCAAGGTATACTCAGGTACGCAGGAGCTCAAGCCTACTCAGATATTTAAGCATTCACTTACTGAAACTATTCAGACACTCTTCACATGTTTTTGCGCTCATTTTTATGCCCAATCTTTGATTCTGATAACATTCGAAGTTGTGTATTAGAGGTGCCTACTTTAATCGACGGTGCATAGAAATATAAAAATCGCTCCTTTTTTTTATCCTGTTTGCACACATCAATTTACTCGAGCTTAAGCATTGCAATTCTCTCGATAAATTGATCTTTCTAAGTAATTTTTTCACTCTGATCTTTAACCATACATAAATTATTCGTTCAGATATTAAATGTTTATGTATATCAAATGTTATTTTACTTATTGTTTATTTTAATAGTGTATATATTCGAAGGCATATCGTGCTACTCTTGCGTGGACTTTTTCCACTTAAATTATTTTTTTATTATTACATAAACTGCAGGCCTGGTGGTAGTTTTTTATACCTACATACATTTACACTAGTGATAAACATAATTAACATAAAATAAATACTTGATAAACGTACAATTCCCGCAGAATGATTTCATACATATATTATATTTACTTTGCAACTAAATAATGAATTTATGATATAATTTGTAACTGTTTTAGTGGGTTTTTCGGGGTTCATGACAGGCCTTCTCGGCTACCGTAGCGGTCACGGGGTAGAACCTCACCGTTCATCACCCTGTCAAGCAATCCCTTACTTTTCCAGAGGTCCTTAAATTACTATTACACATTACACACCATTACAGAACGTTATATTGACAAACAGGATAAAGTCACGCTTTTAGTACGAAACATTATAGATTTGACATTATCTTAAACAACACATCCAAAACCCCTTTCTTACAGTACATTTTTATAATATTTTAAAACATCTAAGTTTAAAATCTTTAATTGAAATAAGTAAGGGCTTGAAGGGCGTACTTCTGACCCTTTCATTTGGCCAAATTACAACGTAAAACTGAATGATCCTAATATTTTTTATTATTACGATCGAAAGTTACGAACTTGTAATACTTGGGTACGGAGGAAAAGACGAAAGAAACTTGGACTCACGGCGTAAAACCCTATAAGGAGAGAGGAAACATTTCGTAAGTTTTTCCCTTCCTTCCCATTAGAATAGTTTGGAAGAGAAATTGGCGTGTTATTATCTGTGCGTGGCACAGAAGCGAGAGATTTTTTCATCTCCCCAAAGTAAATCCGACCACTTCTGTGACTTCCCACCGCAGCGAGAAATTCTTCATCAATTAGACGTTGTGCATTTTTTCCCGCCGTGTTTACGTGGTTCGAAATCCATTCGGGAGCGATTCTCCACGTCATTTATTCATATTTCCCTCACTCACGACGGGGTGAAAAGAGAAAACGTCAGAGGATTCGTCGGCGATTAACGCTTAAGCTTCTGTAATTATCACGGACGAGAAAACTTTCCTCCGAAGGAATCGTGCGTGAGGATATCGGAGAGGATAATAGCAAATATTTCACACGCGGACGCTGATGTATCGTAGGGAATATTAGAAATACCTCGCGAGAGGTGCAAATAAGAGCGATATCTTTCCTTGACTTTTGAGTTTACGGTAGCAGCATGAAATAGTTGAAGCGCGTGATCACCATTAGAAGATTAAGCGATGCCCGAACTTACTGTATATTGTTACGTAGCTGGAAAGTGGGGGACTTGTGTTGGTAACGAGTTTGTTTTAGCGACGGGGTTGAATTGTTGAGAGAGACAGTGAACGAAAGGTTGGATCGTTTTGACAGTTGTAATTTGATATTTGGCTTTGCTCGATTGAGTTTAGAAAATAAAGTTTGTTGTTTCTTTTAAAACGAATCTCACTTATCCCCGAACTCAAGTAACAATTTTTGTGTCAGAAGTGGGATAAGTGAGACTCGTTTTACGAGTTTAAAGTTTACTAACTCGGTTTACGTAACAATATCATACAAATACGAAAAACTGCACACAAAATTCCGCGACGACAACTTCTAAAATACCGGAAATTTTAGCTCACAAAAGCAATAATTTCTTTAACGCAAGCAATATTTTATTAATGTTTTAAAGCAAGAACGCAAGCAATATTTGATTAAGGTTCTTTCGTTCAACTTACCATTAAAAGGAAATCCTGGGTGACGACAGCGAAAATCTTCAGGTCTTCAAACTTCGTTCTTTCTTTTTTTGAGGAAAATTCGTTTAAGGAATAATAGTTATTGCAAAAAGAACACTAAAGGCTTTAAAATGTCACTTATGCTTACCAGTTTCCAAATCCAACGGAGGTCACACAATTTAAGGGAGTGTAATGCCCACCAAATTTTTAGTAGTTATCGAGTGTAGTGCGTTCCAGGTTTTAGTGTCAGTAATGGTGCATTAAATGAGAATAAAGTCTCATGTAGTAACAAATGAAAAGATGGACTTTTACGAGCCACAAGCAAATTTATTTTGAAACGACCATAGTTTCGACTTATGGAGTCATCCCCAGGTAATGAATCCGAAACTGCGCAGAAATAAATATAAGAAGGGAAAAACAGGAGAGTGGTTCGTAAAAGGTAATCTTTTCATTTGTTCCTTATGGATCCTTATGTTACTGCTACCATACTATGATGAATGGAATATTTTCATTTGTCATGTGGTACAGGATAGAGAAAAATGTATCTTTCCTTTTCTTTTCTCACAGTCTTGATCATGGCTGTGATGAAATGAAAGCTACTGAGGTATGAGTGAATAATTGCACTCACGGAATGCCCAGAAAAGTGTTACTCATAGAGTTATTGTGCTTCACTTGCGTGGACTTGTTCCGCCTATAGTATTCTGGCTCAGTGAGGAAAGCAATGGCAAACTACCTCACTCCTCATCCTGCCTAGTGAACCTCATTCCTCTCTGCAAGCTCTTAGTAGCTTATAACAGAGGAGATGAGGTACCGACCGGCCTTTGGGCTAAATACCTTACAGACAGATGGAGACTTACCATGAAGTCACCGCCCAAGCAGTGGATTCTAAAATCCTATGTATTGTTCTCCGCACTGCAAGAATAGCCCCACTCCATATCGTATGGATAAAGTGTTCCTAATGATTGAAATAATGATTTATAACTTGCATCAGAAGTTTCTACCTACAGTTTTCAGCTATCAAACAGACAACAAAAACGCAACGAATTACAGATTCTGCCACCTTCTTCGGAGGAATAAATGTATGCGTAGTTAAAGTTGATACTTAGCTTTGCTTTCTCGAAGCGAGGTAAGTACTTGCAATTGCCGTCCATCTACTCCAGATGCGATTCTAAGTGCTCGAGATCTTAGCTTAAAAAGTCTGAGGTTTGTTAATAATCTTTAGGGATCCATTCCACAAGAATTATATCCACAAGCTGCTAATGATTCAGAGAAAAGCAGCAAGATACGTCTTAGGAAGATTTGGGAAGGAATACAGCGTAACTGAAATGATGAATGAACTAAATTGGGTAGCGCTCAGCGATAGAAGGGAAAGAAACAGATTGATGTACTGGGCATACACCAACGAGCCACCCTGGAAAGAGCTTGGAAATAGAATAATGCCTCCTTGTTTTCTGGGTAAAAATGACCACGATTCAAAAACCAGAACCATAGTTCACAGGAAGGATGTTGGGAAATTTTACTTCTTAAATAGAACAGGAGTAGGTTGGAATGGCTTACCTAAGGAAATTTTCAGCCCCTTCCCGCAAAACAAAAACATTTTTAAAAGAAAATGATTTAAATTAAAATATAATGATGGTTGAAGATATCGATGTATGTGTAATTCTGTTTGCGATATTTTACATACACGGATATGATGATTGTGTCTGTGTATGACTATGATGTATTCTTTTATATTTATTATGAAGATATTTATGTTATAGTTTATTAGGAAATCGTGAAAGGTTGATGTAGTATAGTGTAGTATAGTGGATGTATTTCTTTTTATTTAAAAACACACGAAACTTTATATTTTGAATGTGTTCGTTGGTTTGTTTTAATTGTTGTCGTTGTCATGTGGTTGTTGATAAATAAGTGATTGTTGTTTGAGATTCATTTGCCGCTGGCTCGAGAATAAAAAGGTTTTATGCGAAGTGATGTAAATTCTTTAATTTAATCGCTTCCAAGCATCATGGTTACCACCTGGTTTTTACCTACTTGTAACTAATGTATATATTCGTAATTATAATTATAGTAATAATTAGTAACTAATGTATATATTAATAATTTTAATTATAGTAATAATCAATCGAATTAGATGAATAAAATTGTTCGGTCAGTTAAAATAATATTCCCTAGAAATCTTTATAGAATAAACTACGTTGTAGAACTAAGCTCGTTCTTACAGAAAAAAGCGTGAGATATTTTAGAAATAACTAGCGTTTAAAGTTTATTGAGGTTGAGAGTTATTTTAGAATTCCGTATTTTATTGTTGGATGCATTACAAGATGCAAGAACATTACATCGAAGAAAATATTTGAAACTTTGTTTGAGGATTCTCCAACCAGAGGTCACCAGCGTTCGAAGGCTGATCCTAACCAGATAACGACGAAAACGAGTGCAAAATATAATCGGTGAAGCGAGAGAGAGAGATGGGGACATTCAAGGGGTTGAAGTAAATGAGTTTCGGAAGACAATTACGAGGGCCTATGGGAATATTCAAGAGGGGAATGGTCTCATGGGACATTGCGCAGATATGTCATTAAGGAAATCTTATGGGAATAAATGGTACATACGCTATCCTTTGATTAAAGGGAAATCGACAAAAGTAGTAATATATAAATTGTATTAGTAGATCATTCCAATGCAGGCGAGGTTAAAAAGTGGCTCGCGAGCCACAAGAGGCTCTATGAGGCTATCTTCAATGAGGCAATCTAATAGCAACTGTTAGTAAACTGATACTTTCAAGAGTAACATTTCCCTAATTTATCAAAAATAGGTATAATTTCATGCATTCGTCATTTTGCATAATCGATTTATTGAGTTGTAAAGTAATAAAGCCAACATATTATCCTCTCTGATGTGAAACTTTTCTCATTAAGTGGATTGAAAAGGAAGACGCATCTGCTGGAACCGATTATACTGTCCACTGAAATTGCTTTTGGTTAATTCACAGATATTTAATAAACATAATTTGCTTAATATTACTGCGTCTTCGATGGAAAAGCCGTACTTTGATCCCTGTTTGCTGAGTGAGGTTTTATATTTAGGTTCGAAGTATATGTTATGCGAATATTTCGCGAATATTTTTATGCTTTGATAGTAAAACGATAAAACATACTTATGAGAGGGGTCAATGAAAAGTAATGCCTCCACCTGCACATATTCTCTCATTGTCTAACTTCACTGATCTGCAGGAACATCACTGTGAATCTGCTGAAGAAGTTGAGAGACTTATGAGAGGCTGGTTGAAGATACAGTGTAAATTTTTTTTTAAAGTAAAGTCAAGTGAAGTAAATTTATTCCATCTTGTAAAGAATAAAGAATTAATAAAACATGAAAAATTAATATTAAGATGGAAATAGGTACCCCATAGGTATAACCTGTTTCGGGGTTACCATCAACTCAATATAAACATAAGATGGAGGCTGGTGCAGATACACAATTAACTTACGAAAAGAACATAAAAAATGGAAGTGGTTTAACAGAAATGGAAAAAGTGTGTTCTTTACACTCGTTCTTTAAAAAAGTAATACCTGTAAATTTTACAAAAAATACTAGACACATGTATATAACAATAATAAAGAATAATGATACTATTTCTGTCAAGTAACATAATTATAACTACCAAAAATTGTAGTATTCAAATAAATCTATCAATATTTTCATTTGTTAATAACCAAGACTTGGCCAACTGTAGAAACTTATGACAACGTTTCTCATTTTTTATTTCTTCAGGCAACAAATTAAAAATATTTGGACCCATTTTAAGAAAAAGACCTTTTGAAAATAGTCAAATTCGGTTTAATTAAAGGTACATTTCCTTTCCTCAAATAATAGTGAATATCAGAGATAGTTGGCATGTTACCACTTATAACAAAAAACAACTTCAAAACCTTTAAATTCTTCAGTTACCACTCCAGACAACTTGTTCATCGTTGGCCGAGTATATACAGATATCTGGTTACTATGTGGAATGTTGAATACGGCTAATTAAAGAGTACATTCTAAGGATTATTTCAGCGTTTGATTTATTGAAATACTCCCATCCAAACACAAGTTACGAAGGCGAAGGCATTACTTTTCGGTCAACTCTCGTATCATACAAATAAACAAAGAAGGAGATTGTCATGACTACTGACAGTGATCCTCTAATACTCATTGCCCTTTCATGCAGCCGACGGACGGACAAATAAGACAATACGCTTTCAAAAGTGGATAAAATTAACAGATAAATGGAACAATCCGAAAACTTATGAACGGTTAACTTTTAAATCCGAATTTAATTCCTTAAGAAACCTACATTATAGAATTCATGATCAGTTCAAAAGGTTATATTTGCTAATTTTCTAAGGCTATCCTGAATATGAAGTGTTATCACGAGAAAGATGTAAAATACGTAGAAAAATACTTGAACTTGCGTAAGCGAAGGTGAGCAATTGAACGAAAACATCGTTGATCTTTAGATGTAAGACCGTAAATGTCTGGTGCACCAACTGGTGCGGTGACGTTGGACTTATTATAACTTATTATGACTTATCATGGACATTGTTTAAATAGAACGTAATTTAGCTAGAGACTACTTTTTTCACTACGTCGACTAGATAATTTGTGGTCTTCTACTATAAAACATGTATTATCTCTACAACATACCAATGTATGTTTAAATAATAAATTACGTTTTAAAGCTATAAAAACGAAAAATATATTTTGATTTTTTCAACTTCGTTAGATGAACCATTTCTCTAAAATGGCTTTAGGAATGAAACTAAAAAATAAGCCGCATATTTCAGAAAATTCGAATAAAGTATTTTTTGAGGATTAACTATTAGCACTACAACAAAACAATTCAGGGAAGATATTTTCCTATTATTGACATATTTTTTATTTTAGTCAATGTTCGATTATCTGAAAAAGTCAAATTTGGCAACACCGCTTCCCCTACCACTAGCACTGAAAAAGTACCGCAGAGCTCAAAACTCAACGGCTCAACTATAGTGAACTTAAGGGGTCATCACTACTATGGACACTAATTTTCAATACATCGTCCTTTATCTGAATGAAGTGCAAGTGAACCCTACTTTGCATTTTATTATTTAGCTAATAAGGGACTTTTTCAATTACGTACATTCGAGTTTATTATTTTTTGGCGCCCGCTTAAAAAGGTTTTTCGGAGTTGGCGTGTTCATTTGTCACTCTTTCGCGACCTTTCCTTCTCAGACCCACCGCTGCTTTGCACATTACAAATGATAGCGTCCAGAAGAGTTTATGAGCATTTATAAGTGAGAGAACTAGAAGAGAATATATATATTCGTGCTCTTTAATTTCGCCGATCTATGTATTGTTTCGAAAAAATCTCAACTATATTGATGAGAGGAGTTTATGGGCAAATAACTTGCATGATTTGTTCGATCTCAGCACTTAATTTAACGGTGAATAATAATAATGATGTATTAATCACAAACGGCTATAAAATAACACAATTATGTGTAATACAATGAAAATTTATATTTTAAAGAAAAAATAAGGAAAACATAAAGATACTTACTAATAAAAACTGGAAAGAGGAAATAGACGTGGCGAAAGGCAACGAGAACAATAAAAAGATCATTAATAAGACAATGTTGATAATAGTTTACGTTAAAAGGAATTCAATGAGTAATAAAAAACATCAATACAATCAATTACAACGTTTTCACAAAAATTGATTTAATTTCATTAAATCCTTTCAAAATACGCAAAATATAATGTCACGATCCGCCGCTAATATAATGTATGATGGCTATTTCGGAACAAACAGTATTACAAATCAACTTTAATAATTATAATAAACCAATTTGAAATTTGTCGTTAAAGATAAATTATGCTGTTACGTTGTAAATACTTAAGAATCACGACTGTAATTCATTTCACATCACTTCTTACACTGAAATTATCCTGGCTGTTTTCTACTTTCACGTATTATAATATCCTTAATTTTTTAAAACAAAGCATTTTTATTGTGAAATTTCTTAGAAATAAGTTTAGTAAGAAGACTAACGTACTCTTTATGTTTTCACTCGAAAATTAACACATCACAACATGATAAAAATGTCGCCAACGACACCAAATGAGGAAATTTATAATGATATAAATCCTCCCATTGCTGGAAATTGATTCCCGGTCATCAGCCACCTGTTTGATGCACGAATTAAATTAAATTTGCCGAATATCTGCTTGAAATGCTCGTCAACGAATGTAAATACAACCGCAGAATTATTACTAATACCTTTTTATTGAACGGTGTATTCAATACGATATGATGAAACTCTCAAACTTTAGCGAAGAATCATAAAGTTCGTTTCAAATAGCTATATTTTTAATGTATATAATATTCTTCAGCGAAATATCAAAACTGCAAAGAAAAATTAAAGAAAGAGTTGTGGCGATAATCAGTGTATCGCCACAACTGCTGCCGCGCTATTTGTTTTCTATGGTTGGGTTGGAGTTGTGGCAACGGATAAACATATATTGTTGGACAGAGAGAACGAGCAGCCATTTTTACGAGACTTACGCAATATTTACGCACCAGTAATCCGTGATTTTCTGTGACTTTAATTCGTTTTCCGCATATTAATACGTCTTTTATGTATAGTCGAAAGTGCTCATAATAAATATTATCAAAAACAATAGCCTCGATTACAATGAAGCCAATAAAACTTTTTACTCGTCATCAGAAATATCTTCTAGTAGTGCTGTCTTAATATTGCAAAGAATGAATAGGTTTATCAAACAAGTTGGTATTTGGATATTGAGAGGTAACTTGGAATCGAAAAATATAGTTTCTCCTATTCCAAGAGGTTATATTAAAAATAAACACGAAGAACGTAGGAAATAAGTGAGAAACCTTTACGATACAAGCCATTGTGCCCTTCCATTTACGCATGTAAATGACAGAAATCCGCACGCTTTCCCATATGTTTGTTTTAGTTTTCTCGTCTTTCTAGTTCAGACAGGAATTCATTTGAATTTCCAGCCACCGACCATTCAGGAGAACTTTCTAACGGTCCTTCTCGGCGAAGGATCTTTGCCTTCTTAATCTTTGGAGGGAATTTCAGCTAACATTTACGGCAAACAAAATGCATTCATCTATTGTGAAGAATACTAAATAGCAGACGGCATTGAAAGAAGCTTCTGTAGCGAACAGCGTGTTTTATGAGCCATGAACTCAGTATAAGGTATAACTCAGCAGACTATCATAAAAAGGAATGAATATGAATAAAATAACGGAGAATTAAACTTGCAATAGATTATAGTATTATCTTTTTCATATTTTAATTTTTTTAGATCCATTTTCAAAATGATACGTTTCTTACGTAGATTCATCTTGTAGATGTTTATAGAAAATAACGAATAAATTTATAAATAATAGAACGATTAACTGTTTTTCTTTTCGCTGCAAGTTTGAAATTGATTCATTTACCAAATTAATACGACAGAACTTCTTTTATACCGTGAGATTGTTTTTCGTGATGAGATAAAAATGTAGTAAAAATAGATTAATTTATTTTTCGAATACGTTTACTAAACATTTTCTTTGATAAAAAGAATATTTTCTCTAAAATTTAATATCTCGGACGAAAATGTTATCATTCGCATCTGAAAACATTCTGCATTACTATACATTTAGTTTGTCAGATATATATGCCAATAAAATAGATAAAAGAACGAAGTTTTGCTGCATCCAGCAGTTTTTAATCTGCATATCGAATAGTCGCAAATAGCCTCTTCTTCCTAGCTCAATTTCCTGCTTCAACATCCAGAATCATACGTTGGAAATACACGACTCTGGTTGTTTATTAGTCTGGAAGTTGTCTAAGACTTATCTCATAATCGTGACTATATTTAAGAGGCCATGAATTATCAGTGAGGTTACCCCTTCCTTTTGTGAGTCGTTTTAAACAGGAGAATGTTTATCTTCCGCCCTGCCTTGAAGTAAATTGTAAGAGTGATAGATCGAACATCTTATCTACGCTAAAAGTCTGTTGTGAATCACTCAATCCATTTCAATTCACCAATCTTCATTAATACTTCTTTTCACTCCTCTCTGGTCTGCAAATGTTTTTGGCAAAGTTTTGGCACCATTGAGAATAAGAGCTACATTTTTATGCATCAATAGGTCCAAAGAAATGGTTCAGATGTTTAAATGTCTCCATCATTCCGGCGAAAAAGCAGAATGTCACATGCTTTTACACGTCTCGAAGCAGACCGCTTGTCTGCGTGACAGCCAACGGACTGGCAGATACGTATTCATGAGCCTTATTCTTAACAGTTTACCTCGTTTTTTCTCGCAGATTTTATTTTCGCAGACGTCATTCGCGTTTTAAGCGTCCACGAGGACCCCGTCGAGTTATTTAGCAGTCGTTTGGGTGCGACCTGAAGCTGACAGGCAGTCGTCAAAAATTGTCACTTTCTTGTTTTATGAATGCTTTGACTAATAACGGTGTCTTTTTAAAACCGATTTTTCCCGTGGTCGTCATTCTTCGATTTCTCGCAATTACAATCCATATTCATTCAAAATGTCAGAATTTGAAGAAAAATAAATACTAAACTTAAAATATGGTTGAGTTTCGGAAGATGCGTCCCCTTTTTAGTTCCGAGTCTAACCATCTAGGTGGCAGCAGCGTTTGTTTACTTACGGGTAATATAATATTATAGACGGTTTAATTAAATTAACCCAACCCATCGGCGTTTAGCCAAAGTTATCTTTAATTGCAGAGATTGTGAAAACAATTATAGTCGATTTAATTAAAGGAAACCAGCCCACCCAACCCCCAACCCATCGGCGTTTAGCCAAAATTATCGCGCCGAAAAAGTGAGAGCACGTACCACGTAAGTAAACAATAATAATAATAATAAAACTGCTGCCACCTAGATGGTTAGACTTGAAACTAAATAGGGGACACATTTTCCGAAATTCTGCCTAAAAGTTTAACAATATAATAAATTATAAATAATTAATTAAACAATATAAATAAATATTAACTTAAAAGATTTCATGAGAGTAGGAACTGCAGCAACTTCTTTTTAAAGCTTTTACTTTGCTCTCATTAACACAAAATTTAGTGCTCCAATCGTGTTATTTGATCAAGGGTTGTTTATATTTTCTGCGCTGCGTGGAAACCAACCAGGTTCTTTAATTAATATGTCACAGTCGTTTGATGATTTGTTTGGCCTAAATTTTACTAAAAAGCTGTCGCTTTAATTAAAATTTTCGCGAGCTAAGACCCCCAAAACAACCCAAAAGTTTTCTTTTAGGATTCGAGAGTTACAAACATGATTTCCTCCTCCATTTTCAACAAATTTAGAACGTAATCTTGGTATTTCAACGCTTGCGTTTTCTAATTAAGACTCTTGGAAGCAAAAACATTTCGCGACGAAGGCTTCATCCTCAAACAAAGTTATTAAAACAAAAATAGGGAAACTGTTCTGACACATAATTCCAAGTACCTTAATTACGTCATGAAGTACCTCCTTTGGCTAAATATCGATTACTTATTGGGTTCGCATGTCCATTTTTTGTCGCGCGCAAAAGCGTGTGCAAAGGTTGAAAGTTAATGATGGAAAAAATCACGAAAATGGTGTTCCAAGTGGGGTCGGCGACTTTTATGGGTGGCGTGCCTAGTTCAGGCCAAAGTAGGGACTCGCATGTCCGCAATCGATTTAAAAACTCGAATTATCTAAAAGCGTAAATTCTCGCTTTTACGTTAACAAAGTAGTTCTAACGCAAATAGATCTACGTCATCACAACAATGAAATCAAACATGGCGTTCGCAGCAATCAGGCGAAGTCGACCGTTGGGCTCTACCGCCACCGCTTTGAAATCGTCATCTTCATCTCATTGATTTGCCACTTTGTGATACAGGGATCTAGATTACGTTTCGTTGCAGAAATATATACCCTTTTCGCGAATGTGGCCGCCATCGGCAGATTAAACGCGAAGCGAATATAATTCTGTCGACCCGAGTTCATATCTGCTGCCGTGAGGAAAAGATCGGGTGATGGCATCTTATAAAACGTCTATCCATTTGGGACGAAGGTGACCTTTTTACGAATAAACAACGGCGAGTAAATTATTAAACGTTCGGTTGGTGAGATCTCGTCGATAGGCAGGGAATGGTTCTGGAGATAAAGAAATATTCATGCAGCGCCAAATTGGACTCTCTCGACCTAGGAGTAAATTTTATAAAACTTTTCAACGTTTTTAAAAAGGGTCTGTTAGGAAGGAAGAAAAGTAATTACGGTTCACGTGAACGGATTTAGCTCTTAATGTGCGGTGACTGTTGGTTCTTGGGAGGCATTTCTAGACCAATAAATATTATGAGAAGAGGATATTAACTCATACGACCTGTAGGCAAAAATACAATAAAGTACTTCAAATTATATCATTATCCTAATTTTTTAAGGGAAAATATCTAACTAATCTTGGTGATGTTACCTGAGTACATTTTGGAGATGACTCCTTCCATTTAGTTCCACTTGACTCGAAGAAGACTTACTATTGAATTGTGTGTAAATATGTTGAAAAGAGGAAAACTTGCTTATTTTTCTTTTCCCATGGTAAAAGGTGACCGTTGTCTATGATGAACGGACTTCACGAATCATTATGAAGTATGTTTGACAAAGTTTCGCACTTTATTCTATATTAGTTTATATGATTTATGCTAAGTTCTAATATGGGGGACAGTGATGGTTAAAAACTGGGTTTGTTGGTTTTTGTGGTTAAAAATACTTTGGTGTGCACTCATGCCTTATGGCTTTAGCCATCACCAAGATTCTACTTATATTTCACATTTAAACCTATTCTACAAGATTTTGATAATATATATAAATATGAACCATGTATACATAGCCATATAGTTTTACCATTTTATCCTGGAATCTCTTTTTATGACTAACACAACTAGTAACATAATAAACGCATCATTAGTTACTTTCAAAATAATTTATTGCAACAAAAATGCGTTTAAAATAATTTTTTTTTAAACACGTACGATCCCACAAATTTTTACAAGCACTTGTAAAATTGTGTAAGCTTATAAATATTTTTCGTGCACATTCCTGTTGCAATACATTATTTTGAATGGTGGTATTCCATCAAATAGCATTGTGTTAGTTACATACTTTAAGACGAGAATTAAAAACAAAATTCTGAATCTGCCTCGGTTTTTGTTGTTTTTAGATAGTACCGTACATTTTTGCATTTTCAACACCTTTGTTCACGCTGGAAAGGCCATCGAAGCTACACTCGATTGAGGGTACCGCTTATTTTCTCCGCTAGAATAAGTGCAGCAGCCGGAAATCGGCTTTTAAATTCCTAACTTGTTAAATTAACGGTTCTTTGTCAATGTTAACTGATGCCTCAATTAATTTAATTTTATTAGTAACTATTTTTATTTTGAAATTTACCCGTAGCTGTTGCATTTCCCTCCCTCGGCTTATACTCAAGCCAATTAGTTTTTCAAGTTTTTGTGATGAAATTATGCGCCTCGGCTAATACTCGGGTCGGCTCATATTCGAATGTACGGTAAATAGGAGCAGAAAATATGGACATTACAGAAAAAGGTATGAAGCGTAAAACTTTGTGTGGTTAATATTCAAATTATGCCTCCTAACTATAATTTTTACTTTCTCTCTATACGTAGTATAGAGAAATTTTTGCATTCGCAAAAAAAACCGACCTCAGGATTTCATCGGAAATAGATGTTTTGGGGCCCATAGAGCTCGTTTTCGCTATTTTCCCGAACATGTCTGTCTCTGTGTCTGTCTGTGGTAAAAAAGTTTGAGGGCACTCTATCTTAAAAAGTAATTATCCGATCATTTCCAAAATTCATATTTAGAATTTTCCTAACAATGCCAAGAGTTGATTAGATTTTGATGAATACCGCTTAACCGGAAGTTGCGGTTTATCCGGAACAAAATTTGGTTTCTTAAATATCTCTGTCAGAATGCAATGTAGGTATATACAATTACATACAATAGTTATAGATAATGTACTTTACTACAACTTTTGTATCAAACATTTTTTCGTAACACTGATTCTTTAGGAGTTATTCTTGAATAATGGTTAACCGGAAGCTGTTGTTTATCCAGAAATGGAAGTTTTTCATACATATCTCTGTCGGAATAAAATGTAGGTATATACAATTACATACAAAAGTTATAGATAATGTATTTTACTACAACTTTTGTATAAAACATTTTCCTGTAACAATAATTGTTTTGGAGTTATTTATATATTACCGGCATAGGCTTCTGTTTTCAATAAATATGGAGAAAGTCATGTGTTGGCCGCATCAGATTTTTTACAATAAATTCTAAAACAGACGAAACATAATGTCCTAAATTGAAAGATATTCAACCATTGATTCTCTAGAATACATAAAAAGTTACAAAACAATATATAATAATTCGAGCATGGAATTCGATATTCGCATGCAAAACGCCATATTGTCGGAAATGAAAATTGATCATACGCACTCCTGAGGAATCGTCCGGTGTAGATTGTTAATTGGCAATTTTCTGCGGCCCTTGTAAGTTTTGACTTACTCAAAGGGGTAGGGAAGTGTAAAGTAGAGAGGTTCCATTGAAAGAGAGAAGGGATAACATAGTAGCGTAGTCAAGGGGAGGTCCTCCCCGGGAGGCACTTTTGGGTCCTTTTGCACTTCCATAATGAAAAAGGGTTTCCCTTTGTGAAGGGATAAAAGAAAAAGGCCCAATCTCCTCTTTCTACGAAAACATTCATTACCGCCCGCAATTTTCGATAACGGTATTATTTGAAAGCGGCTGTTTTCTTCGTCACAAATCTGGCGCGGAATTCGACAAGTTCGCCATTTCGCCTTTTCTACGGAAATCTGCGGAATTTGCGCACATTTCTGTTCATTAAGGCTTTATTGACGCGTTAATGTCTACCGCACGAAGTGACTCCAGAAACTTGCTAAAATTAGGCTCTTAACATTGTGGTTATCGCTTATTTCTACTTTATTGACTACATGTCTTTGGATATATACTTGTGGCTGAAACCGGTCGTCAGCAGCAATGATACCGATACTGTCTACACTGAAATTCCTTAAAATATGCATAATTAGGGTTACCAGATGCTCCGAGTCGAAAAAGCGGACATTCCACGACCACCCCCCACCCATTACTAATCGAAAAATGAAAAAAAATAAAAATTTCAATTGTAAAATTTAAAAAATTAAAAAAAAAATGAAAAATTTATCAAAAAAGTGTTACTTACTTGTTGAGTCTCGAACCACGATAGTTTTTTTCTAGTGTCTACCAACTGTCAGGCAAAAAATATACTGAAGTACTTGGTGAAAGATTCTGTTTGATGGAAATATGTATAAAAATAGTTGATTGAGAGAAAAAAGCGGACACGGGTCAGAAAAAGCGGACTTATGGTAACCCTATGCATCATAATACTCCTCAAAGCTCACCATGTCGGATTCAATTGTATTGAAGGTAATCATTTCGAAAAAACCAAGAAAGTAAAATTCATTTCGTATAGTCCACAAAACGAATGTTTTAATAAGAACAATGTAGGTTTCGTTAATATATTTTTTAATAAGAACAACCTAGGTTTCCTATGACTTCGACTGTTGATATTAAACGGTAACGAAACCTACGATACGTTGTTCTTATTAAAATTTGGACTCTAAGAAGTGAGTTTTACTTTCTTGACCATGAAGGAGTTCCATGGAGTAACAACTAATAATATATCATGTACATACGGAAAAAACTCAGTAAAACAGAACAGTAAATTTTCATTGCCATCTACGTTGAGAAAGATGGCAGTGCATAAATTGAAGTCCATAGAAAATGAAAAATCAAACAATTAGTAACTTCCAGAGATGTATTTTCCAAAAGGCGACTGCTTTCAAAAGAAATTTTAACATCATCGGGCAAATTAAAGCCTAAACTAGTCGCCTAATTGGAAAAATATATCTGTGGAAGTTATTGAGTGTTTGAATTTTTATTTAGAATGGCTCACTTTCACAAAGTCGAGCTTAGCCGATGATATTCGATCTGTAGTCTATAGAACTATTAAGTATAGCGTGTAAATATATAAAGTGTATAAACTAAATCCTAAGAGAACCAGAAAGTGCAGGTTATCTTATCCTGAATAGAGCGCGATACTGTACAAAGAACAAGAGCAGGAGGATTCCATAACTTCGCCCCGAGAAAATCAAGAGGAGCAAGCGGCTAAAATTTGAGTACAATTTTTAAGCTTCATAGGAAAACGAGATATCTAATGTTTCGCAAAATTCAGCTCAGCCCCTATTTTTCAGTATTAGCTTAGGCTACAGTACGTTCTTGTTTATTGTGTCGAGAACAACGCGGGGGCGGCAAGTTCAAGGACCGCCCCTGGCGGCAAAAACTCCAGCTATCCCGCCTGCTTAGACTGGTCGGGAGGCGGAGGATAGTAATGGATGAGAGATAGCAGCGATGAAGCATCGACAGGTAGAGAAGCCTGCTCGTAAGCTACGACGGAATGCGATGCAAATTAAAAAGATGCGATCGACAAGCGGAAATTCCACGAATGCACTCAATGGAATAGCATCATAGATATGGAGGGTTCATAAATTTCGATTATGGCTTGTGGAGGTAAGGAAAAGGAGGTTTGAGGTACGGGAAAGGCGTTGGAAACGGGCGAAATGCTGCGGCAACTCAACGAAAGTAAAATTCTTCAAGATGTGCCAAAGAATCGATCTGTTTTAAGGTTGATGTTCTCCTTATATGGTCTGCAGACTCGTCCCGGACCAGCTCATTCTTTGCTCGCTGTTACTCGCGTTTGTTGTGACCGAGAAATGACGATAAACATCCATCCGGAGTGTCGTTTCCAAGTGCTTTTCGCCCTCACTGCTCTGCCCCTCCGCTCTGTGTACAATTTCCGCAACGACTTCATCCAATTTAAAGTGGAACGAATTGCCCGAGCGCCTCAATTTAACGCAGTTTCCACGGAATATGGATTCTCCGATCGCTCCCAATCCACGATGAATACAAGCGGAGTTGCGTTTACGTAAGGAGGACGTATTGGCGGAAAAATAAGTAGCGAAATGCACGCCCGTCATCCGCCCGAAGATGGCGATGATCAGCGCATCTTCCCCGCTCTTTCGCGGGGTATTGTTTAAAAATAATCCCCGGTTCCCCGCGCCCGATAAACCCATTCCGGATTTCGAGACGACCGCTTTTTTGAGAAAAATTTCGCAGCGTTGTTGGCGCCGCTGGCCTGTGCGTGCGCCGTGCGCGATAGGTGGACTATTATAAGTACCCGCTGTGGCGAGAAGGTCGCCGACGGAGGGGTGGTGCCGGCGGCGGGCAAGAGGGGGGCTGGCGGCGGCGGAGGGGGCCCAAGGAACTTCACTTTCGTAGTAGGCGTAGTAGAGAAGTCAGTGGTGCGGCGGAAGGTCCTCGCGGATCTCCAGACTCTATTTTTGGTCGCGAACTGCGTCTCGCACGCACCGCGAGACACACGGCGAGTGCGTGATCGAGTGGAAGTGCTTCTGGGCGGGCGCTGGAATCGATGGAGAGGGACGTCCGCGAGCATTAGTGTTGCCATACGGTTTGAGGAAATCGGGCTGGCGTTTTCCTCGGATTAAACGTGGCAACAACGTGAAATCGTCTGCTGGACCGCGGCGTCCCGAAGTGAAAATAAAATAGTGCACGTTGTCGAAGGGCTCGACCATGAAGTCGGTGGTGAAGGTCGCGAGGCAGCACCTGCGGCCGGAGGAGCAAAAGCAGGTAGGCCAACGAAAGGCAAGTGACCGACGGAGTAAAGGCGGGCTCTCGCCCTTCGCAACAAGAGTGACTCACGCGTGCGGAGAGGAAAACTTACGCTGTGCTCGGCACTTGTTTTTTTTCTGCTCCTCCCGGGGAGGGGGCGGTCGCGGATTCCTCCGGAGCGGTCGTTGTAAATAAACTGCCGCGTCCCATCATTAAGGCGCACACTCGATACTATCGGCATTTCCGAATGGGTGCAAACTTAAAAATAGTGTCCCTCCTCGGTGGAATTTGCGACGGAGCGGGGTCGGCTTTGATTGATCTAATCTTCCGAGGGCGTCGCATGCCGAGTGGATCGGCGCATATCTTCGGAGTGCATTGTTTACATTTTACAAGGCTATCGAAATTTTGAATGCGATGGCCTTGGCGGATGCGACCTCAAGCACTCATTTTCATAAATTCCGTCACAGTCGTGATTGAATTCAACCGCCACATCTCGAATAAACACCCTAATTTACGTAACACCGCATCGGTTCATCCGTCATTGGCTGTTCCACCCACATATCAACAACCGTATCGAACCTTGTTGTTACCATGCACACAGAAAAGCCATTCCGGATGCTGGCACCTGTCAGAGAGAGTATCTACGCCCAAGCCGAGCTTTAATCTGCTGCTAGCACGTACCCGGTTGCTCATGAAAAAATTCCCGACTCGGTTGTTCACTCATCTTGACACCGCTATACATTCTGATGTGGTTGCAGTGTGGGAGAGATTTATTATTTGCGCGGTCGTGCGTGCAGGAATGCGCGTGAGGGATTTGTATGGAGATTTCGTAATGGCCGTAAAAAAAGCCTCGAGGTGTCCTCCCGTGGATTATGTGAGATCGTTCTCAGGGCCTCTGAGGACCGCCGACCCAATCCGTATTTACAAAAGGTGATCGCTTTTCAAGTACGCGAGAAAGTCGTTAGAGGGAAGCACCGTGAAAAGCTGGCTTCGGCTCGAAACTTTCACTATTTATTTTCGAGTTCTATTTTTCTCGGGGACTAAGTTTATTTTGCGCTATTCGCAGTACGGTTTGTTGATCCTGTCCACACGTATTCACACCCGCCTCGCCCGGGTTTACAACATTGCTGCGGCTTTGTCAATACTCGACGGCGATTGCGTGTTAAACGTACGGTTTATCCGGAATTAGTTCTTCGGTCATTGAAGATGTTGCGGCTTTCGGGCAATTGGAGGAAGGAATATCTGAAGAATTTAAAGGTGAAGTCGAACCAGTTCGCTTCCTGCCGCAAAATGGACTCCCTCCGACTCAAAACAACCGAATCCAAACAAGTTTCTAATCCATATTTACGTTTTACCGCTACTATTCTTTCCCTTTCCGCTGATTAAATTACTACTTCTAGAATTTTGTGCCACCATGTCAGTACGGACGTGACAGTTTCTGTATGTAAACACAGGCATTAAAATTGTTTACGTCTTAAGCAGAGTTTCATTTAGAAGTATTTTCATTACTGCTAGTAAAACATTTTGCACGATTAATTGAAGAATATCTACAAAGATAGGAATTACAAATGTTTAACTGTTCTCGTCGGTTGTGATGCTTTTTTAACACTTTCCTAATCATAGTAAAGACATTATCTCCCGCTGTTATAATATGTAGAATTTCTATACTTATTGTAATCAAACGTTATTCTGTATCAAATATTCGGTATTGTTATAATTTAATCATGCAGTTATGTTATTAATATATATTTCATTCACGGAAAACATTTTGTTGACAAAGTTTATTTAATTTCTTTCTACATTACCCATTTTTACTGTCACAACTTCGATATTTGAATTTTTCCGTGGTTTAAACTTCACGGAAAATAAACAACGTTTAATGAAATAATTTCATCTGCGTAAAATGCCTAAGTACGGATTATATGTAATCGTAGTATAGTAAGTAATCTAAAATAGGCAGATGGTTTTAATGGAAAATTTCTGTCGAAAGCTGATATCCCTAGTTCAAAATGATAATATTATTTATCATATTTTTCGCTGGGTGTCTACAAGTATGTCCATGTAATTTATCCGAGAAGAATCAATGAATATTTTTGCTTATATAAATCTCCTATCGCAAGAATTTTATCGCGGAATTATTTCTAATTTAATCTGTCATTGTATAAGATAGGAAAAGGCAATCCGTTTCGTTGTCCTGCGATTGGGTTCAAAGATTGTCATGTGCTCTTTATCTTTACGAAATACTTCGAGCTGGATTTATAATAGGCCGATGGGCAGCAATAAGGAAAGCAATATAATTTCAATTTTATAACTCGTACGCCTTAACTTTATTTTCATATTCAGTCATAAATAATGGTGCCAGCAACGCGGAGCAACTTTCATAAAAGTATAATCGATAAGAGAGAGATATTTTTGCAGTCAAATATTATTTCCGATTCTATTTTGATTTCCATAGAGTTTTATTTATGATATAATGCATTATCAGCCGTAGAGTTGGCGATGAAAGATACCTATTGCGATAAAGTATTTATATTAATCATTTAGCGTTTATATTATTGAAATTTAATTAAAAATTTAGTCGTTGGATGACCTTTGTGCAATTAAGGCAGCGTACGGGGTCTGTTTTTATGTGTTCCGAATAAAATTCTTCATCCGCAGTTTTAGCCGCAGGAATTTTTATTTTTGGCAGTGATCACGAAATCCACCGTGACCCATGCCGTGAATCAGGAGAAAAGGAAAGTGGCATAGTTCCGCGCTCTTGCAAATGCGTTCTTGAAAATATTCCCGGTGTAGGAAATCAATGTAGAAGGGCTTCCTTTTTCATGACCTAAATAGTACGTGAGTCAACGAGTGGCATTTCAAAATCACGGAAATGCCTCCATTCAAACTCATGTGCAGCCGAGAAACGTGAAAACGTGAATATGCCGTGCTCAAATTTTCCACCTCCCGAACATCCTAGACGAAATTTCGTGACTTTTTTTATCATTCCGAAGTATTTTTATTTTCTCGGGAAAAAGGTTGAAGGAAACCCTTTTAAGTTCCGTATGTTTTCAATGTGAACGAAATGCGCCCAAGGAAATTTACTTCCTCCTGGATTTTGTATTTATATAATAAGAACAACTCGTCGGAATGCTTTCAGGAATCACTCGTACGAGCGACTCTGAAATTTCCTGACTTCACTGTAGTCTCGTATCCTGTTGTGGATGAGTCAGCATTCTTGGAATCAATCTTACGCTAACCTTGAAATTTTCCGGCTTTTTTTTTTAAACTCCCTAATCGTACGATCGAAGATGACAGTGCTTTGGTTTATTTAGGAAAACATGCTCTGTGATTACTCTGTCGACGAAGACTGTTTGTTGCGAAATCCAAGTCGTTGGTCGAAGTTTTGTTTACCATAAAATGCCAGATTATAAAATACACCTAGAAATCATCCTCTTTTAATAGTAAACAAGTAAAGGATTTAGCAATTTTCCTTGGGTGATTTCAGAGGATCTTTGCAAATTCCATAATTACACGTTATTTCCTCCTCCCTCTATTTTGTACTTTCACCCGTTTCCTACTTCACCTTCATTTCATCTTCTTTATCACTCTGTACTTCTCATCTTTTTTCATATTCACTCACTGTTTATTGTACTAATTATTAATTTATTGTTTATCCAATTCAACACATCTATGTGGGAATTTATCCTGTATGTGTTAAATAAATTATTCTTAATATAATTTCGTATTTGCTGTTAATAAATTCGAAAATTCCTGTCTAAATTTTCGTCGCGTTCTCTTTCAAACTATTTCCTTCATATTCATTCCTTTCTATTTTTCATATATTACAGTCTGAAACTTGGCGTATTTCCATTCATTCCTTCTTGATTGTTAATTAAGAAAAATATGAAATTTTCCTGCTATATTGGTCCAAAGACCACTGACATTCTTTCTTCCCATTTATGCTTTCGATCTTACGTCAGTCGTTTCTGCATTATTAACGTTCAGACATTCGTGGATGTTTAAACACCATTGCCCCTTTGTCCGTCAGTATTAACAAGTCATTGAATCCCTTTCATAATTTTCGTTAACCTTTGTTAATCCTAATGCACTCCCGTACTGTATCCCAGCTAATCGGATTTTTCCGGTTAGGGAATGGTTGTCTGTGTATGTTGCGTGTGTGTGATATTGATAAATACAAAATGCAGAAAAAGGTATAAAATTAAAAAAGGGGTTAATTGGAGGAACAGCCTTCCTAGGCTAAAATTCGCCCATAAAAAGACGGCTTTTTATTATTATTATGTACCTGGGTATTACCTTTGAATTATCGGAAACACTACTGAAAATTTGCGAATCCCTGTGCAGAATGTCAATTCCTAACTATCACCGTGCTTATGTTTGGGACGTGAAGGTGTTTTCGTGTCACTAAATACTTCAAATTTTCAGCATTAATGCTTAAAAATACCAAAAACATTTAATGCTCATTACATTCGCGAAAGAATGGATGGACTCATTTTGATTTGTAAAAACGAGCAGCAATCGAAGCATTGTTTAGCCAAGTCCGAAAAAGTTATGAAATCATTTTTCCGGATGGAATTAATTTACGCCGATCCATTTACAATCTTTCCTCTACCAGACAGACTTGTGAGCGTAGTTATTCGTCAGCACAACTCGTTAACTGAGGCATCGTTGTACTATCAACGAAAAGTCTTTCTTCTTATGTCATCGCTTATTTGCTGCGAATGGAAAAATATGCTTGGAGAAACGTTGACGCAGCTTATTCAAAATGTCTTATCGAAGTCGATTTGAGATCCTGTCTCCTTTTACTTTTCAAAAGTTGTTACTTTTTTACTCCAGTTCATAGTCCATAGCTTTTCGACGCACCGGCAGAAAATCCCCTTGTCTGTTAGCAGTGCCATCGGCAACAGCGATCCCGGAAGCTCGTCAAATGTTTATCTCCGGAAGTATAGATATATTCTGTCGCGGATATTTATACGGAATTGGGTGTCATCTATCTAGACGTACTTATTTGCTCGATAGCTAATGGGCAAAGGGATAAGAAGGAAAATATGTGTTAATTAGAATTCAGAGCAATTAATGTGATTTAGTCTGTATTGAACAAGAACTGCTGTGTGGTCTTCACAAATAAGGTCTTGGTATTATGGTAGGACAACGGCTCCAATTCTTGGTGTAAATAACGATGAACGGTAGAAATTAAGCGAAAGAATGTTACGAAAATCTGCTGCATTTGCACATTTCAAGAGAAGTGTAGAATTTTTATCCTTAAAAAATTTACGCCAAGAGAAAATCTATGAACACCTTTATTTTGAGTTGAATTTATAAATTTTTTCTTCAAGTTTTGCCATAAAATATATTTCTTATAATTAAAAATGAAGATTTAAACATCTGCGGTATCCTCCACTTCGAAATTATTTACTTTTTCAATTAATTTCATTAGTTCTGGAAACAGGTGTCCCCAACTATCTCCCTTTTAATAGTAGATACACATGAACGACGGAAACAAGCACCCAATCCCTAGCCGGAGGAATCCGGTTAGCCGGGACTCGAACCCGGGACCTCAAGCTAGCACGCCCTAACCTTTTTCTCCACCTAGGTCTGTCAGACTACATCCAATTGTAATCAATGCTTCACTGAATTCTGCCGATTTCTAGAATCCAAGATCACCGAGAGAATAGCTCTTTAGGAGCGCTTTTAGCCGCAAGCTTATTCCTCTCACGTTTTTATCGTTAGTAACTGACTTTGGTGGTCTTATCCGACTTCCTGTCATGTGCCGTCGTCTGTAATTTACGGAGCGATTATCGCCTAGAAGTTTTGCAGTCTTTAGAAGTCGAAGCTAACGCACTCTTAAACATGGATAAACGCTTCAACACCTGTTGTATCAGTAGAATATGCTTGTGTTATGGCTCGCAAACTGTATTTGCTGATTTCGTGCGTCTAGGACGTGCTAAATCAAACCGTAGCGATGTTAAGTGCTTCGTAACTCCGTTGGATGCGCGGAATATGTATGAGGTCACGATGATTCTGGGTGCACGTGGCGAACTTGTTTATTTTGGGAGAGGTCAAGATAATACGTTTTTCTTTTCCTTATCTCGGCACGTGTAAGTAGCGGATATTATTCATTCGTGGATTCCCATCGTTACAGCTGAGACCAATTGTTACATAATGATGATTGTAATGTTTAAAGTAAAAAAGAATAATTTGACAAAATGATACGTTGCTTCTCAGAGGAAATGTTTGAAGTGTGTAGTAACTGTAATTATGGATTATCTAAGGGTGCATGTGTATTAGAATACAAGAGGGATGCTGTATGAATTATGGCTTCTTCTTGTATTTATGTTTGCGTTGTAGGCAATGGCTTGGGCTGCCACTTGGCAACGAACAAACATATGCTTACGAATCTTTGTTGTACATTTTAGGGTAAATACATATGGGTTTGAGCGTTCACCATTATGAGGTAGAAGTTACATGCACAAAGACACTTGCAGTATAGACATACATCGAATTCTCTCTTTGCTGATGACAGTGGATTTTAGTAGTGGTTTTGTATATATTTATTTATTTAATTATAAGGACTACAAGTAGGCTCTAGGCCAGGTGGTAATCATCTTTTCTTAGGGGAATACATTACCCTGCCTAGTTGAGAGGAAAACCCCCAAAAACCTCCCAAAGGCAGTACATCACATAATTTACAATTAAATTCATACAGTTAAGCATAAAAGTAATTACTATATACAATAATGCAATTAAAAATATATAAAAATAAAAGTTACAATATTGCCTATAATATTACAAACAATTATAACTAGACAAGAGATAATAAACAAATCTAATATAAAATAAATCGACAGTTTGGATTTCTAACTAATTGAGAGTGGATAAAATGCAAAGTTTTAGCTACATTTTCTATAAACCAATGAACCGGCCTCGCTATAGTCAGTTCCCCTAAATTTGTCGAAAAGGTCTTCTTTAACTCAAGTTTTCGTGTTATTTGGCGATCCGAAATGAGATTTTGATCTCCTTCAATATTTGCTGTCGAGCATTAAGTCCTCCTTGACAAAAAGCCGTTCGGAGGTTCAACTTTTCCAAATTGGAGATCAATTCTTTCTTCGTGCAGCATCCCGGGGAGCAATAATCTATCAGCGACGAAACGAACGTGTTACAGGTAGTTTTTCATTTCATTACGCAGCTAACCGTTCGTTCGTTAAGTTGGTTTTCATATGCTTGTGAGTCATTCGACATTCAGGCATCTTTAATTTGATGCTTATTAAATACGTTTTTCCTTTAAAATTTTGAATATAGTTGGTTATTTCCTAAATCTCTCCTTCGTATCAATTTTGTGCTTAGATTATATCTAACTAAATATGATGTACAGGATTCTAAGGATATATAGCTTTTTACCCGATCAAATCTAATTGTAAAATCTTATAATTACCTCAAAATAGAAGCTTCTGAAAATCGCGGGTTTTTGGTAACTTATGATCGAGTTCAACATTTGGAACAAAAACTAATTCCTATTATTCTATTTGGGACCGTTTTCAGGCAAATTTCAGTATAATTTAGTGTATTCTTGAACCAAAACTAAGCAAGAAATAAGCATTTATCGCGAAATTATTGAAATCTAGCTTTTAACAATAATAATAATAAAACGCCTTTATCCGGGCGAGATTGAGACTAAAAGTCTCCTCTTCCATCAAACCCATCGTCATACAACACATAAATAATTAATTTAAAGAGATAGTATGAAAACATATGAGAAGAATTGTGGATGTAAAAAACCTAAGAGAATTTTAGGAAAAAAATGTATCCACTGCAGGAAAACACCCTCTAAGAAGGGGGGGTGAAAAACCTGCGCAAACCTACCGATAGTCATAACTAAAAAGATGGTAAACCGGTAACCGGATCGGTCATTGTATGTTCACCCTATCTACCAAATTAGTTCTTAAACGTTGCATTTATTTTCAGCGCAGCTGCTAAACGGTATCGGCAATTTAGAATCGATAAAACTAAGTTAATGAGCACTTATTTTAAACAAATGGCTGTTTTAAAAATTCTGCTTTAGATATCGCCTTACCGTTGAATTTCGGAAAGTTTTCTGGAGGTTGAAAACTAGTAGATAAATATTCATGACCACGAATTAGATAATGACGTTTTGATAATAGACGAGGGACTTAAAAA
Source organism: Sympetrum striolatum (assembly GCA_947579665.1). NCBI lineage: Eukaryota > Metazoa > Arthropoda > Insecta > Odonata > Libellulidae > Sympetrum > Sympetrum striolatum. The sequence goes on from OX388350.1 coordinate 10,752,088, forward strand.
ACTCCTTGCTTACGTCGTTAGTAACGAGTGTCGAAAAAATTAACCAAGAAAAAATGGCGCTGGAAAGCTAACTCTCGCAGTCTGGTTTTTCCCAACGGTACAAGTTGTGACCTGTGCCGTATTCTGGTTGGGAAGCATCTCTCTCTACAGCATATCTTCCCCGGGGCACTCTTGAGACCTCGTTATGCCTAGCCAGGGTTCCCTCTCATCAACCGCTCTCCTGTTTATCTTTTTCATAACAACAGCGGTGCCCTCTCTTAATGGGTAATTATTTATGTAAATAAGAAAGTGAGATACCGTATTGAAGTAAGCAAGTCCGAGCTTCGTACGGAAAACTTCGTTCGTACGCATATCAGTGTGTTGCGTTATCATCTGATGATGTTATATCGAGTATTTATCAGTTCTAAGTCACAGAAAAGTTTTAAAGTATTAAGGAATTTTAGAGAAGTATGTAATGATGTCGAAGAGAAGTATTAATGACACTGTAGGTCGGAATGAATCAACTGATTGTGAATCTGTAGATATGGTAAACAGGAAGATACTAAATACCTCATGATAGTTTTTAAATTATAATTGTCTTACACGGTAGTTATTTACGAGTTGTCAATCCTCTGTAAACAATAAATTCAGCTATTGGAAGTATTGGTTTCATTTATCCATTCATATCCGTCTATATTTCATTAATTATCGCTTGTAGTTGTTGCTGTTGTTGTTTGTTAAAAGTGCTTCGACAGTTTCGGTTATTTCGCACATGGACTCCCACCGGGAATCGAGCCCGGGACCGCTTTCATTAAAGCCGATCTCGCTGCCCCTTTGGCTAACCTGGAGCCCTCGCTTGTAGTTATTTCAATTATTAGTTGCGTCCATGATCTAATGTTGACCTTACGTAAATCCTCATTTAAAGATTTAATGTTATTCGTATACTTAAATAAGCAAATTCATACCACACCTTTCTCTATGTTAAATCGCACTCTATGCCTCTGAGATATCATTTAGCTGATAAAACCTGCGGAATGCTGGAAATTTCGAATGACTAATGGAAGAATGTGTTAGTGTTTGGAAATCAATGTCTTCATTTAGTATAAACACGACAATTTACAAGCCTATATTTCCTATTGATAATAATTCGTGCTTACCTTCTTTGTAACTGATGACTGCAATCAATTTGGGGTTTTCGGCTTCTAACATTAATCTTTTGTCCAAGCCAATGAATCACTTCTAGTTCTTAGACAAGCCCGAGAGAAGATTAATCACTCTTCTATGTCATTTACTAATGTTTACTGGTTATACGGAGGTTGGTTCATTCCTCATGTTAAATGTTTGCTTCTTGCTCCTAATTTTTTTTAATTTTAAGGTCGATTTACTTCGAATTGAAAGCCCTACAGAATCGCACGTGCAAGTGTCCGACTCGAAGTATCGAGACACAGAATCTCTTTATTTGAACTGTAATTGGCGCACTACTTAATGCGGCGTAACGAAAAGATTTCGGGTGTTGTATCAATGCTCTTCTGCGAAGTTAATTCAATTAATATCCAATTGATTGGAGTGGTTTTGATTTCAATCTTCTTATATACTAATTAGAGAAGGACAAAAAGTAAACACGACTCCGTATACTTGTTCTGTTTTCTGTATCGAATTCCGCCTCTTGGAGTGACATCTTCAAACCATTTCGATTAACTAGTTTCAGTGTGGACTAAATTCAAGCTTGAGACATCCTGCATTTACAGTAAAAGTGAATTTTTATTGTTAGTATTGATTACATCGATGTCTGCGAGCTATTGCATGGGGTAAATTGAAGTAATTCTCTAGTACCCATGAAATATTTGTAGAAATACATTTTTTATCTTGAGATTTTAGATTTAGATATATACCCTGCGAGCTTCCAGAGGTGTATGGCAGGGGAATTATGTAAATATAAACTTCGCCATAGCTTCCGAGTGACCTGTTTGTCAATTTCTAATTTTTTAGTCGAGAATTTTCGGGTGCTATGGGAATGGCGTCACTGTTGTACTCGCTGAGCGTGTTTTGCTTAGCAACCGGCGAATTTGGCCTTCTGAGATCACTTCCTCTTATCAAAGGACGAGGTTTTGCTCCCTCACACCAAGCCAATCCATTACTCTTCCCCCTTCGTTAATACAGACTTAGATGGGAACAATCCCTACCTTAGCACCTGTCGCCTAAAATATTCCTCTGCTGCTTTCTTTGTTCTCTTGGATTCCGGTTTCCGGGAAAAAAATATTTTTAAACTCCACACCTTGAACACATGATTATAAAGAGTGTATTTAGATTCTTACTTATCCAATCCATCATTTAGTTGTTAGGAGATAAGTGTTTACGGGTGGTAAAAACAATGAATAATTAAGAGAAAATTGATGGAAGACAATTTGTTTAGTTGAAATAAAATATTCAATTATCATACCAGTCTGATACGATTTGATTGGAGTTAGGTGTCCCAACTTTATTTCTACTATCTTATTATATATTTCCTTGAAAAATTGGTGTGATTATCGTATTCATCATCAATTTATCTCTATCATGATAACACGACCTCGAGAAAGCTTGCTTTAAAATGTGTCTCTAACTACATTCCATGCAAGATTTAAATTCCATCTCCCTTTTACAAACAAAATGTCATATTAGATTATCTCATCGTATATTTGAGAGTGTAACTTCGGTAATCAACACAAATATTTGTCACTATGGCGACCACTCGTCTCTCTTCGGTGCTCTTGTCTGAGTACCCAAATGAGTAATCCTACAGCGACACTGTCTGCTCCATATTTGCTAAAAGAGAGCGGAAATTTGCTATAAATCTTATCATGTCTTCTTATTTGAGCCAGAAGAATCCTTCTCTCGCAGATGCTCGCAATCCGTCTTTACGACGGCACTTTTAACGAGCATGTTGTAGAGAACAATAGCATTTGCTGCAGAAGTCACCTGTGTGAGATGCTCTCGTTGACCTTCTTTGTTTTCTTATTTAATTCGTCTGTGTGGATTGTTCCCTTTTATCTGTCGCGATTATAGACCTTTTACTTTTCTTTCGAATTCTTTTTTTCCTTTTCGGGTGTAATAAATGCCGTCTGAGGTGAAGTCGTTCATTCAAAGTTTCCTTTTTTTTGAGATAATTCCAGTCGGAATTCGTGTTTTGCTACTATGTTATTTTAATATCCGAATATCTCACGCAGGCTTCAAGTTTCGTGGATTTTTTCGCCTCATTGATCGGAATTTCTAGTAATCATAATATTTTCACTACATAATTGTCATTCAGTGCATTTTTTTTAGTTTATCTCGAAAGTTTAGCAAAACTGTGATATCCTTTTGGGTGAGATATGGGAGATAATTCAATTCAATCACATTTTAAGATTTCGGGCTGTAATAATAATAAATAATAAATTTATTGTTCCAAGGACATGCAAAATATGTATAGGAAAGGTCACTGTCATTAATTTCATTGCAATTAATTAAAACTGCATATAAACTGATCACTAAGTACATTAAAAATCATACATCTTATCACAATAATCACATATACATTTACAACCATTATTCAATAATCACAAAAATTATACACCTCCATATATTTTATTACAATTACAAATTATAAATTTACTATAATTCTCATTTCAATATAAGCTAAATAAGCAAATCACCTAACCTAAATTACAATTTATTTTCATTAAAAAAATCATCCACAGTATAAAATTACTTGCAAAAGTATTTTTTCAGTCTCTAAGAAAATAATTCACCCTTAACATACTTTAGTTCACCTGGTAGCATATTGTATATTTTTAAAGCCATTATCTCAAAGCTCCTACCAGTTAATCTTAGCCTATGTGATTATCTTATGTGAATATCTTGCTAAAACCATTTATTAACATGATAAAGACGAATCGTATTATATTATATAATATGCTATCAAAGCCTTGCGATATTATTCTAGCTCTTGTTTTTTCCGTAACGAAGAACACAACTCCATATTTCAGCTTCACAGATCTTATCTTAGGCAGATTTTCATTTCGCTGCAATTAATCTCTTGATCCAAATACTCGTTTAGGCTGAATTAAACTCAACGAGAGGGATAAAAGCAATAGCAATCAACTTGAAACTGAACTGAGTAATTCATGAAAGGCTCGATAAGTTTTGCTGAAAACTTCACATATACAACGAGAATTATATCAGTACGAAAAAAATGATCAGAAAAAAGCATGGTTTGACTCATCACCGCACTTGAATCATAGTAATCCATGACTCATCAGTTGGAATCATAAGCCTGAGAAGAACATTCTGTTTCGTACTAGTTTTCTTATATATCAAAATGAAATTATGTTCGTGACGTCGTCTAAAACTCGAAAACGGCTCGACCGATTTGAATAATCTTTTTTTTGTTTCATCCGCCTCGGTACGGAGGTGGTTTAGAAAAAAGAAAATTAGGAAAAACCCAAAAGGAATAGCCGAAAAATCGGAAAAGCATTTCCATGAGAAATGCACCTAAAGTTCATTTTTCTCGCTGCAGGCTTTATTTCATTTGAAAATTTAAATTAGAAATAATAGTCTCACAAAGTCGAATTAAGCGCCAAAAGAAGGGAAATAGAATAAAGATTCTTATTTTGGTCGTGAAATATCGTTTACGAATCGTAATTTCGAGAATTTTGATGAAATGCGTGAATATTTTATTAAAAATTTCGAGGTTGTAAAATTCCCCTTGACAATGAAGGCGATTGTTGCTTCCAAGTTCATGTATTAATCCATCAAAATGCATTAAGAGTATAATTCAAGTTAAAATTAATCCTGATAACAAGTGAAACACTTTATGAAGAAGAAAAAATCGCATGTGATTTTAACATTTGCTGTTACGAACAATATCCTGTGAAGAATCGCACGGAAAAAAGTACGAATATTTAAAGTTTAATTTTTTACAATTTTGTTTACACGTCAGTAGCGACCAAGTTTTATTTATAGCAACGTAATTGTTTACTGAATTTTTAGTTTGAGTTTTAAACGGCTTTACTCTCTACGAGGACTTAGTGTGAGGATTTCAATATTGTAAACTTCTGAAGGTAAGTTCGACATAGATAAAAAAATATGAGAAATTAAATATGTACACTAAATAGAATTAGGTGGTACGAAGTTCACCGTTCGCTAGTGTAGTATAGAAGTATAATTTACGTGTACTTCATTTTCAATTCTTATTCGCCGTAATGAAGTCGTTTTCCGCGTACGTCTTTGACAGCTTGCCTTTCTGCTGAGCTTAAAGTGAGCATGAAGTCTGCATTCTGCGAATCCACATCACGCCACTGAGGCCTTCTGGGAAGCAGATCTCGAAGCCGCTTTTTCAAATACTACGTGATAACAGAGTACCGAAATGGCGTCCCAGTACGAAAGTTGTCCCGATAATCTCGGATCTCTTATTTTAGCGGCCGAAGGATTAATTCAGCACAGATTACCGTGGATAAACGGAGGGAAGTCGGGGCGAAATATTTCGAGCGAACTGCGGGTCGGCGGCGGCGAAATTCTAAAAATTCGTGCAGACCGGCGTCCTCAGCAGATTGGATCTGGGAGAACGCTATCCTCTGCGAAAATCAAATGAGCTCAAGGTGAGGGAAGGGAAAGCCCTATCATTGTGTTTCGCGCTGTTTTTTTCCAATCCCCTTCTTGCGTGGGTGTTTTTCCGATCCGTAGTTTTTCCCCGATAAGGTCGGGAGGTTTTTTCCTCCTCCAAGACGCTTTCCTCGGCTTTTTTATTAATTCGAGCTCACGTGAAATCGACACTGGGTCGGTTCGGGTTCAGCCCTGCCAATTAGGGGTTTAATCAATTTTGTCCCCTTTCGGATACTATAAATTCTCCCATCTTCCTCCACGTTTCTTCCTCGCATCCGCTTCTCATGATCTTCGTTAAACGTCTTTTTTAGAGAATCTTTATTACGGTCAACTTCAAATGAAGATAAGTCTTGTATGGTGGCAGTACTAAAGAAGTAAAACAGTAATTTCCACAGAACATATATTTTTATTTTATTTATTTTAAAGACTTCTCAAATAGACTTGTCCAGAAATTGTCTATTTGCAGATGAAACTATTCGCCTTTAAAAATTAAAAATCGTTGGAAATTAGATTAATAAATTTCATTACATTAGAATTAAAGTGTTTTACTTCTTTAGTAGGCTCCCGGATAGTCATGTGGACAGCGCGTTTGCCATTGGTGAAAGCGGTCCAGGGTTCGATTCCCCGTGGGAGCCAATGTGCGAAATGACCTAAGCAGTCAAAGCACTTTTAACAATACTACTACTACTACTTCTTTAGTATGGTCCTTCCGCAAAGTCGGCTTGCACACATCAGATTTATTATGGTGGCGACACTTTGACGGGAGAATGCGTAAATTAGAAAATAAAAATCTCTTTGTTATGATTGTCGCTAAGAAAAGGGATGAATTAATGCATAAATGCGGTTGGATTGAATGACGGACATGTGCTACAAAAATAGATAAATATACGGGAATGGGTGGATGATTAATGAGTATAGACTGAATGAAAGGTTGCATGACTGGCATTCAATGAGTGTTTTACGTTGGTCGTAAGGAGAGAATGAATGGGTGTAAAGTTACAAATTTTGTATGTGATCAGTGAATGAGTGATGTATTAGGGGAGAGAAGAAGACGTAGAAAAAAGAAATTGAATAAATAGGATGATATCGTTAGTAGGAGGGGGTACTTAGAGCACTTCATTCGGAGGGATGGATACATCTGAAACGAAAAAGTACCCAAAGCTAGGAAATTAAGGAAGAGTTTCGTGAACGTAGTACGAGATATTTATGACACTTAACACAACAGGAAATCACGGTAAATTTAAGTGTGCTGGTATTACTGGTAACGAATTTGGCTTTGATATAACCAGTTTACCAAGATATTCGTACTAACATGGGTCCAGACCATTAGTACTAGCAACTACGATGAACTCCGCATTAAATTGAGTTGAGATGTTTATTTTCCTTATGGATTGTAATTGTGGCGGGAGCCTTGTGGAAAGTAACTTTAAGAACACGTACTATCATATGATAATGCGTTACGAGGTGTATGCTGTGGAGCAGAGTTTCCCAAACTATGTTCCGCGGAACGCCAGTGTTCCGCTGAACCTGGATAGGTGTTCCGCGGCTATTTGTAGTCTCAATGGAGATTTGGAGAATAAAAGTCATTAAATGCCTTATTTATTCATATTTTTATGTTTATGTTATAGGATTATAGTTTTATATTTAAAAATAATTACTAAATAAATAATTAGTTGTAATTAAAAGATTTTTAAATTTTACGAATAGAATTACCTAACCTAAAAATAAGCAAAGTTTTCCGTTAAACTTCCCAGGTTTGCGAAGTGTTCCATTACAGAAAAAAAATGGGAAACCCTGCTGTAGAGACATAACATGTGAGTGATGATTGTTAAAATCATTATGATTATGTATGACCAATTTCAAGGTTCCATAACAATATTTTCAGTGGGTTTTTACTTCCATCTATCCTTTATCTATAATTAAAAAAATTTCAAAATGTACGTAAAACAAATTTTGACCACTGCAATAAATTGATCTGATAAGATGATTCCTTAAAGAAATAATTCGTATTGAGGAAGTAAAAGAAGCGGTAATATCACTAGAATAAATAAAATAAACTTCGAATTGAAATAGAAACCAACGGAGGAATACTCATCTGACAAATTCATATAGGGAATATTCTGCGACCCACCCCACCTACTGATAAATCCCTCGCCCTTACCTTTCCTCTGTTTTTCCCCAAATCCCCTTAATTCTTTCTCCTTATTTCCCCCTTAATTTGCCATCCCATCCCATTTTCTTCTGTCCCTTCTTCATCCGAGTTCTCTGTTTTCCGATTCTTTCTCTCCCTTTTTCGCACTCCGCCCCAATCATCCTGTTCTATCCCTTGTGCAATTTTCTGCCCTATTTCCCTTTCTCTATCCCCTTTTTGCAGTGACCTTACCCTTCGCTACTCTCATCTTTGTCCCTTAAAGACCCTATGTGCTGCTGCCCGACCCTTGTCTCCGGCGTAAATCATCTTTTCTATTCCAGCAAAGTTCTTATCGAATCCGGGAAACGAAATACAACCGTGTCGTTGTTTTGTATTCCGATCCTGGTGCTTATGCAAAGGATATTTAATACTTCGTTGTTTGTTAGAATATACAAGAACGTGAAGTAAAGTGCAATACGATTATTTTGTTTACAATGGTTACCATTTCATCTTCATATTGTTGGCATTATCCTAATCAATGAAGTTATAATTTAATCCGTTGGTATTATTAGAAGTTCATCTATGCTATTGTGTCCATATAATTATTAATTAATTTAATACTTAATTAAAAGCTAATCATATTAATAGAAGTGATTAAATTCAATCACTTCGACCTTCACTCGGTGAAACTTCATCTTAAACAGATTAGATAAAATGTAGCATTACTTTATTCCACTAAAACATAAAGATGGTTTATTTATCTTATGTGTTTATATTAGCGCCTTATATGCCATACACTGATTTTAATGTAATGTTAGACAAATATTGGATACCAAAACTGGTTTCATGTATTTGTTTACATATATTTGATAAGCTAGATAGACTTATTAACTATACGTTGAGTAATGGAATTAACTAGAACTGTTTTCTTATTACTGCATGAATTGACATAAACGGATTTTATTACTTGTAATTTAATTCACAATAAGTTTTGGATTCTAAGGTAGACTCCTTTGGCTTCGATAGAACGTGGATTTAACAATCGCGGTACGATTTCCCGGTTAAGCAGCGATTGTCGGTTTCCAGTGTCGGAATCTCGGGTTGCGGGAAACGAGGCGCCTCTGTTTACTACAATCTCTAACCTATTTTCCATTGATCCCGGGCTCCCCTCCCAGCCCCCCCCCCCCCTCTCTGCGACGACGCCGAGTCAATATTTGAGCGAGAGCATTTCGGATGGCGAGCTTAACATTTTTCACTCCCGCTTTCGCTTCTTGCATCCGGTTCGATTTAAATATAATCGCAATGCCCTTACGTGTGGGCAGACACCTGAGGCTCCCTTTGCCCCTGGGGCGGACGCCTCACTTGTGGAGCGGATGCCGCGTTTTGTCTTAAGGTGAGCGAGGTGCGGCCCGTGGTACTCAGAGAATGCGTCTCTTTCTCGCGTTCAGCATAAACTGGATGCACTAGTATTTTCCCGTACGTTCTAGATCATGGATACTCAAAACCCTGACCAATGAGGGGTCAAAAACATTTCATCGCTCTATGTTAATTATATATCCTGTGGTAACACAACATTTCATTCGTAGTCTTTTGTTTATACTGTTGTGTTGCTGTAAAGTTTGTGGATGCAGAAATCTTGTCGGGCAGATTCAAAATCATTTTTACGGGCTTTGCAGACATATTTGGCTTTCAAAGAAGTTATTGCGGAGCCAGCTAGAGTAATGGTGCGTAAAATATGCCTCTGAAGCCAACATTTTTGTGAATTCATACTCCAGATAGTTTCTTTTCTCACAATAACGCGTGTATCGAAACACAACTCCCATGATTCTGCTTAGAATGAGCACAATCTGTAAATGTTTCTTTTAATCTTCAACAGATCTGTCGATGAAATTTCTCAAATATTCTGGGGCTAAAGTAAAGATGTATTTACAGGAGCTTTAAACGAACAATGTAATATTTCTCTATCGTTGTAGGGATAATATTTACGCTTTCCTTATTCTATCTCCACTTTTCTCCGAATATCCGTGCTGGTTGCTATATTATGCTGGTTTGAATTTAATATTTTCTCAATTCAGGAATTGGGTTTTGGTCATAAGCCATGGATGCCTTTTCACAAGTAGTGAAGCTGCATAATGCTCGTACGTACCCACTTTAAGTTCAATTTCATTCAGAATTTTCTTTTTCTTTTACAAGACGGTGATAGGCGTAGGAAGTGAGTGAGTTACTCAATGGAAATCCGTTTTTATGGTTCTCATTTAATTCGCCACAAGTATTTTCTAAAAAAAAATCACTGTATCCGCTGACATTTCTTTTATTCTTAACACCGATGGGCAGTTTGGAGGACAGCAAAGCAGACGGAGATGTGCTCTAAGAAAAAGCGATCGTTTATGACTTTCTATACGCTATACTATTAACGAGGCGATTTAATTCTTTTTTCACTCATGCCGTCAACGGAATATCTCATATTTCTTCGCATGATACACATTCCTTCACGAATCTGTCAATCCTATTTAGTCTACACTTTCTGAAATGCTTGATAGATGGCGGGGTTGGTGTTGAACTATTTGAGAACCTGTCGCCTTTCACCATTAATTGCTGTCATTCATAATGATATGCCTTTTCCTCAATGGCGTCTCCCATCTGTCATTCAATCTCGTTGTCTCACCATGCTAATTACTCTCGCCTCAAGCAGAGTCGTTCGGGAAACAAGGACATTTTTAAAAACCTTGTGTTTTTTCTAGCAAACCTCTCTCACCCATTGTATGAGATGTTTATTTCGATTTTGATTCGTAATAAAAATTTTACTGCCGTTATTTTCTCGTAATTCTCTTCCGTCAGGAATCTTCCTGTCCATATGAATCAATTCCTTCATCCCTGTAGCATACGCAACACGACTCCATCAAGTTAACATACATCAGTTAAAACAACAACCTTCTCATATGTATCCGTTTCTATGGATACAAATTGAAACTTTGTATTCCCTATTCTATTACGGAAATCTCCAGACTCATTCTTTCACTTCTATGGCCCATCATAGACATCGGACTTTACGAACGCGCCATCATTATGTTCTCCCATACTCTGGCCTAGCATAACATTTATTCTGTCAATTTATACGTATTTTATCGATCCTTTAATCCTGATCATTGAAAAGTTTTGTTAATTCTGTTTCGTCTTTCACCAATCCATCATAAAGTGTATAATGTTTTTATTAATGCAAAATGGAGACTAAAATGTCTCTTCTTATAATGTTAATGATTAAGTGTTTATTATTAGGGCGTGATCGAGATTAATAAGTATGTTCTTGCATCTAATCCTTAGTGATATAAATTTTAAGGAAAGAGATTGCTCGAAATAAGTACACTTAATTTTTTATATACTATTATATCTACATATATATTATAGAAGTTAGCTAATCTTTCATTAGTAATATGTCATAAATATGTAATTAGTGTACAGTAGAATAGAGAGGAAAACTTAAGAAGGAGTGGATTAAAAATAACGTTAAGTAATATCTAAGGAAAACATATACACTGCAAGAAAATACGATGAGGGGGAGTGTAAAAAACCTGCGCAGACATAGTGATAGATCAAGCTAAAAGATGTTAAAGAAAGCTGTGAATTACTTGTAAATTGAAAATTAGGTACTAAAACAAAAATACAAAAGAAAAAACAAATCAAAAACGGGAAATATTGCAATAATACCTCATGAGAAAACAATAAATACGACAAGGAAATCAGCATTTTAACCATAAAATATCAAAGCATCAAATTAAAGTTATGGACTCAATTTTGTGAGTAATTATAATTTTTCGTGGCGGTAATGATGAGTCCGTGTCTTAAGATTCCACGTGCTCGACTTTAAATGCAGAGCGTCGTCTGCCCCCCACCGCGCCGCTCCCAGAATATCAGAGAGCGTCTGCTGCACTATCACTTATGTGCAGCGCCCAGACACGACCCCGCAGACCGAGATGACAGCCCAAATTAGTCATAAACGTCTTCCATTGTCTCGGAGGTTTTGGGCCTCTAAATCGAGAGATGGAATCCAAAATATAACTGACACTCTTAGATCTTAGAAGATCTCGGAGACTCTCAAGGTCTCGGTAATTTAGAAGTGCTGAGAAATCCTTTAAGTGACAGAATGACGTTCTTACGTCATCTGCTTTCGTTTAGGCTAAAATTGAGATACGAGCGAAGAAAGATTTAAAATTTATGATTCTTACTGGGGGATTTGAAGAATGCATGCTGGTTTCTAGTTAATCATAGTTTTCTCTTGACTTCTTTCACTTTTTGGCGGTGTTTCACACAATTTTCTTTATAATGAATTAAAAATAAGGACATGCACAGATTCTAGTGCAAACCGGGCTGTGTCTAAGGCGAGTGAATAACTCATATTTCACTCCACGACTAGTAGGGGCTTAGATCGATGTATCCGGACATATTCCTTGTTTCTTAAACCATAAATATCTTCCCTTTTCTTCATATGTTATCTTACATATTACCCTTCATCGTGTAAATGATAAAAAAGGGATAAAAGTACACTTTCTGTTTTACATTTACACTTCTTACGTATAATCTTTCGTCAGTGATAGTATTGTCATGCATTTCTTACTCGATGAGGTAATAACCTGCGTATATAATTTAGTTTTATTAAGTCACATATGATTCTCACACTAAGAAAAGATTATCGTGTTCTTAATTTTTCTGCCTTCCTCCTCAATGGTGAACGCACTTTTTCTTTTGAAAAGAATCCGCAAGCGGTTAATTTTGGTGTAATCTCCTCATTGCTGGTTTATTTTAAGCTCAATTTAATATCCGCTGGAAACTCTTGTCTTTGTTATAGAAGGGCGTGTTTTCCGGTTGATGCAATCCGCAGTCTTTACAACGAACTGTCACTCGTTCTTCCTGCAGCGATGAGAACAAATCTCTCGCAGAATGAAATTGCTTGCTTCGTGCTTCTCTTAATGGAATAGTTGTGTTTCTGAATGTATTGGTATCCGTAAAATCAATTGCGATGGATAATGTATAACGATGCAAAGCGGGAAAAGGTGTTGCGAGAAAATTGCTGACAACGCGTTCTAGATAATAATTCTAGACACGTTGCAACGTGTCTAGAATTATTTTAGACGAAATTCGGTGCTTGGTAGATAATTTTTTAGAATTTAAAGATTGTTGGATGTTATTTAGAATGTAAAGATTGTTGGATGTTATTTAGAGTGTAAATATTGTTGGATATTGTTTAGAATGTAAAGATTGTTGGATATTATTTAGAATGTAAAGATTGTTGGATGTTATTTAAAAATGAATTACTGTTGGTTATTATTTCAGATGATATTTAATTATCTTTGGTTATTATTTTAGACGAAATGTAATGACTAACATAGAGTTATGTTTACAGTTTTATTTTGACATTGTCACCGAACAGGAGTCCAATTATAACGTATGTATGTAATAATTAGTCATGCATCTGGTTCAGATGCTTAAGTTCCCAAGGAAAAACGGACTTGAAAAAAGTCTGACAGGGCCGGGAATCGAACCCGGGATCTTCCTCTAACCGGGAGGCTGCCTTAACCATCTAGGCTACATTGTTGTTCACTGTTCTGGTCGGGTAGCCTAGATGGTTAAGGCAGCCTCCCGGTTAGAGGAAGATCCCGGGTTCGCTACATTGTTGTTCACTGTTCTGGTCGGGTAGCCTAGATGGTTAAGGCAGCCTCCCGGTTAGAGGAAGATCCCGGGTTCGATTCCCGGCCCTGTCAGACTTTTTTCAAGTCCGTTTTTCCTTGGGAATTTTCCTGGGTGCACGCCCTTATGTGCAAAGTCACCTTAACCCTTTCCTCAGATGCTTAAGGTATAACTTCAATACTGTTGTGAAAACGTGAACATATTTTCGAAGTAGCTCAACAATTAAGTAAACACAGTTAACTAGTTTCTATTGAGTTGAACGCTACTATAAAAACGAAAGGAGTTGAGGATATCTAGACAGTTTCTGAGACCCAAGAAAGAAAAAACTTGGCTAATCTCGGATTAATTACGAACGAAATCCGTACTTACGGCGTTTTAATGTTGCTGATTTGTTGTCTTAGTCGATTGGATTTTGCGCAAATTAAAAAAATTACATCACTTCAGGAAATGAACTGAGGTTGTCAATCTCATTCAGACAGATAATCCGCTTAATTAGGGGTTCATCAGATAATTGTATTCGTTCGTTTCGTTCGAATCTTCGTTCTTTTATTGAAATATCTCCAAGGATACTGAACTGATGTGTCATAAAATATCTCTTGTATGCGTTAAAATGATTGAGTAATTACGAGTTTAGGAAAAGGGTTATGATCAAGGTCAAGAATTATGATTTTCTTAAATGCTAGTGCAGCAATAACTTTACTCGTAAATATTTGACCAACTATTATGGCAACGGTATTCTGTTAATGCAGTGGTCCGATGATTATCATCTTACAATTTGTAAAAATGTTTATTTTGTCTCTGAAAAATGTTTAACGTATTGCGCTACAAAAATCGTTCTTCATCTAAAATTCCAACAACGTTAACTTCGTAAATAAGCCAATAGCGGTAAATAAATGTAAGTAACTAGTCATGTTTATCGAATAACTATGAATAACTTTCATCGTTACCAGTTTTTCCGTTTTAAGAGCGTAAAACAGTAATTTTTCTGATTTGGTATCGTTTTCGATCGGCAATGAAATTACAGGAAATATCATCGAAGAAAATTCTCATGGAATTGCGTTAAATCATTGAATATAACTACTGTCCCCTCTGATTAGAAAACATGTCGCAGGAGATATTTATCCCCTTCAAAGTATTCTCCCTTACTAAGTTTAACATAATTGCCTCTGAGTCGGTTCTAAATATGTTCTCTGTGTGGTTTGTGAGTTAGAAAACCAGCTGTGTATCATAAAATGACGAGATAATAGTTTACGTTGACCTAACACTCGGTTATCTCCTTCCAAAATATACGCAGATTTTTATTTTTCATTCGTTTTGCCTATTTTCTGTTCACTTGGTTTCCTTTTAAATCTCGAAATGTTTATCAGCCTGTTCCCTAGCAATTCACCCCTCTTATGATTAACATAATCCCCATTTAGGGACGGGCCCTCCGAGCCGATCTTTAAAGGGCGTGGGTATTTAACTGCTTATGATGAGCCTCATTGAAAATCAGAAACTGGAGATAGGCCCTTTAATAAAACGCCTATGAAGAGCCGTCGGATCTTCGTGTTGCCAGCGATTCCAAGTTCGAGGTCACTGCGGGACTTTGAAGAAGGGATTTTTTCCGCTTTGATCGCTCCTTCTCCATTGTGCCAAAGATGCTCATACCATTGCAGACTTTCTCCCGAACGCCTTTAATAGATTGATCGTTCTCCGGGATCGTTTCCTAAAGAACGAAATTCGGATTCGGATTCGACGTGTTTGCCGAAAAGCTGCCGTCTTCCTATTATCGATTAGCTTCCTCTTATCATCTCTGATACGCTGCTGTCAAACCCGAAGCCCCCTTGATAACGCGCCCTACCTCTGCTAAATTGGAGGTCAAATATTGGGCGAAAAAGGCCCTGCGAGGCGGTGTTCAAGCAGGGGGCGGGTAACGCGCTGCTGAAATGCTTCGCAGAAACGGTTTTTTCAACCGCGGTTATGAGTCCGATAGTTTTGCCGCAGTGCATGCATTTTTACAACGCGGTACGGTACTGGTATTACGCGGTTTCAAGTGAATGATCAAATTTTTTATCCTAATATAAACAAATTAATGACATATTTTAATCGACTATAGTAATTATTTTTTAGTTATAATATGGTAGTAAATTATTAGTCAAATACTATTAGTAAATGAAGCAATCAGGTGTTAAAGGTGTAGTTATCATGATGAAGAAAAACAATTTGTACTTTTTCCACAGTATTTTATTAAAAAAAATTAAAAGGAAACAAAACACGATTAGTTTCAGAGATTGATCTCCATCATCGAGTGACCTAGCAAAAACGTAAAGCATAATATATACAAGTAAGACTGAAGAGACTATGAATTTTATGTGTAGTTATTAGTTTGACCAGGAAATTTATTATAAAGGAAATCATATACTACATTGTTATCTTAAAGTATTTGCGGTAAGAAGAAGCATGCAAACTTAACTACACTTGTAAACATTCATAACCCTCCTCCGTCAGTCATTCCGTTGTATTCCGTATTACAATACATAGTTTTCTCGGGCCCTATTTCTACGATACTTCGGTGGTCTCATGATCCTCTGACCCAGGTTTATTCCTCCATTACACTCTTCTTTGAAAGGCGATACGCATTTTGTCGTAGTCCGACAGCGAGAGAAATTAAATAAGTGAAAGACGACTGTTTAACCATATACTACGCGCTACGGCTAGGGTAAGCTTTTCGTTGACTAGTTCTAATTTTGTTTTAAATTACGTATGCATAGAATAATTCTCTATTTTCATTTTGTACTCTGGTATAATCTGATAAAAATGGAGCCAACTGTACCTCAAGGCTTTTAGTTTATTTTTCTTGAGCTTCATTCGGAATAAACAGACGAGAAAACTTAAAAACGTGATTAATTTTTAATGATACTATTATTCATATATTTACATGTATTTAAAGCTATGTTTTAGTTCTCAGTAATCGCAATTAGTTCAACTTCTTTTTGACTTTTAACCGATAAAATATTCATTGTACGGAATAAAACGTGTTATTTTTTGTGTTAAGATTTTAGGCGCGAATTTTGAAAGGTTAACTTAAACCCAACTGTATTTAAGATGCAACCCCTGTGCTATTCAGTTGAAGATTTAAACCCGATGGCGAAACCATCCGAATATAAACTTCAAGTGAAGGGGAGAAATTAAAGTGGCCATCAGCGACCGATGCACCTGATCCCCAGTTCTTTTGCTTCACCTTTCCCATGCAACGTACAAGCTCCGCATTCAGGGGCCTTTGTTAGCAATGGATTACGGTACATCCTTAAACCTTAACAGTCGGGATATTGTTCATACCCAGTTTGGCTCGATCCATCGCTACGATTGCATACCGTGGTCTATGTTTGAAGGACACCTGGCTAATGTTATTCACTTACAAATAATCATTATGCTGCTTGGAAGCTTCGTTATTTTATATGGCTCCGCAACAATGGTTGTGAGGTTCATGGCTCTGCATCTTTAGACTCTTCTTCTAATTCTAAATTCAAACCGAGCCTCCATTGCTTACGCCATTTTTGGATGACATGAAAGCCGCCCGTGAGAATTTATCGTAATCGTTTGGAGTATAGGAACTGAATTCGTAAACATTAAACTGTGTGAACGGCAGGAAATGTTTATGGAAACATCCGAAAAAATCTAATAACGTAACATATTTGGACGTTAACAATTTGAAGGTGAAGGATGACTCGTTGATTGCGAGATTGAAAAGAGAGGAAATTTCACCTGAAAGGTCGTGCAACTTTCGGAGTGCGAGGAGACCTCGACATCCCCGAATGTTGTTATCCTTAGACCCCCAATTTTATATGCTATACAAGTGGCCCAGATTTTCAGATGCATCACGTATCACTATACCGCTATCCTGATTTCTTTGTTATCACACCTGAAAGGCGGTGCTCACTCATTTAGTCGGACTTTTTATTGAAAATTTTAAGTTGTTCGCCGTTGCATTAATTTCCCTGAATCCCTGTTAATTTAAGTGAGCTGATTGAACAAAGTGGGAGACATTTTCGGACAGAATGAATCAATATTCATGTAAGCAATTCTGCGAGGAATCAACGACTATAGCAAACTATTCTGTAAGTAATTACAAGTAACTGCTCTGATTGAAATTTTATGCAATTTTGACTATTTGTACAACCTAATTATTTTATAAATTGAATCCACTACCTCCAGGTCCTGCACTACTTTCAGTGCTATGTTGATAATAATTATAAAGAATATTTCTATACCTACACAATAGGGTCTGCATGGGCCGAAAATTTCAGCCCGAGCCCGGCACGTTCGTCGCTGAGCCCGACCCGAGCGTTTCGTTCCCAAGCCCGAACTTTCCATAAATCGCCCAGCAATAAATTGTTGTGAATTGTAAACAAATACATTTTTTAACCCTTCACGAAGACCGAGCATTTTGTTTAAGCATTGCGTAACAACTTTAAGAGGCTTTTGCAGCTATGCGAGAAACTAACGCTCTTTAGGAACGAATAATTCTCTCCTTCTCGAATTTTCTGTGGGCCCGAGCCCGATACACTGCCTACTTACCCGGCCCGAGCCCGGCCAATGGGCCCACGGGCCTAGGCCCGGCCCATGCAGACCTCTACTACACAAACATATATTCAATGCATTAATAACCATACATTAGCTATATTTTAGCTCATACCACTTGCTATACTAGCATTTACACAGTACTAGCATATACACGGTACTAACTACAACTGCTGCCTCACCATTTAACGCAATCTGCAACAGCAAGCAGTTGCTCTCAGCATTCCTCTTCCTCGTGCAGAATCCTTCCTTCAACTCTCGCTGTTGACTCAAGAGGATTTTCTTCACCGCCGCCAAAGCACCAAGTCGTTGTTCAGAATATTTCAAACTGGTGTATTTGCAGGATTCGAAGCACGTCCTTATGACGTCGCTGACAATTTTCATTCCCTTCTTACACAGGTTCCTCCCACGTGGTGTCACGAATTCCACGGTCACCCCCGATTTTCCGCCCCCTGCTTTCGAAGGTCACTCCCGCCACCTATCTGCGAAAGTGGAAATCAAAGTGTGCGTAGTTGAGAGCAGACGGTGATATAACAATGGGCGAGATGCGATAAAATCGAAAGTCCCGGAGGAAGAAGAACCCACAAAGCAAGGTCTCTCGAATACGTGTCCATATAATTAAGTCGTCTACTACTTGAGGATGGAGTCTGACGTGTTTTCCGATTGGATCGTCGTCGTTAGTACGTCTTTGCAATTGCGTGTGTGTATTTTCTTTATGGCGCGTCGACAGCTTAGGTCATTTAGCACCATTTTCTAATTTAAATTTTTATCTCTTACCCCTGAAGACCTTTGCAACGTGTGACTTAAATTGTGCTAGCCTTTGAGCTCGATTAAAGGAATATTGTTAAAATGAATAGGTTGACTATTAAAAATTAAGGAAACGCTAGATTCCTAGTTTTATGCTCTAATCATATTGTTTTTGTTTTGGCGTAACTAATATTATAAATAAAGAGTCCCACTTTGCTGAAATTCAACTGTCGCGGTAGTCTGATATAGACAGCTAGTTTCAGCTTTTAAATAAGAAGACTACTCTTTGTGTTCTAGAGAATTATAAAGTGGATTTGAACTAGCCGTAGTGCTTATCTAAGATGCAAATCTTTTAATTACAAATTATGCTGCTTATGAATATTCACTTGCGATTGCACTGAGTAATTCCGGTCAGTAAGCCGATGGGACTTATAATCTAACTAACTTGTAAGCTTTCTTAAATGTGTACATATTTACATGTACACGCATTATTATTTTAAAAATCATTTATCACATATTTATATACGATACGTTTGCTTATTTATTCTTACCTATACTGTATCTAATCACATCCACTACTTTTCGCTTTTGATTTTGACGTGGCCGTCAATGGAATTTTATTGCATGACAGGTTCTCACATTTAACATGAATGAATGAATTAATTATTAGCCATAAGTATGGCATCTTGTCGTCACATAGTTCAAGTATCATCAGAAGTTACTTCAGTCGCTTTTAGAATTTCAGTGGCTTACAGCGGGACTGATCTAATGATAACCTATTACTCTTATCCATTTTGAAAGCAGTTTACCTTTATCGAGTATCTCATTTAGGAGTGGAAATACTTTGAAGCAATGCCTACAATCGAAACACCAAAATCATCAATGAATCAGGATTCCAGTGGAATATATGTTCAACTCTAATATGAGCGAAGAGACGAGCATTCACGCTCCCAGAGTGAATTCCCCGCTGGAGAATGAATGTGTACGACGTGCCGCCTGGAGGCAAATAAAGTAAATAGTCCAATCAATGGGCCGAAATAAAATAATGCATGCGAGAGGATTCGGATGAGAATCGAGGTTTATATTTTCTGAATGGAATCGTTGTTTAGCAAACGTACTTTCGTTCGTGAAATCCAAACATATCCGGAAATAATGGGCGTGTATTTTGCGACGCGTGAGGTAGATAATATGGAAATTGGTGGCTGATTCGACAGGGGATTGTACTAAAAATACAAGAGAAACGCTATCAGCAAGGCTGTTACGTAATCTAGCAGCGGTCTTCGAACTTTTCGCTCGTGTAACTTAAAATAGAATTTTGGTCAACTTTAACTCCCGTTCTAAATTTCCATCCAAAAGTTTTGCTAAAAGATAAGATATATGTTTGTGTTTCTGTGTCGTAATTTTTTTTCACTGAGTTTTACTCGATCAATTCTTGCTCTTGATATCAAAAGCAGTCCCTTGCTCACGAACGCCTGCTTTGTGAGAATGCTAAACGAAGAGAGGAATCTCAGTGTAGTGTTCCGTCGCTGAAAGAGTAGAATATTTGAGCTTAATTTGTGGTGGATTTTAGGTTAAAATACACGAATAAGGTAAATATTTGTATATTTATACACATGAAATCGTTCATGGACCCCCATGCTAAGTCCATGTCCATACTAGGCATGGGTACGCGTACCGCTGTAACTTTCAGGTAAAAAGACATAATTTCTGTATTCCCCGGGACAATTTCGTATCCACTTTTTTATGATATAATTATAATAATCTTTATTACGGGCAAAATTGCCCTCTTACTTTTACAAAAAGTAAACGAAATAATTTTTCATTGAAAGTTTTACTATTAGGTACACACCTGGCCAAAATTAACGCACCACCGGTCGTTAGGATCGCTAGGGAGGTGGTGCGTTAATTTTGGCCAGGACTGTACATAAGTAAAAGGATAATAATAATACAAATGATATGGATATTAACATAGTTTAAATTGAAATATATGTATACGACTAATATTGTAAGGTAAATAGAGTATGTAACTAAGTATAAACTGATTATAAAGTAATAGAATTTAAGAATACAAAAAATATAATTCTTATTACACAGTTAAGTGTTTTAGTGGACAGAAAAATTGTAACAACAATTAAAATAAAATTAATAATAAAAAACATTATTGTAAATATTGACATTAGTAAAAGAACAATAAAAAGTTTTAAACAATACAAAGGAAAAATTAATATAATTTACAATAATAGAGATACATAATAAACCAGAATATAACAAATAATTACATTACTCACCAACAGCTGGAATTGAAATAGAGCAATTTTATGGCTTCATATTTATTTCCATAAGTATTATGTTACCTTTAATAAAATACCAAATATTGAAGTAGTGGGGAAAAACATTTTGCTCTTAAAAGGAGGTATTTCGCGATCAAACCTTGTTAAGTTTAAAACTCTCGAGACGGTTTCTTCTTGAGTGTAGGGATTCTTGGCTTCCAAAGAAACTCAAATTACCACCAACTAAATGATCCGGAATCTTTTCTTTGATAATTGTTTTGAAGTAAGGTGAATAACCCTCTAAAATCGTTGGGTGCGGTTGTCTCGTTTTACGGATGGGAAATGTTTTCTGCTCGTGGGGATGCGGTCAGGCAATGTAAATGTGCATTTGTTCGTTTTACTTTAGCTGGTAAGTTTGCCGTAATTTTTTGCTCGGAAATGTTTGGAATTTCCAGTTAAAACCCAATCAATTGCATGGTTTTCCTTTCATTTCCGTCCATCGAAAGTTGTTATGCTATTCTGCTCAGTTATCCTTAGAGTTTCCGTATTTCCATTTCATTAATAATAATAATAATGTTTATTACGGGTTTTACCCCATTTACAGTTTAAGAATCATAAAAAAGGCATAGAAATAAAAATGACAAAATTAAAATTACAATAAATGCAGCACAAGTTTACAACTTATTATATACATATGCATTAATAGAGATATAATTGATACATACAAGAAAATTCCAATAAAATATGTATGCAAACATTGAAAATAAAAAGCAAAATACAGATAAGTATAAAGAAGTAACATTAGCTTTAAAAAGCTATGGATAAATATAAAATTGTTACAAAGCAATTTAGTTTAGAATGCACACAATATTATTTTACAGAATGTAGATATATAATATAATGAATAATTAGTCGTGCTATATTTCCTTATTGGAGATGTTTTGCTGTTCCCGCAGCATTTCTATCTGAGTGTCAAACTAACTTAAAAATTTGCTTATTTTGCGAACGTATTTTACTGAGGATTTCTAAAATATCTTTCCCCGCACTTCCGTAATAGTACATTTCTTATCCAAGCCTCGCAATCAAAATGACGATAAATTTATTCAAAAGAACAGAATTGAAATAGAGTACACACGTAGCACAAAGGTATTGCACATCGCTTGATCATTATGATCCTTATCGACATCCAGGGTTAGTTTAAGTATATTTATCAACGCTTGTATATCATAGAGGTTATTTTATAAAATGGCCATTTAATCTACAATAATTGAATCATTTCCCAACCACGCTGAGTTACTTTACGATAAAAACGTAACGCATGCGCTCCAATGCAGATATGGGTTAGTAAACTATGGGAAACAGATGTTCATCGTAGAATAAACATGGCAAGGGACGCAAAATGCATCAGCGTCATCGCTTAAATCGGTGTTTAGAGCCTTCGAATGATCCCAACAAGTGATTCCCCTTGAATACGGTCTGTGAATGAATCGGGGAAGTTCGGTTTGAATGCGCCCAAGTTTTTCATCGTGAAGTTTGTTAATCGGGAAACCAGTGCAAGTTTCGACTCGAGCACTCCGTGACGTCAACTTCGCGAATAACGAATCTGTGAACGGCTGCTTTTTTCCCTCTGCCCCCTGTCTGCCCCACCGCCTCATTTCCGCCCCCCTTGTCCGCCCCTTCTCCACCCCCAACACTTCCTCCCACCGTTTCCCTTTCGCTTTTTACATACTTCACGTGTCGACCAAGTTCCCGACGAACGAAACTTGCATCAGAAATTCTCCTTTGTTTACGTCGTTGGGTTTGGGGACTACTGCGAGCAATTATCTCGGCGAATGCTTGCTCGTTGTGTTCGAAGCAGAAAAAAGACTATGGAGGAAGGGAAAGAAAAAGTGCGGGGAAAAACTTCGGTCGTGAAAGATAAACTCGGTGGAAAGAAGTCCCAGAAGTTCATTTTTCTTTATTACGGAGTGGAGTTTCGCGTGAAACTTTCTTCCTCCTAAAAGTAGCCCTAGATTTGTCGCGATTTGTGCATTCCGGTACATCTTCAGGTGATATGGTGTCTATGTATTCATTTATTTGGTTCTTACGTTAGCGTGTGGTTTTTATTCGATGAAGAAATAGAAGTACAGTAAAACTCAAATCATCCGAACTCCTACTATTCGAATCGCTGATTATCCGAATCGCTTTAGGACACCATCTCATATAGCAGTTCTAAATTCATTGACGTGGTAAGCATAACGGTAGAAACCGAATAGACATGCCAAAGTGTTACCATTTTTTAAATTAATTAATACATAGCTCTTTTTATACTATATATATAGTTTTTTCTCCCGTTTTCAATGTATATACAGAAGTTAATTAATTATCCGAATATTCGATTATCCGAATTTTTGATTATCCGAATGGGGTCCCAATTGATTCGGATAATTGGAGTTCTTCTGTATAGAGTTAACTACTTCAAACATATTCCAACTTTGATGGCGGCAATGAAAATTTAGTTTAAAAATCTGAGGCTAAGGTATAGAATAAACAGTAAATGATAATAATAGTAAATAAATATAAATGAAATAGCGACATGACTGGGACTCGAACCTAGATTTCTCACTTCCTGGGCATATTTTAAAAGAAATAGGATTGACACTGTTTGGTAGTTTAGTGTTAGAATTCCTTTCAGGAATGTGGTAGATCTGGGTTCGAGTCCCAGACATGTCGCTATTTCTGAACTTCTGTTAAGCCTTAGTACTCTTCTTCTTCTTAACTTCTTCTTGTAGTGATATTTGTAGAAACTATTACATTTACCTTTTATCACTTTAAAATTGGTCTTTATGTATTTGTTTTTTAATTCATGGCTTTCGCTCGCACAGTTTTCAACTTAAATATATTTTTTCTTAAGTGGTCATCGTTTAGTCTATGATTTCACTTTTTTCCTGTAAGCACTTCTACATAAAAAACCGGTATTACAAACGGTGATTTTGAATCACGTTTGTTTACTCGGCGCTTTGTAGAGAAGCTAAACTCAAGGTTAATACACCGAAGTCTATTTCATTTCCAAACAACTCACTTCTCCCTTCGTTACGTTCCATAATTGCATTGCATTTATGTTTCCCTCTGGCATAAAATATAGTTCCTGTAATCAATTTAAGCGGCGCTGCCTTCTGTTTCGTAAATCAGGAATTCAGTCCGAATTCAAAGGGGTTTCAGCAGCACTTAAAAAAGCAATTCACATTGTCAAAGCTCGACTCGGAAAGTGTCTGTTTCCGGGTGAGCAGGGGTTCGTAAACCAGGAGTGGCTGAGCGTGGTGTGGCCACGCTTCTTTAGCTTCTGCTGTTTTCACATCCGGTGATTCATATGCACTAGACGACTGCCACGGATACATGCGAGAATTCGTTGGGGGAATGCTCTTTGTCTATCATGGCGAGTTTTAATGCCGAAGAAAAAAGGCGAAGATAACGGCGCGAAGACGTGGATTTATTTCGGGTGTGTCGCCGCTTGCTAATTGCTCCCAGACGCCGAAAATTGCCCCTTCGATGATATCAGTAATTTATATATTTGGGGTGCGTCATTGGGTGAGGGAATTCGGCAGTCCGTGTTAGCCGTCCTCGTTGCGTGGGTGACACCCTCGTCTGTAAACAGAAGGGAGTTAATTCTTATCAACACGCCGAGTTTTATTTATGTCCACATGGCAGGTGTCTATCCTTACGAAGACACGGATTCTGACTGATTTTACTAATCCATCTCGTCACTTAGTAATAAATTGCAATTCCTTCCTCATGCTTACAATTCTGTCAACGCGGAATCGTTTTTTCGTCGTGATTGAGTTGATACTATTTTGCGCCGGAGTCGATGTTACTTTACGCTGATTAGACCCCATATAGAGTAGGCATACATTACTTATATGGGATCCTCACATAAGATTAGCATTCCTGTATCAGAGAAACTTCATAGTAAATCAGTACATTTTGCCAAGAATCGTTACGATAGAACGTTATACTTTACGTAGATGTTCCTAGGTTTAGGATGGGAATAGCTAGAACTATAAACAAATTTAAGGATAGACTAACTCATTAATGATAGATCAGAGATATTCTGATATGTACACTGCTACTGATTTGTGTACTGATGTAAGGTTTCTGGAGAATTGATCGAGTTATTTTTAAACGCTCGTATTTTTTACATCGTTAGTGTTTTTAGTGAATGTTGATTATTTTCTAAATTATAGCTGTTTAAATAGTAGTATTAGTAGTAGTATTGTTAAAAGTGCTTCGACAGCTTAGGTCATTCCGCACATTGGCTCCCACCGGGAATCGAACCCGGGACCGCTTTCACCAAAGGCAAACGCGTTGTCCACATGACTATCCGGGAGCCTGTATAAATAGTAACTTAGCGTAATTTTTAAACTGTTGTATTTAAAATAAAATCAATTGACGAAGCTGTCACTTTGTGGAACTCCATAACGTAGATAAGGAAAAGAACACTTTGTCTTAGTTCCACAGTAAATTTATTGTGCGACCGGTTTCGACTAAGGTCTAGTCATCTTCTGGCCCAGATGTGGAACTAAGACAAAGTGTTCTTTTCCTTACTAACGTATTGTTTTTAGTAATAATAATAATGGGTCTGTATTCGGACTTGTTGAGACTTATTGAGCCTAAAAATCTCCTCTTCCATCTAATCCATGAATGGTGATGGACGGTGTTGTTAAACATGTTTTGTGGTTTCATACGTAGAACTTGACAACATTGTTTGTGATAGTTGCTCGACATAGTGTCAGTTAGCGTCGTCACCTGTCCTAACCACTAACTGCGGCGGTATTACATAATAAATAAACAGGTACATTCTCGAGAGACGTTAAACGTCCACCATGTTGCATTGGCCGATCAGATATGCACTGCGAGAAAAAACTGGGGAGGTAGAATCAAATCAAGGTTCCACCAAAGACTCATTTTTTCCATATATGATCTGCCACAAGCCGAAAGCCAGCAATGTATATATGTAGATGTAGATACAATAATCTGTCATGAAAGGACCCCAGGTCTCTTTTATAAGTCCATTTAAAACGTCTGAAACAATTGTGCGAAGGAATAATAGAGTATTACTCGTCAGTTGCCAGAAAATAAAAAAATACATCAAGAAAGGATAAAGGAAGATTATATTCCAAATATTCCTCAGAATCTACTATTGAACTCAGATAAATTGCAAATGTTGATTCCATCGCCGTTTTCAGTTTTCAGCCTCAGCCGGAAAATTTGATGAAGATAATAATTTCCTAATTTCAACTTTTTTATCGTACGATTATGAATTCCCTTTCTCAATTAAATATTAATTTTTCCTTTAATTAAATTTTTCGGCGAGTTTACTTTATGTAGCTTTACTTATGGAACTATTTTTGATTCATCCCAAGGAAAAATGGACTTGAAAAAAGTCTTACTGGGCCGGGAATCGAACCGGGGATCTTCCTCCATCCGGGAGGCTGCCTTGGCTACCGAGACAGAACATTTGAACAAGCCGTTTTTGGGAACTATGGTTTCGTCCGACTAATGTGCCTCGATGAGGTCTTGGCTGTGGACGATGCCGCATAGTCGGACGAAACCACACTTGCCCTTGCACACAAAGTTTTCCTGGGTGCACGCCCTTATGTGCAATTTACCCTTTCCTTTGTAATTCGCTTCAAGTTTGTTTCCGATTCATACTATTATTTGCTTACGATATTATCACAGTAGCATGGAATATCGGAATTAAACAATGTTGATGTATTCCTCGCACATTTTTTTGGTGCTCAAGGAAGTACAGTATCGAAAAACATTCATTTTTAAACTTAAGTTGCTGTAAGTTTGCTTGTTTTTTGTTCGACGTTCCTTTGACGTTTTGCTGATCCTCCTATTTCATCTTTAAGTTTCACTGTGAATATTTAAGATAATTAATCGAGCATCTGCTCTCCATCAAATTCGTCATCTTGATATTGATATTCTTCCTCGAAACTCGTAATCCACTGCCGAGATCTTCTAAACAACTCCCTAAGCCCACTTTCCTCCTAGATCATCGTCACCAAACTAAGATCTAGTATAATGTATGCATCGAGATGAATTTAGACAAGAATATGTTTATATTTCGTTGTTATATCTCAGATCGTAAGTTATATGCAAAGATTCTGATCGAAAAGATCTCATTTTTGAGCGGCGTCCCCTTCTCTCTTTGAAAGAGAAACTGCATATAAACGTGACAGCCAGGAGGTTATCATTTTAGGAAGAATTTCAGTCAGAAACATGTTCTCGTACGGTTAACCTCATATCAACTCGGCTTTCTCCCGTATTTCACCGCGTTTTCAGTGCGTGCCTTTAGGCATGCTCGTGGTATAGATGCTGTTTGTTCGAAGAACGTCTCCTTCACACTCTGAAAGGAGTAATTTCATAAAGAATACCGTTTAGTCCATGGACCACAAACACTTTAAAATTTTCTTTTCTCTCGATATTCGATCTTTGAAATGTAAACTGAAACTTGTTTCAACCTCGTGAAAATTTTCGTCCGTCTATTCATGGCATTATCGTTCTTGGCTGTTTCTCTAATGCGGATTCTTCCGTTTCATTTCCTATTCTATAGACAAGCAAGTGTTTGCACAGCTGCCGAGTTTATGTTTTGACACATGGATCAATGTTAACGCCGCTAATCATGTGCCTCGATGAGCGTGAAGATATTTCACAACAAACAAGCACGAAGTTTTCCAAACGTGTGTATCAAAGAGCTGTATAATGCAAGAGAGATTCGCCTCTACATTTCCATTTTATTTATTTACGTAATACGCCTTGGATACCGGTTTCGGAAGTAACTTTTTCGTAGCTCCTCGTGATTGCTAGAGAGAAGAAGGAGCCCAATTTTGCGACTCCCTCTTCAAAATTTCAACAAAGCACGTTCCGGGATTTTTTGCAGCGCAGCATCTCTGGGAAAGGATACCGCAGGAGCGTTGCTAACCATCTTGTTAAAGTAACGGCTCTCTAAGGTGAGCTTTGATCATTTTGATACCCTTGGGAAGCCTGTGTCTTATCAGAGTATCCTTGCGGGGATTTTGTTTCGTTTTATAATTTGAATCTTGGATAACAGAGGAACTAACGATTCATACAGAAATTGTCTTAAGTTAAGATGCGGCGTATTAGTTTATCGTCCATGTAATGCTAGCTTTTATCTAGCTAAAGCAAGTAAATACAGGACTACGATCGTTAATGGAATATGTCATAGTATGGAGAAATAAGGTGTATGTTTTCGAATATCTATTGGTGAACGTATGTATGTATGCATAGATATGGCACCACTTTTACAACTATAAAGCGCTAATTCTCTATCATTTTGATTTTCAAAACTGAATGAAGGACTCTTGAATTTGGTGGTTCTACCTATCGCGATAAAGACGGAAATATAATGAAGTGAATTAAAGTGAACTGAAAGCTATTCATGCTAAATACATCTGAAACGCGAAACATGAACTTTTCCTCAATTTCAAGAAAATAATGTAAATTTTATGCCTAAAACCAATACGAGTATATATCGTACTTCAATAAACCCAATATAATTATTTATAATCCATCACCTTGCTTCTCTAAAATTGTACATTTTATTGTATGTTTTAATTGCGTTCAGCGCGAATTCGTCCACTATGAAAGGAAATCTATAGTTCATTGACGAAACCACGTTTACTGAAATCAAGCCGAATGAAATCTCGATTCCCAAGAGAAGATGGATGATAACTGGATTGTCACAGCTCTCCTCAGAGGTAAATGGGATTGACATTGACAGCGGAGAGGCAGCGACCCTGCCGAAATTCGGGCATTGAATGAAAGTAATTAGAGAAAACAATATCGTCAATTACCAGAGCCACCAAACCCCTCGCATACAGCGTCGAGAGACGATTCCACGCGCAAGACATTTACATTCAAATGCCAACACACGTAAATCATTGCGTCACAGCCTTAACAGATGTCCCGATCAATATTGTTATGCGAAGATTGGGGGCGAAGGAGACGTTTTTCGCTGTGCCAAAGAGTCGCCGATCGGAGATGCGAACACTCGGCTCACGGTTGAAATTATAATGGGGTGTAACGGGTCTTCGTTCGAACGAAATCATTTCCCTGTATCTATGCGATTCTGCGGGACCTTCCTACCTCTCGTATTCCTCGTTGCTTTCGTAATTTATGATAAGCTCTTCCTTCCTGCACACTTGTTGGGGTAATATCGGAGAGGAATTCGTGAATTTCCGCGTTTAAAACTTCATTACGCACCGTGTTTCGTTACTCTTCCAAAATCTGCTATTATGGTGAATATTTAACGAGACCTAGGTCGCAGTAAGGTTTTCAAAGTGGACTTTTGCAAAATGATCTTCTTTCCGTTATGGACTAGTGCCGCCAAGTGTCTCCTGAAACAATTCCAATATATATTGTCGCTGAAGATGCTCACTGAGATAAGAAAACTTACTTCTCGGGCTCTTATTCAATATTATAAATGAATTCCAACATTTCGTTTAAGATAAAATCAAAGTAGCCAAAGAGATCATTACGGGCTTTCTATAGCCTGATTTATTCAATAAATATTGTCTGGCGTAACTTGGTGAAATTTCACAATAAATACTTTAATGACAAAGTCAAGAAATTACATGTACCAATTCCACAAACAAAACTCCAAAAAGCGGTTTCGGCGGCCAAGCACTATCGTCAGAACCTTTAGAACTTAGCTATCTTAGTGATTAGGGTATGTGATAGGTATGTGTTTAAATCATTTTTGATTTATTCAGCTATAATATTATAGTTTAGTAATTAATTCCACACCTCTCTGTCCTAATTGTAAACTTGATAACCTTTATTATCACTTTCCATAGCTTATCAATTTGTTGGTCTCTATTCCCACAGATTGAGTTTCTCCTTTTGAACTGTGATCACGTAGACTCTCATCAGAAAATGGGAAATCTTAACCCTAAGTCCAATTACTCTTTTACTCGGTTGATTACCATCTATCAGCAGTCATCTTTTCTCAAATGATACCAGTGGTATCGTTTGGGAAAATAGTAACAGACTATATGAAGGTTTTTTTAAATAGTTTTCGAAGAAAACGTTTTGTGTCAACTGGAAAATTATGGCAAGGTTCTGAGGTATAACCCTCGCAATTTATTATCATTATTTGCTAGAGTTAGCCAAAGGACAGGTGGCAGCCCCAAACATTGTTAATATAGCCTAACACACTTAAATTATTACGTTTGAAATTCCTAAATAACATCACCATATTAACAAACAGGATTAGGTCACGCCTTTTACAACAAAGAAAACTAAATTTAGCAAACATCCCCCTATTACTCCACCTAATACATTTACTTCAGATATATTCAATAACTACTGTTCCTATATAATCACATTTTACATTGTTCTTTTGAAAAGGCACTTGCCATTTCATAAGTTTCTCAATCATCTCGCTTATATATTATAGATTTAGCCATACCTAAAGCAACACATCCAAAACCCCATTTCATACATCACATTTTTATTATAGTTTAAAGCATCTAAGTTTAAAATTTTTACTTGATTTAGGTAAGGGCTTTATATTCTGTTTCCTTGCAGAAATCTCTCTGTCGTAATGAGAGAACGAATTGTTAAACTATGATTTTTTATATCTTTTTCACATTAATTCTGCCTCTCTCTTTACATTGTGCCTGCCTCTTTCTTTATACATCTGTGATAAAGTAGTTTATTTTGTCGTTAATTACTCTTCATCCTATTTGACTTCCACAAAAGCACATTGTTCTCATAAATTCTCTATACTCTACATTAATGTCATTCAAACGTTGGCCGAAATTCTTAATTATTCGTCATGAGCCAGCAATTTGAATTTAGTTAGTTAGTTAGTTGGACCCTTTATTGGTTAGGTTATGCCCATCTCTCTTCCTCCTAACCTCGTATGTCGATTGCTTTTATAGTTAACTTAATAAAAAGCATACAAAAAGAAAGAGTAGGGTGTGGGAAAAAATCTTTGCAACTGAAGGTTGACAAAGAAAAAACCCACGTTGCGGGAAAACACCCACAAAGAAGGGGGGTGAAAAACAGCGAAAAAACAGTAATAAAAATAAATACAATAATATACCAACATAGATATATAAACAGTGACAAAGATTAGATAATGAACAATTATTTTACAAAGTAAATTTAACAAAAAGTATAGTTGACTGAATTGATGTAGTTATAATACAAGTTAAAAGCTATAATAAACAAAATAATCTAATATTCTAAAAGCTACAATATAGTTATATAAAGCATATATATATATATATATAATTTAGCGGAAGAGTTGTATAGTTACATAGCAATATAAAGCTATTTATAATTTAGCGGAAGAGCGTATAAAGAGAGACATTATATCAAAGTTAAGTGATCAGTAGAATCTGATTAAAGGCAGATTTGTTAGAAGGTTACTTCTCTCAACGCCGCAGCAGTCTGTTAATAGAAATATTACGTGTGACCGTATTTTCAGGAAAATGCTTTGCCTCATCTTTTATGTATTAGATGTTCTGCTCTTTCTTCTTAGCAATTATTATCAATAATATGTATGTTACTCGTGATGAAAGGTTTCATTTGTTAGGTTATCATTGGTAGTACCTATACGATAAATAACAAATTCTGGAACACATGAGTAGCAGAAAATAGATAAGAAGCTTGATTTAAAACACGATTACGGTATGTATTTATGTAAACGTATCTTTTTAAAAAGCAGAGCATAAATGATTACGTTTTTGCCCTCAGTCAGCCAGTAAAATACCATTCTTTCATAACTTGAACTACTTCATCTGTGGTTGAAAATGAAAGCGAATACTCCATGCCCAATAAGAGAAGGGAGAGGGAGTAAGATTCTCGGACTCATTTATATCAATCTGCCCTCGCTTCATCATTTACCTCGTAAGACGCGGCTTTTTGTAAGGATTTTTCCATGGCGTCCTTGGAAGGATTATCTCTTGAGGCGGTGTCCCATAAATCCAGATGCCTATCAAATTTACCTCACGACTTTGACCGGGGTGGTCTCCTGACTTCATCCCTCCTCCTAATCTCTCGATCATCTGCGAATTGTCTGCGATCTCACTTATCTGCAGACTCGCGAAAGATAAATGTCGCATTGTTAACTGAATCGTCACTTCTCTCGGAAATTTGATTGCTCTTTTCTAATTTGATCCCTCTCTTTTCTATGGTAATTAGTAATGATGGTGACGTCATAAACATGTTCAGAATACTCTGAAGTTTACTATTCATCTTCAGAGAGATCATTCATTATTTGAAATTCATTCCATTCCTTAAAAACTTGGAAAAGTCAATATGACGACATTCATAAAATATACATTGCCTTCTAATAATCTTCACAGAATTAGGCGAGGCGTTGTGGAAATCCATAATGGAAAGACTAAGAAAATGGTACTTTTTCCACATGTTTTATTTCTGTTCAACAGAAACAAAAACATTTGTTAAACAAAAATAAATCTTGTGGAAAGAGTACTGTTTTCTCAGTCTTTCCAATGCGTCCTAAAATAAGTTTCAGAGAGAAAGATGCTTGTCAGTTTTTCATGCATAGAATATAAATTTTAAGAACTTACCTCTCGTGTAAAGTATCAAGTCTACGGGTTTTTGCTTGGATTTCTCAACGTTCTACATCAAATTATGAATTCTTTGTTTTAATCTCAAGTATGATATCAATGCGCCATTTTGTGTCTTAGTCGCCTCAACGTTCTTTCTTGCCGTGAGAGCGTGAGAATAAATAGAATCCGCATTCAAGAGGTGAAGAATAGTCCATTCTTGTGTAAGTATGTGGTAGATAAAAGCTGAGTTTATAGCGTTCTTGATTGAAATCTTCTTTTCGTATCAAAATGAAATCCCCAGTCTCAACGTCTCAGCTGTACGTCAGTCGCCTCAGTTTCGAAACATTGTGTTCATTATAAGACATATTTGGAGCCTAAATAGTTAACCATTGCACATTTTAGGATAAGGTAATGCTCAATAGTCCTCTAGTTACTAAGGTAATACACAACTCAATCTAAAACCTTGAACAAAAGTTATGAGTACATTGAAATTATTGAAAGTCCGTATTTTCCATGTTGCGGAGGCAAAACTATTCATGAGAATTTTACTGTTTATTTATTAAAAAATCATCAACATAAATCACGGGGCCGATTCAAGCTGACGATAAACAATAGTAAAAGATCAATTTGGTAAGCTTTAACTTTGTGGAACTCCATCCTAGTAAATGGGTTGGAATAACTTTGCTAAATTCCACTTGTTTAAAAGTTTTTCATATCGCGACCGGTTTCGGACGTTAATTGACAATGGACTAACGTCCGAAACTGGTGGCGATATTAAAAACTTTTAAACAAGTGGAATGTTGCAAAGTTATTCCAACCCATTTACTAACAGCAAAAAAGATAGATCGGCAAATTAAACAACCTTATGAAATGTAAAGTGATAACGCAAAAACACAGAAATATTGTTGATGAAATCTTTGGCTAAATGTTAGCATGTACTAAATATCAATAGTACATGGATTCTGCTTTTGGTAAAGACCAATCTGGTCCAACAGCTGCAGAAGATTTGTCAAAGAGAATTCGCCCCCCCGAGAAGTGCAAGAAAGGCGTGTTTACGGTAGGATCTTCGCAGAATCCTGCAGCATGTGGAAACCATCAACGCCTCCGAAAGAGGAAATTCAAGAATGAGGCTCATAGGCGCCGGCGACAGTTCCGAAAGGTCATTGCCACGTAAAAAGCGAAAGAAGTGCAAGAGGACACTCAAGGAAGCCGTACCGTCGACGGGTGACGTCATACAGAATGAAGGTGAAGTGCACGATCGATCTTGCGAGAAGTAACGATTGTACTGCACTTTGATAGTGAAAGCTGTATCATCTGAAAGCGTTACTCGTTCCGACGCAAATACCGAAGGTTTTTGTATTTGTTATAAGGAAGTTATTATTATTATTATTATTGGGGTCTTTATTATAGGCGAGATTGAGACTAAAAAGTCTCCTCTACCATCTAACCTGTCGTTAAGTTGTTACATTATTATAAGTTTGTTACACGTATCAATGAAACTTAAAGGAAAATAGAAGAAAATGTAAGAAGGGATTGCGGATGTAAAAAAAATCTAGGAAAAGCTTAGGAAAAAATATCCGCTGCAGGAAAACAGGAGGGGGTGTGAAAAACCTGCGCAAACCTACCGGTAGCAAATACTAAAAGATATTAAAGAAAACAATGTACATATAACCTGGAAAATTACAAGAAATGTTAGAGACATATTATCAAGACAAATAATGAAAGTTGATAAAAAAT
Source organism: Sympetrum striolatum (assembly GCA_947579665.1). NCBI lineage: Eukaryota > Metazoa > Arthropoda > Insecta > Odonata > Libellulidae > Sympetrum > Sympetrum striolatum. The sequence goes on from OX388350.1 coordinate 10,786,401, forward strand.
GAAATGCAGAGAATACAGTTAGTAGATACATACACTTGTGATAAAAAATATGACTGAGCTAGAAAAAAGCAAAATAAAACACGATCAATCCAAAATAACGCTCTACAAATTTTTTTAAATTTTATAAAAGAGTTAAAATCATGATTTAGGAATAAACAATAATCTACAGTAATTTCATATTATGGAAATACAAAATAGGAAAAAGAAAAGGTTATACAAGATGTAAACTGTAGTACCAAAAAGAATTTCTGGTCTTAGTCCGGGTTAATCCTTGTGATTGTTATGGAAGTTGTCATTCATAGGGTCAAAGTGCTAAACTTATGTGGAATTTTCAACTTATGACATACTTAACGAGAAAAGCGAGAACAAACTACTTCATTCCCCATCTCTTGACTAGTATACCCCATTCCCTCTCCAGATCATTTAATAGCTAGTGGTCGAGGTGTTGAGGTGCAAGATTGGATTCTGAAATATATCTTACTGTCTTATTGGCCGATCCTTGTAAAATTTAGGATTATTCCTCGAAAAGTATCTTCATTTCACGTAGTGTTCATACGATTAGCTGAACAACTTTTTCGCCAATTTTCTCAAAATTTCATAAGCTCCATCGGATATTTAGTATTTTTGGAAAAATGGAAATTGAAAAATGTTATTTCTCAGGGCTGTGACTCTTCACCCTTATATAGTAAATATGACAGTCAGCGTTTAAACTAAGGAATGACCATGCTAACGAATTTTTCGGATAAGGAAGATTTTAGTCCAACCACCAGTATTCACGAGTATCCACTAGTAATGACCTGTGTTCACGCTCGCGTAAATGGAAACCAATGACATTACAGACAAAAATTTTGTTCTTGGTGAAGCCTAGACAGGTTGTCTTTCAGCAAAACCTGATCGCTCTTTCAGATTCGCGAATTTTTCCTTCAGCTCTCCGATCTAAAATGTCGATGGTTCTCAAACAGCGACCGGGAAGCGAAATGAAAAAATGACGACGGTTTGGAAAATCCCGTCTCCTTTCAACGACAGCGGCGTCCGCATTTCGAATCTCTGCCGTTTTGTTTCTGCAAGGAAGCGGATGTGAGCTGCAGGAGAGATAAGACCACCCCAAACGGAGGGCGGCGAGAACTTGTTGCGGCGTCGATGGCTGTGGTGGCTTCTGGGAAAGGCAGCGGCTTCTGGGAAGGCTTGAGTCATCAATTCACTGCTCTGGGTGCATGCGGGCAGCGCGGTCGCAGAATGCGTAACGTCATTCCTCACGCGTCCGAGGACGTGCGATGATTAATTTCAATTAATATTTAAAGTGCGCCTCGCTCGGTTCATTTCTTCTTCTCTGTGGGCGCAGTCGTTTGTTTTTTGCTCGGGATGAGTTCTCACGAGGAAAATATGTTCTGATGACGCTTTCGATCGTGTTACAGCGACGAGGAGACTGCCCAGGGCGATGCTGAACAGGGGCGGAACGTCTCTGATTCACCTCCGTTTGTTCGTGGAGAATCATGGGGAATTTCGCTATGTCTCTGTTTTTCTCTTTTATGTCTACCGATGCAGTTTCTATGTGTAACTTCTTATCTTTACTCTTATCTGCCCGTCATACGCTACAGTTATATTCTAGAGCGTCATTGATCATTTTTTCTTTTAATTCATCCAGATTAACCCACCGATTTCTTAAAAAGAATAATCTCTGTAGTTTCCTACTATTATAGTTTTTCCATTTCGTGTCTTTGTTTCTTTTCTGCTGATTCTCTACACATGCTGAATAATATTATACAAAGCGGCAATTTTTTGTATATTCTCCTGACAGAATTTTAGACTATCATCTTCGTCTTTCTTTGTTTTATTCTCCTGCATGTAATCATGTCAGCTCCGGACACTCCTTTGATTTTTTTCTGTAATTCACGCTTTACAACATTAAATTCACTAAGAATAAAGGTTAAGATAACTTTGCACGTGAGGGCGTGTACCCAGGAAAAACGGACTTGAAAAAAGTCTGACGGGGCCGGGAATTGAACCCGGGATCTTCCTCTATCCGGGACCGTTTATCAGCGTTTTAACTGAAACCTGTCGCATTTCGGTTTGTACAGTGTTTAATTGCTAGAACTGTAACAAAATTTCCAAGTCACTATGGAAAAATATATTTTTCCTTTTGAATTTTGATTGTTGCTTTTCCGTATGTTTTTTAGTTCAATTTTACTTTTATTTCATGACTTGTTTGATATTTTTTTGGAACTATCCTGAGTGCACGCCTCAACTTTCGTAGTTGTATTGTACTCCTACTACTTTGAAATCTTAAACTTCCACTCGCATAACATTCAGAAGGTATTCTTTCGACACTTTTATCCCCTGGTATTTACTTTTATCGAAAAGGAAGCTTAAGGTTGGTTTACGGGAGAGATATAGCTAATATAACAAACCGATTCCAGACTGTTAGCCCTTGATAACAATACATATATCATTTTAACCACTCCTAGGATGTTGCTGCTGATACAATGTAGCGATTTAGACAATGTAAGTGTAGTCGGGTATAGCCAGAGCATACCATACATAAGATTTGCGTTGTAAAGAGTGACTCAACGCATCCCTTCCTTGAAAGCATGTGGTCATTGCCGGAAGAAATTCAAATTTTATAGGGTTAAGTTGATACCCTCATTGTCACCGTAATGTTTTGTTAAAGTCGTATAAATTCCGCCTTTGCGACGTTTTGCATCCGACACTCGTTATTTACTTCCCCTCACAATGGACCCCTCTGTGCAGCTCCTTGCTGTGAATCACGAGGTCGTATTTCTTTCCATTGTGTGTCGTTCCTCCGAGAGCAATTGGACACTTAGCACTATTACTTAATATACGAGCATAGTTTGATAGTGCAGATAGCGGAGTAACGAGGCTCTCATACGAAATACGGGACTTTTAAACGGCTGCTCCTCCATATTTATATCTTCTCTTGGGAAGCAAATACAAATATGTATGTATTGGAATGTGTGGGCGCGTGTTTGTGCGCGTGCCCGCGGAACAGCGCGTGATCACGCATTTTATATTTGTAAACTGCGAGCTGCCAATACCGTGTGGAAAATGTTTGATTGCAACAGTGTGCTTGACTTATATCTATAACATTAGACCTTTTGGTTGTTATTAGGTCCTTTCGAATTGATTTACCATATATACTCGTGTATAAGCCGTGTTTTTCATCAAATATTTAGTGCTGAAAAAGTTTCCTTCCGCTTATACTCGAGTGAGGGTCCCACTTACCTTTTTTCCGGTGAAAAAAGTCTGCCGGAAATAAGCTTGTTCATTCCCCTCTTGCTCATTTACTTTGATCGAAGTTTTAAATAAATAATGAAGTAGTTAATCGAACTTGATCCATTTTACTTACCCCTAAAAACAGTCCTAAGTAATGTTTGCAAGAGACATATGGGATTCAGTAACTCAGATCTCAATAATCTAGTCCGTCTGTGTTGTCATCTATATTCTTGTTTAATTAATTGATCATTATTATTGATCTTCAACTGTCATTTGCCGCGAGCTGATACTTGATATGGTATTAATAGATAAATAAACCAAAATTTATTTTAAAATTTAACCTTCTGATTTCTCAATTACCGTTATTTTATTCGTTCCTATCTTTATTTTTGTTATTCGTGATGAAAAATTCGGTGCCTCGGCTCATATTCGGGTCGCCTTATACTCGAGTATTTACGATATGTAAATATCACGAAGTAAGTGATTCATCTCATTGTCACGTACCTCTCTTCCTATCTCCTATATTTTCCTTTTTTCTCGGAAACTTTTGCCGATTTCGTCTAATGAGGATTTTCGGGTGAAGTTTTTGGGGAGATTATGTAGCGTTTATTCGTATTTTTCCCGAGAGGTAAATATTTTTCTTTGTAGGTAAAACTTAGCAATTATAACTCACGCTTTCGATTAACGCGGGCTGATTTTAACATCTAACTTGAGTTTTTTTCTTGAGAACGTTAATTGCCTCGTTCATTCACAATACTGCTCGGCAATTTCCTGTCCTTGCATTCCTGTTCAAGCACACCTATTCATCGTTTCTATTCGTACGTTCTTTTTTATTCTTTAAGTTGCAGACAACTATTCTCTTCTGTATCCCATTCACTGCATTCATCCAGATATTCCTCGGTCATCCCTCTCTTTACATGCATTCTTATTCTTCTCGTACTCAATTTCAGCCATTTTGTTTCGAACTATTCCTTTTTCTTACTCCAAACAACGCAAAATATCCTTCACAATGTTCACGTAATTATTAATTTAATTCACAGTCATTATATATTTTTCACAGACATTACACATTTTTCACCATTCCTTTCTACTCCTATGGGAATTTTGTGCAACTGTTTTTTCTTATTTAACTTAATAGGGAATAAATAATAATATCTCGCAATTTATTGCCCTCTTTCTTAATTTATTTCTCATACAGTATGGCGCGTATTTACGTTGTTGATTTGCGCGTAACTATGTGTTGTGATTGTTGTCTATATCCTCGTTAAAGTATGAACTAAAACGCTTTGCGCTTATCATTTTTCTTTCCTTAATGAATCGTTAAAATGGCTTCGACACTGATTATAATCTCGCAGAAGCTCATGAAAGAGTTCAATTAAATTATTTGTTTTAAATTTAAAGAATATTTAGAATCGACAAATGCGATCATTTGAATTATATAACGATTCTACTGTTTCTACTTATCACTGAAGTTGCTGCACAAGAGGCGGTTAGTTGTATTTGTTCAAACGACTTTTGATCGGTTGTCTAAGAGCTCTACCAACTGAAATATCTTCTTCTCCAACGTCTCACTTCTCTTTTGGAGAATTTGTCGAAAAGATTTGTCATCATCTGTCTGACTCTTGACTTGCTTGGATTTCGTCATCGCTGAGGAGTATAAGAACCTTCCTCGACAGTTGAAGACGCCAAGCGAAGCATTTTTTTTTAATCGGACAGAAATGTTGAATTATGAGATAGGCACTATAATTCCAACATGCCTTCGTAAAAGAGATGCTTAAGAAATTAAAAATTCTGTAAATCTTAGTACACATTCTCTCGTAAATTTCGTTTGATCTTACTATTGCAACTGCGCAATGAAAATTGTTCATTGGTCAACTATTGTTGTTTGTTTCACCTAATTGTTTACAAGATTGTGTGACTCGTATCTTCTGAGAAATGCTTTGAATGTAAGCTATTCGTTAAAAATCCAGATGTCTTCGCGAAGAGCAGTAGATTGATTCGCATTGATGTCGATTAGAAAATCACTTCTCTAACTTCTTTCCGAATATAGTCTCAAGAAAATATTTAAGACTATAAAATCATTCCGGGTGGTATTGAGACAGTTAAGTCTCTTCTTACATCCAACCATTTTCGATATAACTATCAGGTACGAGAGTATTAAAATGATATTCATAATTGTTTAAGTGTTTCGTAAATGTGGAAGATGGGAAGCTATCGCAACCGGGAGATCGAAAAAAAATCCCTACCTTATGTATGTAAAAATGTAAATTAATGGTTTTAACGATGACGTCATTAATAGATTTTGTTTCTTACGAAGCATCCCCGCCCCTATGGTATTTAAAGTCTTTGAGAATCTCCAGTTGTGATTGTCCACGAAATAAGTTTGAAGGAAGTGTACCAAATCGCAAATACTCAGTAGAAAAATTCAAGTGGCGACGCCATCGGCCTGAAGACATACTTCATAAATAAGATTAGTATAAGGTTTACGTATTCTTATTTCGAATATGAGGAAGTTGATAGATTGATAATTCAAAATTTATCGACAAATTTTGAATTATTAGAGCTGAAAAATATCTCTTTAAAATCCCTCAGTCTTATTCATTGTCTGTAAACCTGTTTAAACCTCTACAAATAGTCTCAAATATATTTCCCTACACTGTAGAGAAATAATTCTTACAAAATTGAAATATTTCTATACGAGAGCTTGCGTTTTTATGATTGGGATGGAATCTATGGACTTACTACTACTTTTTCTTTAAAAAATATTATTTTATCATCTATCGCCTTATTATGGAAGTGTTACCTATAATTTGGTTAGCTTTATCAAGGTTCTAGAAAAAAATCAGTTTTATATATTTACCTTGTATTGTTCCTCATTATTACTGGCTTTCAACAACCAGGATTCTGTTTAGATTTGCAAATCGTCTTATAGGCGTTATTCTTTTGTCATTTATCAGTCAGGGACGTCGTGTTATTTATTCTTCGGCATATTTTAAGCCGATTGTCGGCGAAGAGGAGTGGAATCACGCGTGACGCGTGCGGCTATAAATGGAAATATTAATCGTCATCACGTCACAGGGAAATCTTCCTCCAGACATCATTTCTCGTGGCTTATTTATAATCTTTTTTCACGTTCCCACACCTAGATCCGTCTCGCAGACACAACCGCAGTTATTTTCGTTCTCTTGGAACCCTTTCGAAAAACTTTCATCCTCCGTGGCCAAATCTGATCCCTGCCACCCCCTCCCCCTGCCACACACTCCCCCTGCCATCTCCTCCCCCTGCCCCCCCTCATTATATCTGGATCCTGGATTTTTCACAGGTTTCGTCTGGGAGTGTGGGTGCTGGTTTCAGTCACAACAAACTTTCTGTCGATTACGTAAGGTGTATGGTCAACTCGGGGATATTGTTTATGCGTACATCTGTTTAGTAGGTGAATGGTTTTAAAAAATATGTCTATTTATATAAGTTTTCATGCGATTAGCCGAATGACTTACGTCAAACAGGTTAAAATTCGTGTTTTAGATATTTACCTGAAGAAGTTTTCAATCCCTTCCCTGAGAATGAGGAAGTATTCAAGAGAATACTTAGTGTAATCTAAGATATGTATTGAAGTAAGTTAGTGAAAAGTAATGGTTTATTGAACAGTTGTGAAGTGATATTATAATGAATAAATTAACTGATTACTAAGCGATAAACGAGTGATGGAAAAATATAAAATCATTTGCATAATTGTATTATCTCTATGAACTTTTTGATATTTTTTTCATGTCTGTTTACTACTTGTAGATATTATTACCACCATTGTATGATAGTTTCATTTATTCAAACTCTCCCACCTGGTTCAAAACTATCTGCTGATTTGTGTATTAATTAGAAGTTATACTCTGACGGAATTGCCAACGTTTCGCTGTTAATGTTTCAATCATTCCATTTTTCTTTGAGACGCTCCGTACAGTCCATCATAAAAGCGTCATAAACAGTAAAACAAATAAAGACTGCAACTTAGAATTGAGATAAAGATTATTTTTTACGTGTATGTGAATATATTTCTATATATGTGCAAATTCCATAGGAAAATTATTTTTAATACTACACTCAAATTCAGTACACCTCTAATTATCATTGGTCTATTTAAGTGAGTGCTCTACAGGTTGGCACTCCCTTTTCTAACGGAAGTGTGACCATTGTTGGAAGAAATTAAAATCAGTACTTCTCGAAAAAGTACCTCTTCCTCTTTATATACTTAGAAAGATAAGTATAGCCATTTCTTGGCAAAAATGATTACCAGTTTTATTTTGGCTAGAAATATTTTTTCTCCAACTTTGAGTTCCTCTAACAAATATTTTAACACAGAAAGAATCCGAAGTCACCCTATCGTATCTGGTGCTTTCGCTTGCTAATGAGATGGTGCGGAATTTTTGGCAGATTTTGAGCGTATTTGTCCCTGTTGGAAGGCCTAATTTCATTTCTTTGATCAACCATTACATAATCGTCGAGCCATTTACTCTTGGAAATGAAAACGAAGGTGTTACAAGAATTGCACCGGTCAGAAAGCTCAATTTCGCCCATAGTTCGCGCTGTTCAACTCTAGTTAATTGTAACGCTTCCATTAATGTAAATCAAACAATACTGTGAAAGCAGCGATACTTTACTTGTGAATTGAAAACTAGTTTGAATGGAAACTTCGAAAGTTGTCGGATTTGGGGGAAAATGATGCTTTAAAACTTCGGGAAAAGGCTCATATAGTGAGAGACACAGGAAAAAATTGCGAAAATAAAGATATAAAAAAGCGACGAAAGATATTCTTGTCAGGTCCAAGGATACGTTGATGTTAGCGGCATGTGCTCTTCGTCTTTCTGCTAGTATGATAAAATGCACCCTATAGAAACAAAGAAGACGTTCTAACTAAGTTTATCTTCGATCCACGGATAAGTTCCAGATGACAATGTTGTCATGATGTTTTTAATGACGACAGTTGTAAAAGTCGTAGTTATCTCGGAATACTAAAGTAACAACCCCTTTAATCCTTTAAAAGTACAGGATTAAAAGATAAAATTAAAATTAATTTCAACTCATGGTGAAGATACTCAATAAAGTAAAACGTAATACATTTCCAATGAAAAGACTCAAAGAAAGGAAGTTCCTCAGTAAAAGTGTTTATGAATAATTTTCTGTATCCTACACCGATTTACTATCACTTTTCTCCTTCAATTCATCCTATATTTGAGAACCTTTTCTACGAATAAACAATAAATAATCAAATATCTTCAATTTTCGCATCATCATATTTCTTTGGAAATTTACGTATACGAGCATTTAAACATACGAACTTCAACATTCATACTTGCAGTGTAAATGTATTACTGTAACTGTATTACTACAATTTACCTAGTAATGCTATTAGAGCAGCATCCTCATGCTTTTACTCGGGCACAATGTGCGCAGATTCTTCCAGTCGTTGAAAGTTTCTTCATAATTTGCATTTGCAAGAGCAGTGAGCATATTGTGATTTCTATTTCATTTTCTACCATTTCTATTTGTTTCCGCAAATTATTGACTTTCTTTTCTATCTATATTTTCACCAAGCACAGTGGATATTTTATCGTCAATCCCCTCCACAGAAATACGTCTTATTACAATCAAAAGTTGTAGGATTCACTTTGTGGAAGGAAGACATGATGAATATAATAATGAAGTTAAACCTAATGAAGTTACGAAGTTTATTATTACTACTACAAACTGTAAAGTTGTCCGCATACGCTTACATTTCGTGTTTATTCATAATTCAACATCATTTGAGATTATTATTATTATTAATATATAAATGCTACAAGTGGACTTACCGTCCGGTGGCTACACATATACACATATTATATATATTACAAAAAATCCCATCTAAATTTTTTTAATTACAAAAATATATATATTCACAAATGTATCCTTCCCTTCCCTCATAATGCAAGCTTATTCAGGGTTCTCAGTAGGCCTTCACGGCTACCGTAGCGGTCCCGGGGACAAGTACACACCGTATATCACCCTATCCCCTACTCCACCTGTACTCGTCAAGCTCACTTGTACTTAATATTTTTACCCGATCTTTTTACAAAATTCCTATGATGTTTTGGGAACGGCTCCAAGACTCCTGCAGGCAAATCATTCTAATCCTTAACAGCACGATTTAGAAAAGAGAATTTACTAATCTTTGTTCGCTGTTTAATTAATTTAACTTTATGTCAACTGTCTTTTCTGCCATGAAATTTTGCCTTAGAGACTTTGTTTGATAATTCCTCTAACGATTTAACTCCTGTGTATACTTTTAAAGATATAGCTAGCCTTTTCTTGAATCTCCTCCCCTTTAAACTTTCCCAAACTAATTCTTTTAGCATCTGAGTAACGCTATCAAGCCTTGCATTTTATGTGATGGAAGTCCTACATAGCCTTACCTCCACAGTAAATGCTAAAAATTAAGCGATAATGTTATGATACTGAACTGATGACCGGTTACTTTCACCGTAGTTGTTATAATGCATCTGCTTCTAGTAATGATCACCTTTCAAGTTGATGACGGATCCTTGCGGTGTTAATCAGATTGCTCTAGCGATGACTGGCACTCCCCGCCATTAATCTCCCTCTTGACCGTATGATTTACTTTCCTCGAATCCTTCGGTGACCGCATCGTGACTCCCTCAATTGAGGCGGCGATCTCAAGGCCCGCAAACGCTCCTGGGGTCGACTTCCAAATCTCCTGTGATTCATTCCCGTATTCTTGAAGACGCATCACCGTTCGGGTGTTGGTTAACTTCATTGAATTCATTAAATTGCATAATGCTATGAGTCCTTGAGACCCTCCTTGGCCTTTGCCTCCTCTTTCCCGCCAGATCGCGCTGTTTATCGTTTGATCTCTCTTATGATTAAATGATGTGCCCCACCACTTTTGCACGCAGCCTCCGCTCATTCTCATGGCATTCACGCAGTGGATTTCAAGTTCACCGGCGAACTTATGCCTCATTCGGTTCGTCCCTGCATTCCTCTCATTTAAATTGTGTTTATGCTCACCTTTCCAAGGAGAAACTCCGTACGATGCGTAAATACGGTTTTCCTTCGCGTTTTCCATTTCGAAGCTGAGGTGACTCCCAGAGGATGTACTCGGAATTTGTGTTGTGATCTTATCGAAGAATGGTAAAGGTGGGTTTGCTCCTTATGTTATTTATAATAATGTTTCGTTAATTTGCGGATATTACTTTTCCGAATTTTCGAAGTGAAACGTAATTAGTATGAAAAGTTTTGCCTTAAGAAATATTATATATATTTTATTTTTGAGTTATTTTTTCTGAAATCGTTAGTTTAAATCGAACTTTATTTGCAGCATTTAGTTATAATTGGTTAACAGTCATATATTTCATGAAATATTTGATCAAGTTCCTAGTATTGTGAATAGTAGCAGTAGTGGTATTGTTAAAAGTGCTTCGACAGCTTAGGTCATTCCGCACATTGGCTCCCACCGGGAATCGAACCCGGGACCGCTTTCACCAAAGGCAAACGCGTTGTCCACATGACTATCCGGGAGCCTTAGAATTGTGAATATCACTGTAATTCTTAATATTAGATCCCTAATGTAGATGGTCATTTTTATGGATTTTACATTAAGTAATTATATGCATTATTGTTTTCTGTTTTACATTTAAATATATAAAAAGAAGGCAGTACGTTCGAGTTCAACAGACGATTGTTTAACTCTGTGGGACAGGAATGCCAGTTGTTGTTTGACCTCGTATTATTAACATTAGAAACTATGTATTTTTGAGTTTGTGGACGAGAGAAAATGTAGTTCGAGGTATTTAGATTCGTACCCTATATGTGCGTTACGTGATAAGATCTGAAAAAAGGATTTCTTTTCAAGTGAATTGTGTATATCTGTTTGCTAGATCACGGGAAAGAGTATTAATGGTTTCTTCTCAAAATCACTAATCAATCACTTCTTGCTTTGAGACTTATAATTTTTATTATTAATTTGATCATTACTAGAATCAGAGCTTTAGGTTTCGTAAACGTAGAACGGATCGCAATGGCTTCATTAATTGCGAGGAAATAAAAATGCACTTAATTATAGCCGTATTAGGACTCAGAATGTATAAAGAAAGTTTTGCTACGTTCTAATTTCTTCCTCAAACACTTACCTTGGAATGGCAATTCGAATCATTACTAAAATTTCCCCTCCCACCCCCTGTAACCTTGGCAGTCACATTAATGTTTCTCGCCTTTTCCTCGCCTCTTGTTGAAACATTTTCTCACGAATTTTCATGAGATTCGTACGAGACCTCGTATACTTCTGCACAATTATTCTTCAAGGCTAACTTTCACCAAAGGTCTAATTTCCAGGAAGTTACGAAAGAATTCAAATAAAATAACTATTATGATTCCAATGCTTAACGAAGACTCATGATTATTTATCTTTCCTCGTCCAACCTTGTTCTGATACAGAAAAGAGAATTGGAGAGGCGGTTTCCCTGTTTTAATTGCAGTCATGAGGAAATTTAGTTGTCTGGAAAGGTTGTCTGAACGAGAAATATGTACACGTAATCTATCATTAAAATGATATTGATTTCTCATTACAGTAACGGTTCCCATCTATCATAGAATTTAGCTTGTATTTGCGGTTTATTCCCACGATGAAAAGCCTGAATATAACGGCTATGATATGACTGTATTACGCATTTACCTATCGAGATATTATAGACAATTTCTTTAGTTAACTCGACGACTTTTTTGTAAGAGGAAAGCAATGAAATCCACTCTGTACAGTATTTTATCTTTTTTATATATTATCTCTAAACCACTTTTCAATAATTATCGTCTAGAATTTTCCTAATCATTATGACCTCATTATGAAATTAATATAATAAATGAAGAATGATTTCAAAGTACTGCATAAGTAATGCACTTTTATGTATCTCACTTTAGTTTATGGAAAAAATGATTGCCTCGAAATATTTTTTGCTAATAAATAACTGAATTACCGGTTAATAGAACTTAGCAGGATATATTTTTTGCTGAACAAATCGTAATTATTTTTCTTTTGCATTTTTTGTATACTTTACGTATTGTACAATTTAATGTGTTGTTTTTTTGTGATTTCTATGCTATTCCGAGTAACATTTAAATATTAAAACAAAAAGGAAAAAGATAAAAAATATATTTTTTAATTTTATGGTTGTCTTTAAAAATAATAATCAAATCAAAAATACTTAAACCAACCAATGATGATATAGACAAATTATTTATGCAGTCATATCTACGTTCGCATTATATTTACTCATAGATATTTAACCCATGTATTAATATATTATTTTATATATATTATATGGAACTCATGTATTATATTACTTGTAATTGGAAGACGAATAGCATGTAATTTGGATTTCAAAGAAAATAAATTTTTCGTAGAAGCTGTATCAAATACATCAAGATAAGACTATACACATATAATTTTGAGCCAATCATTGGCTCGTCAAGAAGTCCTTCGTAGTATAAAAAATAAAGATAAATTTGAAGTTTCAACATGAGGCAAAGATCCACTCGCTAATTTTGTGCTACTCATTTCCTGTGGACTTGAATACCGATTCCACAGTCGCATAAACTCAGTCATATCAGTTGCCGATCTCTTGCAATCGGAGGTAGAAATTACCTTTTTTCTCTCCTATCGCTCTAAATTGGCCTTTTCCTGTGATGTCTTCAAGTTCTTTTCACTTTCGGCGTCCTATCTCCTTTCATATCCAATGTTTACACTCGAAAGTTTCGTTAGAAGTGTTGATTTCCAGTAAACTCTGGTCTCTGCGTCAGCGCTCCTTTTACGCGAACCCGATGAAAGTACGCCAATGACTCTACCTGAGACTCCTCTGAATCACTGCTTTAAAGTTAGATTATATTCCCTCGTTCGACGCACAAAAGTATCGGCTGAACGTAAATTTAGAATTTCCACCCAACCCTCGTTTGATCCGGAACGGCAGAAATGCCTTTGATTTCCGTGCCAGCCGATCTGAAATGTTAGATTGACACTCCCCACGGAGTCCTTTATGGATCCCAACAAAATAAATGCTAATTTTCTAATGTTTACGTAAATAAGATCGTATTCCTTACTGATACTCGGAAAATTGAAAAATTGTATTTTAGTGTGTACTTCATACAAGTTGAGATGTGTGGTCTTTTGATTATTTATTATCCATGGTGATGATTTAAAATATAAATCAGATCTAACTATATTAAATTGAATAAATGTCTTTATTCGCATGCTTGAAAACACTCAATGTCATTTAAAATTATTACAAATGTTTAATGATATCCATAACCGAGTTATTTACAAAATTAGTACCTTACTGATTTATACTTGCTCATAAACCCCTAAAAGCCTGTGGCAGAAGGAACTGGATAGTGCTGTATTTTCAAATTTATCATAATTTTATTAAAAGATCATGAGATGTTTTAGATAACGGGTCCTTAACAGGCCACCTGCGAGCCACACGGCCCTTCAATAAATTCTGTGAGGCCCTAGTTTCAGAGAAAACAATTTTTTCATGGCCAATCATAATCTTATTTCCAGTTATGAATCATTAATGATGCGGAGAAATTTATTTTAGCGTATTTTTATCACAGTAAGCGAAATAGTATAATTTAGAATACTGTTGTAAAATTAAAGAAAGGCCAGCAAACATTCTGAATGAAATTTCAGCTGAAATAGTTTATCTGCGACCCTCAAAACCCTATCAATCACTAATTCCACCCGCTGGAACTACAACCTCGGGAGCCCCTGATGTAGATAATTGCTCGTAACTCGTATCGTAAATAGTGTAATACAATTGCATCTATTGATCTTTTTCTATTGAAATTGATTGGTCATCATGCAGCTTAGAGGTCACAGTTAAATAGTGTTTGAATTACTTTTATTGACGAAAAAGCATTGATTTTTTTAGCACATCTAATAAACCAATTCTTTCCTTTGATCGCTTTCTTTGGTGTCAAGTGGCGTCTTTGGTGTCTATTTTCTCCGTCCCACCTCAAAACACCTCTTCGCTCATTATTTCAACTTTCAACACTTCCTAATCAACCTTTCTCGCTCTTGCTTCATCTAAGTATTTAAAACACAAAACTTTCCCCATTGTCATTTTGACATTGTTTTCAAAGTCTTTGCGCATTCCGAAATACATACTTCACTTTTAATCCTCCGTAATTCTTCTTGTGAGAGTTATTTGTTTTGCGTTGCTAGGATGTTGTTTGGATGGTTGCGTGGTACAAGTTCAAAGCGTAAGATTTGGAAGAAGAGTTATTTTTTCGTTAACTTGCTCACAGAAAATTCTTCATCAGTTGATCAAGCGTCCGAGGTCTACAATTCAATCCTTTTAAATAAAATGCTGACATTAAATGATAAATTCGAATGTACATCTTGTTACCCAGGAGTTTTTGACCTTCCTGAGAATTCGCATTTAGATTCTGAAAAGGGTAATCTGTAAGTCTTCATAAAAGTTTCGTGTAATATATTTACCAAAACTCTTCCGCTCTGCATCGTAATAATGGGATTAGCTCAAGAGGACTTGAATTAACAATCCTTAATCGTTTGCTCTTATTTATACTTAGTTAAGAAGTCGAGCTTCACTTAACTGGGCGATTAGACTTGTCTCAGAGCATAATTTAAATTTCTCGCTAATTTTTATTGCTTCAAAAAGCAACAGTTGGTTACTAAATTGATCTTTTTTCCATTATGTTTTGCAAAAATAAGGGTCCCTGCTTCAACCTCTGGGAATCGCAAGTTCAAGAATGCCGTTAGCTGAATCTTCTCTTTTTAATAATAAAATATTAAAATAATACAGAAAATAATACTCTTTAGGAAAATTCGTCTCTATCAAATCAAAAATTATACGTACTAATTCATTTAAAATTTATTTGCCTGCTAAGTTTTAATTTTGATGGTTGAAATCGCTTCCTAAATCTTCCTCAAGAAGTTAAGAATGACTGGAGAGTAATGAACGACAATAAATTTATGATTGTTATTCTTAATTGTTAAGCTTGTCTTAGGTCTACAACTCCAACATCCAAATTATTGATTTCTTCTCTATTTTAATATTCCGTCAATTCAACCAGTAATGAAATATTGAAAGCAAACAGAAGATAATATTCTATTCTATAAAATTCTGGGCTTATAAAATAGGAAACGTGTCAATTCAAGTAACGTTTGATTGTTGCTAACAAATAATAATAACTAATCATCAATTAATTAATAATATCTAATTTTTAACTTTTATGGATGCAATTGCTTCCTCCAACTTAGTCAAAACTGTCAAGAATGACCAGAGAGTAATGAATGCTATACTCGTAATATATTCGTCGTATTTAAGAAGCAGTCAGTGGGTTTCAAAGATCCAGATTCACGATCTTGGCGCCCATGCGTCGTCGTGCAGCGTGACCATTCCTCGCTAGTTTGCTCGCGTGATTAATTAACGTGAATCGAGTGCAGAGATGTGGAGCAATGATCTCGCATTGTGCTTCCGCGTGTGCGGGAATTGGAAGTCGAAGGCCTTCCCGAAATAACTCCTCCGCCGCTATTGCCAAAATAACTCCAAAGAAGAACGCCGCTCGAGGCGTCAACCGCTTTATCACCGATTTCTAATTACGACCGCCATTCCCTTGTCTTCCACGTTCCTGCGACGTCAACCCCATTCCAGCGATTCCATTTAGAGTTGGGACCAATGAAAACAATCGAATAATCCGATTGTTGTCTTCCATTGAATAAACAGAATAATACGTTTCGATTGTTGACGTGTCGACCGAATGATTGTGCTCGTTTTTAAATTCATCGATGGTTCCGTCAAACTGTATATTTATTCACCGATGGATCTGCGATGCTTTTCACCGATGTCTATAGTTTCCATCTTGATTAGCGCCCGATGGTTGAATTATGAAATTTGTTGATTGTTGATGGATGAACGAAAATGTTTTTTTGTTTTTAGTTATCCCATTATCTAAATTTAACTTGAAAATTATAAATAGAAGTTCATATTGTAGATATTGAATAAATATTTCCTTAAAAGCAATTTTAAATACCGGGTAATTCAGAATAACCGTCTTCGATGTCCACTTATACTTTTATCTATGGAAAATTCAAAATCAGATTTGATAGTAGTAGTTGAAAAGTAGCTCGAATACCACCAAACTGACTTGTATGCCCCAGCAATGACGCGCTCTAACAATTGAGAGACCTTCCTCTGTTTACTTCCTTCATTTCTCTTACTTAATAAAATTAAGTTGAAGCGATTCTCCGGTTATTTTTTAGTTGGATATTTCAGAGAATTTGCCGATAAATTTCCCTAAATATGACTATAAAGCCATGTTTAAGAAAAATTCCTATTTAATGTAAAATTAGATTAAAGGAAGTGAAACTTATGGGAATATATAAATATGGAACATAAAAGGGGTTGAAAAGAAAGTATGGAAGACTATATGTGCTAGATACTAGTTAGTTATGCAAAGTTAATATTGTCCGGTTAATGAATGAACATGGACGGAAAGAAAGTGTTCGTGAGCAGAGCTAAAATAATTTTTCTTCCGTTTGAAGTAAGCCAAGGCGGTATTCCAGGATGAGATTTCTCGAAATAGCGGTGAATGTTAATCATGCATTTCCCTTTTATAATTAAAGAATGAATTCCAAAAACCATCAAGAAACTTGCAATGCGGCTGTACGTATTTCGACTTCCAAGAAGTCATCGTCAGGCTAAGGTCGGCTAAGAAATGCAAAGAAATTTGCAAATGAGAGAATTTTTTTTTTTTTTCATTTCCTTTATTCAGAATATTTTCTTCATTCGAGCTATTACACGCCTTTATTTCTTACTCGGAATCCATCAAACTAATGTATACCTAAATTTACAATAATCTGGGAATTATGCTCTAAAACTGCATGCTTTTCCCATATTCGCCAAAAATATTTAAGATTGTTTCTTATTCATTCTGAAGTGAAGTAAATTGACATCGCGTATCCCAGCGACTATGCCAAGCGCGGAATGATAATGGTCATCATTTTAACGTGGCCACCAACGTGGGAGGCAATGTTAGTATTGACTGACATGGACCAGATATGGGAGCAGTATGAAGTGACCGGGATTACGATGGTAGTGGAATATAACCTAAGAGCGTTAGGGTACTTCATTTCGGTAAAACGATGTTAAATCCCTAATAGAGAAAGTGCCTTTCTTTCGACAGACTGGGTATGGTCAATGCGGTTTAACTTAGAATCAACTAACATTCCTAAGTCTTTTTGGGAACTCTTTTCAGAGGAGTGCAGTTTAAGGTGCAATCAAGAGCTAGAGGGGACTTGCGTAGGGAAGATTTTATTAACGGAAATGTAATGGTGTGTTGCTATAGAGATCATCTTATTAGGCACAGTGGAATCATTCATTCTTCAGATCGTATTTATTTATTTAAACGCGGCAAGTTGGTATTAATGGCAGGTGGCAACGGTTGAGGGGGAACAACAATACAATCTGTCCGGCATTCGCCCAAGGACGGGAAGGAAACCTCCCGTGGACAGTACACATCTTAAAAATAGCAATAGGCCCAATTAGTACTACAATGAGACAAGCAAGTCAGATAAACAATATACAAACACCTCCACCAAACACAGATACAGTCGCCTATTACATATGTATTAAATTGTACTACATGGAACTATTTTCTTATTCTAAGGATAGCAAGTGATTAAAACTATGCCTCATACATACATACATACATACATACATATATACATACATATACATATAACAATCAATTATGTATTAATTTACATATTATACATATTAAATTCCTTCATTACATACTTACATACGTTCATTTACATAAATTCCATTGCTATTTAATTTTCTCTCTTTTAACCCTAACCATTCCGAATTATCGAAATATTGTTTTTCAGCCATTTTAAATTTCAGTCTTGCTGTATGTGTTGGCTCCTCGAAGTAACTGGATTTGCACCACAGAGTGTTTTCCGCAGCCTTCCCATTCAAACTGCGCCCATATCTTTCGCAATCCCCTTTCCAAATCCAACTATTTGGATCAGAAAATAGATCTCTCAACTTTTGGCAAACTCCGTCGCTTTCGTCGCATGTTTTGTTCCCTCCCTCTTTTGTTTTTTGCCCGGATTTCGGTTCGCTCGAAATTGGCTTCGAAGAGCAAAACTCGCAGACAATTGTTTCACGATAGCTCTCTCCCCTTAACGGATTCCTAGAAATTTTGCTTTTCCAGATATCACGTGCTCCTTCTTCCGTCTTGTAAGTTGTGATGTATCATTTTGTTTCGAGTGGATAGTTTGCTGTATTAATCACAGGCTGAGGAGAGATTTTCTCAGAAATGCTGGCCCATTTCTCTCTTATACGAGTTGCTTTTATAGATCTCCATTTTCGAAAAATAAAATTTACTATGGAATCATTATTTATTTACTTACACTCCGCCGCGATTTTACAAGTATGTTGGCAGAGTTTTGCAGTCAGCAAATTTAAAAAATATAATAATAATTAAAATAAATCGTATTTAATATATTAGATTAGAATAACTTGGGAAGAGATAATTTGGGATTATAAATTAAAATGAAATAATCTATACGTGATAGAAACGTGTATAGAGGCTTGAAATGTAAGCTGACGCCTTTCGTATCTTGAAGTATATTGTCATTCTGGTCTTGTCTTTTGAAATAAGAGTTAGTCTAATGAGTTTAAAAATTGACCATCGTGTATATGACAATATGAATGTATCTTGAATATTTACAAACTCTTTTATATTGAAAAAGGCATTTATTGATTTAAATCATACACTGACCCAACCGTGTTGATTTCGACACTCGTTTATGAATCCATTTCAATTGTTTAATTATATTTCTCTTTGTGTTTTCAGGTAAATTAGGATCTCTGGAGAGAAGATGGGACGCATCGAGAAGGAAATAAATTTCATGACCTATTTCTGTGAGTTTAATTTTCTTAAATTTTGTGACTTGTCCAAATTTGTTTTGTTACTTTTAATTGATTTTGGAATTTTTGGGCGAAAAGTATTCCCAACAATATTGTGAACTTCTAAAAGTGTTCTTTTTAATAATTTGCTTCAGTAAATATTTTAACAAAATCATAAAAGAAACGATTCTAATTAATTTAATTATTGTTTATTTATATATTTATTCATTCATTATGGGTAGAGCCCAGTTACAAGGATTTAACATTGTTAAAAGAATTAATTACAATATAATTAATTAACATAAAATAGTATACTACTTATGTCATTCGTCTATACATATGCATATATGCGTAATTAATATCGTAATTACTCTGTGTACTTTTAGATATTTACAGAACCTTTTTGTTTGTAATATATGTAATTCATAAACATTAATAAAAATCTTTTAAATCCTCTAAATTTTGAGAATTTCGTCATATAATTAAGATTTTGGGAAGCTCAAGGGATTCATTTCGCTCAAATTTACGTAAGTATTTGTCAACGTAATTTTTTATGCAATTTTTCATATTTTTCTGCCATTTATTATTAATATTCGGATCTACAAAACTTTTATCCGTGCAGCGCTCCAAATATTATTCCCAAGAGTAAACAGCATAACAGATCGGTCGACCGAGCATAGAAACAGCATCTTTGTTTACCTCGAACATATATGCTTGTTTCCTAATGAAACCGAGGACTCGAAAATAAATATTAAATAGAAAGAGAATCAACGGTGGAGATTGTTAAGGTATGAAAAGGGACGGACGTACTTGGAAATCACAGTTCACTGGTCTATAGATAATAAAGTTAGTATTTATCGGTCCAGCGGAGGTCTATTGGAAAACGTGCTTGTAAACATGAACCCGCTCATCCGCGAACGCACTTCGGGAAAACGAACTCGATTTTACGTGGTGTATGTTTTTGGGAAGAAATAAGTGAACTTGAAGGTTTCATAAGATATTGTTGATGTTTGTTAGCGAGCTAAGCTGTGTGATATTCTTTCATATATTCTTATAGAGTGGTATGTATTTAAGGCTCTAAAAGAACTTCCTCGCCAATTCAAACTGTTGAAGTTAAGTTTATTTCAGTCAGATAAAGCAAGCCAAAAAAAGGGCAACAATGTACATAATTTTTATAAACAACAGTAACCAACTCGTTGCTATGTTATGATAACAGTTGAATGTATTTAAAATCATTTCACAGGCAAATTCGAGATATAAAATATTAAATTGTAATTCCACCTCAACAATTTTGAATCATTCATTTATGTATTTCTCCTGTAATTACACAATAGGCTTGCCGACAGTCAAAAATTGAATATATATTTATTTCTGGTACTTTTCAATAAAACCGTTAGGCCTCTGAATCTTAATATTAGCTTAGCAACCAAATAACAAGTGAGTTACAATTTTTATAAGAAGAAGAACAGTTATATTCCTTTCCGGATTAAAAAAATTTTGATTTACCCATTACCAAATATCATTACAAAATTGCAGCATTAATATTTAATGTTTTTATTAAGTTGCAATAATATTTTCAACCATTTCTAAGGTTCATTTTGTATACGGAGTCCTACAGTAATTTTTAGAACATAATATCATCGTTTACAATTATTTTATACCCATAAGAATGAAATACGTTGAAATTTCTGCATCAAGAGTCTACAAGAATTTTACTTATATATTATAAGCAAACAAAATTTTGAGTGTTTTGTGTTGACATCCTTCAAGAGAATGTTATCCTCAGAATCCTGTCCTGCAACCTTCTTTTCTTAAAAGAGCACATATTGCCCCTCTTAATTGAAGAGAGAACACAATGTTGCATTTTCGCAACTTTGGCCGGTAATAGATTAATGGATGTTTTAAATAGTTTCAGTAATTATTTTTCGTGTTGATACATCAATTGGTACATTCGAATATACTGCGATGTACAATATGTAAATAGGCTGCACTATTATATTTTATACACTCAAAACCTTGACCTATAGCAGCCAATTTATAATAAATGGCATAAGAATGATTACTGAAGCGATGGGAAAATGTATCACTTTCTTTTCTTGCTAGGGGGTCCCCCTTGCATGCACTTTGTCCGATAGATAGTAAGGTTCCAAACTAGAAAAGGATGATGAATCGTTTCTATGGTTACTATGTATTTATCGCTTTTGTGATAACAAAAGGACACTAATGGTTAGTGCTCATCATCGTATGGTTTTCTGCCCGGAGGCAGGTCCCGCACGCCACTGCTATTCCCCTCTGTCCATAGCCATCTCCTTTGTCTCTCTACTTTTCACCTCATCCACCATCTTTATTATTCTTCTTGCTCTCTTATTCCTTCCTTCCATTCTAATGTCAATTGTAGTATGCTATTTCCTCCAATTACGTGGCTTAACCAGTTAGCTTTCCTTTTTATTATTTACTTCATCAACCCTCTTGCTTCTTTCACTTAATTTAAGATAAACGTCATTTCTCTCCATCTCAACTTCTCCATCCTTCTCAACACCCACATTTCAAACGCCTCAATTCTCTTCCTTTCCCACTTCCTTAACGTCCATGTCTCACATCCATATATTGCTACGCTCAAAACATAACACTTTGATAGCCTTTTTCTCTGCTCCAGATCTAGGTTCTTCTAGGAAGTTGCTCTTCTGGCTGAAGGCCTCTTTTGCCATTGCTATTCTCCCCCTTATTTCTGCAACACTTCCCCAATCCTCTGTTATTAGTAGAAGAGTGGTTAGTGGTAGAGTTTATCAAATTCAGCTTTGCAAGGAAGTTGTTCTAAAATCTTCGCCGAGCTCCCAGATCCACTCATGTGCTCAAGTTATAAATTTGCCAAGTAGCTCTAAATGCGTCTTTTTAAGTGAAGCAGAAACGTTCAGTAATCATTCCTAACTCTGCTCTTTCTGTCTTGAAGTTACTCTCATTCACAATACTACACTACGCAGTAAAATTAAAGGGACACCTAAAATTTTCGAAAAAAACCCTCATTTTAAAATGACCGTATTTCTGAGCTGGTTAGGCCTTTCTTGACCTCAGACCCATCGAAATGTTTGTATTGATGTCTAGTTTAAGATGCTTGCTTTAAATTGGTGTTTTAACTTTTAAGGGAGCAATGACGTTCCGTTGAAGAAAAAAAAACATTTTTCAAGGAATTTTTTTTTATCAAGTTGTACGGAGTTTGGAGAATTTTTGAAAAAAAATCGAAATAATGGAAAAGTTAGACAATTTTCTCAGCTTTACAATGCTTTTCTGAGATTTTTCCCACAATTTTTTACAAGTGAATTATGGCCATTTGAATGAGAACTCAGCACAAAAAAATCGAATCGACGTTACCTCTGTCTCACCCGTGTATCCGTGGAGGGGCGAAACGAGAAAAAATCCTTGTGCAGGTCATGCTCGGTGTGTTGTCCAAATATAAGGAGGGATATCGATTTATTTTATGGAAATATATTCACCGAAAGCCGATAACTGCGGAATATTCAATGCGATAGACTTGCCTGTAGAAAACTTTCCGTTGCGTTGAAATTCAGGGTGTAGAATTCAGGTACTTATAAGCACCGATGCATTCAAATACAATCAGCTTTGTGAGTATATATATATAAGGAGTTTACTACTGTTGATGGATGTATCACCAAATTCCTCGGAGAAAGATTCAGTGGTTCTTGAAGATCGGGAGAAAATTATATTTATTTATTTATTTTAAATCAATGTTTCTCCAACAGCGAGTTAGCCAATTTACAGCGATATATTAACAGTTTTTATGCAAATAAAGACAAAAACAAACTAAAAACGTATCATTACGTAAGAGACAGGAAATAGTAGATAAAACGAAAGGCAATTTGTAAGTAAGCAAACTATTTTTGAATTTGGTAGATATATTTAAAAAATGGCGATCAAAATATGTTTTACAAGTAAAATGAGTGAATAGAACAAGGACTAGGAGAGGGAATGGGTTGTATTTAAAAAATGGTACACAATTCATTTTAATATACATGTTGGAACGTATTGGAAACAGTTGAGAACCCCAAGCCGGGATTGCATTTTGCGTACTTCCGTCTAAAATATTATTTTATC
This sequence comes from Sympetrum striolatum, assembly GCA_947579665.1. Lineage (NCBI taxonomy): Eukaryota > Metazoa > Arthropoda > Insecta > Odonata > Libellulidae > Sympetrum > Sympetrum striolatum. Next base: position 10,809,722 of record OX388350.1, read on the forward strand.
GGCTTCATATGCTTATTATCCCTGTTAATACATGTCCACAATTACTCATTCACTCTCGTGGTCAAATGTATAAGCCCTTCGATAAATAATTCCTCGATTCAGTGAACCTTTGGGTTCATTGAATTCACGCCGCCTAAGTTAAACATCTTCCCCTCGTCTTCAATTCCCGCTGTTGCGTCACTCGGCTCAAAATTTCGCAAAAGTAAATATTTTTGCGTTTCAGATTCGCGTGCTTTCCGATATCTCGTTGTCAAGCGGCGTGGACAGATAGCAACAAATTGATAAGACGGTTCTGATCCAATGGAACCGATGAAAACAGACGAGTCATTCGCCGCGGCATCGAGCAATATGTTTCCCAGCATTTGTCCATCAGAGTTATCAACAATAACAATTCTATTCAGGAGCTCCAGAATTTTCCAGTCCCACAACTAGTTAATTGAAAGGAAACATCCCGTGAGTACGTAAAAACATACTTTCATTGTCTTTTGCGGATCTCCGAGAGTGTATATGCTATTTGCCTTTGATTTCATCTGTCATGCGTAGAAATTGACGAGAGAAGTAAATTGTACTCGTAAGAAAACAATGACTTGAAATGTAACAAGAATCCACACGGAAGTAATTCAATTAGATAATAAATTCGACGGTTATGTGGAAAAGTATGGGTGCATTATTTTCAGTAAAGAAAATAACATTGTAATTGAAATTACAGTACAAAGCGTATGATTGACTAAATAGAACACATATGGTTGAGAGTATAAACGAGCATTGTTAATTATTGTGTAGTGGTTAGTAAGTTGCGTTGAAGTGACAATGATTCTTTGTTATTATGAAAATAAAAATGCGCTAAATAATGATGCTTTGACATCGGAAATAACTTAGTAGAGTATTTTTCTTCTCTTAGTATCTTCACTTAATTTTCATTCATTTGTTTTCTATTAAATAATCATTTTTACTTGTTACTACGGAATTAAACGTATTGGAATTAGTTGAACCTTGTCGGTTATGTAATAGAATGACTTATCTTCCTGAACTCATCGAGTATCTATTGAGTTATTGGATTACTGAGGTGTACTTTTCACGGAATCTGGCCCACGGGGCGTAGCTCGAGGACTTTCGAGAGTATCTCTTTGATGTTTGGTGAAAGCAGTCGCAGGTTCGAATCCCGCCGGGGTCCCGTAAGTGTGAAATGGCTTCAGCCATCGATGCTACTCCAGCAACAAAAGGCAGCTCAAAGCGCCGTATTAAAGGCACGTAGCTTCTTTCACGGAGCCCAAAAATGTTCGAGTGTGTACTCAGGGAAGCTGGTTTCTTTGAAGGCACAATAGGTGGCACCACTAATCCCTCGGCTCCTAATACACCCTCCTCGAAGTGCGGTCAGAACAGTATATCAACGTCACGGTCCTTTTCTTTCCCCGTACTTTGACCTCTCGAAGGCGGAGCTAGGGTACGCCATAGGGATCGCCTTCCCAGCATCCCAACTCACACAATAACACTTTGCGACGAAAGCCAGTGTACTCGCTATCTCACAAAGTGGTCAGGTTGACCGCTGTCATAAAACCTTTCTTTCTTTCACAGACAACAAAAAGACTTAGGAAAAAGCTTTTCTTCTACCTGTGAACAGCCGTTTTAAGCCATTTTGAACCTGCACACTTGTTTTCTTTTACCCGTTTTTCTATAAAGTGAAGGTTCCCATCGTTCTGTGAAAGTCATCTTCAATGGTGCGGTTGAAGCTCGCATTTATGTTCTCCTGATTGGTGAAGAGAAGAATCTGGTTATGCCTCGGGTAGTGATTGAATGTTTTGGTTGATGCGCGCGCATGTCGTGTGCACCGTAACAATATGGTACACGTACGTAAACAAAGTAGACTGGATTCTAGACCATTATTAGGGAACTTTTGGTGAAGCTTTTCGGTTTAGGAAGTTTTCGGCTCACGAATTTGTTTTAAATCATTTTTTCTTAGTTTTCAATATTCAATATGAGCTTAAATCGTCAAAATTAAAGAATATTATTGTTTATCTGTTATAATTCTTGTATTAGTTTAGCATTTGTGAACACAGGATCGCATTTAGCAAGTTGGCTATCGTTTTCAGGTTGAATATGTAAGCCCCCATCAAAGTAACTGTAACATGATACATATATATTAATAATAATGCATGGTAAAGATATTTTTACGCTTTTCTTCGGTGCAGTGTAATAAGTTAAAGATTAGTCAGAAATTTAGCCTATTTCATTCAGATTTATTTAACTTAAGTTTCAGTGTTAATTAATTAATTTTAATTTAACAGCTTTTCAAAATCGATTTAAGGTCTAGTCGTATGATTCTATACGTATGGCATACATATATAGTATTCCTTACTAATTGAATGGTTACGTGACAATATATTGAATTGCAGCATAGTATGAAATATGAAAAAGTATCTCAAATAATCATATTTATGTCCTAAACGTTTCTGACTTTGGAGTTGATGTAATCCGTTTCTTTTCTTATTCCGCTTTTTAAAACCTAGAACAACCAATAGCCTCGGCCGCGTGGAAAGACGCTGCATGGTCTCTATGTAAGAGTTCGAAATGCTACGGATTTTTACTCAAGTTTTTTAAGTCCTAGTTTCCCTCCGAATAGCTGCTTCGGTTTTTACCAAGACATCCGAGCAATTCATAACACCGCACGAAAGGTATTTCTGAACATTATCCTTCCATAAGAAACGAGCAATTCATCGCTCTTCGCATACCGCAGTCAAGCAATTTCGGTTTTCCTCCAACACGCAAAAAATCCTGTTATATTTTTACTCAGGATACTGAAATAAGAAAAGAACACATTCATCGCGAGATTCCGCGGCTTCTTTCCGAGTGAAAATATATTTATTGAAGAGCAGTAACAGCGTGATATGAGATTTAATTACGTGGAAAAATGTCCTCGTCCATTCTGTTTTTACTCGCTCAAAATGGATATTTTCTCGAGTACGAAATATTTCTCATGATAGAACCTTTTATAATTTGTCATCGGCACTTTTAAATATACGAGTGAATGTATCTGATCCCGGATTTTACATATTTTGGGAGAAAGTTTGGAAGAACTCTCACCACATGGTCGCGAATATAGTTGTAAGTCTAAATTGAGGTTAATGTAGAGACCAATATCCTGTTGGTTTCCTTCCAAAGCCTGACATTTGTTTGGACATTTGTTTTTACATAGTGATCTCGTCTATTGTGGCCATTTCAGCTGACCTTAATACTTTAAGATTTACCCGGAAACCAACGAAAACAAACTCTGGAAGAAAAACTATGTTTTTTATTGGAAATAAGGAAGAGTTTAAGATCTCTGTTTCCGTAGTTGATTTAATGATGTGAACAGCTTTTGCATAATTGTTTTTTTCATTCGTGCTTTCCGACTTGCGAATTTTAGATATTGTTATTTCGTGGAAGATGGTATTTACAACAATCTGTATTTATGCTTTAGGAACGGAATAAGATTTATGCGTGTAGTCCTACAAAATTATGAGATAAAAAATTAGTTTTGAGTTTGCGTGAAAAGTGATCGGTGAGTTTTCAAATTTTTAACGAAATTGTAATGATGATAATCATACCATTTATTATGCTCTCGGAGATTTTTACTATCGTAATTAATACCATAAAGGCCTTAAATTATATTTTATTTCACCAGGTGGTAGCTAAATGATGATTACTTGGATTTATTCTTGCTCTATTGTTAATAGTCAGCATACTGTATCAGTAAACAATTTAATCATCTGTAACATATTCAATAAGTTTATGTCTTTACACTCGGTGAAGTACGTTTTACCCTCGGCAGTCTTCAGTGCCATCAGCTTACTGCTTTTCTAATTCATTATCATGGAAAATATCATCGCAGGAAATACTTCTCGTAGAACCAGGATTCTAGAGGAATATCTTATGATAAGCCTTTCCAAATTTATAATGAACTTAACAATAGAAGAGTAGTAGAACGAATTTTAATGTTCATCATTGTTGCTCGCCACGAATCGATATCTTCGACCGCCACCTCTGGTGTAAATAGCACATTCCGAGAAGGCGGCCATGGAGGCCTCTTCAGTTGCGACGACGCCTGAAGAAGGCCCTTGGCGGTGCACATCGTAGGGAAGATGGCACTTTTCCGATGCGCTTTTGTCTGGGGCGAGGGGATGAGGTCGTAGTAGTAGTAGTAGTGCCGTTGGAATCTGTTCGCCGCAATCCCGTCCTCCCCCTCACCCTGACCTTACTCGGGCGTGACCTTGCTGCTGAGCGCATCGACCTTGACACTCGGAGAACCAGATGGGCGACTCGCAGGCCCACGCAAGCGTACTTACCTTCGCCCTCCCCTCTAGCGTAGAAAAAAGGAAACTGGTGGAGGCATTGTAGTGAAGACGGGGCCGAGAAGTGGCAACATGGCCGCCGCGCGTCGGGAGATCGATATGTGAGCGATAAAGTCGAAGGGTGTGCAGTTGAAGAGGCTCTGCCGAGGAGAACGTGCGGCCCTTCGCCTCCGTCGCTCCTTTTTTCCCCCCCTAAACGTATTTGGTCACAACTTAAAGCAACCGGAGCGAAATGCACCGACGCCTCCGGTATGATCATTAACGCTGCGGGAGTAAATGATGTAATGAGCAGCAATTACAGCCCGTGCGCCATCCACGGGAACTGAATGAAAACACGCCCGCGTTATAGAATAATTAAATTTTTCGGTACGTTCGGCAAGAGAAGAAAACATGTCACAACCTTTCTTATTTTTATTGGAAACGGAATTCGTAAGCCATTGAAGAATGTTGGATTGAAATTTACTCAGAAAACAACAGATAACCTTAACCATCGCTTGTAATCGACGACGGTAAAAATGGCGCAAAACTGCGAGGTGTCTGAATTATCTTCATGTACATGCAACGGTTGCAAATATCGGCACGTGGAGGAGGAATTGTATATTGGATATGAAGCCCGCTCTGATTTTTTATTATTAATTTGTAATGTAGTTATAGTACTATTGCTTTTGTAATCTCCATGTTATACACAGCTTTCTTTAACATCTTTTAGCTTGTAATATCAGTAGGTTTGCGCAGGTTTTTCACACCCCCCTTCTCTGTGGGTGTTTTCCTGCTGTGGATACTTTTTCCTAAGATATCACCTTAGGTTTTTTTTACTTCCTCTCCTTCTAAAGTTTTCCTCTCTATTTTTATTCCCATATACACAAGTTTTTATGTATGTAATACCATTGACGAAAGGTTAGATTGAATAAAAGACTTTTCAGTCTCAATCTCGCCTTTAATAAAGACTTAATAATAATTATATACTTAACTAAGTAACTGAATCGACGGGTTGATGGGAAGCAGTGATATAGAATTTAAAAAATATTGTGTGAGGGAATAGCACGCCTGGAATTTTTTTCTCATTCGTAAAGCTAAAATCTTAAGCTCTGGAATTTATATCTGATGAAGACTTTTCTAATTCGATTAAGAGAGAGATTTTGCGCATTTGAGGCAAATTGTTAAAGATTTCATCTCTACGCTAGCTTGAGGAATCGCTGTAATCAAGCATCAAGACACGAGGAACTCTGATTTCTGTCGAAGACGGTACAATCTGCAAAGAGGACCCAAACGAAAATCCACGTTTCATCAAGACAACTAAGTCATTAGATAAGGGATTGGTTCAGCGAAAACCTCTCCTCGAATTCGCATTTACCATCCGAAGGTGATTTTCTTCCACCTGTTTATCGATTGGGGAAATTAAGCTTTTAAATGTGGCGGAAGCGAGCGAATATCCCGCGAAGCTTTAATCGATATCTTTTTCGTGGCATTCCTTTTCGCAGTTGGCGAAGTTGGGCTCCGAAAGATTTCGCAACATCCTGACTCCGCTACAAACAATGCGATGTTACATTGGGAGAAGGAATCGGCCAACATTCCACATTCTGGGGTCAAAGTTCATATGGGATACAGATCGGAGAAAGGGTTATTTATGCGCGCTTTCCTCAGATTTCATCTGCGTGACGAATAAGAAAGTTATGCAGTGCAAGAGGAGAGAGCTTTTAAGGAGGCGCATTTATTTATTTAGAACAAATTCAAAAGCCATGCGGTTGTCCTTGTTGGATGAGAAGATGTATGGCATGGAAAAGATAAAATAGCTAAGAATTGGATGGATTTCAAAGATGATTACAGGAGGCCATTTTGTATTCGCGCTGTATTTAAATACTAAACATTTCTGGCAGATTTTTATAGGATTAGGAAATCCATCATAAGCTAAATATATTATACTAACTTTTAAATGCAAACTAAATTGTGATAATATTGTGGGAATGGTAGAGAAAGAGATAAAAGCTAAAATGAAATGATTCATCCATCCAAATTTTTTATATAATTCTTAAGCCTTGAATTTCACATATTGAGGTGTAATAAATGGGTGGAAATAACTTTGCAAAATTCCACTTTAAAAAATTTAAACTTTTAAAGTGGAATTTTGCAAAGTTATTTCCACCCATTTATTAGGATGGAGTTCCACACAGTTAAAGCTTCCTTGATTGCTTTCATATTGAGATGTTTAAGTATTCGAATTCCCAAACTAAAAATACTGGTAATGTCCTTATAAATCCTCTGCTTCCGCTTAACTTTGCATCAGTATAGCATCTTAACCACAATTATTCATTGATGGATAATTGCACTACGTTATATTCAATGCATTGGTTAAATTCATCAGTAGATTAAATTATGCGTTTCGCTATACTTCCATATATTATTAATACATTGACATTAATACATCGCATATCAATATTGATTTAATGACGAGCAATATTCATTCCTACGAAGTATCGCTATTAATTATAGCTTACAATCGACCGAAATAATTACGCATTTCCTTTAAAAATACATATATTTATACATCTACATGTATATACAATACAATCCATTTATTCCGCATTATATCTTATGTAAAGACATATTTAAGTTTGCGTTTTCGATATTTATATATCAAATACATGCAATTATTTATCAATATTCGGGAAAGGCATGACGTAAACTTGTTCACCATGTCATCCCACCCTACCGCCCACTCCATTACATACCTTTTGAATTAATTTCAAAAATATTTGCGGATCTTCCATAGCTAACGAAGCTGTCGGCAAAGGGAGCATTTCATGATTAATTTTGGACAAAATGAAGTAAATGTGAGTGGGGTCCATTCTCTTTGTGTTCCCACACGTGGGCGCCTCCCACTCCTCCCTCCCACTCGGGGAAGCACTGACCTAGATGGTTTAACAAGGAAGTCAAAGGCGCTCTTAGAAAATGCCATGCGTCCGTAAGATAGGGAAGGTGCCATTTTAGCACATCGTCTCGTCAAATATTCAACGCGCAATTTACAAAAAAATACTCCTTTCCTCTTTGATTTTCAGACAGTAAAAGCTACGGAAGGACCCTAATTTTTCAACAGAAAATATTGCTTTACGTGAAATTATTATGTTCGTATTTATTCGTGCATTAAGGTACGAAATTCTTTGTTACAGATCCGAAAAGTTTGTTTTTTCTTTCCTGCTCTGTTTATGGCTTTGAATGCACAAGAAACATTCAGTGTCCTTTCAAAGTTTAGATAAGTTTCTTTATCTTTAAGTTCGGAAAGTAAGTTAGAACTTAACGATAATTTTCTGTAGTTGCCTACTATTTATAGATGAATGAGAAATCGTTCGTGGGCAATCGGTGTAGTTCTCTTTGTATTCTTTCTAGTTACGATTTGTAGGTATTTATTTATGTAATTTATTAAAGCAAAGAAAAAATTTTTAATTATTTTTCTGGTATAATTACATAAGTTCTCCTTATGAATTAGAGATAGCAAATTGTGTAATTTCTTAAATGCAGCAGAACTCGGAAGTGTAACTTTACAGTTTTGATTGTAGATGTAAATTCACTAGATTGATTGCATTTAAACTAATGTACTGTTAAACTGTAGAAACTTTATGATCACTAACGTATCGTTTTTGAATAAACAAATAGTTTTTACAGTCTTAGAGGAAGTGGAAACATAATTATGAATTGATGTCCCTAACTCTCATAAATCACAATAATTTTGCACCGAAACATAATGGATACAATCAGTATATTGACTACTTTAAGTAATGATTTTAAAAAATCCTTGAGGCCACAAGTTTATTTTCGTCGCTTCCTGAAAAAATGCGTACTTTTAAAAATAGTTTGCCAATCCCTTTTACTACTCCAAATGAAAATAAAACCGAAAATATTCTATTTATGTTTACTTAACAACATAATTTTCCCTCGTACAATTTCGATGTTGAACTATTTCTATGTAGGCAACACGCCTCAGAATTTAAAACTTATGGTTTCATATGTGATATAATCGTTTCGAATCTTCTTGTATTTTTTATTCGTGTGGTACAATCTGCCTCCCGATGAAGAAGGTTCCCAACCTTTGTTACTGTACAGTCCTTGACGAAGCATTTTTCTACTACTTGTTAAATTATCCGTTTCTTTTCTCTTCAGTCTAAACTGCGCATTCCTTGTTAGAGAAGGCATGGATTTTTAATGCATCTTTACATTGTGCGTACAATAGTTGCAATTTCCTCCATTCGTATGGTTGTATTATATTTCTAACAGTTAGTTTTCTTAAAAATAAAAATTTGGTCGATATTTAAAAAGCAGTCAAGCAAAGCAATATTCACCCTAAATTATCAAACATTGGCTGTGAAAACAGTTCTTATTTATTTATTTAGATCATAAATTATCTTTATTTGATGATTAAAGGTTTATTTTCCCTATTATTTAAAAATTCTGTAAAGGAGAGAGAATATTTCGGGCTTTTCTTAATGAAATATTAATGCGATAAAGATATAACTTTTCGTATGATGCATTATTTCATGAATATATTAATGTCTTCTTGTATAATTCTTGGACAGCTTTACTCTTTTTTGAGCTCGAGCCCTTCTTTAATTTATACGCCTATAGAATGAGCTCGTAAAAAGTTTCTGCAACGTTACGTTTCCTGCGCAAGTGTTTCAAGATATACTTTGAACTGTTATATCCTTCAACTCCTCCCTACCCAGGGGCAGAATTTCATTGAATTACAGTCCGCAAGACATGACATAATTATATTATGCTGATTAAGTTGCTTTATTTAAAGGATCGAATAGATGAAAATTATTGAATTGAACTTTATTATTCATTTTGGGGATTAAAAAACAATATGGGCTAAGTGTCCCTAAAAGTAAATGATGCTATCATTAGAAAAGAGTAAAATGTTGAAGGAGGAATTCTAACGTGAATTATTTATTTTTATTCATTGATAGATTTGAGTACCTATTATTTAATTAAAATTTTTATTTATTTAAAATTTTAGGTCTCAATTCTTAAAATTATCCTGGAATGACGTGAAATTTTGCTTTTATAAATTGCGAATACAAGCGTAAGTCGTCTCAATTATCCATCTCCCTCAATACCAATGTCGTCGCTCTTCCATTACGCATAATGTTACGCAAAAATCGACTTTTTATGATCAGTTTGAATCCATAAGTATCAAATATGATTCACGAATGGCCTAGTTAATTCTAGTAAAATATCTGTAGCCGCCCGCTAAGCAATTACATAATTAAGTGTTAATTATTCTTGATAAATATGGCAGTTATATTTTCTCTGTGTTATTTTTCCCCAAATTAGAGGCCGTTTCCCGCATACCTTTTTTTAGTTTAAATTAAATCAAAATTTCCTGTATTGAAATTCGATTTGTCAATAAAATCATCAAGTTATATTTAACAATATTATTACAAATATTTTGTGATAAGTTGAACATATTTTCGAGCATCCATATTCTCAGAATCTCTGAAAATTACTAATTATCAAACAAATCATGTAGAAAAAGATATTCGACGTGTTTAATTGATCATTATTAAGTATTAATCGTTTTTGGAATCCGTCAACAAATTCTCTCGCCTTGCTTTGATTTAATTTGTCGAATTCTACGTACTGTATGCTCTTTGATATTCTATTGTGAGCATTCGTCTGCTTCAACCAGCGTAATCGCCATGGAAAAACTAGGAAACAGCGGTATACACTGCAATGAGAATCAGTGTACACGAAAAAATATTACCTTTATAGTTGTATAGCTCGAAAGTTAACTTTAAACCCGAAAATATTTATCGGAATCAACGAGAATTTTTTTCCGTGCAACTTTAAGGCAAAAAATTGAGGCAAACTCAAGTAGCCGCACCTGAGATATTTTCTACGGTGATAACGGATTGGACAGCTGCTACTCTTCGATCCGCTTCCTTTTTTATCTTCATTCTTAGAATTTCTGTGAAGGTGAGCTTATCGGAACATTGAAATACTCAGACGTCTACGTGTTTATCTGAAGCTCTCAAATATCTACATCAATATCGATTGAACTGCTTATATGTGGAATTCAGCCGTCATTCACAAATCGCCGCCTACATTCTAATACGAGGATAACGCAAACATTGAATGCGTTACTAACTTGAATATTGGTGACCTGTAAACTATATTTTTAAAATGAGTAGCGTGATAAGTTGAGACAAACCGCATATTTAAAGGGATTACGTAGAACTTCATTTAATAATGAAAGTTTAACGGATTATGTTATTATCATTGTCAGAAATGTTACAGTTGGACTAATCATCCTGTGGAAATACATATTACATGTAAAATATTGATACATTCATTACATTTATAACATAACTACAACACGTGAAAACAATACGATAATACAGTGTATAAATGACTAAATTTTCAGTTATAAATTAACGCTTAGTATTTTAAAAATGATATTCTAACTACATTATTTAAAAAATGCAAAAATTTACATATTACCCTATTACAGTATACACTAACTTATCAACTACTTTCCTTCCCTGGTAATACAAGTTTTTTCAGGGTTCTCACATATTATGAAAGTCTGTTATAACTATGTTCATTTAATCACATGTATTATTACTTACAGAAAAAAGTTGGGCCAATTCTATAATTGGAGTATATTATAGTCTGTCATCATTTAATCATCCAGAAAAAGAACTAAATCCCTTGTCTCATAATAATTGTTATACGATAAAAGATGTTCCTATATCACTATCAAAGTTTGCCTTGGTCTCTCCAAGGGTGATTCCTTGCTTTCCCCTTAAAAAAGGAAAATTGCCAGTCCAGTTCCATATTTTTAAATGGGTTAATGATAAATTCCCAGCCTTTTTTTCCAATCTTCTATACCATTACGAGTTTAATAATTATATTAGCATTAAGTCAATGATGAAATATCCGGATTTCGGAAAATCGACGAATATTTAGTTCAAGGACTCGATATATTTTTATGGAGATTTCGGAATGGTCAAATGAGCATGATGTTAAATTTTGCCAACTTTTGCTAATTCTCGGAATACAACACTTCATTCATTCATTAAAAGAATGACTCGTTATGGCGATAACCATCTAAATAGATATGCGCGCTTTCCGAAATTTAATGAACGTAACCCGATTAGTGATAGCCATCGTCCCTGGGTGTGTTTTCCGCGAGGAGATCCCGACAATTTATTAAAAAAAGCGATAAAGGAACTCGCACCACGCCTCGCAGATATTTTGCAACGGAGAGTGACGAAAAGATGTGTTTCAGATAAGCTGATAGTCCATGCGGGATATCTTGGCTGATAAGCGAAGTCTGACATTAAGGTTCGTGAACTCCCCGCCTTGTGTTTATTGTGGGAGCGCTGTTTAGAGAAGCCATATTGCTCCAATGTCGTCATCGTGTTGACATCCCACAGCTGTGTTATTGTTGACCAGTGTCGTTTCTCTTCCGAGTGGACTCAGTGTATGTTTTAGTAGTACATGTCTCGAGAGTGTTTGAGTTTGTGTAAGAGGATGGAAAAACCGAATTTTTCTAGTTTTCATATCAGTGTTGTTTCAATACTGATTTATGAAAACTGAGACGGTTTCCAGCGCTGGGAACAAACTAACATTTTACAATCTGAAGGAGTATCTTACCGAAGGGAGATGAAGGATCAGAGGTACCCGAAGGTCCATTGAGTTACGCGTTCGGCTTAGGTGAAAGCGGTCCCGGGTTCGATTCCCGGTGGGAGCCCATGTGAGCGAGATGACCGCTGTATAATCACTTTTAAAAAACAACCCTAAGATTGAGGACCCCGCTCAGGAGATAATAAGAAGGTATTCCGTGATTAAAAGTAAAGTTTTTGCTGAATTATGGGGGAGAATTATCTGGTGTAAGCTTCCCAATGAATTTTAACGAAGGAATAGTAAATCTCGCCGCGTTAATGGGTTTTCAAATCGGTACTCATGTCAGTGATGAGAGGAAACAAGGAAGAGTTGAAATTCACTCAGACGTAATGGAGGAAAGATAGCGCTTTGAGGAGTGTCATCACGTCGTGAGTCATAATTGTACCAATATGACCCCGAAACAAAGCGGCTGAGCGAGAGGCTGCCAATTGTCAGAAAGGATCGCAGTCCCTCCGAATCCAGAGGGAAAACATCGCTGCTGGATTTTCATTCTTTCTATGAATTGACGCCAACTCGCTGCGTAAAGTATTTGTTATAAAGTGTGAGAGTCACATGAAAGACGGAATGACCCCGAGCATCTCGTGGAGTTTTCATCACGATAATGCAAGTCTGCGAGTCACTGTAGCACCCACGCTAATCACCGGATCTGGCCCCTTGTGACTTTCTTCCCAAAGATAAAGGGAGCATACGCATTTTGATAAAGCTGATGACATCAAGAGCAATAAAACGGTAGCTCTGAAGTAAAGTCGATTTCACCGAGGCAATTCCGTAGCTACTTCGGCGGCAGCTAGATTATTCCTAGCCTCCCAACATTGAGGGTGCCAAGGTGATATTAAAAGCAGTTAGGTATGTAGAAAGTGTGTCTGTACGATAAAATATACTCTCTGATCTCTCAGTTCTTGATGAATCTTTTGGATTTTCTTCGCGGAAACTTTTCTAAAAATTCTATCTGGATTCAAAGTTCCGGGTGTTAGTTTTAGAAAGGGTACGGCATTATTAATTGACGCATTAGTAATGGATATTTAATTGCGTCAAGTTTGAATTTGAATTTTTTAAAGTTAAGAACCATTAATTCTAAAGCGAAAAGTGGACAAAGTTGTGGATTTTGGATTGAACAATGAACTTTTAATCCATGACTTCATCAAGTGGATGCATTCGTATGATCGGCGATTTTCTTACTAATTGACTAATTACAACATATGTTTTCTTGCCCGTCATCGGTGTTTTCCCTCACCCGAATGATTGTACTTTCGTTATATCTGAATTGTAAATCTTAACTTCACAGTTTACTTAGGATTTCAGACGGATTAAGGTTTGCTCCTGTGGAATTTTTCATTCAGAACGAATTATTATTCTATTAGTTAGCTTTCTGTTAGCAGATAGCTGTTTTCTTTCCTTTCATTGCTATGTATGATTGTTAATTATTTTCCTGGTTCACAATCAGAGCCGGATTTTCCATTAGGCTAACTAGGCTTCAGCCTTGGGCCTCAAGATCAAGAGGCCTACATTCAAATTGTTAGCAAAATTAAAATTAGACTATTCTAAAAACAGTGAACACTAAAACACTGAACCGAAAATAAGGAGACATATTGATATATATCACAGTAATGATGTATTTTACTCTCTCATGTAATTTGCAAACTTAAAAATGGGAGTTGAAAGGGTCTCATAAGTGGAATAGCCTAGGGCCTCCTTTCATCTAAATCCGACCCTGTTCACAATATGTAAATTACGCTAGGGAGATTCCTCATTCGCTTCATATATCAACAAACAAACTGGATGTCTCCAAATTAAATTGCAAAAAAGTCAATGACGTTCACAGCTTAATTCTACGTATTTAATGAAATCGACGGAGGCGGCCGTGATGCTGTGGAAATCCATTCTAATGAAGGTAGATAGATGTTCACTTTATTTAGTTCACCACGTATTTAGAGTTGATTCAGTCGAAACAACTTCTTCGAATAATTTTTCCTGCTAGCCCCTTTTTTACATAAAGCAGGGTTGTCATTACGGTTGATTATTACCGTTATAGTACTTATATTGTATAGAATATAGTAATTCGCGTCTTATCTCACCTACTTGCGACTTACTTCATCTTAAGCTATAAAATGAGCAAAAATGCGGAGTTTCCATTGTCCAGATAAGGAAATGCACTATCACCGCTCGGGGATTCCCAAAAAAGTCATCGATGTAAATCAGTTTAAAAATATCGGAGAAGCGATGGGAGGGTGAGTCCTATGATGACGAAGAGTATTTAACTTCCTGAACTTCTCAGAATATCAATACAAATATAGTTATCTGCTTAACAATGACGTAAAACGTGGTGACATTAGAGGAATGACGATGCCATTAGAGAATAGAGTACATCCGAGTGATTTGGGGGAAATTGCGGTGAATGAGAAGGGATTGGAAGTGGAGTCTGCGTCAGGGACAGGAATTACGGAGGATTACGTCTTCCAGTGTTTGCCAATCTTCCTTTCTTTGTCTCCGAGAATATTTATCGGGTCTTTGAGAAGAATTCAATAACCCCGGTGGTTGAGCGCTTCAAATGCAAAAGTACGCATGAACTTTGTTTTTAAAGAAGGAAGGATCCCTTAAAGTAGTTCCTTCCGAAGTAGCTGTGGCTATTGAAAGTAGATGAGTAGTAGCGACCGCGCGAAAGAGGTGCCCTTGCTGGTGAAGTTTGCTCAGTTAAAAGAATCAACTGTTTCGACCTTGACTTGGCGATAGCGCTTTCCATAATAGAGAAATAAAAACGAATCTTATCCGTTAATTTTAATCGCAACTTAATGACGCTAAGCATCGAAGCCTTGGCCGTGTGTGATTAAAATTGTGCTGACGGGTAATAGTTGTGTTTTTATCTCTCTGTTGAAGAGTTTAATTTACTGTATGTTTACGTAGAATCGTGGAAGTGGTTTCCATAGAGATGTATGAGGTCATGTTAATCACATTTATGCACGTTTTTAAGAATTCTATTTCATTCTGGAGAATACTTATTGATAGATTTTTATGTGTTCGTTTTATGTTATTTTATTGCCTGAGATATCTATTTTAGTGATTTTAGTCTCGATTTTGGGGCTCTCGTATAGGCATCAAGGCAGCTCGTTCCATTTCGCTGAAAGCGGTGCCGGGTTCGATTCCCGATGGGAGCCAATGAGTGAAATGACATAAGCTATCGAAGTACTTTTAGCGATAATATAATCATGATTGTACAAAATTATAAGTACATAATTAAAATTATTTGTGTCAGTGACTAATCTTACTATGTTCTGTTTGCTACAAATAAAAATTTTTCTAATTTTTTTGAACAGATAACGAACTGTGTTTAAAAAATTGATCCTTGCAACCTCTTGAGTTTTAAAACATTGAGATTACTTAGTTTGCTTTAATAAATGGGTGGAAATAACTTTGCAAAATTCCACTTTAAAAGTTTTTAATACCGCGACCGGTTTCGGACGTTAGTCCATTATCAAGCGATGAGTAATACAGGAGTACACATATATATACACAAGGTACAAAAACCAGCCACCAATCAGATAGCTATGGGGGAGGAGGAAGGGGAAGCAGGTTAACAATGGAAAGCAGGGGAGAATAATTAGGGAAAAGATGAATGTTAGTGAGTGTGTAATTGTTTTTTAAGTGGTGTATGGGTGGTTTATGGGTGTAGTTATTTCCACCCATGTATTAGGATGGAGTTCCACAAAGTTAAAGCTTCCTTGATTGCTTTCATTGGTTTGCTTTATTGGTTTTCAATTTCTAGATATATAAATTTCTCAAACCGGATCAGTGCTGACTAAGCAATTACACGGAGTTCAGTGAGGGTGGTTACCATAATAAGCTGTACCATTTGCTCCGGAGACGTTCGATTTGAAGGTGATATGCTAATCATGTGACGCGGAGATGCCGTTTCCCTTTGATACTTTTAACCTTGGCCTCCTTCCTTCCATCTCTTATCTCTAAATGAGGATTGATCTTATTTTAACTTATCAATAAGATATCTGAGAACGGCATATGTGGAATTCCTCGCACGAAGTCAGAACATCATATTATCGCCGCTAATATTTTGGACAGTGCCTCTTTTCTTCTTTCTCTCATTCACCTCCGTATGAAAAACTGGAATTTTTGGAAGGCTGCCACTCGTATTTTGGACATTTAACCTGTACTCCTGCTTCACAAATACGGGAATTATGTTTAATTCGAAGAGCCTCTCAATGAAACAAAGAAATCTTTAGTTAAGCTTTATTTGGAAGGATTATTTCAGGGACAATCAACGTGAGGGTAATAGAGTACATTCTGCATAAACAAGAAACGACATGATAAAATGATAAAAAACACTGTAATTTCCACAATAAAACTTTAATGGACGACCGGTTTCAAATACAAGCTATCATCAGGTAAAACATTATCGGAAAGTAGTCACTTATATACCAATAGTTTGGAGGGGAGGGTAAGGAGAGGGGAGGGGTTGAGGAAGGTGGGATTGGTGGGATTGGTGGGATTTTCAGCATTTTACATTTTATCCTCCCCTCCGAACTATTAGTATATAAGTGACTGCTTTCCGATAATGTTCTCCCTGATCTACATCTACATTAAAACCCTCCAAGCCGCCTTTCGGCGTGTGGCAGGGGGTGTAAACACCAGTTGAATCTAAACTACTTCCTTCATCGGTTATTGTCGCGTATCGTTCGTGGAAAGAATGAATTTTTAAAGCGATTCGTCCTAGCATATATTTCTCTTAACTTACGGTCATTATCGGATCGACCGAGGTAACAGGGGGGTTTCATGATACAGATCGTATCTTCCGAAAATGTAGTTTCCCTGAATTTATGAAGCAATCGCAGCCTAGCTCCCAATCTCCTTTCTTTCAAGGATTCCCAACCTACGTCTGAGAGCATTTTTGTAACGCTTGCTTTTTTATCGTAGCATTTCTTAACAAAACGAACCGCTTTACGCTGCACTTTCTCGAGTTCGCGGGTACACGTTTCATCCGCCGGATCCCATATACTTGCCGCATATTCCAGAAGGGGTCTGACCAAGGTAAAATAACATCGCTCTCTTACCTTTTCATCGCATTTACCGACAATACGCTTTACAAAGCCAAGCCTTTTACTTGCTTTGCCGCAGATCTTTCGAATATGCGTGCTCCAATTTAAGTTATTAGTAATGTTGATCCCGAGATATTCAACTGGATCTACTACTTTGATATTAATTCCATTCATTTTGTACGGGGGAATTGGACGCAATTTTTTCTTTTCGAAGAAATTAACTACGGAGCATATTACCTGATGATAGCTAGTCGCTGAAACCGGTCTTCCATTAAAGTTTTATTGTGGAAATTACAAGATGTTTTTTATCATTTTAAATGTCGTTCCACTAAGTACGGCCAGAGAACTAAGAAACGACATCGTACGCAATCTACAGCTAAATGTTATCTCGCTACCAATTCATTCCTTTTGAAAGTCTGTCACTCTCTTTGAAGAACCAAAACAAGATGTTTTGAAGCAGAACAATAGTCTGTCAGCAAAAACTGTCAATACTTAACATACAGGATCCCTTGCTAAGAATGTATGCTAACGAAGTGGACGTATGTAGATGTGTTGAAATATCAGGCTTGCAATGAATGAACTGCTCGAAAAAGCATAGGAAAGATATATTTCAAGAAAAGATAATCAAAAGGATTGAAAATATTTCTTAGTTAAGAAAAATTTCTATAAAAATAATATCTTATTATAGCCAACTGAATCGTTCGAAAGTTATTTGATGGATCTGATAAATATTTTTTATAACAGGGAGGAATAAATTGATTGCGGAAAGAAATATACGATGCGCTGCACAATTCTTCTAGTTTGTTTAATTTGTAGCTAACCTTTTAGATTATGTTTTCTTATTGTTTACAGGGAAGTTTCGGTGATCAAATATTTTATACTTTAATACTTTATCCAATACTTTGAATGGTATCCTTTGTAACCATGTTTATTTTTGTAAGTATTTAAGATAGAATTCTGATAGATTCTTGCTTTCGGATTTCTTCTCGAAAGCGCTATACTGTAGAAAAAAACGCGCACATGATTTTCTTTTATTTTACAATTTAATCCTATGTTTTTCGACGATAACCCTTTTGTCTTCTGTAACATTGTATTCCTGAAGGCTTTCTCGCACATGTTCTGACATGATTTCAAACCTCTTATGTCATTTGTTTTGACGGAGTAAAAACCCAACGGTTTAGCATACAATTTATCTCTCTTGTAATCACTTCCTCGTGACCTTGACATTCTCGTTGATACTTCTCTCTTTCCGCCTGAGTAAATCATGTCCAATTCCATAGTTTCCAGTCATCCTCTTTACAGACACACCTCCACAGGACTTCAATTGCTTCAATTCTATGATCGTATTCCTCAGTTCTCCTGTACTCATGAATACTCCGATATTTTTGGAATGGTGGCCGGAAATTCCTCTTTACGTGGTTCGTACTTCCCTTTCAGTATTTCCTACTCACACTTCCTACTGTGATACGAGTTTACCCCTTGTGGTTCTTTCAAATTTCATTCATCCGGTCCTTATAATCTCATAGTACTCGGACGTCAGCACTGTATGTGCTACGAAAAAATGCCCCTTGTGTTATCTCCTTTGGAGGGACCTCACCTGATTAAGTCATTTCTAACCACGAGACTTGCCTCCAACACTCCTCTATTGAGCTATTTCCTTCACTGTTTTCCTCATGCCTCATCCCTCTTCAATATAACTATATGAGACCATATTTAATACATTTCTGCCATTTGATTCCTCACTGTAGTAATGTTGAATACTTTTAAAAACTTCCCATTCCACATCGTATTTTCTGCCGATTGTCTGGTAAAGGAAGTAGTTCATCACTATGGGATTTGTGGTCATCCTAGCTTCTGCAAAGAGTATTTAACTTCAATTTTCATGTTATTGGACAAAATTAGAGTTAAAGAAGCTCAAAAAAGCCTTTGTTTTACCGTTAACAATAACAAAACAGAAAACCCGAGCAAGAATCTATATATTAGTACGTGAAGAGAAAACTTTAATTCTTTTTTTAAGGATATTGCGCGAACGGAGGAGTTTGAGATTTGGCATAGTTAAAGTTTATATAGAGAAGGAGTGCAGAAAGCTAATATCTTTGTCCAAATTATCCTTGGTTCGACTCTGGAAGATTCGAATCGTCTTTCATAAGAATTGCACGTAAATTTCGTTTTGATCGATTGCAGACATTTTTTATTTTGCAGAATCAAATCATAAATAATGGTCGTAGGAAATCGAGATTAATACCAAAAGAAAGTAAATTGAATAAAGACGCTTATTTTGGTCGTAGAATATAGTATTAGAGCCAAAATTACGAGAACTCTGGCAAAATGAACGAAAATGTTGTGAAATTTCTTCGTAGTAAACAAACCAGTCCCCCTGGCGACCAAGGCGATTGTTGAATCCGATACATTAATTTTCCCACAAAAATACACGGGGATTTTAAGTCCATACCGAATTAACGGTAGGAACTAATGTCAGAGTTTATGAAGAGGAGGCAATTTACTTAGATGTCAGCATATGCAAACAACGACACATAACTAGCAGGGACAAATTTACTGCCATTTTACAGTTCTTCCAAAAAGTACCTTAACAAAAATAAAATGCAATATATCTTATACCTCATTTAAAATCAAGTCTCATTTTCATTAGTGTTCATTTGATTCAATAATAACACTGGAAAATTAAAATTGGCTATGAACTGTATCAAAAATAAATGAAACTACAAGCTGTCATTGCGTTTCTTTCATTTGTTACTAACGTTAAACTTTATGTTTCGTAGGTATCGAAGGGAATTAAGAGGAACAACACATCCTAATAACGTGGTGAAAAATAATGAAATAAATTGTAAGCAATGATTATAGAGGTATACTCTTTGACAAAAGAATCTCAACAACATTCAAATTTAAACATTTAATGAATGACGGTCGAATTTCAACCACTGGGCGATCACTAGTAACAGTAAGACTGTGAAGACATTGAACAAGAAAGACTGTCTATATCTCATTCCAGACAAGGGAAACCAAGCTTTGATCATGGACAAACAATGATATTTAAAAAAAACAACTGCTTTTTGGAGCTTTTTTAAACTCTAATATTGTAACACAGGCGTGTATCTTTTCTCCTTTTCAGATGTGTAATTGTACATGTTTCGATTGATTCCTTGGCTATGTGGCACTAATTAAACTTACGAATTTGATTTCTCTTTGCACGTTTTCTGAACTGACCACTTTTATTAAGTTTAGTGCTGTACTATGCTCTATAACTTCCCATCAAGGCGTCAATTGCTCACACTTAATACTTGTATTCATCGGGCTCGCTGTAACCTCATCGTTAAGACGTCAAATCATCTTCTTTTGACGATTGCAATATTTCCCGAGCAAATATCGTTACTAAATATTTTACCGGCAAATTTTCGATAGAGTTAATATTTGGACGTCGTAAGAGGACTTCCGCTTTTGACGTAGAGCTTTCAGGATTTTGTGTAAACGTTCGACGCTGATGGAAAACTAACAGGAAGTTTTTGCTTTTAGTAAATTCAATTACAATCTATACCCTTATTTCTACAATGAGCGACTGAGGGTGATTTCCCTCGAGATCAAAACTACACTCAATATCCATTTAAATCCTTTGTTTACGGATAAATATTGCTATAATGCAATATTTATATATGCTAGAATACAATTATTTTGACGTCTCATCCAACTCTTATAGTATGGGATATAGATTCGCGCTAAGTCGATGCTCTCACTTGTCATTGCAGTTTCAGTACAAAGGCACTTCTAAATCAAACAATACCATTTATTTATGCGTTTGAACGTTGTATTTCCTATTAATAATCAACAAAGTGACAAATGGGAAAAAGATTGAAGTAAAGCTGTATCTGTCTGTAGCTGTCTTTTAGCCTTTTTACTAAGCGTGGAAGATTAAACGACTTCTGCAGCCATATTGATAGAGGCACTCACCAATTGGTATTCTTGGACACAGACACTTAATGATTTCTTTTTTGGCGGACAATACTTTATGTTCTTAGGCTTCGTAGTTTCTATTTTGAAAATGATTATTAAAAAGGATAAAAAATTGTTATCAAAACTCAGTACCTTCAGATAAGCAATTGTGGAGTTTTGTTCTTATTTCTAAATAAATTACCAAGAGATAATAGCAATTCAAATGCAGAGAGAATAATTTTGATCATTTCAAGTAAAAATTGTTGGATGTCATACTCAGAATTAATAATTACTTTAAAAATATGTAGAGAATAACCTATAGAGAGTTTATCCTATTTATTGCGATTAATTTAGTATAGAGATAAACGTTACAGGTGTAGGTAAATTAATAGTTGTCGCTGAATGATTTTATTCATAAAATTTTGCGGAAGATAATTTAAAATTACCATATGGTAATAGAAAAATATTCTTATAAATTCGAATTTATATGAATTTTCTTTACGAATATTCACACTCAGAAAATTTGTCTATACTTTTAAAACTTACTTCAACTCGACAAGGAACAACGTGTGTATGATATTTTGAAGTATGAATTCTGATTGATGTAAACACGAGTAATTTTAATTGAAAAGGAAGCTGTATACTAGAACAAAGTTTTAATGAGAGTTCTTGCAGAAGATGGACGTCCGCATGCGTAGCTTTTATTTGCTCTGCTCTTGGTAAAGGTCGGGTGAAAGAGTGAAAATTGTGTTGGAAGAACTCTTTTACGGTAGAGGTTGGCAAAGTGAGCGTGGGTGTGATTGAATGCGACGTATTGACCGCGACCCGTCTATTTTCGTAATTAAGCGGTTAAAAAGGCCGCTTAGGAGTGACGCACGCGTGGGCACGTACAATTCGCCAATAACGAGGTCGTCTCTCGGTACACGTGGCTACCTCAAGTGACACATGCGTTGGATCCATTGCCCTTGACCTCTCACTTCTATATTTAGTGGGTTCCGATGGCCAGTTATACCCTATTGACCCCTGTCTGTGACACACCCCAAGTACGTTGCTCTCACCACCTTCGTGAGAGACATCTGGTGGCGTCTTTCAGCATCCCTTTCATCCGAGCCGTGAAATGTCAAAATCCGCCCCATATCCCCATTCAGAATCATTCCAAAGATCGAATTTTCCTCCGACACGTTGAGCGACGCGGGCAGTTGCTTAGCTCACCCTTTAAGATGCTTTCTTCTGCCAAATTAGAAAGTAGCTAAAAGAGGAAGGGATTGGTATTGGCGATATCAGGATATTAATAAAAATAAATGTAAAATTATGATGTTGCCAACACATGACTTTCTCCATATTTATTGAAAACAGAAGCCTATGCCGGTAATATATAAATAACTCCAAAACAATTATTGTTACAGGAAAATGTTTTATACAAAAGTTGTAGTAAAATACATTTTATATAACTTTTGTATGTAATTGTATATACCTTCATTGCATTCTGACAGAGATATGTATGAAAAATTTCCATTTCTGGATAAACAACAACTTCCGGTTAACCATTATTGAAGAATAACTCCTAAACAATCAGTGTTACGAAGAAATTTTTCATACAAACGTTGTAGTTAAGTACATTATCTATAACTTTTGTATGTAATTGTATATACCAACATTGCATTTTGACAGATATATGTATGAAAAACTTCCATTTCTGGATAAACAACAACTTCCGGTTAACCATTATTGAAGAATAACTCCTAAACAATCAGTGTTACGAAGAAATTTTTCATACAAACGTTGTAGTTAAGTACATTATCTATAACTTTTGTATGTAATTGTATATACCAACATTGCATTTTGACAGAGATATTAAAGAAACAAAATTTTGTTCCGGTTAAGCGATATTCATCAAAAACTAATCAACTCTTGGTATTGTTAGGAAAATACCGAAAATGAATTTTGGAAATGATCGGATAATTACTTTTTAAGATAGAGCGCCCACAAACCTTTTTACCACAGACAGACACACAGACGCACAGACAGACGTGTTCGGGAAAACAGCGAAAACGAGCTCTATGGGCCCCAAAACATCTATTTCCGTCAAAATGTGGAGGTCGAATTTTTTTGCGAATACAATACTTTCTCTATACTACGTATAGGGAGAAAGTAAAAATAAGGGTATTTATCCGACGTCACACTGAAGCATGTATATGGCAAATCATTGTCATTACAATCGTATTATGACCAATAACTACGAATCTACATTAAATCTAATTACAACTACAAAATATTGCATTTTGTTACTATTTTGCATCGAAATTTTAGAAGATATTTTACATTATAATTCTATTAAACATGTTTTTCGTTCATAAATTCGTCTAAAGAATTCTCTAATATTTGCGTTGACGGTCTCAATAAGCTGGTAGTTAACCCACGAAAGTGAAATTAACTAAAAATACGTTTGCAAATATGAATATAAAGATGCGAAATTTCGTATGCATCTCCTAATCTGTGTAAATATCTTCTATGATTCGTCATTTATTCAGCTTCTGCTCAAAACTGGAAAAGTGCAGATCAATCAACTGGTGGCCAGCGGACCATTAATTAGACTTGGAAATCGTTTCAGCGACATCTGAATAACGGGTTAATATTTTTGTTTCTGTTAATATTTTGTATCTACTAAAGAAATGCGAGTATAAAATTTTAAACTTTTATATAAGTAAATCTATAAAGTAGGCGTCTTAAAGAGGAAAACTGATAAACTTAAAGGCAGAAACACATTTTCCTGTACATATATCCCATCATTAGGATGGAGCGTGAAAAATTATTTTCTACCTGTATAATAAGAGATAGTCTAAAAATAACTCTCAATAGCAGTGAAAACGAAGCTCCTCGAGTTTTATATTTTAAAAATCGATCTAAGCTTTCTAAATTAGATATCTATGTTAAATTTCTTTTGATTTTATACAGATGGAAAGGCCATTAATGTTCATGCATCATGCACTAGAATAACATATGAAGTGGTTAAATGAATTATCTGAATTCGTGATGAAAATAACAAAATTTGTACTTTTTCCACAGTATTTAATACTGTGGAAAAAGTACAAATTTTGTTATTTTCATCATGACGTATTTCCACAAGACGTCGCCTGAGATTGTTTATTTTATTATCTGAATTTCTTCATTGTAGTTTTTGTGAGAAATGTTAGTTTTCTTTTTCTGAAGGCCAGTCTACGCCTCATCATTTAATACTATGTTTACGGATAAATTCAATGATTTTATTCACGTTTTTCAGTAAAACAACGAAGACCAATCAAGAGGTTAAACAAGATTATCTATCACTATCCTGTCTATAAAGTTGAGAACGCATGATTTAAGTTTAAATAAAATTAAAGCTATTTACTCTTTACCTTTTTTTTGGAGCGCTGTATCTCTAACAGATGACAATAAAAGGAATTGGTTGAGCCCCTTAGATGCTTTATTTAACAATAAAGTCTTTAATTTAATTATCTCATAAACAAATAAATCGGCATATTTAGTCCTTCCCATTTGATACCTTTATTATTTTTGTCTAACCCAGAAATTTTTAAAGGAGATTCGTCCGAAGTTGTGAATGAAAAACATGGCTTTCTTTTTTTTCCTCAGATTCGTCGCAGACTCCCATGATCTCGGCTTCCTCGAGTTCGGAGGGGCCCCCGCCTGCCCCTCCGCCCCCACACCACCCTCTGATAGGGCACCCGTCCGTCACGATGACCCAGCTCCCGATGCCCCTGCCCCTGCCCCTCCCCCTGTATCCGCACCACCAGCTGGCGCCCCCTCCGCACCCCTACCATGCTCTGCACCATCACCACACGGCGGCTGCCGTGGCCATGATGGCCTTCGAGCATGGCAGGCACCACATGGCGCAGCACCTCGGCACCGTCCCACCTCCCGGAAGGTCTCCGTCGCCTCCGCGTTTCCTCAGACCGCCGCCCCCGCCCTCGAGGCCGCTGCTGCCGTACAATGGGGTGCGGAGTCCGGAAGGAGCGGAGACGAGGGGTGACGATGGGACGGATCCGCGACAGGATGATGGCCCGGGGGCCGTGAACCTCGTCCACAAAAGACCAGAGCAGAGCGAAGACCCCACGGCCAGCAAAAGAAGCAGGATGGTCAACGGAGGCCTCGGAGGAAGGCCTTTAGGGCCTTCGGACCCCATTGGAGGGTTCGTCTCCCATGGAGGAATGTACGCTTCTGGACCGCCTTACTATTCCTCCACGTCCACTCTTCTGGGCCACTCCCCTCCCTCCACCACTTGCTCTTCCTTCAAACAGCATCCCCTCCTGGGGCCGCACTCTCTCGTCACCCCGCGGCTCCACCACCCAGAGCAGTCCACGGCGGCTTCTTCGATGGTAGCCCCCACTTTTACCTCCCCCGCGATAACCGTGGGCCCCATCACCACTCCATCCTTTTCCTACGACCCCTTCTTCGCCGCCGGTGCCCAGTCGTCTGTGAAGCCGGGGCAGTCCGTCCTGAGGCGGCCATCCGCCACGAGGCCCCAACAGCCCGCCACTGCCTTCAAGGTCCCCTCCGGGAAAGAGGGGTCCCTCAAGCACCGTCTCCTGCTCACCAGGTCCTCGGAGAGCTACGGCAACGAGCCCCAGTCCCCCACTTCGGGAGGCAAGAGGAGGAAAGGGAAAGAGCCGGCTTCTCCTGCTGAGGCACCTCGGATATCCCCCACCCCATCGCCGCCAGGGTCGTCCAAGAGCCACTTGGAGGATTGCTTCTCCAAGGGGTCCCTGATTCGGCTGGAAGGAGGAAAAATGGTGAAAGTGGAGGAGCTGAAGACGGAGGACTTCGTGAAGAGTGCGGAAGGCAGCGAAGAGATTAGATTGGACCCCTCGACGGTGGTTGGATTGGAGATGAGGCCCGACGCCGGCACGGCCAGACTGACGCTTGCATACGGCAGCGAGAGGCAGCGCTCTCAGGTGAGTCATTCCCTTGGAAAAATCTTAACTAATTAATTTTCATTTAGCACACCATCGACTTCTCAAATACCCTATGCATTCTCATGTAACAGTAGTAGTAGTATTGCTAAAAGTGCTTCGACAGCTTAGGTCATTTCGCACATTGGCTCCCACCGGGATTCGAACCCGGGACCGCTTTCACCAAAGGCAAACGCGCTGTCCACATGACTATTCGGGAGCCCCTCATGTAACAATACCAAATTTCTGATGAGCGTCAGCCATATTTTCCTTCGTTATACGAGTTAGTAGTTCCTCGTAGTTAGTGCTAAGAAGTAGAAAGGCAGTTCTATTTATGGGGATTGGAAATATTAGTTGTGGCTGAAACGATAATTACATGGCTATTCTCTAGTGTTTGTGAAATACGTATTTGCTATTTTATGTTTAGCTTCGTAATGACTGATTTTTCCCCTGCTAAGGTTCTTGAACAAATTTTCTTAATTTCCGTTTTTTATTCTTTAGTGCAAGCTTTGCACAATTTCCTATCCAAAACGTTGATAATTAAAGAGCAAAAACCAAATGTTAGCTTAAAATCTACCTTGAGAAGTTAATTTAAAAATAGATATTAAAGTCAAAATTTCTGCGGATTATCTACTGTGATAGAGGGACATTTTTAGTAAGTGATTGTCATAAATGTTGCAACTTGAATGTGAATACTTATCATTGCAAGACAGAATGTATTATAGGAAAAAAAGGATTTTGATTTTATGCATTTCCTTATTCTACGACGTTCCATGCTCTATTGGATATCTATAATTTTTATATTTTTATGAATAGAACTGTAATGAAACCAACGAACTGTATTTGATGAATAATTAACAATTTAAGGTACAGCGAAGTGAGAGCTATCTACCGCCTCAAAAGTCGTTCTGCTAGACACTTCAATTTTTGAATAGCACTGGGTCTTGTGGCTTTGAAGTTAACTTGCAATTTATCATCGATTGAATTCCCTAATTTCCTCCGCTGCATATTTTGTTGTGAGAAAATGAGATGAAAATATTCTCCCTCCGTTTATATTCAAGGCTCTTCGTAGTATAGCGTAGGCAGAATACGTTCAACTTTTTTATTGGTTTATCAAGCTGAAAATTGGTGGAGAAGTTCTTTGAACAGCTAAAAGCAAAATCCCAAAAAATCCCAGTTGGGCAACATGCCGAAATATTTAAACAAAAGTCGCCATTTTGGATTTTCGACCTTCCATCATATTAAACGGTATATCACCGTATCTAATGGTGATAAAGACACACGGTTTGCTTTAAACTACTTACTAAGGCGTAAGCTAGACCCATGGTACTTTATATTGAAAGAAAAATGAGTAAATATAAAACTACGAACGAAATAAAGCTAGTCTTAGGGTAGCTTTAACGGGAAAATCAGCGTTAAATGTCGATTTTCGACCTTTTATTACCATTTAATCAAAAAATATATTTAAGTAAAAGTTGTAGAACACCCCAAAAGGCTTCAGAATGTTTTATTATAATCTCCGTAGTCCAAAAATTGTAGCTTTTAGGAAGCGCAAAGCTCGCTCGCACACTCGATCGCACAGTAATCGATAAACTAGACATGAATGGAAAAGGGAATGAAAGCATTTTCAATGAGCCAATGGGGAGCCTTGCCATCGTATTGCAATATATCTCAGAGAATACTTATATAAGAAAAAACTGACTTGTTTATAGTTGATCAATTTGATTATAAATACTCTAAATGTTCGTAATCTCTCATGATAAATGAATACTTTTCTGATATCGATATATTTTATTAGACCTCATTAGTGTGTTATCTTTCTACTTTCATCGTTTGATTGTTTTGGAATAAAATTATTATTTTATTCCATTGTAATTTCTTAAGAGTGTCATTTCCAGCACAAGAGGTAGTAAATTGCGGCGGGTTTGAGAGTAAGAGAACAAAAGGCAGTATTTGAGAAGGCATGAAAAATAAACCGCTTAAAATGAGTCACGAAGACCTTTTTCCGAACGGGATATTGTGTTTCTAGTTGTAATTTCCCCAGCGCTAGTGCATAGTTAATTAAATGCGTCTTGTCCTCGTGTTGATTCATCTAGCAACGTAGTAGTAATGGATACTTTGTATTCGCCCTTGTCATTTAATATGCCTGTGGTCTTCTTCCTCCTCAGGCACGAAAGAAATGGAGAAATAGCTTCGTGACTGCCACTCTTTCGCTCACAGTGAGTTGCGTCACCCACCGATTCAATTCTATATTCTAATCTATTAAATAAATTAAATTGATATGTTAAAGCATTAATTATTACAATTTGTAGATTTTAACGGAAAAAGTATTGTATGTAGGTACTAATTGTAAATGCAATAATATTATATTGCAAATACCAAAAGGTAGCATCTTTTGTATTATTTTTATTTTACATTCCGCGAAATATGATCCTTTGTATATAATTATGCTTATTCTCATGTTAAGCTCGTGATTTATTCTATTCTCTGCAGTACTTTCAGTTAATACTTTCACTCTAAAAATCTGTGTCTTCCATTTAAGGAAAAAGAAAATTATGCTCTCGAAAATCGAATTTATAATGCGTTATCTGCTAATACTTAAAAGCGCGACTGATTTTTATCCTATAATCAGCAAATAGCCACAATAAGTTGTAATTAATTGCCATAAAAGAATAAGCTACATTATGGTTATACATAGAAACAGTATATTGGTAAAATCATAAACTGTTGGAAAAGGGTTAAGGTAACTTTGCACTTAAGGGCGTGCGCCCAGGAAAATCCCTAGGAAAAACGGACTTGAATGAGTCCGTTTTTCATAAATTGTTATTGTAAACGTGTAAAATTGCTTGTTTTATATTTTTATTTCCATTTGTAAATATTTCTATTTATCTCGTTTCATCCCCAGCTAACTTTATTGTTTTCCATCTTATAATTCTATTTTCCCAAATTTTCTTAGATTCAAGACTACGTAATCATTTTCCTTAAGCAGTATTTTATAACGTATAAACCCCAAATGTCGTGATTTTTCCTTCGCCAATTTTGCGCAATAATTTGAGTCGTCAGAAACCGATCATTTTTTCTGTTACGATAAAATTATTGCCGACCGAAATAATTCGATAATAACATCATTTTAATCCATTAATCCAAATTAATTTTCATCAGGCTCCATCTATATTTCCAATCGTTCCACGATATTATAAGAATCGTTCAATGAATACCGAGTGAAAATACGGTTCTCGTTCGTGCTTAATTTATCTCGCCGCATAATTCTCTCAAATATTTTGATTCGATAATTCTAAACTCTGTGGTGATTTACGAAGCAGTTCTCAAATTAAATACCAATTTACTTACGTCCTCTCGGACGCGAGTTGAAATCATGCTTTGGTTCTTCTCACCGAACATCATTAGGTACTTAGCTTGACCCATCGTTAGCATACATCTTCATGAAACGTACGCCGATATTTCACTCGCTCGCTACCATTTACTCGCTGACGGTTTACAAATCTATCTCGCCTCTCAGCCAAATAACGTTTCGCACGCCATTTGCCTATAAAGTGCCATCGTAGCTGCTGTTTGAAATAACAAGCTCTCTAGATTACTCCCAGAAAGAGGTAGTCTATTATTTAAACACGCTCAGAAATTGCTAATAACCGTAATCTTACTAATGAAATAAGAAGTAGTTCTTAGCGTAGAACTGCGATTTGGCTTCGGTGTGAAAATCTAAGTTTTCGACCTAACTGCTTTTCTCTTCGAAACCACTAGTGGAAGGTCCAACCTGGATACAGCTAACGGCAGTTAACTGGATAATCACTGAAATTTTATCTTGTACAATAACCGATGGACCGCATTGCATTGTAGTGTAAACGCTGCTAATTGAACCTGGAAACTGAAAATCTTCCTCTTGATAATTAATCATGCTAATTAATCCGCTTATTAATTAGTAATAAATTGAAATTCTTGATTTTACATGAATATATAATCTAAAATGATACTCAAAATACTCTTGCGTTCGTGATCTTGAAATTATCCGAAAATTACATTTTCAAGGTCAAATTACATTACAATTTTTACAATTAAGGTATTTTAGTTCTTGTTGCTTATGATTTAGGAGCCACTCAAGTTAATCATTCTCGTTTATTTTCGGTCGTAAGAATTACTTGTAATTAACTTGTTAGAGATTATAGCACAAAAAATATCAATGATTACCAATCTACGACTTAGATTATTTGCTTTTTCTTGGGGTAAAATAATGTTTCAAAGTTATTTGTCGGTGAAAATGTATGTTTGATAAGGAAAAATAGAATTTTATTTTCAGACGTATTCTGAGGCTATCAAAATTAACTTGATCATACATTTCAATGGGAAACTTGTTCCTCTACAGAAAATACAAAAGAGTACACGATTTAAGAACTCAGAAATCTTAGTTGAAACCCCTTTTAAAGGAAATAACTTTAAGAGTTAAATTCTGAGGATTTTTGTGGTTCACAGGACCGTGTTAAGAATTAATCTGATCTTTCGAATGTTGAAGATCTGAATCATGGGAAAGCCGCGGATGGCGATGTGCAGTCGCTGATTGGATTTGTTCTAAAATAAAGGGTTTCCCATTTTGGAAAAATTGAAAAAACAGCTTACTCGGGTTTTTGTCATCCAGGAAGTTTTGATCTCATTCCATTTGAAAAGAAACTCTCAGAAGATTTAAGAATATTTTTTTTATGTTTCTACAGGGAAATGTTAACATTTTTGCTCTATTGCCTGTGTGTACCATTTATATACGCCGTCTTTATGTGAATTATATTACAGAAGTCAAGAAGATCTTTAAAACCTCGCAATTCCTAATTTATTGTTCTTTCTTCCGGACTCACTTCCTTCAACAAAAAATATCGATTATCTGAATAGTTTCTGATTTAATAATTAGTCAGTTTTTCTTACGTTAAGCACATGCATCTAAAGAAATTATTTTTAAATATGAAGAAAGCTAGTAATTCGTTAAAAAAATAATTCTTCTATAAAAATCAAATAAGGCTCAGTTAAAACTCACATTTTTAGCATTCTTCCTACACCTCGATACAAACTCATTCAATTTAATTTTAAATCTGTTAATTGTTTAATTAATTATTTGTTTATTTAAAAATGTACAACAAGAAATATCTACAACCTTACCCCTTATATCATACTCCATGAGAGATTATTTATTATTATTATTATATTTTAATTGTTTACTCTTGCATGATAAATATTTATAGCATCCGGTCTTGAATGCCAATCTTCGCACGTGTTTGTGTCCATAGATCGTGAAATTTGGCTTAAAAATCCAGCTGCATTCTACTGCTACCTCTGACGTAATTCATGATGCGCGGAATGTATTCAAGAGCTTCCGGAAATAAGACTACGATTTCCAGTTACATATGGGTCAGCTAATCCAAATAGTACTTTTAGCCTTTAAATTCGCCATCTTTGGAGTAGTAAGTCCTCTACGATTTTCCTAAGCATTTTAAAATTGCTGCGCAAAGCTGGATTGTTTTCATAACATGCTCTACAGAATCTCTACTATTTGATCGACTGTTGACTTATAACCAATATCTAGATTAAATCTACAACACAAATGCACTGCGGAAAAGAGGTAGTTACAGGATAACGGACTTTTCAGCCAAGTTGAACTGCGAGTTATTTTGACACGATAAAAATCACCTCTTTGACAAAGGCAAGTAATAGAATGCAATAGAGAAGGCATACGTATTCTTCGCAGCAGTGAAGAGGGAAAAAATGCTTAATCGCAAACCTGTGTCATCATCTTCGTTATCATTGTCAGCAGTTTTGAATCCGACTTAGGATAAAGGCCTCGTACTTCCTTCCCTTCTCTCTGACTTGGGCTACACCTAAGTGTCTATTATATATAGTATTATATATTATTATAATATAGAATCACTGCAATTAAATACAAAATTACATTTCATTTTATGCACGGTTTATACATCTTCGTACATAGTCATTTAATTACATACACTTTCTTAAGAATATAGTCAAAGAATATACAAAAGTATTTCAATTTACGTTTTTGAGATTTTTAATCGAGGGTAAAACACAATTACTTGATGATTTCTCTTTTATATATCCTTTTATCGTCAAAGGTGATGTAAAAACTTGTAATAAATGCACTAAAATTGCTATGAATAACCCTGATTGAGTTTAAGTATCTGCTAATTATCCATCATTATATAAAATGGCTGTATCCACGATGATGCTGGTATCCTCGTTTAGGGTCCCTTGATTCTCAATCCATCCGTTGCGTCTTTGTGATATCGGTGATCTCCAATCCAATCGAAGAATCCCTAAAATTTCCCCACACAAACACAGCGTCCCAAAGTTGCGTACGGGGAATGCTGTTGGGAAAGTTTCTCGGGATCTTTTAAGAGCGAAAGAAGACTATAGAAAGAAGCTAGAAAAACGAAAGCGCTTTCGTCCATTTGCGTCATCGCAGTAACAAGGAAAAATCGGTCCTTAGCGAAGGGGCGCTCAATAAACGGAGCCAACAAGTGAGGGTCAACGGACAAAACTCGTTTTTGTCCTTTTCGTTCGTTCTTGCCGCGAATCTAAACCGACGCCTTTCTGCAAAACACTCCCTCGGTCGTGAATTATCCATTTCCCACTTGTGTGTGCCTTCGGAGTAAAGCGCGTCTCTGCCGCCACTGAAAGCAGAAGTAACCCTTGTCTAAGAACGATGATTGTATGATGGCTCTCTTGATGGTTACCAAGATACGCGAATAACCTATTATTCTTGTTTACCTTTTATCTATCTCTTGGAGTCGTTGCTCTCTTATTTTCAGTTTCTGTCGTCTCCAATTTTCATCCCTAACGGAAGTTGCTAATTAGATGAGTTTTTGGAAATCGTACTCGTGAACAGTTCTGGGAATGATTGACTTATTAGCTCTTCATTTAGGATAGGTCCGCAAGTATTAAAACCAAACACGATCCCAATAGAATATGGAATTATATTCGTAAACACGCATTCAATTCTTCGGTAATCTCGGACTTAATAGATCCCGCCGGGAATCAAAGCTAAGGAGCCCAAACCTCGGCAGTTTTCATGAAATTAAATCTCATAAAGAATAATAATCATAATAGATATTAGGGCAAGATTGAAGCTACGAAGTCCGTTCTTACATCTAACCCTTCGAAATATCAATTTTTAAAGAAAGAGAGAGCTTGAAAATAGTGCAAAGAAGAAAACTAAGTTATGTGTTGGAAAACCTTATAATAAATAATTTAATAAAAAGTTATCGCTTAGAAAAAATATTCATCGCAGCAGGAAATCACCCGCAAGAAGGAGGGTGTGAATTAACTAAATTTATACGGAGAAAAATCTGAAAGGCAAACAAAAACAATATTCACATAGATATGTCAATATAAATGTTTGCATGAAAGTAAAGAACATAATGGAAATAAACTCCTTCGCCGAGAGCAAATCTTTTTTACAGCTACGGATAAGGCAAAGAGAAGTGATTTACGAACTTAACTTTTACTACTGTACTCGTTACTTACTTCCTCCCTATCGAGCATTGTCTTAGAGGTGAAAAAGCCCTCTTGGTCGTCGCCCCCCCTCTTTAGCTCCACCCCCGCCTCAGCTCCTCGGAATCTCGCTGTCCCATCTGTTTCCGAAAGTGTCGATAATTTTTTTGCCCAACACAGTCGGACGGTCACAGTGAAAATCAAACAAAAAATTACCGGAAAATAATTGATTGCGCATGTTCTCTTTGCGGTGCTCATCTCTTACGGTCTTACGTCGTTGAGTAATCGTAAAAGAAGTCATTACGAGTGTAAAAAAATACGATAGAATAGTAAGGATGTAATAAATAAGGAATGAACAAAAATGCCTCTTTTATAATATTACTAAGTAGAAAAATTCAGAAGAATAAGAAGGAAACAATTTTCTAGCTTAAGTAGATAAATTCATTGAGAGCGTCAAGTTATCATAAAATTTTAGAAGTGACACCAAGCATTGTGTGCACCTATTGAAACCTCAATGTTGCTGGATATAATGTATATTCAACTGTAATGATTTTAATTGGTTTTTAGAATTATACATTAATCCCGGTAAACGCAAAGGTTTGGAAAAATTACGAAACAAGAGCTTAAATACAGATAAAATCTACTGTAATACGACTTTTTTATAGAAAAATAATATAAATGCTAATGATACAATCTTCCATGAGTTCTTTAATTAAGTTATGAATTTCTAAAAGTGAGTATTCCATTCGGATTAGGTTACATCCAAATATTTTAATTTGAATCGAGGGTTTTCGTATGAATAGGAAATTATCATCAGTGTCTTCTTTCCCTGTAAATGTCGCATTAAAGGAATAATGGCAATTTTTAAGTCTTCTTGATGATCATATATAAGCGAAGTATTGAATATTTCATCGATGAAGCCAGTATTTTCCATTCTAGTATTATGAATGTCGGCTGTTGCATCCCACTAATTCCTAAGAAATTTTCCAAGAGTCGTTTTTGAACAAATTGTGCTATTTTTCATATCCTCCGTTAGCGAAAGATATTAACGAAGTTTTTCATCCGGAAGTGAATGAGAAAAGGTTCCGAGGAATTCAGAGATACGCTCTGCCCTGTCGAATATATCATTTTTAGTCGTTAGCGACTAAGCGTCGATTTCCTGTCCGCTTATGCAAGCAACTCAGAAAAACACCGACTCAGCCGAAACGTCGAACTGTACGGCACCATTATATCGCACCGAACGAAATCTCGAATTTCGATGTAATGTTTATCGCGATCTCGACGGGCGTTGCCTCTTTAATGGTGGCGTGACCTTGATATCGGCGGTTCGAGCTCTGGGAGCATTCGATACTATCGAACTCGGAATTGCCGCTCTTATTAGATCCCCGTTTAACGCGGAGAGAACACGATCGCGGCTTCCATTTACACCGAAATGATAAAACGAGAAAGAATTCTCGAACGATTCCCACTTCGGCACGAATCTGGGATTCCGAGAAGTGTTGCTTTTCCGAACAGATGACCAGAGGCAGGAGCACACCGTAAATACTCGTGCATAAGCCGAGTTTTTCAGCAAATTTGCTATGTTGTAAAAGCCCCCATCGGCTTATACTCGGGTGAGAGTCCCACTTACCTGTTCTCCGCCGAAAAAAAGTCTGGGCTTGACAGAAATCATCTTGTAAACTGAAATGATAAACATTTTGAATAACAAATGATTTTTTATTGTGGACATTAAAAAGTTTGTTTATCATTTCTAATGTCGTTCCACGAAGTACGGCCAGAGAACATAGATTTCATCTTGTAAACTCCTCACTTTCTCAAATTACAATTTTTTGCCGAATAGTTCCTATTTCTCTTTGAAATAATATTAAAAAACATTTAATCTACTGATGTCTCAATTACTGTAATTTTATTTGTATCTATTTTTATGTAAAAATTCATGAGTAGCTGCTTTTCCCACCCTAGGCTTATACTCGAGTCAATTAGTTTTCCTAGTTTTTGTGACAAAATTAGATGCCTCGGCTTGTATCAGGGTCGACATATACTCAAGTATATACTATAAGATATGCACGCCTTATGCTGAGAGAGCTCGTGGAAAAAATGGCGGTATTTCGCGACTACGACTCGTCTGCTGTATAGACTCAAGAGTGCTAAAGTTCGAGCCGATCTGAATCCGCTTCCGGTTAAAAACTCAGATGAAGCAGTTACTCTGTTACAGAAGTTTTCTTTGTTCATGAAGGATTTCTACTGTGTGCTTTTAGCCCAGACGAGTACTTGGCTTGTATGTCTTGTTTCTTTTTGAAAATTTCCAACTAATTAATCTCATTAATGAGAAAGTAGCTCGCTTCCTTCAATCCCCAGTAATGTAGATACATAGTAATAGCAGTGCAGTTAGCGATAATAAATTACATAAAAGACCCGCATCAACTGGTCTGTCTTAAAAAAGGAATTGTGGACGATTGGTCGTTTACCGATATCAATGTACAAACTTCTATCAGGAATCCTATGTCCTTTAATGGATCTCCTTCCTTGTGGGTAATTAAAAGTGTGGGATTAAATGCCAAAAGGGACTTCAAAAACGTTGCTCACTACAACATTCGTTCAATTACACGTTGCTGTAAGGAGATACAAAATATACGAAATTTCTCTTAGTTGTTATACACAGTGTAACCCCGATCTAACTTTTTCGTTTATAACGTTTTCCCGGCTCTTAGGTTAAAATTTTGAGGTCCCAACAACACCCTTTGTTTTCCGCATCTTACGTTTTTCCGCATCTACTTTCGATGTCCGGCAAAAAACGTTAGATCGAGATTTCACTGTAATTTGTATATTTCTGTTACTTATTTGTTAGATAAAACCTCAAGGGATATGCTACAAAAGTCCTTTCTAAATGAATTGCCTGAATCGGCCCTGATATCCCTGATCACTTATGGTCTCACTGACAATTTTACATTCATTAAAAAACCATCGCCATAATCGTGACCTTTTCTTATTTTTTTACAATTTCTTTTCTAATTTAAATCATATTTATTTCTGTTCCATTAGGAAAGAATCTGATTTTTTTGTATTTCAGTCATTAATATGTGCACAATTTTCGTTTACTGCCGTTGATAGATTGACATAAGTTAGGTTCCTTTGGCGATGAATGTCAATAAACGCTTTGACTAGAAAAATCTGCGCTGATTTGAGGTAAGCGCAAAAGCCTCTAACGATTGTCTCCGTTTCATGTGGTTCAACAACCTGCCCTCGGTGGATTTCGATAATTGATCTCCGAGTGCAAAATTCCTCAAAAATCATCGGTGACAAGTTTCTGTGATTAAAGAAATCCTTGCACGAATACAGTATCGATTTTTCCGCTATCGCAGAGTCGAATATCGAGTTGACGAATATCTGTGTTGCGACCGAGGAGAAGGAAGTCCAAAAGCAATATTTAAGATATTCGGACCTCAATTATCTTCCGATGATATTACACGCGATTCTCCGTCTTTCGGGAGTTCCTCCATTCATCAAATATCAAAAGAATGGGCGAACTCCTCAGCATTTGCTCAATCGGTCGACCGAAATAAATAATACTTTATTCTGACTGCGTCTTTGAGTCACAAGGTCGATTATTTATAAGAATCCGTTTCATTTTTCGCCAATTTTCTTTTTCTCACGGCCGTTGCCCTCGCGGTCGACATTGTTGCAAAATCAATAAACATCAGAACGTTCATTTAAGGCTGTATTTTAAGACCATACTTGAGCGGCCTCGGACACCCAAAACGTGACCAATCACAGCTGGAATCGGCGCTAATTTTTTATTCAAAATCGCCTCCGATTTTCGCTCGAATAGACTATTTCTCTGCTTCCTAAACTGCATTGATTTTGGGAATGAGAATAATCTATTTACTAATACTGTCCAGCGTATGATTCTTAAGATATCTAGCTCTTGTTTTTATATGTGCATTCTGAGTAAAATACATTCAATTTTTTGCTATGAATGCGGAACATTAAATTTTAGAGGTTGATGACTCTCAAATTGCAAGAAATATACATTTTCTACAATCGTTCATTTTTTGCATTTAATTATATTTCAATATATATATATATATATATATATATATGTATATATATATATATATATATAATATCTGCTGTAAATATCAACATCTCAATCACTATAGTTAAGTTAATTAGTTTTGTGAAAGATTGATTGATTGCTTCGCTCAATTACCTCAGATCCGACTAATCAAAGTTTGGATTAAATTGCCGTGTGCGAAGCGCGGCTACCCTTTATAGTCGTCAAGGATGAACCAGACAAGCATTAGTTTGTTTCCGTTGTCCAAACTGTCCCATTAGTCAGGAGGTGGGGAATGAACGACCTGCGGGCTACATGTGACATCTATGGGTGCTGTCTTTTAATCTTGCTTTCTGAAAAATACCCGTATTTAAATAATAAAATTTTTCCACCTTGCTAATTACGCGAAGTGGAAAATGTTTTCTCACAGTTTACTCAGCGAGTGAATCTGTTTTCTTGTATAACATTTCGATGTTTAACTATTTTAATGTAGCACTCGACAAGATATTTGTCTAATGGATGAGACCGAATGCTAAATGTTCCCCGCCAATGGAATTGGGTTCCCCACCCCTGAATTAGTTCATTAGTTCGCTTGGCTAATGAAACATCTGTAACGTATCTGAAATAATCAAAATACATATAATCTTAAATGGATAATATTTTCTATCGAAGGATGTTTTTGCTTCGTATGCAACTTTCCGAGTAAAATTTTAATATCAAAATAAGACCGCCACCAAATTAATATGGTACATATCATGTGAATTCAACATCATTTCAATCCAACAACATTCAACATGTTTGTCTAAATATTATTCTATATTTGGTTCTTTTTTATTTCTCTTAAAATCAGAACATTAATTTAAAAATTTGTGAAAGTTCATTACGCATGATTTAAAGCAATAATAATTATCATATTTTTATTTTCGCTTTTTTAAATAATCGATACTTCGATAATCGAAATTTTTTCTCAGTATATCTTTTCTCGTAAAACTTTCTGCCTAATATTTTAAACCTAAATAAAATGAATCGATCCTCTGCTAATTGTCTTGCAGTAGAATTCGCTCGCAATGAAACATTTCTTGGCCGCTCCACTTGAGAATTGAGAGAGTATTAAAAATAAACTTCTCTTTCTTATATTTGTGATCCAAGTTACGATATAAGTACGCTTTTCTACGAAATTGCTGATTTCCATCTTTGAATGAGATATTTACTAATGATTCCGTGTGGAAATTCTGCGAAAAAACTTCAAAGCTTTCAAATACTTTATAATATTCGTCTGTATTTGAGTTTCCTCTGAATGTAAATTGAAATGTTAAGGGGAAATGCAGGTTATACGTAGATATAAGCTTGCTTTGAGAGAATTCTGTTCAAACAGCATTGGAAAGTACCTACTTCTAAATTTTTGGGTTGTTTTGCCTTGGCTTTACGGTTGAAGAATATTTACTTAAGTAATTTTATTCCATTTATAGTTTTCTAATTTTTTACCGAGGCACTTTAATGGAGTTATTTTTTCCCTCTATTTTGTCTTATGTGGACCTCGTAGAGTGACATTTATATGATTGCCATCCTTTCTCTTGTATATCCTTTCCATTTTTCCCATTCTATCTCTTAGAGGTTTAAATTCTCCTTTAACCGTCTTTGTCGGCGTTCTTCGTCTCATTCTCCGGAACCCGGGGATAATTTACTCCCAGGGGTAATTACTTATTTACCCCAGAATAGTAATAATAATCGTCTTTATTTGGCCGAGATTCAGACTAAAAGTCTCTTCCTCCATCCAACCCATCGTCATTAATTATGGAATAAATTAATTTAATTAATTAATTAATTAATTAATTAAATTAAAGAGAATAGTATGAGAAACAATTAGAAGAATTGTGGATGTAGAAAAACTTACGAGTGTGAATGTAAAAAAAATACATGAAAGCATCACTTCGGAAACACGCATTGAGTGTTCCTAAAAGTGCTGTGATCCTTTCCTGTTTTCTCCGAATACCGGTGAATAAGACGAGGAACGCCGACAAAGACGGCTATTGGAGACTTTAAACCTCTAATTCAATAACAGCCGTGTTCAAAATTTTCTTTCGTTACACCATTCTATCTAGCTGATTCTTTTCCCTCGCATTTCCCCTTCCTTTCTCTTTCATCTTCTCTTGTAAGCCATGGATATCGTGAAATTTTCTGATTTGTTTTCGAGTATCCCATCTCCTTCTCTATTACGTTCATGTCTTTCAAGCTTTTGTTAAAATCGTTGAACTTCTCCCATTTCAGATTTCTCTTGGTCTTTTCTTACGCAGCCTATCTATGCAAATATATTGATCTACATTCGAATTCCTTCCTTACCTCTCAACTTACATTCCCCTTTTCTCAATACACGCCCTGCGTTTTGATATACGATTATTTATTCATATTATTTCTCTTTCTTCGTCAATGATTGGGCTGTGTTTTATCTGAATTACCATATTTACTCGAGTATAAGCCGACCCGGGCATAAGCCGAGGCATCTTATTTTATCACAAAAACTGAGAAAATAACAGACTCTGGTATGAGCGTAGGGTGGGAAATGCAGCTGTTACTGGTAAATTTCAAAATTAAAATAAATGCCAATCAAATTTCAGTACTTGAGGTATCAGTAGATCATGTTTCTTTAATGTTTATTTTAGATGAAAACGGTATCTATTTGACGAAGAATTGCTAATTGAGCAAGTGAGGCATTTGAGAACCGATTTCTGGCTACGGCAGACTTTTTTTCCTCCGGAGAACTGTAAGTGGGGCCCTCCTTCGAGTATAAACCGAGGGATTTTTTCCACCATAAATAATTGTTCTGAAAAACTCGTTTCATACACGAGTATATACGGTACCTCGCTTACGTATTTGGAGTCAAAGAGACGAAATACGAATTAAACTTGATATATTTTCATATAATTCCTTGTACTAATTCATAACTACATATATGAAGTTTTAGTTTCCGTAAGTAGCATTGCAAATTAGGAAAGTGCGAAAATTTTCGATTTATTTAAAGCCTTTCAACTGCTGGAAATGTTTCAGAATTAATGTTTGAGCTCGTCGAGCAAAAACGTTAAGTACAAGTATTTCGGAAGAACATGAACATTTTAAGGTTGTAATAATGGTGTGATATACAAGGGACAGCTTGATAACTCACACAAAAAGCAGACAGCTAGTCTCCAAGTGACGAAAGCTTATAGTACGAATAATAGTTCAAAGGGAGTTCAGAGTTACACTGAGGAATCGCTTACATTCATTTTACTCGCAGTTAAATAGGGACAAAATGGAGCCTTACGATATTGAAGCATGTGAATGAAAAACCATCATTATTTACTTCAATTATCGTCATTATTTACTTCAATTATCTTCATTTTCTTGGCCTTTCCTACATTATGTAATAATTATTTCAAAATTTTACGGCAAAATTCGTACTCGCTGTATAAGTTAACCGCATCATTTTTTTCTGGTTTGTAGGATTAAGTTTTAGGTTATTTCTTTGAGTTTGTTCCGGGAACTGTGTTTGATCGTCGCTTTCTTCCTCAGGTGGAACTGGAGTCCACTTTGGAGCAACCATACTTTGTTGTGGGGCGAGGATGGGCTTCGGTGTGTCCTGAAAAATCGCTCCAGCGCTTTGGACTTTCCTGCCTCCGTCTCAGGGTTGGGCACGTCTGTATCTCTCTCACAGAGAGGTTATCCTCCAAAGAGAAAGAAGAAAAGACAAAAGCATCCGAGGTCAAATCATCAGATGGTAAGAAATTTTTCTACTGTTTTAATTAGTACAATTAGGGGAGAGGGTGTGATGGTCCTGGGTTTCCAACTATAATAAAATAACAATTGAAAAATGAAATTTTTCAACTGACTATTTTTTTTCTCATACCAGTTTGTTTTATTTAATGAAACATGCTTAGTTTTAGTCTTTTTAGCTGTAATTTCTTAGTAGCAGGTTGTTCTCAGGGTTGTATTTAGAAATGTATTTCAAAATGGGAAAAGGGACTCTAATTTTAAGCTTAAAAAAGGAAATTTTCAGCCTCACTCTCAAAATTGAATTATCCATTTCATTTAAATTTAGAAAGTATTTAATTATTATTCGCATAATCTCCTGACTTGTATGTATAGCAGTATTAGTAGATCTATTTTTTGCCAAAATAAGTAATCCTATGTCTACCTGCAGGATAAGTATTCTAATATTGAAATTCTCATGCCTCCTCCAAGATTATGTCTGGATAAGCCACTGCCTTGCTGTACCTGAATCGTTGAGAGATACAGCCAAAAATTCAGCTCTGAGCATCCCTCCTCAATATGACAGAGAGTTAGTTTATTTCTCTTTATTTAAATCTTTTAGTCTTTATTTATTCATGATTTTTTGCATAATATATATTATTTTGTGTGCCAATAGACAGTTTATTAATAGTATGAATTTATAGTAAATTTTACATCTTGAATTAGGTACAGGTATAGGGTGTATTTTTTTAAAGTAAGTCAAGAAATATATATAATTTGAAAAATCTCTGATACCAAATTGCATCCTGTAAAAGAAAGAGTTTTAAGTTTCAGTTTCTGTATTTTATATAATGTGCAATCAGAGCCGGATTTTCCATTAGGCTAACTAGGCTTCAGCCTTGGGCCTCAAGATCAAGAGGGGGCCTACATTCAAATTGTTAGCAAAATTAAAATTACACTATTCTAAAAACAGTAAGCACTAAATCACTGAACCAAAAATAAGGAGACATATTGATATATATCACAGTAATGATGTATTTTATTATCTTTCATGTAATTTACAAACTTGAAAAAGGGAGGTGAAAGGGTGCCTCATAAGTGCCTAGGGCCTCCTTTCATCTAAATCCGGCCCTGTGTGTAATAGAAGAATTGGAGAATATGATGCTTAGAATTTAAATTGATCACAAAATTCAATAAATATATATACCAATCCAAATATTTTACATTGTGAGGCAATCGTAAAGTAAATTTAATTATTCAGTCATTAATGTGTATAGTTTACAAGGTTAACTAGGGAAAAAACTAAGTTCAAAAACTTCTTCTAATGAATTGACCTTTCCAATATCATGTAATTCAGAAATGAATGTAGCACGTATCCATTCTCTGTTTAAGATTAGAAGCATTATATTTATAGTTGTTTCTTCTAGGGTAATCTGGATCTTTAAACCTGTTTTTAATTCTATCCGCAAAGGCCTGCTATAGTATTGCATATATCCCCAGCCTTCTGGTTATATGGCATAATTCTTCCCAACCCAGATCTTACATCATAGTAATGACCTTGAACTTGTGTTTTTTTTTCTTTTTTTACTAGATTAGGATTTAAAATTAGAAATATGAAAGTTTTCGATGCTTTAACTTGGTATCCCTGCCCAATTTTTTACGCAAATTTTGCAACTGAAATTTGAAGTTAGGCAACTCTGCAATACACATTTTTCATCCTGTAGATTGTGACAGCTTCTCAGCTTAAACAACAACCATCATTGACTCAGCTTTTTCATATCATATGGGTCTCAACAGGATCTCTCCAGAAAAGGTGAGATATTGATCATACCTATCATAGGCTCCATTTTAGAAGGCCACAAATTTTCGAATTTTTCCATAAGAATGTGTTATTCGGATTTTTGGAATTTTTTTTGTTAGTACTTCCTGGCATAGTAGAAAATTAAGCATTTAGATATTTTTATAGTATGTATTTAAGTACATGTGCTTCTGTAACATAAAGGAAAAAGATTCCGTTCTACATGGTCTTGGATTCGACACCAGGATGACGCAAAATTCTCCCATTTAAAATACATTGCAGAGAATCTAAGAAATATTTCAAATCAAGGTTGAGGTTATAACAGGCCTTTTCACTGGATACTTTAAAGTACCTCATTACCAAAAATCATTCATAGAGTTTGACAATCCAGTTAATTAACCATTCAAATATTTCTCGTTTGCTGGATTCCCCTAATTTCCCCATGGTTCTTTTTCTTATTTTATAGACCCCTGCAATGAAAACAAACCTTCTCATTCATCCAGTGGCACATCAAATGAAAGCAGTGGTTCGAAGAAAAGTGAAGAGACTTTTATTTCTTTGGAGTCCAACGTAAGGGTCAGTGGTGATGTGAAATCAGTTAGTGGCAACCACAGTTCATCGATGCAGCAACGCCCTCTCTCACCATCAAGTCGCAGAAGAAGGTGGTCTGCCCCTGGTCCTTTGTCAACTGATGATGAAGAGGAGGCAAAGGTTCCTGCCATGATTCAACCAAATCGAACCAGTATAGAGGTTGCCCATTCAAGTGCGGAATCCTAAGGAAGGAACTACTGGTTTCGAAATTTTTGTGAGATTTTACCATGGAATATTTTTGTTCTGTGGTCATAAAAGATCATTTATAGAACCAACCTCTGTAAGCAGAAATGAATGGGATGGAGCTCTGGAATGGCTACAGTTTTTTATGTTATGTATCTTATGTGCATTTCTATTAATATGATACAAGTGAATTTTTTATTATTGGTTATTTTTGAGATCTGTTTCATCTCATCTCTGTTACAGTGTCTCAAAGATTTCTTAAATTTTGTGGATTGTTAAACATTTCTTAGTATTCATTCTATAGTTCCAGCCAGACAGTTAAGAGATAAAATGAATTAATGCTTTCCCTAAAACATCTACACATTATGTATATATTTTAAGCATTTAAGCCCATTTTTTGAAACGTTATTTCATTTCCTCTTTTTTCTGTCCATAGCCATCATTCTTCAACAGATTGATAATATTGAAAGTTTATCAAAGGCTTGATCGCACATCTATTTAATAAGTGATATTTGTTTAGAAATGGCAAGAATCAGGGATATTTAGTTTTCTTCGAGGTTATTTTTAAATCCTCCGCTGTGGAATGGAATTGAATGCAACGTGTATTTGGAAATCCAAAATCCTGGCACTAGCCAGCATTACATAGTGAGACAAAAAGACAAATGATCTTTGAGTGATTATGTTTCAATTCTTGATTTTTTCCAATTCCTGTTTCAGTTAAATTTTATTAGACAGAGAAGATTCATACCCATGTACGTCTCAACCCAACTTCAGGACTAGAGTCCTTTAGTTGGATTGAAATGGAAGTTGCAGTTTTAACTGTCAATTTCATTTCGTTTTCTTTGAGAATATAGCTTATCACCTAATCTAAGCATTATTGAGTCTATCAATACAAGGGCCTGTTTGCAAAGACTAGGGTCTATATATGATGTCTGGATATTGGATTCTGTCCATTAACTATAAATACACACACCTAAAAACCCATTTTGGATTATGTACCTGAAATATATAGAAAAACTTCAGAGTTTTATTCCATGTATTTAAACAAAATAATTAATACTTGATAGTGTAGAATTTTGTTTGTAGTTACTGTTGGATTATATATTTTTAAGCCCAGTTTGAAGAAAATGGTATTAATTCTGGCCTAGATAG
Source organism: Sympetrum striolatum (assembly GCA_947579665.1). Taxonomy (NCBI): domain Eukaryota; kingdom Metazoa; phylum Arthropoda; class Insecta; order Odonata; family Libellulidae; genus Sympetrum; species Sympetrum striolatum. The sequence continues at coordinate 10,854,673 of OX388350.1, forward strand.
CATTCCATCTATGCTATCGCTACTACCCCAAGGTCCCGGGTTCAAATTCCAGTTGATTGAACTTTTCTGATCAGGGAATGGTTGTGTGTGTTCGTTGTTGCTGTTGCCTTGGTGAAGCACCTCCTGACAAGTTCATGAGAGCTTATGGGGACTTTACTGATAAAGGGCAACAGTAGCTAAGCAGGAAAAAAAATTACCAGCGTTATATAACTCATGATCTTAAAGTCATAAGTAATCAATTGTGAGAATAATAAATTCATTTGTAAATATCCATTACAAATTATACCTTTAAATTGCCCCAAACTAGCATATTTTATATTAACTAAGAAGTATTGTTTAAATATGCTAGAGAGCAATCTAAATGCATTCTGGAAATAATGATCCATAAAATGTGTTTATTTCCCTTCTGTGACTAGCTAGTTAAAGATAATCTTTAATTGAAATCAAGCACATTTCTTGCTGATAAATTAACTTCCCTGCAAAAGCAGGTATGTCATCAATCACTCCAGCCAAAACTCATTGTGTGAAATTAGTATCCAAGTTGTGCAAAAAAATCTGCTTCAATTTCCAAGCTTTCATAATCATTCATCGTAATGAAACAATCATATCCCAAGAAATGGCTTATGCCACAATATGTGTGATATCATAACATCTAATTTCATCATTGTTTTCTTTAGTTCTGATTTGAATCGTAATAAGAATCTTGTTAGTACTTAATTTGTCTTGTTTAGGTACATGGAATTTCTCTCTAATGTTCATCTATTCATTTCAGATATGTCCTATTTGCTAGTACAGGTGAAAGTTTTGTTCAATTCTATGTGTTTGAGAGTGTGAGTAAATTTTTGCATTTGAGCTCAGCATTGAGAGTATGGTTTTCAATTTTTTCTTAATAACTATGATAACATTCAGAAAGGAGTAGCTTTCATGTTTTATAATTAGCTCAATATCATTGGAAGATTTAGGTTGATTAGACATCACTACTTTAGGAAATTACCTAGCTAATTAGAAAGCCATGATCAAAATTCCTCAGTTGATATTAAGGATTATAAATGATTATCATCTTTAAGGTTACAATTGGACTTTGTTCTTGTATTTAGATTTAATAATATAGGATCATTCACAGTACCCTTCGAAATCTGTGCATTCTTCTCTTTTAGTCATTTATCCTTCAATATACTTCTTGTTAGTACCAACAATGAGTCACTCTTCTTTCTAAAGCTGAAGGGAAACCATACTACCAAGCTCTGATACAGATGTATTTTTCTTCTTGATGAGAGTACTTGAAAACTACGCCATTTCCTTCCTTCCACCTGATGTATTGTGAGTATGTGTGTGTGTGAATGTTTTTTGTGTGTCCAGTGCCTTAATTAGCTGTTTGAGCATCCTAGGAAAATTATTTAAATTCCACAACATTAAAACAAAGCCCTAACATAGAATTGTTGCAAAACTCTTCCAAATATAAAGAAATAGATTAAATATCCTGGTAGTTTTCAGTATATAAAACAAATATATCATTGAATGATGAATGAAAAATAAATAAAAATAGATGTGAAGGGAACCAAATTGAAACAAAAAGTTGTTAATTCTAATGATAACTATACAAATCCATTTAAAGTAGAAAATTCTAATCATAAGTCATGTTGACTGTCTCACCGAAAGAAGATGTGCAGAATGTGTGTAATGTAAAACAAATTTACCAAATTTTGGGAGAAAATTTCAAAAATAAAATGCATTTTAGGTAACTGTTTCAGTCAAATATCTTCTGTATTTTGGAATGTTAAGATTTTGTGTAAAAATAAGAAATTTATATAGTTCGTTAAGTTTTACATCAACAGAATATGAAATTGTTTCTATAGTTGGAGAACTTTAATGAGTCCTAGTACCTCCACCCTGTTTTCTGCACTACATAATCTGAGCCTTGAGTTTAGTTTATAATTGTAAGGGATATATATTCCTAAATATAGTTTTCTCCTTATTGTCAAGGTGTATTCCCATTTTTAGATTGATAGACTGGATACTTTTGTATTTAAATGTAACTAATTTAGTCACCCCACTCCAGGTCTCAATTTATGTTGTGTTGACTTTATTCGTGGCACTGTGTATTTATGTAAATATGAATAAAAATACATTTTTTCCAGAACTAAGAAAATATTAAGTGATACTTTGATTTCAGTTGAAAATTTTACAAATAATTGTAAATTGCAAAGGTGCATTCTTTGTGATTGTATTTGAGCTTACCTGTAATGATTCTCTGAATAGGAGAGAGTATTTAGTTGTGACTATTTGGACATTTGTGTGTGTGTGTGTGAGTGGACATCTCTCTCTGTCCAGGAAAAATTATCTCAGGCAAAAATTATAAAAGTGATTTCTGAAATTGCAGTTATTTTGAACTCTTGTGAATCAGACATGATTTTCTGGTTCTTGATTTCGCCTTCTAATTCTGTTTCACAGAAGATGGTGAAAAGCAGTAAGGTGCAGGACTGTTATGAGCTCCTCATGTAATGTTATACTGTTGTTTCTTTGTGCCCAATGAGTTTGGAGCAGATTTTGTTTTTATAAGATGTTCTTGATGGATATGCTTTGTAGGAGGTGACAATCTGTGGTGCTAAAATCACCTATGTAATGATTTAAGTGGTGTTAACCTTTGCCAAGTAACTTTTGTATTTGTTCCATCTGTATACTTTCTTCCTGTATTTAGTGAGACGTTATGCTTTGGGCCCAGCTGAAGTATAGCCATGTTAAACACCGCCAGATATGAAAAGGAACTCATCTACTTAAAACCCATTGACCAAGCACTTCATTGAAATTTTCACAAATCTTTTCCAAACATAGTTATACATTTGTGGGACCATAAATTCTCTTCACAACTTTACAGATTCAAAATGAATGTACAACATTTCAGCATACATAGTTTCAATCAGCTTTTCTCTTGTGCTAAACATAGATTGGTTTCTTGTTTCATTCCCTTTTATTATTCGAATTATTTCCATGCAATAACTGTATCTCATCCAGGGGCCAAGCTTATTGGCAATCAAAGTGTTTACAAGTTACAGTTGTCTTTCTTGGTTTTCATTCTATTTATGGACATATTTCTGATTTATGTTTTCAATTGACTTGAGCTGCAACAGATGGGATGGTGAAGAAAAACTGATATCTTTGGAGCAGTATTTTATTAGATATACTATTCTATTCAAGGCTTATTTTGAAGGTTGCCAGTAAATCACAAAAATATTGGAAGCTAAGATGTGTTACAAAATATGTAAGCTCTACAAATCTGAATATCTGTTGACATGATAAGAATTGACAATGCCTACTCAGCAATTTATTTTATGTTTGATAAGAATCTCTTAGACTGAATAGAATAACACATTTTACTATTGTTAAGTACCTGTCCATTTTTATTGTTAACTTTTAAATCTTTTCCTTGAATGTATTGCATAAAATCAGCATTGTTGAACATGGTATATATCAAAGTAAATAGTATTTCCACTGAAGTAAATGTGGCTATCACTTCAAAACTGGTTCATCTACAGTAAGACTGTGACATACAGGGGAAGGTTTTAATCATGACAGATATGTTATGAGAGATGTATGTAAGTGCCTTGAGTAAATGTCCACATTGTGTGATTATTTATGTTGTTATATTTTGATGATCAGTGCTCTAATTGGGGATATCTGAAAACAGCATAGATATGAAATATCAAGAAAACTACATCATTGTATAATATGTCAAAAATATTTTAGGGCTTTCTATACAATTGCAAAATAAAGACATCTTTCTTGAAGTATTTTAAACTTATTTATCCATCTATTCAATGTAAATTAATTAGTTGAAGGTCAATCTAAAACTGATTCCACATAAGAAATTATAGAGTATGCAATACAATATAAATATGAGCTCTAGAATTTTTAGCCCACTCCCTAAATGACCCTAGATTCTAGTGAGGATGGGTAATGAGCATATATATTTTACTGACAAGTGATCAACAGCGTACTTAATGGACCTTTCAACATTCAAAATAGGCATAATTCTTTAGAAAGGGTCCCAAAGTAAACTAAGCACATTTGAGATTATTGGAGTGTTTTGAAAATATCTGCATAATATAAGTTATTGAAGTTAATCAAAAGTTCTTGGTTAACTTCATTAACATATGTCATGCAGAATTAAATCTCCATTAATCTACTATTATTATCAAAATATTATGATCATAAAAAACAGGAGCTATCAGGATAAAGAATTTTGTGGTAATATCCATAGAAATAGTTTCCACAAGAAAGTAAAAAATTTAAGGACAAATCAAATATTGAAGGGATAACAACCTCTGATGTATGCACTAAAGGAGTAAAAAAAAGAAATATGCGCATTAGAAGCAAAGCTAAAAATGTTTTTCTAAATATTATTCTACATATATGCGTGTGTGTACCTATGAACAAGGTTTCCATTAAGATAATCATGGATAATCAACAATATTGTAATTCAATTTCAAGTATTAAAAATTTAGAAAAAACTAAGTACTGTCAAAGGTCTTTGTAAACAGAGATGGGGAGTAACTGAGTAAAAGTAACTCAGTTACCGGTAACGATTACATTTCAGGTATTTTTTACTTGTAATCGTTACATTTAAAAAAATGTAACTATTACTTGTAATCTACTCATTGCTTTCTGAAAGTAATCGTTACTTTCCCACTACGACTACCAAAAACGTTGTGTGAACTGGTGTGAACACGTATTTCTACGCGCATAACTATGCCAAATTACGATAGTGAGCGCTGTAGACTATGCTGTTTACACCGGAAAATCTAATGAGGATCTCAAAATCCTCGAGATCCTAGCATATTTAGACGATTTTGACCACTTCGACGATTTCGTTCACTTCGAAGAGGAGCTTTGTTCGGTGCGTCCAGATTTCGACACTCGCGTTGATCCTTCCATCTCGCAAAATACAACTGAATCATTGTCCATCGGTAACCTGAAGTGGCTGAATCCGAGAAAAAGTTTACTTTCGGGTATTTAGAGCCATATTTTTATTTAACTGAAGGCTCGGGCACTGAGAATATGGCGGTAAGATGCAAACTTTGCGTAACCTGCCCCAGCTTTCTATGAGGTCGAGGCTTATTTTGGGAATGTGGGAACTGATCTGTCAATATTATTGTCACATCCAATAATGAAAGATATGTTCGTAAAACTCAATTGCGGGATACCATCCAGTGCCCCAGTTGAACGTTTGTTTTCCTTTAGCAAGGAGGTTCTTGCACCAAGGAGGGCTAATTTAGGAGATGAGGCATTTGAAATGCAATTATATCAAGAAAATGTTAGTTACAAAACGGCTTTATGATAAAATTCTTTTACTACACCTTTGACCTGAAGATGTAGCTTGGCTACGAAACCTGGTCGTGTTTATAACTATATTTGTGGTGTAGTAAAAGAATTTTATCATGAAGCCGTTTTGTATTTATGAATGCCACAAAGTGAAACCTGATTCTGTTTCGTTAGTTACTTAATTTTGTATTATTATTTCTCCATATTTCCTAAAGCAATCACCCCATGAAATCTTAGGGCTAAATTTCTGGTGTCCATCATGTGACTTTAATCATAGTATGCAAATATGTCATCTTTAGATGGTTATTTACTTTTTTGATACCCCTTTGTCTTATTTTTTTCGGGTTTTCTCCTGGTTGCATGGTGTCTTCGCCAGAGTTAATGAAATTTGAAGGAGCGTATTAATGATTTATGGGTTAGAGGCTACTTTCTTTTGTATGTTTGCAGCATTTGAGCATTTAGTCTAATTTTGGTCACAATCTTGAATGTCTGTATTAGACAGGTTAATCGTAATTAATCTTAAAAGGCTAAGTTAATCCAAATATAGTGCATCCCTACACATTATCGATTTGTATTCTAACTATGGTTAAAACTACAATCGTTAGGTAACTTCTGTGAAAAATGCGGACAATTACCTCCTTAGTCTTCATTGAGTTATCCAAAATCCAATTATTAAATGCTTTGAGTTGAATTTGTATTTTAAGGAAACTCATCAGTAGATCCTCCTGCACAAATCTCATTGGCGGTTTTCAGGTTTTACAAAAAGTAACTGTAACTATACTTGTAACTGTAACTAGTTACTTTTTAAAATTGTAACTTTTACTTGTAACTGATTACAAATTTTAAAAAGTAACTGTAACTGAGCCCAGTTACTTTTCTTCGGTACTTTACCCATCTCTGTTTGTAAAGTATTTATGTATGTGGCACGTGGCCGTTACAAGTACCTAAATAAATACTAAAATTAAAATAAGAAAAGATATAACTTTTGGCCTTAAATGCGTACACATGAATAAAAATAAAAAAGATGGGAAATGGATAGCTTTCCAGCAAATCCCTCTTCTCCTTGGCGATGAAACTTGTGACTGACCTCTGAGAATACCAGATGCCAATATCCAGCTGACTGCTCCCTGCTGACTGTCCATTGCTTACTGACCACTGCCGACAGCAACTGCTCCTTGACAAACGTGGACTCCGACTCCCCACCGCTCTGCTCACTTCCAACCCCAGACTCCCTGATGACTCCTTGAGGCCAAAAATCATTGGGGGCTACCCACATTTTAAAACAAGGGGCATCAAAACGAGGCCAATTGCTCGAATTTTTTAAAATTAAATATTTGATAATGTAATGAATTATTATCTTGTCGTAGTTGTATTGTTAAAAGTTTATACACAGCTTAAGTCATTTTGCACATGAGCTTCCACCGGGAATCGAACCAGGACCACTTTCACTGAAGCTATTAACAAAAGGGTAAAAAACCAGTGAGTGAAATTAATTATCTAAATTAAACATTTTGAGTAAACAATGCATAAAATTATATTTAATTAAACAAATTGAATAGTAAATGGGTGGGAATAACTTAACAAAATTCCACTGTTTAGAAACTAAAACAGTGGAATTTTGTTAAGTTATTTCCACCCATTTACTAGGATGGAGTTCCAAACAGTTAAAGCTTCCCAGATTGATTAAAAAAATAAATACTTTGGGTTGACTAACAAGGACCATGATAACCAGACTACTACTATATGTACCTACCCTACTGTGACAATGGGTAAGTACATCAATATTTATCAATTCCAACTATGTCAATTAATGACTAACTTTTATAAGATGATCTTCTGATACATTCAGATAATTTCCCATATTCATCACAATATCAGGTTGATTAAAAACTGATTAATATGAGTCCTCACTAGAAATCAAGACCAGGACCACATTCATATAAGTCATACATGATACTCAGTTGGCCGTAATATACTTATTTGTTTTATTCCTTCAACTGTAATAATAATAATAATAATATTTTATTCAGCCAAAGATCCAGTACAGGATATAGGTTTCTTCAGTACAAAGAAAATTAACAGTAGGAGAGGTAATCTTCAATACTATAAAACATTCTCTCAATTAAGAAAGACTTAAATTTGATCTTAAAAGTGGTGATTGACATATTATTCTTAAGATAGTCAGGGATTTTATTGTACAGTATAAGGCCCATGTGCCTGGGTCCGAGATAGTTAGATCTAGTACGTACAAAAGGAACATGCAAATTATTAACATTCCAAGTCCTATGATGATGCACATCAGCATTTGTAACAAAGTTCTTCAAATTACATTTTGTATGTACAATAATAGTAAGTATAAAAATACATGGAATAGGTAACATATTGAATTTCCTGAAAAGTGGAAGGCTTGGTGCATCATACCTTGCATTAGCCATCAGTCTTAGAACTTTCTTTTGTAATTTGAAAATTTTAAGAGCTTGGGAGGATGAGCCCCAGAAAAGAATAACACTGTATACAATATGTGAATAAAATAAACCATAATAGAGTGAAAGAATGACTTTAAATGAGACAGTAGGACGAATGGTCCGAACAAGAAAACAAAGAGGACTGAGTTTATCGACATGTAAATCCCAGTAAAGATGAGAGTTTAAATGTAATCCAAGAAATTTGCTAGAGTCAACCTGAGGTAAGATGTTGCCATCTAAGAGGATGTTTAATGCTTGTGCTGGTTTGTTTTTATAAGAAAAATGAATAACTTGAGATTTATCAGCATTAATTTTAAAATAGTTATTTAGTGACCAAGAGTGAATTTTCTGGGTAACAAGATTGCTGCTAATAAGTAGATTTTTAGGAGTAGCTGAGGAAATAATAACATTGGTATGGTCAGCATAAAGGATAGGATTACAGTCCTGTATACTGTTTATACGAGTAAAATGTAGCTTGCATACTGCAAGCAGATCGACAACACTAGTTTCATGTCGGCATCATATCGGGAAGGCCATCAAAAGAAAAAAAAATGGATTGAAAATATTCTGATTATTCGCTGCAATTTATTCGTCCGGCATCGAACCCAGGTATTCCTGGTGAAACTTCCTATGCAACATAATAGAACATAATTATCTTTAACTATGTGCGAAAATTCTAGCAGAAATATTTGCTGTAACTGCCTCAATCGAAGTCTTACTTTTCCCATATATTCCTTATGAGAGAAATGTTAATGTGCTCTGGCATCGAACCCAGGAATAGTACGGTCTTATGAATTTTTTTTGCTTAAACCAATTCTTACCATACACTTTCCGGCTAAGCACGAACTTCCTATTATTTCCAGAAGTGCATCAAAAAAAATAATGAAAAACAGCTCCCATGTATTTTAAAGGGCAGATCTTTGCATCGTCCTAGCATCGAACCCAGGATATTTTTTGTGAAAGTCATTGATGTTTTCAAAAGACCAAGACCCTTAATATAGGCTCCTTGAGTTTTATTTCTCTACCTATCCAGAAAGTATTTTTTTTTAATTCCCGAAAATCACGGCAATGCATTTAAACGGGAAAAATCGGGACTTTGGGGCCCTCTGGAATCGAACCTATGACACTGAGGATCAAAGTCGCTTTTTTCCTGGGGGTTTCACGTTATGGCCAATATGTCATAAAAATTTCAAGTCAATGACGCTTGTGGTTTAGCCTGTGAATTAGTATCCTATCTATATACCTATATAGCTATATATATGAATGAATCCGGAGAAGCATCTATATATAATAGATAGTTGGGAAGATCATTTATGTAAATAAGAAAGAGTGTTGGGCCAAGAACAGAACCCTGAGGCACCCCTTGTTTGATTATTTTTGAAGGAGATGTATATTTTATGCCGTCTTTAACGATAATAACTTGCTGAGTTCTGTCCTGAATGAAGGACAGTAACCATTTTTTTAGGTGGGCCTCTGATACCAACTTTATCTAGTTTTTTAGCCAGGAGACTGTGGTTAACAAGATCAAATGCTTTTGTATAGTCAAAGAGCAAAGCACAAGCATTAAGTCTTTCATCAAGAACCAAATGAAGATGGCTGATAGTTTCACAGGCATATGGTGGACTTGTTCTTACGGAAACTGTGTTGATATGGAGACAAAATTCCGAAGGATTCCAAATATGAAACCAAACGTCTGTGATAAACTTTCTCAAAAATTTTAGAAAACTGAATAGAACTGTATAACAATCTCATATTTTCTTAAAAGAGGTATTCAATGATAACATCCTCTAACTTGTCTCCTCTTTTCCATTTCTTTCTTACCATTTTTCAGCTTAGCAAGCTCACACATCATATATTTAACCCTGTCAATAATTGAAATACATAAGGAGATTATATTAAAATGTTAAAAACCGAGCAGTGAAACCCAAAGTTAAAAAAAAGTTTTATTCCTTCAACTGTAATAATAATAATAATAATATTTTATTCAGCCAAAGATCCAGTACAGGATATAGGTTTCGTCAGTACAAAGAAAATTAACAGTAGGAGAGGTAATCTTCAATACTATAAAACATTCTCTCAATTAAGAAAGACTTAAATTTGATCTTAAAAGTAGTAATTGACATATTATTCCATGGGATTCCAAATATGAAACCTGTGATATACTTTCTCAAAAATTTTAGAAAACTGAATAGAACTGTATAACAATCTCATATTTTCTTAAAAGAGGTATTCAATGATAACATCCTCTAATTTGTCTCCTCTTTTCCATTTCTTGCTTACAATTTTTCAGCTTAGCAAGCTCACACATCATATATTTAACCCTGTCAATAATTGAAATACCTAAGGAGAGTATATTAAAATGTTAAAAACAGAGCAGTGAAACTATTTCTGGAGGAAGTTGTGCACTCATCAACAGTAACACTCTTAGAACTGGGCTTACATCCTCAACCCTAGACCAATTGCTCTGGTCCATTGTGTTTTGAAGAACCTTCGTCATCATAGAATGAACATTTGAAACTAGTATATAAATATATATAGCGTATTTACTTGAAAATAATGAGCCATCAAATGTCATGCGCACCCCAAAATTTGAGTGCCAGAAATTGACAAACCAGTGAGTCTAAAGCACACCTTAAGATGTGGCCATGCCATTCACAGTGCTGTATGTATGCTTACTATACACATATTCTCAGCTACATATATATGTATATTTATATGCGTATATTTATATGCATATATTTATATGCGTGTACACTGTATGTACAAAATGCCTATAGTTGTCTAACCCAGAAGTTCTACATAAGAGTACACTTTAACCAATTCTAAAGCGCTCATTTAAAAAGTTTGATGGGCTAGTCAATTATCTTTCAATTAAAAACAATTGGCCAACAGTTTAGTCTGTCGTCTGCAGAGGCTCTTACATTCAAAAACATCGATAGCGCATTGGTGGAACATTTGACGAGTTGCATGGAACCAGGTCAAGCTAAGGATGTGGCCGATCCTGCATTACAGGATAAGTCGACAAGTAGTATAGTGCCCGAATCTAGTGCACCATCGATTCTAACGCACACCCTGATTTTCGACCTGAAAAAAGACCTATAAGGTTGAGCTTTATTTTTGAGTAAATTTGGTAGATTATTGTATTATTTATCACAAGCAGAAAACAAATGCCATGATAAAATGTAATTTTCTAAATAAAATTTTATTATTTTTATTGGGAGAAGTAATTGTAGATTATACCAAAATAAATCCAGCAAAGAACTGAAAAATAAACAAGCCCTGAGATGAATACTTCAGAAATGTTAAGCCATAGCTGAATAATTAGAAGAGTTTAATGCACCTGTGTCAATGCCTTGAACAGGATTCCACTCCATATCAAGGGCTCAAGAATTCTACTGTTTAGGTATTCATGGCAACATAATAACAATTTATCTGAGAGTTCCACTGATACTATCATATTTCCTTTCATATACACAATTAGGGCCTTTAGAGACAATATTGGTGCCTGTTAGTAATATGTATTGAAAAGAGGTGTGGCAGCATTTGTAGCATTGATTTTCTATCACATGTAATGATTAAAACAATTATTCTTATTTTGCTGTTTTTACAGACCGATGATGTTGCTCTGTCAGTTATTGAGAGTTCTGCATCTTATTTACATGGAAGAGAAGAATTAACATGTGATAAACTTCTGTTGAACATTTGAATGAAAAGTTTTTTGCAAGTTGTATCTATTGAAATACTCTGTGTATTATATTGTAAATAAAAGTACTAAAATGTTTCGTAAGAGTTGTTTCTTTCTTTCTTATCTCCCCTCTCCTTGGTTGATTTTTATAGTAATTTTAGTTGCTGTTCAAATTATATTATTTAGGGAAGGGTAGAGATTAAAGTTCTTATCTACCACATGAAAGGCAAGAAATAGGAATCAATTTAATTTTATTGAATGGTTTTGCTTTATTTCATTCAATCAAGATCCAGTTCTTCCCCTTTTAATATTCCATGAGATCCTATGGTCTGAGTGCAGTATACTGGGGGTTTTAGAGCGACAAGCCTTATTTAACAAAGCTTGTCAAAGTTCCTGCATAACGTTAAGACTGTCTAATTCATATTGAATGACTAAGTCATCTCACTGAAATGGGTTTAGATTGGATGTGAGTTACAATGTGTGTAATTTCCCTGTATAGTTCAAGTATTTATTTGGTCTTTTTGTTGAAACTTTACTCCCTTTACTTTCCTCCAAAACTTAGCGACAAATTTTCATGATATTAAGAATTAATTGTCCTTTTAAATAAAATTTGTAAATTGGACCCTCTTTTCTTTCTGAGATAATTATCTTCACCAGAAATTATAATAGGTATACCATGAAATAAAAATTGTCTTTCTCTTTCCGGATTGATTTATGGGTAAGCGGGCGATTTGAATCTTTGAAAAGTGACTTTGACTAGCACGTATATCGCGTAAGCACGGGAATGTTTATTTTAGTGAGCTTTATTTTTACATTTGGTTGCTATTGCTGATTTTATTGATATATTTATGTAATAATTATAATATAAACGATAGGAAGTTCCATAATTTTAAACTTTTAATGGTACCATTTTTATCTTTTAGAAAATGAATAATAATATTTATTATACAAAACAGACAATTTATATCCTTCAACTTCCTCTGGTTTAATAATAAATTTTACAGATTTAGTCAATCTATGTTCTTAAACATTTAAACAAGGCAATAAAAAATATGCCTATCTTAGAAAGAAATCAATTGTACCTCTATTGATTGAGCCTCAGCTAGAGGTTCCACCACAAAGAAGGGGTAAAGTGATGTAAATAACACAATATTCACAATATATATAACAATATTTTTATTATCAAACAATATAAGGATTAGATAAATTACAATAAATTCAAACACAGATATGATTATCACTGAACTCCAATGAAAATCTGTCTCTTCTATGTAGATTAGATGTAGTCTCATCAGGAAGTATTAGCCTGTAAAGAACAAAAGAAAATTATTTGATTAAATTTAATGGAAAGAAGAGTTCTCAGGATTCTAGCTGGGTGAGGTAATCTGTGATGATTGCCATTTTGATCTCTGCCATATAGACCATCTTCAGGACAGAGCTGCCGATGATCCTTACATAGTCAGATCCTTGCATGATGCAGTCAATCCAGGAAGTACCCATTTCCCTTCCAATATTGATGGAAGAACTGGTTGTTCCCCCCTTCTATTTATTCCATTGGTTTAGACTCCAGTCTTTTTCTATCAATCCAATTATTTTCCTTCTTTTGCATATTGGATGCTTTCTAAAAGCTTTGTTCAGTTGTATTCCATCTTGATATGGATGGAGTGAAGATGAACTGATTTGTGAAGATACTACAGATAGCACTGAATAGTTTGATTCTGAAGATAGCTGTTAAGACATAGTTTCCTAATTTTCAAGAAATGATATTCTGATTAAAACTTAGGCTTTTTAGTTTTCAAATAACATTTTCCACACAAATTATTATGTATGATGCAAGATGGTGAAGATTATGAAAGGGGTCTAACATGTAAAATTTTTGTTCAAGGAGCTAGTCTTTCTAGAGTATTATTTGCCTCATAAATACTACTAATACTCATAATTTTGGTGAATTATCTGTTATTAAGTTTTAAGCTCCAAGTAATACATAATTAATTAGAAATTTGGTACACCAAAATGTCCTACTAAAAATATTTTACTTATTATATTTTGATGTGAAGTATAGTTGACAAGGACTTGCTCATCAGGCATTTCTCTTTTGGAATTCATTTGCTATGCACCAAGAGACATACACTATGGCTAGCTTTCAAACAGTACTATTACAATTCTTTCGCATAAATATTGCTGCCAGCAGATCTTTGCAGATCCATTGGCATGCATACCCCTTCCACAGCTTGCTATTGTAACTTTAAGTACCTTTCTTAGAGTTTCATTTATTTTCTACTTCTCAAAAATGCCATCAGGTGTTGCATTAACTTTGTACAACACTGAAAAACGTATTTATTACTTTAAGATTCCGTCATTTGACTTGCTCTTTTATTGTTTTATATGTAATTTAAAGTTTGATCAGCATGATTATACTCCTTTGTAATATGAATCTTACTATCCAAATATTAATTTTTGATCTATTGTTTACAAACAAAAAATATTAAAGGTAAATGACATTCACTGGTTCGTATTTGTCTTAAACGATATACATATAGTGTTTGATGGTAAAATAAAGATTTTTTCCGATATCATAACTTATTTCGTGCATGAAGTAAAAATATAACACCCACAACTGTTGGTGCAAGTAAAACTTAGGCAACTACTGGAGGGTGATAAGAATTTGAAAATAAATGGTTAAATGACAAGATAAATTGTAAGAAACACACAGTTGGTAGATGAGACCATCTAATGAACACTTCCCGAATAATAACATTGATAATCTCCAATTACTTAGATAATATGACGGAAAGCTTACAAATTCATTTTCCAGAAACATAATGCTTTTCCTACGAATTGTGAAGTTTTGCTATTATAAAAGTTTCAAGTTATATTAATTTAAACAAAATTTTCTGTATCATTAATTCAGTTATGTAGAAAAATGATCTGCTTATAGGATAGAACTGCTTCTTTGGTGCAAAAGTGTCAACCCTTTGAATTGAGAAAATGTATAATGGGGAGCAATACAGATTTAGTAGGATAATGGACTGGTACTCTGTTATTTCACACACTTCTACTCAATCCAGATTTAATAGCATGGATATTTATACATAAGGGTACAGGTAATAACTCAAAGCCAAGGTTTCTGAGGTTGTCACTAATAAGAAAAAATGCACATCCACTATCTAGAAACATCAATTACACACTCACTGCCTCATACTAAAGGCAGCTTACAGGGTATTTCTAAAGATTTAGATGACCTGCTTGAGATTATGTAATTATTATAATATAATACATTGATAAGTATTATATTTATAAGTATTTAAAAGTAAATTACATTTATAATAAAGACATTATTTAAGAATGGTTCTGGATGGAAAATCAGGAATTAGGTCTCATAGCTATCAATAAACTGACAATGTATTCATCATAAAATTTTAGGTAAAATATATTTGTACAATCAATTGATGAAAGGAGTCATTATAATTTTAATTATCTCTTTTTATAAGTGCATGCACGCAACTCAAGAGATGGTAAAATTTTTCCTTCTTTTATATTCTTTTCCTTTCTGAAGTCAAACAAATAAAAGTAATCGTTAGATAAATCTTGACAAGTGCATAAAAATCCAAATTTTCCCAACAACTTAATGAACTTATTAGCATCCTCGAAGCGACTTTCCACCTCTGCTATCTTCAGGAGACCCCTGTAGAATAAATAAAAGTTCATGAAAAATCATTCTTTTGCCTAGATACAGTCGCAAAACAAAAAGATGTCTTACCCCATCTTGAGCACTCGATTTGCTTCAGATATGTAATCAGATAAGTTTTTTCCCATTAAGGACAAACAGAAAACTACGACATCCACACTCCCTTTGCCAAGGGGAGTTTTTGCCATGTCACAAACCGTTACCCGCTCATTCAATGCAACATGATCAAAAGAATGTACCTTGTTTGGTAAAGCTTTAGATAACTGTGCATCTCCACAACCAAAATCTGCAATCACAAGATTGACCGGCCTGCAATGAGAAAAGTATGTTCTTAGCTATTTGGTACACATAAATGTAGCCAAAAAGATAACAATGACAATTAGCAAAACAGCATCCTAAATAATTATAAACTTGTATTTTTTTACAAGCAAACCAATAACTATTTAAATCATGTATGTAAGTATTAATGTTTTCAGCAATTCAAAGAAAGGAATTAATCCCACTTTCAGATAATTCATCATCTTGAGTTTCACTGCATTCATTAAAAAATATTTGAATTAATCTGTCACAAAAATTTCAAACAAAGTAACATCCATCACTTACTTCTTCTTCAAAGCCCTTATAATTAGGTCAATGGGTTTCACTGGCCATTGGTTTAGCTGTTGCTTATAACCTTCATGATAGGCTTTAAATGCTTGCGGCTCTATGAGGAAATATTTGTTTGTATCCCCACTTTTTGAGTTGTACAGCTGCTCATTTAGAAATCTGAAAATGAAAGGTACAGGCCAAGAAAAATTGCTATTACTTTCATTCTGAAAAGTTGGTGTAAATACAAATAATACTCTTTTAGGTAATAATTTTTAATGATTCATGAAAATATAGAATGAATAAAGCACCAAAAACCATCAAAAGACAAATTATTGTTGGTGCTTAGTTCATCCTATACTTCAACCATCATTGGCCTTCCATTATTATCCATGAAAATAATACACTTATCTAATCTACCAATTAAATAGGTTGGGTAAAATTATAAGTCAAATACTGCCATTAAAAGCAAACCATTACCCATAATGAAATGTGTTGACAAAAGATAAACTTACTAATACTAACACTTCTACAGATCATTCATGGAAAAGACTTGGAATGAACATTCTCATCAAAGCTTACTATCAAGCAATGATTATGGCATCACAAGTGTTCACAGGCCAAAAATCGAAAGTTTCTTGAATTATAAAAAATATCCTTGATCATTTCACTAAATTGAGTTTTCTAATGCCATGAACAAAAATGATCAAGAAGTGATCACTTTTACAGTAATTCTATAAAACAAAAATGTACGCCTTAACCACTACTTAAATGCAGGATAAGAACTTCTAGGCCAAAATGCTAACAGCTACTTTTCCATCACAGATGGTTAATAAAATGTTTTAAAAGATCTAATTTTTAATCAAGCTTTGTTAGAAAAAGTATTCTTGCAAATGTTTAGGAAATGAAGGATGTATTCAAGACAAAAATCTGCAAGTATGAAATTCCTACATCCCTCTATCACTGAAAACCATGAAAATTAATTCACGCAAGAATTAATTATTACCAAAGCCTAAAAAGAGCATTTGAGAATATGTATCAATAAGAGATTTTGTTTTTAGCTCGCAACTTAAAAGCTATGTGGCATCTAAAGCTGCAAATTAACGACTTATTTTTAATAAATCTAGATAGACAAACTCATATAATAACATTTTCTTCATTAATTATTTAGCTAATATCTCAAATAGTAAATTAAACAGCAAATTGGCTCTGACAAACAACTTCATTCCCGAACATTACAACCATGTATTGATGTTATCTCTGAAGAAATATTAGTTATAATAATGATATATAGTAAAGAACAACCATGGGTTCTCTAACCAATTTGCTGACAATGCGAGTTCAGGTTTTCATGTCATGCAAGAGATAACTCCTTCATTAATTGGATAAGAATGGTAATTGAACAAAAGGCAATGCATCTAATGCTCAGCTTTGCGGAACAGAACACTGGAAATATTATAGATCCAGCAATATATTAAAATTAGCCACACTGACATAAGATGTACAAAATATAAAACTAACCTAATGACTACTGGACTATGATATAAGATATTCAGGGCAGAACTAAAATAGGTTTACCAAATTTGAAAAAATAAATATCTATTGACAGGACTTTTTTTTGCTGAATGATTGCACAAACTCATGAGTTAAGATTGTCATCTAAAAACCTTTAGAGTTTAAATACCCGAAGGTCTATCATCAGACAACAAAAAATTCTGAGAATTCAAAACTATCGGTCGATTTTTAAGTATTCCTTTAACTTCTCAGATTTAACAAGAGTATTTTCAAAAGATGAGGATAAAATATTTATAAATTGTCTCAGAGTTATCTGATGGAATAATTATTGTTTCAGCATTATCAATACAGTATAAAAATGAAGTTTTTTCTAATGACAGATAATTTACAAAAGAAATAAAGCCATTTTTTCAAACATACTTTTATTTTCTTTGATGTAGTTTTTGAGAGTCATGACAAATACTTGAGGCAATGATGAGGACAGATTTCTTTCATTTAAGCTTTAAAATACTTTTACAAAACAAAGATGCATTTAATTAACTTCAGAATTTATTTGAATGAAAACAATTACAAATAAAAACTTTTCAAAGCAAAAGTGTGCTATATAAAGGCACACAAAAATATTTCCATTGAAATATTTTATGAATCATCCCACGAAGATCAAACTTCTGATCAATTGGGTTCACTTCTTACAATTTCTTTAACGCTTTCACACAGACAAAAAGGTATCAGGATAATTAGCAAGTTAGACACATTTTTACTATATTATTTCATAAAAATTTCAAGCATTTTTATTTAATTGCTCACATATCATTTATCGTGTATCAAAATGTATTAATGGCTAACTTTTAAAACAGCAAGACTCAACCCCATAAATTTTAGAAAATGTATAGATGGATCAAGTACAAAAATATTCT
The DNA here is from genome assembly GCA_947579665.1 of Sympetrum striolatum. Classification (NCBI taxonomy): domain Eukaryota; kingdom Metazoa; phylum Arthropoda; class Insecta; order Odonata; family Libellulidae; genus Sympetrum; species Sympetrum striolatum. Next base: position 10,872,847 of record OX388350.1, read on the forward strand.
ATGAAGTACTACAAATATTTAATTTTCTAGTTAACTTGAGTTTTAAACAATAACTCATTCATATTTCAGTTGAGCCAATAATCTAAGATGACCACATAGATTTTTACAAAATCACTCATTCATAACAAAAACAAATATCACAAGAGTGCAGAGCAATTTTAAAGTTAAACAAAAAAGTTTCTCTGTAACTTTCTATTCAAGAATAGCATTCTAGATAACACTTGTGAATAAGAGAGATTTAAAAAATTGATATATGGAGATACAGTAGCACTGAATTGAACAAGTTACAAAATACCAAATGATAAAAACAGAAAGGAAAGTCTTTGAGCATTCAAAAAAGGTATTCAATAACTAGAATTTTGAAGGAACACCCAAGTCTTGTTTAAAATTCTTACGTAAATTTTAAAATAAAGAACTATAATTGGAGCCTAAAATAAAGTTGTCTTGCTACTATAGCAACAGCTTACAAAATACAATCAAGAAATACCAAAAACACAGCAGACTGTGATTGATATATTTTCAACAACATGAAAATTTCAAAACCTGCATTGAAATACAATCTTTTGGAGATCAATCAAATAGGATTTAAAACATCCACATTTGATAACAATTACCTGAATCTAGCACCTTTCAGTTTCTCCTCCATTTTTTCTCTTAGACTAAGCCCTTTCTTCTTTTTCTTCCCTTCATTATCTGCTTCATTAGTACCCTCCTCATTAAGATTAGTGTTATCCTCCGAAGAATCAACATCATCATCCTCTGAGGAATCACTATCTTCTTCCTGATCATCATCTGACTTTGTAATCTCCAGAGAAGATGGGGAGGTCTGCTTTCCAGATATGTTTTTCCCTTTGACCACATGCTTTTCTTTAGATTTAGAACCAGTAGGGCTCTTATTTGCTTCTGGCTTCTCCAAAGAATCATCCTGTTTTGAAGAGGAATCAGTGGATTGTGTACTTAGCTCACCAGCATTCCCAATAGACTTCCTTTTCCTATTTCTTTTAGATTTGTTCATTGCGTCTAGACTCTTCTCATTCGTAGCATCATTCATTTCTTTAGCACCTTTATTCTCACCTTTTGGCCCAGCTTTCAGGTGTTTCAGTTTCTTATCTCCTTTCAGATTCGGGTTTTCATCTGCTTTCCCTTCTTTCTTTTTCTTCTTACGCGCTCTCCTCTTCTGTGCAGACGTGAGTTTTGGCGTTGATTCTTGAGCCGAATTATCACTTAATGGTTTCTTAACTGCATTCACGGGCGTAGATTCTTGAGCTGAGCTCATACTTAAAGGTTTTTTATCTTCTGCATTTTCAGGACTTGTGTTTTTCTTATTCTTACGATTTCGCTTCTTTTTCTTAGGCGTGACTTGAGACAGAGATTCATCAGCTGGGCTAGCAGATATTTCCTCACTGACTGTCGAATTTTCCGTCAGCTTCTTCACTTTTGCAGGCAGTTCATTGTCGCCTTCTAGAGCGACACTTTGTCGTTTAAGCTTCCTCTTCGCCCGACGGGCAGCATTCCTCTTCTTCATACGGACAGCATCAGATTTTACGTTTACGTTAGATTCCACAGATTTTACTGCTGCTTCACCATCACTACTTTGGACACTACTTGATATATCATTAATTTTTCTTTTCTTCGATTTTTTCTTCTCTTCATTATGGACTAATGAGTTATTACCAGAGACTTTGTCTACTTTTTTCTGAGCCTTAATAGGTGGTTCACTTGTATCACGTCCAATACTTTCAGTATTCCCTTTCTTTCTTTTCTTCTTTGAAGTCGTCGTTCCATTCTGATCGTTGGGATTTTTAATTGGAATTTCTGACTTGGGAGATTTTAGAGGTACGGATGAATTGGCCTGAAAATTGATATTAGAATTAGTGAGCACTTTATTCCGACTTAACCTACACTTTATATCAACGTAAATGTTAACTTCGGCAGGCAAGTAAAGATAAAACGCGGTTACCTTTTTGGTGTCCGAGGAACCTTCGGGCTTCGCAAATCCTTTAGGATATTTATTTCTATTTCTGTTCCTTATCTTCTTTGATTTTTCCTGAAATGGAGGAGGAAATATATTATAGATACAGAGCTAAAAACGATATGCGCAGTCATTGCGACCACAGATTTTATAAACAATTCCAAAATAACTCCAATATCACATTTACAGCTAGGCATTAGTCATGCTTGAAAAAATTGGAATTCAAAGTGAACAAATTATGAGATAAAAATTACGGTATGTTTTTTCTTCCATTGTTTTAACTCTAACAACACACAGCTCGAGATAGCTTGGTAAATTAAAATATATCGTTGATCCACAACGATAAAAATTACATTTCAATGATAATCGCCTTAATTTGCATTTCCAAAAGTAAAAACGCAAGTTTTCTCAAGGATGAAATCCATTAATGAGTAGAAGCATTCCCCAACAGACAATAATTCAATAATAATTTTTAGAAATGAAAACCTATTCCTCTTTCTTGAACATACGCCTATTTATAACTAGCAAAACTCACTACTTAATTACTTACTTTAGATTGTTCAAAGAGGCCAGAGGTCCACTTCTCTTCTTTGTGTTCTTCACCCCACTCCTGAGTTTCAAATTGGCTCATCTTACCGGCAGGCTCACGCAACCATCAAAAGCACATGTCTCTTCGCGATACCCACATGCCGAGGCCGAAGGAACTGAAAATATCGATAGGTATATATATACGATAGTATCGAAACACTCTGCTTGACCGCCAGCGCTTAATTTATCAGCGTTACCTTATTGACAATATCCCGCAATAATTTTGTGTTCTTCAAATAAATCGGATATCATTATTTTAGTCTTAGCCTATGATAGTATTTTCAAAAAAAATTTCCTATTCAATAGTTCTACAATAATATTAACATATTCTATTAAAATTCAGTATTTATAATTTTCTTCTCTAAATTCAAGCATGATTATCATGCGTTTTCTCATCGCTTATTTACTCACTGCCTGAAACAAGGGAGAATCTCCAAGGGCTAGAACTGGTCAAGAATTACTCACAAGCGCAAGAATTTGAGAAAACCCCATTTTCAGCCTCCTCCCTTTCGTTTATGATACATTCACGAGGGAAATAGCTGAACTGATAGACAACCCATGATTGGACCATGCGAGAGAACAAGTTGGATTCCATTAGGGATACATTACTATGGGCCTCACAGCAATAATTCTTCAGCAGAAAGAATGAATACAAGATGCAACTTGTTCTCAACTTAGTGTACTATGCACCAGCCTTTTTCACACAGCTGTAGCAAATTAAGGGAAGAATGCCAAGTGCATCCAAGTCTTATGCAGAATGCCACAGCCACTGAAATATTTTATGAAGAAACCAATGAATTCAAGATTGAGAAGGGAGTTTGACAAGATGACTGATTATCCAGGAAGGGTTAAGGGATGATTGGGTGCATACATCATTCACCAGCATTCCACAGATGACATAGTACAATTAACAGCCAATGCAGAAGATCTAACTTCCAGAACTAAGTAAGGCAGGGAAAATTATAGGACACAGAATAAACTTTCATTTACTAGAGCCCTAATTTCTTCTCATTTGCTATTTTGTTTTTGGCAAAATTTTCAAGATATATTTCAATTTTCAACCCTCTTGAAAAAAAGATCAGTCTGTACTTCATTTGCACATTTAATATTTTTAGATCACAGGATTTTCATTTTACAGAAACCTTGGCTAGTATATGCAGGTAATGCCAAGCTACCTTTTGCTAGAAAAAGTGATTGAAACCATATAAATTCAGTCCTCGAAAACAAGGAAAATGCATACTAAAAATGAGTCTCTGGATTATTGTAATTACAGAAGACATCCATTTTTGTGAATTTTATAATTATACGACTTCTTATTGCAAATACATGTTCATGCACTCGTTAGGAATCATATTTAAACTTGCAGTGCTTCAAGAATCAAGTAAAATTATTGGGGAAAGTAAATTAAATAAGCTTCAAAAAAGACAAAAATTAATTTAATGTAATAATCAGTATGATTTCTACAATACTTGGTTATCAAAGCAACAAATAGAACATACAGCAAACAATATAAAAGTGAACAAATGGCATGATTGGTCATAATTTTAATACATATGGGGTAAAAAAATAAACGTTTGAAGTAAAAGATAGAAATACAATTTTTCACAAAAATTTATTTATTGAAATTTGCAGCCTTCTTCAAAATAGTAGCCAGTAGTTGATGCCAAAGTGTTATCACACAAATTTATGATTTCTGAAGCTTATGAGATGGATGTACCAAATTGTGCCCATGATGATAAATAATTCCACCGATGATAACCTATAATAAATAGTATAATATTGTAATTAGTAACTGAATTGCAATATCCTAAGAATACAAGAACATGAAAAGGTAATGTCACATTCTCCCATTGATAACATGCCACTCTTGTCTTCAAGTTAACAGATTTTTTTCTCTTTAGGCAAGCTGTTTCATCGCACTATTTGATAATAATAATTTTTATTAACCCAAAGACAGTATAAGTATAAATAGGACAAGTCAAGATAATAATTGTATTCTAAATCACTCTAAGTATTCCTGTACACAATAAACATATTTTCCAAGTAAATATTTGTGAATAGTATGCTTAAATCTTTAAATTACTAATCTCCTTAATTATGGGTGGTAGTTTACTGTATATACCGTATTTGACGGCATATAAGACGCACCCTCATTAAGTTGGCCACTCACAAGGAAAAAAAGTTTTAATAGTCCGTGCGAAAGCGCGGTACCACAATAACTTAAAATGTAGTTTCTTTTAGTTTTCACGTTTCGTAAAAGCCAAATATTAGCACAATCATTAAATGCAATTGTGAAATAGGTAGTATAGACCATCTGGGCTAAAAATAGCATTCAGTATTGAAAGTTAACCTGTGGAGGTTGAACCTTCACATATAAGATGCAGGGAAATTTTTAGAGACATAATTTAGGAAAAAAGTGCATCTTTTAGGGCTCTTTCATGGCCTTTATTGAGAGATCTTGGTAAATGTAGATCTCTTTTCCTTTTTGTGTCATGGTGATGAAAGGACTCATTTAATTGGTAATTGTTAATGTTCCTTTTAACAAACATTAGGATATTAAAGATGTATATAGATGGTGCGGTAAAAATTTTAAATCTTTGAAATATCGGTTTGTAGGTAACTCTGCGAGGAGCATTTGCAATTCTTTATGATCTTCTTCTGAATTCTAAAGATTTCAATGAGTCTGGTTGAAGGACCCCACAGTGTAATTTCATATGTGACCATGGACAAAAAGTAACCATAGTACATATTAAGTAGGATAATTTCTGTCTATTTTGCAGGAACCACTCTGATGTTCTGGAAATTATTGCTTCTCCGATAGGTGCTAGGTTAGGGATATTAGGAAAGTAAATGTACATGCTGCAGATAAATAAACAGGCATGTAGCCTAACAGTATTCATATAAAATAGCAATATAGTAAACAACTATTATAAGTAAGCTGAAAACACATTGTCCTTCGTTCAGCCATTAGACTTATTAAAACGTTTTCTCAAGTGTGAAAACTCTCTAAGTCAAATTTTTTCTCAAGTATCTTTGTTCAACTTAACAATGTCCTACAGTATGTTATTCTCCATTTAATTCCTATATTAATGACCTGATTATTCATAGTTTATGACACATATTAATGAAATGAACTGAGACTGTGCTAACAACGCCATCTAAAATATTTTTATTTGTTCATTGGATAATGTGCACAGGTGTTTTCTTCAATGGCTGAACTTAACATGTAGAGAAAATGATCATTATCAATGGGTAAATATCATAAAAATTATCGCAAATAACAGAAGGATATGTCAGATACAAGCAAAAACAAATACATAATTATTATTATATAATTAAAAGTACATAACTGCGCTTAATTCTTCCATTTGAAAGCAACCATAGAATTACAACAATAAATGGGTTCACAAATAATACTCACTTGACGATAAAAATTAAAAACTCATCTAAGTCTATTAAGACGGAGCTGAACATCTCGGAATTTCTCAATCAGATCGGCAGTGTTTGGACGACTGTACAGCTCCGAAAGACAACTAGCAACAACATCTTGACATCTAGTCACCACACCTCTCCTATAAAGAAACCAAATATGCGTGATCACAAAAATCAACAGTGATTTTAAGTCATTTTGAATATGCAATGAAGAGATTGGTGTGAATATTCATCACTATTCGCAGTGTTTTAATGGATGATTTTTGATTCAAGCATCACATTCTGTGTTCATTCAGGTTTCTGATTTGGAAATGTTCTGTGGAAACCAGGCAGTGGATGAAGATGAAAAATCCCACCATTTCCATAATTACCAATTTCAATCGGAGATTGAAAATGAATGGAAACTAAAGTTAACTCCATTATGGAAAAAAAATAACTAGATCTCTAAAAATGATTTGAATCAGGGAATGCATGCCTTGAGAAAGTTAACCAAGCTATTATCCTGTGAAATAATTAGCAGGATTAAAATTAAGGAAGAGTTACTGACGAGAGACATACCTTTCCCGTAACTGTACAGTGCATGGATTGTTTGTGAAAGATGTAATTAGACTGACAAGAGCTTCTAAAGGATGGAGCTCATTTCCTTCAGCGAGCCAAATTCGATCATTAGAGGATATCAATCTGAAAAAGAGAACACGGTGAAAATGAAGTTGCTTATTCAGTAAAAGAAGGCAAATTGGACCCAAATCTGAATACTCACTTGTCATATATTTCTATCAACTTTGGCAGTGGAATTCCAAGAGAAGTGAGTTCAGATGAAACAATAGCAGGATCAGCTTTCAACCGACAGCAACGAATCTCCAACTGCCTCGTGAGGTAGGCTTTAATAAAATAAATTAAGAAAAGGCATAAAATAATCTATTCTCAGCTAAATTATGATTTTTAGATTATGTTTAAGAATAAATGGACATATAGACACATATCTCCAGATGAATGAAATAAATTACAGGTCTGAATCTTTACTGATTAATAATTAAGTAATAATATCTTGTCAAATAAAGGAAGCCTTACTTGAACGAACAGCATAACTATATAGTATTTTTATTTATTTTTATACATTGGGCAACAGTATTTCCATTCCTATAAACATTAACCTTTTATTCGGCTTTTTAACTGTTAAAAATGTAGAAAGCTAATACTAGATTTGTAATATTGTTCTGCCCAATATGGTTTGATACCAGTATTAAATGTAGTCCATTTTCACTCACACAGTTTGATCAGTCTTCCGAGAAAAGAGCAATTGACATTCTTAATCCTAGACAAAATTAATTATACAATATAATCTAATCAATATAATTCAAAAGTTAAATTTTCAATATAAAATAAATGAGCTCAGTAATTTATATGTATGCAACAGTAAAAATGTGAAGCATAGTCAATGTACAATACTTACTAAAAAATAACACATCATTGGATGTAATGCGCATCCCCAAATTCGTGTGTTGGAAATTGAAATCTCATTTGCCCGCGAATTTAAACGCACCTTAAGACACGACGGCCATGCCATTTGAAGCACCGTATATGTGTTTACTATACATAAATGCTGCTGTATACATACATTTATACACAAATACCTTGTTTACAAAATGCCAGTAGTCCTCTACGCCATCATAAAGTTCTACGTAAGTGGGCACGTTAACCAATTCAAAATCAGTCATTTAAAAAGTTATAAGGGCTAGCCAATTCCCTCTCAATTAAAAACTATCAGCCAACAGTTAAGTCTTCAGGGCCTCTTACAGTGAAAATATCGATAGTGCATTGGAGGAACGCTTGATGGGACCACGGTGAACCAAGGATGTGGCCAGCCCTGTGCTACAGGACATGTGCACCAATAGTATTGTGCCCAAATCTAGTGCATTGTTGATTCTAAAGTGCACCCCGAATTTTTTAGCCAAAAAAAGACACAAAAGGATGCACCTTATTTTTGAGAACATACGGTATGTGGCTATGTATTGCCACTGCACCTGCAGCGTTATCTTTGTATTGTTCTTTGTTATTTTGGTTATGAATAACAAGTATTGTTGACTTGGAACTCAGAGAGAATAAAAACGATTTTGAAACTCGTATGTTGATTGAATTAGCATTCTCGCTATCCATACCGCTGATTTAAAATAATAACGTGTTTTGAACGACGAGTGGTCAGGAGCGAATTTGTAACATCTCAAAGCTAGCTAAGAAGGAAACAAGTCGTTGACTACAGGTATATATAATATGAGATACACACATGGATTCAAGAAGAGCAGGGTACAGTGAACTCCTGTTTATCCGAAATGATCGGGATGGCAGCTGATTCGGATGACGAAAATTTCGGATAAACCGAAGTCCTGCGCAAAACACCCCAAATTGCATCAATACAGTGAAATATGATCATAAAACATGCGTACGTAGAATGCTATTGATATGGTTGTGAATAAGCCTGCATGTTTTTGACTGAAAAATTTGTGTTTCCGTGTTAAAAAGGCGCCAAAGTATGATTGAAAACTCAAAGTTTTTAAGTGCTGAATAACAAAGCTTCTTTTATTTTGTATTCTTTCGGAAAAAATCCGCCTTATTTGGCAGAGGGAAAAAACAGGAGTTTTAATTTTATTACCTACTCTTTTGAATGAGAAAATAAACTTAATTTACGTGGTTGATAGAGTATGTACACTCCTGGCCAAAATTAATGCAGCACCGGCCGTAAGGATCACTAGGGAGGTGCTGCGTTAATTTTGGCCAGGAGTGTATATAAAAGAAGAGGTGTTCACAAGCAAATAAGTAATGGGTCGCGATGGTATTCGGTGGGTGGGGTGGGGTAGTTACATTCGGAAAAGTTTGTTCAGATAAAGTGGATTTCGGAAAAACGCAATTTGGATAAACGGGAGTTTGCTGTAATTAATAATTGGAGTAAGGGGATGGGTTCTCGCTTCTTCCTTAAGTGCATGTTTTATTTAATCAGAATAAAAATTTATACATTTACCAGTAGTAGTAGTATACATTTTGACCCAGTGCATTGATAGTGCATGCGGCCCTCCAAAGACAAAAGGTTCAGACCAAAAGATGACAACATTGAAACTGAGAGGAGTATTACTCTTGGCTTTTCCCAAAAGAAAAAATAATCTTGAAACGTAGCATAAAAGTCCACATAGATAGATACACTGCATATTAAATGAACTTACCCAATGGGAAACATCTGGGTGAGAGGCTGCATTCATTGCCAAGAGCTGTAACTTTGGCAAGCAAAAGGCGCATACGGTTGTCAGGGGAGGAAGCGGCAGATGTGTTGGACAGCTCTGCATCAAGAACATTTTCCCAAATATTCTCCAGTAGAGGAGGGTCTTGGTACCCAGAGCAATAAATTATGGCTAACTGACATTCCCATAGTCCAAAAGGCTCTGCATATGTGTCAAAAAGCTAGAACAATGAAATGAATTTAAGATAAAGTACAGCTCTTTCATCCTAAATTTACAGAGATTGCTGCATACAAGAAACCGTGATTTCAAAAGATATACAAGACATGGCAGTCATAAAAGTAAGCATTTCTTATAACAAGTAAATCACACCCTTAATGGCCTAAATCAATGAAGGACATACCACATAATTTTAAGAAGACTTTTCTATTCTATAATAAGTAATGTTCACAATACTGAAATACTTCTGACATTCTATTTCCCTTATTTATAAGATAAATTGAAGGCAACAACTCCAGGAACATAGAAAAATTACCAATTTCTTGGAAAGTAAATACGGACCTTATAATCAAATAACTGGCTTAAGACTTAATTTTTAAACATTGAATTTTTTGATACCGCTAATAAAATATTTTCTGCAATGACTCTCACAAAAACATTATGATGTAAACATTTTAAGGTTCCAATCAGGATCATTATAATGAAGATACAGAACAATAGTCATTAAAATTTTCTACATCATACTTAGATAAAAAAACTGAATGTTGTATGAATGGCAATGACTTATGCTTTATGGATTAGTAAATAAATTTATTTTGATTTATAAACATATTACTGAATAATTAATTTATCTCTTTTACATATCAGTCAATTTATTGATGTATTAATACTCCAATTATTGACAAATTTTTGGCTTTTTTGTTCTCTATTATAACACAAAGAAGGTGATAATGTGAATTATCAAAAAATACATACAGTAGAAGTCTGTTAAAACGTTAAGAGTTACGTTATCGCAAGTTATTTTAGTCATTGTCCATCTCAGCTCATAAAGGATAGGGAGTTCCGTCCATTGTAACGAGTGGTCATTTCTGAAGTATTGGTATAACGAGTGTCATGATTCTATACTTGTCTTGCAGAGGCATAATATACATGCATGGAATCGTCAATTGAGGTGAGAGATGAATGCCGATAATCTGAGGCGCGTTATCTCTTTAAAGAGCAGAGAAAAATTAAATACAAAAATTATCGTCCCCTAAATCATGCATTAGTTTCCCGCAACTTGCCTCACCTTCCTCAGCAAAAATGCTTCAGGGAGCTTAGATTAGAGACTTCTCACAACTTCCACTCTCCTTTTTATCTCTGTGCACGTCCTATCCCCTTGTCTCTTGTTTCTTTTAAGCAACAGCCCCTCTAGTCACCACAGAAATATTTAATAAAGTCTCCATCATAATGGCATCCACATGTGGGATTTGTTTACATAAGAAATTTGTCACCAAATCATCTGATGAGTGGGAATATAGGAGATAAAAGCAGTGCGGATTCAGATTCCCAGGGTAACTTCTCCCCCTCGCTCGCAACACAGTCATTGCTTATGAAGCTTGTGAATGAAAAATATCTCGAGAAAGCAATTTAATGTGAATTTGAGGTACCTTTTTCACATAATGAATAATCACTCTTTCATCAGTTGATCATTAGAGATGAGTCCAGCTTTTTGGTTATGGTTCATGAATAATTGAAATTATATTTTTTATGCGAACATACTCATTTAGCACTAGAAATCGGCTATAACAAATACACTTTATAACAAGTACTTTTCCAATTTTTGTCAGCGGTTGTTAAAACAGACTTATACTGTATTTTGACATTATCTCATTCATTCCTGGTAAGTACAGACATTAGAATCATCTAAAAGGTTAAATTTTAAAGAAACTTTGATGTCACAGTAAGCAATATCTTTGAAATTTCCACCATACATTTTTTAGGATAGAAATTTAATTTGAAAGGAAATTGCAAAACGTAAATAAGAAGGCATCTACCACTCAGCAAGAGTCCTAATGGGATGCACATCAGCATTAACGGCTGTGCATCAAGAAATAATGAGAGACTCTTATTACTTACCACACCAATATCTACTAATTTGGATTCTAGCATGCGGACAGCCTCTTCTGCTTTGTGCTGATTTGTGTGTCGAACACCTTTAAGGGCATCCAGAACCTGCATTGAGAAATAAAAGATTCAATTTGCTTCTTAAAACAGAAAAAATTATCACAACATCTAATATTCATGGACCATATGAACTATACCTTCTGCTGGATGCGAACCACATCTAACTCATCTTCTAATTGCTTAAGGAAAACACCGAGTGATGGTGCACAGCCAACCTGGTCACTTCTCATACACATCACGGCTCTGGCCAAATATGTGATCCTTTGAGCTAATGTAATGGCCGCACTGCAATACAAATATCATAGACATTGTGGAAAAAGGATATTAAGTAACAAGAAAGTTTTGAGATCCTAGCATACATAAGAATATAGAAGACTGCACAATTACAAATCACCAGAAACAAGGAAATATGACAAAAAATTGAAAGAGAATCCAATCAAACCCCTGGTAAGTATTTTCTAGGGAGTGATATAAACGACAAGGAATCAGGCATAACTTTGTGGCAGTTATTAATTATATCAAAATCTATATTGAGAAAACTTTTACTAAATCATTTTCTGTGGTTTAGTAAAAGTTTCCTCAACATGGATTTTGAATGATATAAAATTTAGGAGTTATTTTCTTGTTACCTTAAACCAGAAATCAGGTATAAAGAATCTCATCACTTACTGCCAAATGAGACAATGTTCAACGAAGAAAAACTTAAAATAATAAATTTATCAGATATTTATAAATACCTAGATGAGTTAGCAAGTCCTTGTAGAACCTTAGCAGCAGATGCATGGTCACTTATACTTTCATAATATTTCCACAGAAGATCTTGAATAGGAAGGGAATCTGGGTCCCGTTCCGAAGCTCTTCTCAGATAAGTCTCCAAACTGTTCTTCACTGATGCTTGACCTTGTCGGCTGAGTAAAATCAAAATATTGTAAAACGTTAGTTTTAGTGAAAAGGAAAACAATTTTGTATTCCTGAAGCATGCAAACCATTCTGGCTTTGAGGTTGGCAGATTTTATTTATGAGATATATTTATAAGTACTACTAAGCAATACAGAATATGATTTAAGTTTTTACAGATAAAGGAAAACTATTAGAACTTATGACAGCAATGACATTTAAAAAAAAAATCCAACTATAAAGACAAACTATCAGTCAAATGACATCAGATAAAGCATAAAAATTTTAGCTATAGGCATTAACTAAAATACAAAACTGGAGTAATTAACTTTCTGAGTACGCATATACAGAGGATCACTTATCCAAAGTTCTAAACAACAGAAGAATTCAAATAACGCAGAATAATTGTTGAAAAAAGTTTGAAACTCATGGCACTAAAACAATTTCATACCAAATTTCAGTCTTAATGTTAGTTGTAAATGTCACCACCACATCATGACTCTGTCTGGGCTGTAGATTAGCATGAAAAGACGTTTTACTGCGCAAAACATCAGTTTTAGCTTTTTTCTGTTTTAAATATTATGCTTAGATATTTTTTACCGGTAGTAGAGCACTGGTGAAAATGCTATGTAAAAACCAGAAATATCTTTTTTTCTGGAATAGACCCTGTCCCAAACATTCCAGATTAGTGATCCTCTATTGTAAATTTAATTTGGAGTATAGGCAAGGGTCCCATAAGACCATAAAAATCAATTTCTACTAACAACATTAACAATTAAATAAAACATGAAGAGGAAGAGTGTTTTAAAAATGAAAAGAGCAAATTAGCGTATCTTTAAAAAGTAAAATACATAATATTGCACTAAAATAAGAGATGATACAAATAAGTACTGAAAGTTAGTTCAGCTCAGTAAAATTTCAGAGATTTAGTCACATTAATTTTAATTTAGTCCGATTCATTTGAGTTGAAAACGCAATGACCCCATCATAAATGCAAATAAAGTGAAAAGTGAGTCCCCAAAAATCCACAACGATATATGTTTTTGAGACTTCTACTAAAATTAAGGTATACTTTTTTTGTTCATTTTAACCTCAAATGTGATTCCCTAGGGATGCGTAAGATACCAATTTTGGGAAAACAACAATTTTAAAGAATTTTTTGAAAATGCATTTCTCAGGCCTTCAGAACCTAAAGTCATTACACAGCATGTTAATCTAGCCTTAGAAAAATTAGAATATCTAGCATTCAGGAAATAAGGAGAAAAGAAATTGATGCTGGAAAAAACTGAGAAACCTTAACCCTATACATGTATGTCAAATTGAACAAAAGCTCAAAAAAATGGGATAATCAAGAAAGCAAATGGAGAGATATTTGACAGCTTACACACCTCGATAGCTGAGTAGTATGAAGTAGTTCAGCATGGAGATCTCTTTGGAGCATCCAGTCATATATGGCAACATGAAGTAGAGTATCATCTGAATCTAATGATGCTTTCAAGAGCCACTTGGCCTGAAATTCAAAGAATAGAAAATACAGATAAACCCCTGTCTGACATTCTAAAAAATGGAAAATTGAATAACCACAGTTCTATAATTTATATTCTAAGTTTTTGATAGTGGATTATACTTGCGAGCTTTGTTGAGCTTACATCTTAAAAAATAAAGTAAAAGTTTAAATTCAAAAACGTTTGAAGGGAACAAAAAAACACGGGTTTTGACCATGCTTAAGTAGTGATGATATAAGCATATCTGATGAAATTTACAAAGCACATGCCAAAATAAATCCCGAAGGATTAAGAAATGACTATAAATATTCAGTGGGTTGGTAGCTGAAGTTTTAAGATATGGTATTTCTCTTATACAAAGAGAAATGGCAAACCATTTTCAGAGTATTCTCAAGAAACAAGTACTATTACAGAGGCTGTGATAAATTTTCTTAAGGAATTTGTTCTACCAATGATAACTGAAAGGTTAAACATATAAGGATTGGGTTAAGAATTACGAATATTCTAACATCTTTCTTCACATCTCCAATAGAAGTTGATGGTTGTTCCATGGCAGTAGAAGCAATGGTAGCGGAAAGTGGGGAGGGGGGAGGAGAGCATGAGGCAGAAGATCCTCCGTATGCTTGGTCCAACAGGAACGTCACTTCCTTGTAGCATTCCATTCTGTAGATATAAAAATGATATTCTATCAATTTCGTTCTTTCAAAATTAAGATGAAATGAAATTTATACTAGAGAAAACTCATGTTTATTGTTTAATAGATTATAAATGCATCAAGCACAAAGTTATATAACATTATTATAAGGAAATTATGATTAATCATTTACTTTATTAATTATTAATCATTATAAGGAACTTGGAAACAGTTTATATACCTTGTGTATGAAAAATTAAAAAAAATATATCCTACTATTTAAGAATATTCATAAATATTAGACTGGAGAAAAATGGCAAACAAAAGTGGAAGTGTTATCGAGGAAGACTGGATGCTGAGCATCTACTGTATCAAAAACAATTGTTACCTTGCGAGATACGCCTGTCTTCCAACTACATCCTCAGCCAGTTGGCCATCGTCATAGAAACGATTGGCAAGGCCATCTGGATCCAACCGGGATGCACATGCGAGACAAAGCTTAAGTACACCTTGTGGGAAATGTGCAGCTGCAAATCGACGACAAACAGACGGGAGGTCTATGTGAGGACACACTCCCTCACAAAGCTGTTAAGAAAAAGCACCTTCTTCAGTGGATTTATTCAATAAAACAAGTCAAACAAAAAGGCTCCCGGATAGTCATGTGGACAGGGCGTTTACCTTTGGTGAAAGAGGTCCCGGGTTCGAATCCCGGTGGGAGTCAATATGCGAAATGACCTAAGCTGTCAAAGCCCTTTAACAATACTACTACTACTACAAGTAAAACAAATTTTGCTTGATTAAGATCTTCAATACTCTCCCAAATTAATAAGCCATTGCCCCTTGAAATTTTAAATCATTGAATATTAGCAATTCAAATTTTAGCACTCATTTTTCATGAGCCTAACAGCCCATTTTGAAAGCAGAAGCAACATCTTGGAGTCCAAACGTTGGACACAGCATTTATATACACTTCATTACAATAACTGCCCACCAAGTAGAAGTAATAGTTAACAGTAATGATGTCTAAATAATAAACAGTTATTTTAATTCTATTCCAAGAAATCAAGCACATTTCTATTTCAATTAAATCACAACCTAATTTTTCAATAAATTATTACTTCTACATATTGAGCATGCAATACTTAGGAATGATATGGGAATTAGATCAATTCTAAGAAAGCCTTTTCAATAAAACCTCATCAGCACATGAAATTAAATCTACAGAAATAGCAAGTATAGATTTCAAATATCAGAATCTTTAATCATTGAAAATGAAAACGTTAAAATAAGAAATTCACTATGATCAACATAAAAATTTTCTACAAGTCATAAACTCACCTCAAGAGCCCTCTGCAACATCTGGTCTCTCTTTCCTTTGTCCGTCTGCGAAATTGCACTCAGCAGTACTTCATTGGCCTATAGCGAAACAAATGTTAATGAAGAAATGATTAAAAATCAAAAAACGCAAACTAGGGAATTTATCTAAACAAAGAGACATTCTTGTTGTGCAATCATATTTTAAAATTCCCTTATTTAATATCAATTGAATAAAATCTGTTCATCCTTAATTCATATGATGTGGATAAATCATTCCCATAATCTAATAATTATCATTTGTATTCCATTTTGGTTAAATTTTACTTCTAATTTAGCCTACAGTACAAATCCATTACAAACTCTTTCTCTTAGTATCAAGTAAAACACACCCTAAGGAAAAAAGTAATGAGATATATATTGGATGAATTAAATAAATTACAAAATGATAAGATTATCCAAATGAAACGTACGTATTTGCAGAGTAAACATTTAAGAATCACCCACTATTCACCCCTATTCCTCTGCTAAATTTTTATAATAATAATTATACGGTAGTATGCAACTTTTAATACATAATTGGTACAACCAAACTCACCTTGGAGCAGGCAGCATCTTCTTGGCGATACAAAGATGGGCACACATCCCTCAGCTTAGAACTGATTGCATCTACGGAGGCACAATCGCCCAAGTAACTGTAATATATAATGTGTTTTCGATATCCCATGACATTCATTTAATTGGCAGAGATATAGCAAAATAATTAAAGTAATTTGAAAAGAAGTAATACTACGCTCAATGAAAAGTTCGACAATAAGGGAAAACAATGGTAGAAACCAACCTGTTGATGAGATTTTCAATGAGAATAGAACATAGATCTTGACCATTCAACACAAAATCACGGAATGTCATTTGGCACAGAGTATTCTGTTGATCCTGTAAAAAAAACACATATGTACATTAATTACCACTGAGAAATCTCAAAGAGATCTTGAAATCATTCTCAAATTTACAACGAGAGACTAAATAACACTACACGACAAAGGGAACCTGTCTGTCAAATTTTTTGTTCATAATTTCAGTCCTTGAAATTATTGTCTCTAAATAGCAATTAACTTCAAAATATTCATTTGTTAAGAGAGAGATGCCAGAAAATTCATCATAACGATATAACCCATTTAACTCTGGATAATTTTCTAATAGTGAAATTTAAATTATACTATGGAATAACATCTGTAAGTATTACCATTCTAAAACAACGTCTCAGGATTAACTGATCATTTCCAAATTGATGATTCTGTATGATTGATATGGAATTATATTTTTAAATTAATAATGAATAATGAGATTTTTCAGCACCATATCATATGACTTTCTCCATATTTATTGAAAACAGAAGCCTATGACGGTAATATATAAATAACTCCAAAACAATGAGAGTTACAGAAAAAATTTTCAAACAAAAGTTGTAGTAAATTACATTATCTATCTCTATTGTAGGTAATTGTATATACCCTACATTGCATTCTGACAGAGATATGTATGAAAAACTACAATTTTAGGATAAAAAGCAACTTCCGGTTAACCATTATTCAAGAATAACTCCTAAACAATCAGTGTTACGAAAATATGTTTCAAACAAAAGTTGTAGTAAAGTACATTATCTATAACTTTTGTATATAATTGTACATACCTACATTGCATTTTGACAGAGATATTTAAGAAACAAAATTTTGTTCTGGATTAACCGCAACTTCCAGTAAAGCGATATTCATTAAAAACTAATCAACTCTTGGAATTGTAAGGAAAATACTAAATATGAATTTTGGAAATGGTTGGATAATTACTTTTTAAGATAGACCGCCCACAAACATTTGTACCACAGACAGACACACACACACAGAGACAGACAGGTTCGGGAAAATAGCAAAAACAAACTCTATGGGCCCCAAAACATCTATTTCTGTTGAAATCTGGAGGTCGAAATTTTTGCAAATACAATACTTTCTCTATACTACGTATAGAGAGAAAGTAATAAAATGCTCACCACTGGTAACTTGCTCACGACCCCATGTAATTGGTGTAAGCACAGAACTTTCCAGAGCCCTAATACCTCACAGCAGAGGCAGAGGAGAATATGCAAAGCCTCCAGAGAATGAAGTTCCATCACATGGGCATTCAGCTGCATCCTCTGTCTAGATTCCTTCTGAATAACGCTTTCCATATTTTCACCGAGCTGCCTCATATCAATCATTTGCCTTTGTTCCTCATTTCTGAAAAAATTCACAGAAAATAAAGAAATAATAAGAAATCGATATGCACAGGCACTAGAAATTAAAGAATGAAATTTCTTCATATTGTTTCTCTATTCTTGCAGCCATTCAACTCATTTACATTCACAATCGTCACAAGGCAAATAAAAGAGATAAATGGTAAACATCAAGGAGACAAAATTAAAAGAGCCAAACAGTAGAGATGGGACAATCAATTGAAGAAACAATCGAATAGTTATTTGATGATTTTGGCATTTATTTGATTGTTTTCATTCAAATGAATTCACTAGCTTTCGTAGGCTGGACAGGATGCAATAGCCGGTCTGGGGCAGTAACACCAGGCTACCGGGATATCAGATCAGATATACATACACACACATATATATGATATCTATATTCATATTTCATCAGTGTCTACCAGACTTCGACTAAATGGGATCACATTACGACCCACTTCCATCCTCTCCTCTTCAACGCCTATCAAGTAAACGAATGAAAAATCGAATAAATCTATTCAATATTTCACTCACTTCCTCTGAACGAGTGAATCACTCACTTGGAACAATCGAATAAATTCACTCGGTTAGGATTGAGTGAAAAATTGAAACGCTTTATTCGAATAATTCGATTGAAGCAAACAACTGAATTATTTGATTGTTTTCAATCGATTGTTCCCACCTCTACCAAACAGCAAAGAAAATAGGAAGATATAGAGAATTCTCTTACATCATGATGAGACTAAAGAAGCAATAATCACTTTCTCTTTAATTATTTTTGAGTGAA
This sequence comes from Sympetrum striolatum, assembly GCA_947579665.1. NCBI lineage: Eukaryota > Metazoa > Arthropoda > Insecta > Odonata > Libellulidae > Sympetrum > Sympetrum striolatum. Next base: position 10,891,638 of record OX388350.1, read on the forward strand.
TCCACAGAACTTGCCCCAATCTAGCAACACAGATTAATCTGGTTTTTGGAATCCCTAAATAGCTTCAGATCAGTTTGTGTTTACTAGCTAGCAATTATTAGATGAAAGAAAACATTACATATAATATAAACAGAATGTAACAAAAAGGAATAGAAATTCCTTTTTCTATTATCATTTAATATGTAACAGTTTCTTATAATAAATCATAAAAAATAACCTAAATCTTAAAATAAGTAAAGATCCCAAGGAATAATTGGCATAAAAGAGTGTGATTGGACTGTGACCCTAACTCAAAACAACTGCCAGTCGGTTGCTATAACGTGCAAAATCAACTATCACCATTTCCCTTGAAATATGTACTTAACCTCGATTATTTCATTCAAGGTCCCGAACAAGATAAAATAGTTCCCTTTATAAACGATTATCCTTAATCTAGGTATTACTAAACAACTTCTATGCAATGCATGTATATCAATATAAAGAAATGCATACTGATGAGATGCTAAGCATAGCAAATCTTTCTGATGGCACCCCTTTGTAAGAGAATGATAATGCATCAAAGCAAAGTTTTGCACACAACAAAGTAGTAGTTCACCATTTATAACACAGAATATAAACAACAGTTTATAAAAATCACCCCTATAAAAGAGATTATGACCTTGTTCTACAAAAGCCAACAAGGAAAAAAAAACTAAATCTAATTGAGTACTTACATGGTGAATGTCGTTAGCGATGGGAGTGCGGGATTTGGGCTTTGTGGGGCTCTTGAACTAATTAACTGTTTGTTTTGGGTAATGAAGGAAAGGAGACCACGAAGATGTTCCAGACACGAGTTGATTTCATCAGCCAGAATCCCACTCACTAACTGTAGAGAGAACACAAGAAATAAACATACGAGTTAGAGCAACTTAAAGGTGCATATTCTAATACCTAAAGTCAATTTTTAACAATAGTTAATTTAAATAATTATTACTGGTAACTTAGAATCAATATTTTGAGTGCTAATGAGTATCATAGTTAGAAAAAAAAATTGCAAGGTACCTTCAAAGGTATCCAACCTTTGGGAATATTTATCATCTTCTATTATATATAGATGCTTCTCCGGATTCATTCATATATTACTATATATAAAGCTGCAATCCTGACTCATTGATACAAACTGTTTGGCTATTTCCAATCTAGATAGAAGGCTGAAATTTTCAGGAGTGGTTTATAATTCACACTCAACCCGGGGAAAAATCGAAAATTCTCAGATTTTTCCCTGGGTTTGAGCCCAGAGACGATTATATTTTTCAATGTATTTAAACGGGAAAAACGAAAAATGGCCATGCAGAGCAAATTTCCTTCGTTTATTAAAATGTGAAAACGTAATCGTTAAGTAGCGAGGCTTGGTCTATATTGCGTCTAAAAGATCAAAGTTTACTTTTCTTGCGACCGATTATAACATTCCGGCACGAAATTTGCAAAATTTTAGTTACAACGCCAATTTATTTCGTTTTTTTCTGCTCATTTCGAAAATTAAATCTATGGCAACAACCATTGTTTGAATCAAAAACAAGTTTGTTTACAATCCTGATTTCATATTCCGTGATAAAGGTTTGATACATTTTTAATATTTCTTTAATGTTTCTTTCGATATATGTTATTACTGAATATTGAAAAATGTAACTTTCATCAAAATGGTCAGCGAATATCTGCGCGGTCAATGAATTATTCGGGAATACATAAAGTAATAACATACGTTTATGTAGAAGATACGAGACCATTTACCAACGAAGATAATCGTAAAAGTCATGTAAGTAGCGAGATTATTCTAGAATGAAGTACATAGATATTAATATAAATCAATAAATAGGGATATTAATGTAAATTATAAGGTTTAACGACAATCTTTAGAAATAACATAACTGCAAGCAATACGAATCATTAGTTTAACGAACACTATAGTTTATTAATATATTATATTTCATAGCTCACTAAACCAAATGCATTTATCATATACTGAACTCAGACTAAAAAAACTGTTTCACTTTCGTTCTATATACATTGTGATAAATTGTCACCGAAAAGCTCATAACGGCAACTAAACCCATTGCTGCCCGCCTTTCTTGAAGGACCATGTTATCATTGAATATCAAGAAATTGTAACTTTCATCGATATGAACAACAAATATCTACTCTGGAAACACATGGTATCATTGAACGATGTTAGGATATCGTTGATCTACGTATATGGTGGTTTGCTTTTCGTGTGTGTTTCTGTGCTGTTTATTTTATGCCTATTATGTTTCTTCTTTTCTATTTTAATTACATATAATTATTCTGTCATCCTCTCCAAAGAGAATTTAAAATTAAGTTCTTTTTCTACTTTTTCTTTAATTAATACGTAGTACACAATTAGTACGTAGTATATTACGTAATTCAACTTTCATCAAAATGAAAAACAAAAATCTACACATAAAATACACTGATTTCCTTCAACGACCTTCTGATTACGTCGTTCTTCGTGTTAGCTGGATAATTTTTCGTTAGTATAAACAATGTTTGCATGTATCATTGTATTAATATTATTTTCCCATCTTCTCCAAACGCGCTTTAGAATAAAGTTCTTTTTCTACGTTATTTAAAACTATTTACATAATTACGTTGCCTATTGTCTATTTGTTTATTTAATTAGAAACGGAGCTCATTGTCGTGGTAGACGCCATTTAATTAGTATAGGATTATTTTGCAGTATGTCTTACACTGAACCGAATACTACACAGGTAATCGTCAATTTATTTTCCACATTTTTATCTTATGCAGATTTTTATTCCAACTTTACTATGTTTGGCGTATTTCCTTAATATTATTTTACGAACACGTATCCATTAAAGACTCCCGTATCACATAAACGTGAAAGGCTCTCGAAATATTTATTTTACTATCATATTATTTGGTGAATCTCGATCTCACTCATTTGAAAATTATGCATACAATATACAATGGTATAATTAAAAAAAATTCTTTCCATATATGTAATTACTGAAGGTTGAAAAATGTAACTTTCATCAAAATGGACAGCGAATATCTGCACGGTCAATGAATTATTCGGGAATACATACTGTGATAACATAAGTTTATGTAGAGGATACGAGACCATGTACCAACGAAGATAATCGGAAAATGCATGTAAGTAGTGAGATTATTCGAGGATGAAGTTGAAGAATCTACACTGAATATTTAGGGGGAATAGGTAAGTTCTTTTACTACGTTTTCTTAAATTAATACATAGTACACAATTAATACGTTGTACCTTACATCATTAACTTCATGAAATTCATTCTTTGTTTGGCGTATTTCCGTAATTTAATTTTACGTATGCGTATTCATCAAGCCTGGTGGCCACCGAATGCGAAGCGGCACTGAGCTGAGTTGAGCTGGAAAAAGTGACGCGGAGCGAATCGTAGCGAAGTTTTAGTCTCCGAGGGTCGGAAACTGGAGGAGCTGAGCTGTGCGAAGCGATTCCTTTCTAAACTACCAAGATGGCGTAAGTTTAGCCTTTAGTTGCCGACCGAGAATTTAATTCTTTGATTACGGTTAAATCACAGAAATTCCGCAAGAGGCGGATTCTGTCACAATATTATGCTGGCACACTTTAATTAAGATATTATTTACAGCCATTGGACACGAATTTATCTATTTCGCTAATATCATATAAGTTCCTATCGTTCGTACCTCACTCGAGTGCACTTTTCATTTTGCAATCACGGTACTGATAGTATAAATAGTTTTTAATTTTATATTAATAATTTGTTCAATTATTTTGTAAAGAGAATCACAAAAATTAACCACTTTACTCACATAAGCATGGCAATTCAATTTTTCTTCACTCTTCATCCATCGTCATACTTTTGCTGACGGGTAAATGTCTCGGAGAGGAGCACATGCCTTTTTCTTAATCTACTTCAAATTGCCGTATTTTTAATATTTTTAATGGTGCATAAATGAATATCCTACTGTTATTGGTTTTAGTGCTATGGTAAGCTGGTGTTCCTCTCCAAGACCTACTGACGATTTCACAGTATTAGTTTATTTTCAAAAACTGACCTCCGTTCAATGATTATATTTACGAGAAAATTATTCTCGGCTGTAGTGAACCTTTCCGACGACATTTTCTCAATGATTGCGTTCCGCTAAGACGAGTAAATATCTTAAATTGGGATTTAATTGATTTGTAACCACATTGGAAGTAATTAAATTAGGTTTACGATCACAATTATCATAGGTTGACAGTGATTACTTTTTGTGAAATTGAATCGTTCATCAATTATTAAATTAATATTTCTGAAAGAAAGCTGTAATTGGGAATTAATCACACCTTTCAAGCTCATAAATGTGAATCTTAGGTAGGTAGTGTTGTTAAAAGTGCTTCGACAGCTTAGGTCATTTCGCACATTGGCTCCCACCGGGAATCAAACCCGGGACCGCTTTCATCAAAGGCAAACGCGCTGTCCACATGACTATCCGGGAGCCCTCAAAAATGTGAATCTTTCACACACTGATATCAATTCAAATATTGCCGATGAAAGAAGCGAAAGGCTCCCCCCTCCACCACTATCACGTTGAGAACGGTGGAGGGGTAAGCTGACTTCGCTTCAGAACGAACCACGACCGTTCGGAAGATGTGCCTTGCGAGGCAGAGTGACGTCACAATTCTCAGCTCAACTACGCTTCGTATCCGGTGGCCGCAGCTGCATTAAAAAGTATAGATTCTATTGTGAAAGCGTAGTCCGCTCAACGTAACTTCGCTCAACTTACCTTCGCTTCGCATTTGGTGGCCACCCAGCCTTAATGTCTCAACTCCAAACTCCCGTATCAATTAAACGCAAAAAGCTTTCGAAATAATTATTCTATTATTATATTATTTGGTGAATCTTGATCTCACATTTCAAAATTATGTATACGATAGATAGTGGTATAATTAAAAAGAAACGTAAATATAACATATAGACCGATAACTCAGGGTAGTATCCCTTAATGATTTGCTTTGCTTGCAGTTTGCAAGCACCCATTTGCTAGTATACCTATATAGATAGATAGGATACAAATTCACAGCCTAAACTACAAGCGTCATTGATCTGAAATTTTTATGACATATTGGCCATAACGTGAAACCCCCAGGAAAAAAGAGACTTTGATCCTCAGTGTCATAGGTTCGATTCCAGAGGGCCCCAAAGTCCCGATTTTTCCCGTTTGAATGCATTGCCGTGATTTTCGGGAATTAAAAAAAAATACTTTCCGGATAGGTAGAGAAGTAAAACTCAAGGTGCCTATATTTATGGTCTTGGACTTTCGAAAACATCAATGACTTTTACAAAAGTTATCCTGGGTTCGATGCTAGGACGATGCAAAGATCTGCCCTTTAAAATACATGGGAGCCGTTTTTCATTATTTTTTTAGATGCACTTATCGAAATGATAGGATGTTCGTGCTTGGCTGGAAGATGTATGGTACGAATAAGTTTTAGAAAAAAATTTTCATAAGACCGTACTGTTCCTGGGTTCGAAGCCAGAGCACAATAACGTTTCTCTCATAAGGAATATAAAGGAAAAGTAGGACGTCATTTGAGGCAGTTGTAACCAATATTTCTGCTTGAATTTGCATACGCGGTTAGAGATGGTGTTTTTCTTTTGTGCTGCATAGAAAGTATTGCCTGAAAGACCCGGGTTCGATGCCGGGCGGTAAAAATATCACCCATATATAATACTATGGGGTATCTTTTCATAATTTTTTTATGCATTTATCGATATGTAAGGGAGCTCTTGCTTAGATGGAAGATGTATATTAACACTTTGTTTAAGAAAAAAAATAGATAAGACCATGCTGTTCCTGGGTTCGATGCCAGAGCACATTATAATTTCTCAAATAAGGAGTGTATGTGAATAGTAGGACGTCGTTTGAGGTAGTTGCACCTAATAGTTTTGCTTGAATTTTCACACATAGTTTGATATGGTAATTTTCTATTTTGCTGCATAGTAAGTACACCAGGAAGACCGGGGTTCGCTGCCAGGTGATTAAATTGCAGCGAATTCTACGAATATTTTGAATTTTTTTTTCTTTTGATGTCCGTCCCGATATGATGCCGATATGAAATTAGTGTTGTCGATCTGCTTGCAGTATGCAAGCTACATTTTACTCGTATCTATTATATATAGATGCTTCTCCGGATTCATTCATGGATATATATACCTATATAGATAGATAGGATACTAATTCACAGCCTAAACTACTGGCGTCATTGGCTTGAAATTTTTACGACATATTGGCCATAACCTGTAACCTACAGAAAAATTGCGATTTTGAACCTCAGTGTCATGGGTTCGATTCCAGAGGGCCCCAAAGTCCCGATTTTTCCCGTTTAAATGCATTGCTTTGATTTTCGAGAATTTAAAAAAAATACTTCACGGATAGGTAGAGAATCAAAACCCAAGGAACATATATATATGAACATGATCTATCGAAAACATAAATGAGTTTTACGGAAAATATCCTGAGTTCGATGCTAGGTCGGGGCAAAAATCGGCCGTTTAAAATGCATTGCGGCGATTTTTAAGATTTTTTTGGACCCCTTTCCGAATGCATGGAAACTTAAAATTTGGCATGGGGTTTTAAATCATAAATATATTTCATAATCAAATTTTACATATTCGCTGATGGTCATTGGTTCGATCCCAGAGGGCCATTTGCACTCCACAATGCATTTCTTAAGGGGAAAACGGAAACATATTTTAGGTACTTCCCAGTATGATATCGACTTCAAACTTTTTATGAAATTAGATCAAGTCCTAGCAAGTCATTTTGTGCATTTACAGCTTCCAATACGTCCAGGGTTCGACACCAGGCGTCTCTACAATCAGTCACTGATCCGATTTTTAAGAATTATTTTGAACCCCTTCCCCATTATATTAAAACTTGAAATTTGGCATATATATAGAACTTATAGATAAATTTCGAAAACATATTTTATATTTCCTAGATCGTCCTTGGTTCGAATCCATAGAGCTATTAACATTCGTGAAAAGTAGGTCTTCGTTTGAGGCAGCTGCAGCCAATATTTCTCCTTGAATTTTCACACGTATTTATAGAAGATGATCTTCTGATGTGCTGCATATAAATTTAACCGAAAAGACCCGGGTTCGATGCCAGACGATTAAATCGAAGCGAATTTTAAGAATATTTTCAAATTCTTTTTTTCCTTTCCGGGACCGTCCCGATATAATGCCGTTATGAAATTAGTGTTGTCGATCTGCTTGCAGTATGCAAGCTACATTTTACTCGTATTATATATAGATGCTTCTCCGGATTCATTCATGTATATAGGTATACAGATAGGATACTAATTCACAGGCTAAACCACAAGCGTCACAGACTTGAAATTTTTACGACGTATTGGACCTAACGTGTAACCACCAGAAAAATTGCGATTTTGAACCTCAGTATCATGGGTTCCATTCCAGAGTGCCTCAAAGTCCCGAATTTTCCCATTTGAATGCATTGCTTTGAATTTCGGGAATTTTTAAAAAATACTTCCCGGATAGTTAAAGAATCTAAACTCAAGGAGCCTATAGATATGGTCATGATCTATCAAAAACATTTATGACTTTTATAGAAATTATCCTTGGTTCGATGCTAGGACGACGCAAATATCTGCCCTTTAAAATACATGGGTGTAGTTTTTCATTATTTTTTTTGATGCAATTATCGAAATTATAGGAAGTTCTTGCTAGGTTAGAAGATGTATGGTAAGAATTGGTTTAAGAAAAAAATATAGATAAGACGGAACTGTTCCTGGATTCATCGCCAGAGCACAATAACATTTCTCTCATAAGGAATATAAGGGAAAAGTAGGACGTCATTTGAGGCAGTTGCAACCAATATTTCTGCTTGAATTTGCATACATAGTTAGAGATGGTTATTTTCTGTTGTGCTGCTTAGAAGGTATTGCCAGAAAGGCCCGGATTCGATGCAGGATGGTAAATATATCTGCCATATAAAATACATTGGGGTAGCGTTTCATTATTTTTTGATGCACTTATCGAAATGATAGGAAATTCTTGCTTTGCTAGAAGATGTATATTAAGAATCGGTTTAAGAAAAAAATTTAGGTAAGACCATACTGCTCCTGGGTTCGATGCCAGAGGACATTAAGTGCTTGAAGATGTTACTCTGTAACAAAACCTAGGTCATGCTTGAGAATAGTAAAGATTGTGGACTCTACAAAGTTGTTCTCTATCTTATATTAATTGCAAAGATATTTCTACACATTTGCAAGAGGGATAAACAACCTCTGGTGCAAAGAATTTTGCACAGGCATGCTAATTTTAGGGGAAAAAAATAAAACTGGATACTAATTTCTAGGTGTTCAAAACAAATAAAAGAAAACTTATACAATAATAGAAGACAATGGGTTAAAAGAAATAATTTCTGAGAGCAAATTTCAGAAATCAAGAGTTTTCCAGTATAATTTGCTAAGTTAATGTTAAAGAGTATACAAATATAATAATTAATTTGTCTATAAATTCTCCAATTCTGACTTCAGACCACTTAAATATTTTCATCCAGTTCTACCGAACAGAATAAGAGCAAGCAATCTAATGGTAATAAAAGTACAAAAACATAATTATTAGCTGCACAGCACTTGTTCTCTTCGAAGGTATAACTTACCCCTTTCAGAGGAGATGCAGGGAGGTCTACCCTGTGGACCATTTTCAGGTTCCAGATGGGTCTCAGCAGCCTGCCCAAGAGAATGTAAAGGGCGTTGTGTTTGTGAGAGTAAAGGAGAGAGCCCATTCCAGGTTCACCAGCAAAAGACTGAGATCCGATGGGAGACATATGGGCCAACTGCTGCTGGTAAGAGCCAGTCACTGGGTGGACTGGAGTGGACACGCTCCCAGGATTGAAACCTGCAAACGTTTTTATATTATTTAGTTAATGATATACACATGATTGCCTACCACACAGGATTTGATGATGAATTAGTATTATTCTTAACCCTCGAGTACTTGCATCCCAAATTGCCACGTCAGTACTCGCGTTGGGTGGAATCAACCCAAAATCTTCCAAAGGGTAAAATTGTCTCAAAATGTAGTGAGTAAATTTTTAATTCATTAGTGATGATGTCATATTAATGGTTAACCTGGTAATTAAAATAAAATCAAATAAATATTTTCAAATAATTTTAATATTCAGTAAAAATTCGATATCCCTGACGCCGAGTACATGGCTGATGAATTTGGAATATTGCGAATAAAAAGTAAACTGTTTAAAAATAAAATAACATTTAATATATTAATAATAATTATTAATTATATTAAATTTATATCATATCTCTAAAAATTAAGGCGGAAACAAGGTCAAAAATGCAATATTTTACGTAATGGTCTTTCATCTACCTGGCACTACCGCTAAGAAAAATTTGTTTAAGTAATTAAACCTCCTTTTCCAACCTGGCAAAAATGTATGACTGGTTACGAACATTCTAAAATTCAGCTACTATGAAAAAGAGGTAAAAATCACTAATAAAAAGATATGGAATTTACAATTCACATGGGTCCATTTTACCCAGACGCAAGTACTCAAGAGTTAAGAAAGGGTGATTCCAAGGAATAAAGTTAAAAATTCACTTGGGAAGTCACAAAATTAAAGAAAAGGAGACATAACAGTAATAAGCGTTTGTGATTAATGGAAGAGAATCTACTAAATCAGTGCTTTGAGAATGGAATAAAAACTAACCTCCAATAATTGGTGAGCCCCTGAAAGATGGAGGTGATGAGAAAGGCAATTGAGGCCTTCCGGCTTGAGGACCAGTTGATGGCTCTCCTCCGTAAATGAAGAACGCCCTTGTTGCCCACTCAGCTACCTGAAATAACAAATACATTTCTTTAATGGTATGTAATGAACAGTATGAATCGTGCAATTCAAACAAAATCTCTTTCTCTGTTCCATTGAGGAATATCTTGTTAACATCATTGTAATCTTCTAACTCAACTAGCTAAAATTTTCCTTCGGTGAACCTTGTGATTTGATAAAAATTAGCTATTTTGGATAAGTAGTGGTGTACAATTAAAAATTAACCACTCTCCCCATTTGCAGAAATTAATCAAAGAAGAAGTAATAATGGTAACTTTAATCCATAATACTTATGGAATGAGGAAACTGTACTTTATAAGCTTCGTCCCATACACTCATCCCCAAATTCATTTATCAGGCTCTAACACCTCAAAACATACCATTCATAGTGACAATAACCTAACATTTGCAGCACATATCAGAGAGTTTCCCAGAAAAATTGTGTTTAGATTGAGTTTACTCTTTTGTGAACAGGATACTTCATTTTTTACAATTTAGACATTTTATAATATGATAAAGCAATTTTACAAATGAAACACATACCACTATCTCCACAACTACAAACATTTCTCAGGAATAAAAACTAACGAAGTTTTTTAAGATATTTCTTTGAATATAATATGATGAATTACTCATTTGGACAAATAGTTGGCCATCAGTTAAGAAAAGAAACGTCAGGATAAACTATTAAGTTACTTAACACAGGGTCGATAGGGATTGAAGGAATTACGTCAGGGAGGAAAAAGAATAATGTGAAATGATATGGGAAATGATAAAAGAAATGGTAAAACACACTTTGTAATTTCCACAATAAAACTTTAATGGACGACCGGTTATCCATTTAGTCCATTAAAGTTTTATTGTGAAAATTACAAAGTGTTTTTTATAATTTCTAAATGTCGTTCCACGAAGTACGGCCTGAGAACTTAGATTTTATTTTTTAGCGAAATGATATCTTAAGAAGTGCACTTCTAAGTCTGGAGGCAAACCTGAGGAAGCAGTGCTTACCTGTGTGTTATATGCAGCTCCCTGGCATGCGATGAGAAGGCAGGTGGCTCCAGCTTGATCTGGAGCTGCAGAGAAAAATGTACGCAATCCTTGACTATCTGGTCCCTTGGCATCCACCAAAAGACGGTGAAGTACATCTACAGGCCGCAGCTTGTTTATCAGATGGATGCCCTGAAAATTGTTTACACCATTAACGCTAGTTACATATTTTAATCTAGAGAAATCAATAATAACAGGATCAAAATAATAAACACTAACAAATTAAAGGAAATGTAATCTTTAAAGGATGTGATGAAAACAAATTGTTTTCCTTAATACAAAGAGAAGAAATAGTTACAAAACCTTCTTTTAGATATAATCAAATGAAGGTACTTCATTCATTATATTCAGCATTATAAAGAAATAAAAAATATGGAAAATAATTGTTGTGTGTACAATCTAAGCCTGATTTTCTTGATCACAATGTTTCTGCTATTTTTAATAACTATAATTGTTGAATTCCACATCCAAAATGGATAGGTTTAAATTTAAAAAATATTTATAAATAATTTCAGCACAATCAATGTCATCTTGGTTAAATATCCATCTCAAAAATCCAAAGAGGATATCTACAAGATTTTTTTTCTGAAATATATTCTTGTTTGTACAATGATGAATATCTGAACCTCTCATTTATTGTCTGAATGAGTCTAACTTCAAAGAACTGCATGTATGAAGATGCTTGATTGACTGTATATGCCTAGAATAGCATCATACATTGGATAAGCAACCTTTCTATCTCCTAAGGAACTTTCTTCTCCATAATATCATATTCTGCACAGACAGGGGCAATTCCACGATTGAGAAATATGTCATTAAATACTTGGCGCTCTTTTATAATCATATTTAATAATTTCTGTTTATAAACAAGTTTTAACATATTCAGGATGCCCACCTTGTTTGTCAGAACGGCGTATTTTCTTGGCTGATGGAGATGCTGCTCAACAGCCGGAGGAGGGTCCAATGCCCAAACCCCGTCAGGCGTCTTTCCCTTCAACTCCTTGCGAACCATCTTCTGCAACACCAGTTCCATGTCTCTTTCCTCTTCCTCAACTACAGGTTCCGCTTCTACTTCTTCCTCCTCCACCACCTCTTCAACAGCCAAAACAAATCCATCCAAAGGCAATACGGAGGTCACCTCAGAGCGCACCATCCTCTGGCCACCGGACGGATTCACAGCACCGCCTGCCCTCTGCACCGGAGTTGGAATGTCGTCCGAGCTGAGGCACCAGAGTAAATCGCGCTCTGGGCCTGGGGAGTTGATCATCACAAGCTGTCCTGCAAAATTAATGAGAAACTTAGCAATACAGTAACGTCCCAGATTCAAAAACAGATTTTTCAAACTGTAGATCCTGACATCTCCACAGGTTGTAAAATAAAACAGGTCGAAAGAAGAGGAAAAATACACCAAAAAATGATACTTCTCGGTTTTGGTGAAATGATAAAGTTGTAATGCAGTTACTAACTTTTGCAAAGTCTTGTAAATTAATCAACCAAATTAACTCAACCCAATCTGAGGATGCACAATTGGTTCAACAAGATAAGTATATTTTGTAAGCTCAGGGTACAACTGAAATTTTTTTCAATATTGCCACTGTAGGGCTATACTATTTGAGTCATAGTTGCCTTCAACTTATTAGATAAATATTAATGCATTCAACATTGAAGATTTTTCAAATCTACATCTCTTTATTGTAGTGCATTTAGGGAAATTAAATGTTTTGATTACAGAGAACGTGGTAGCTATGACAGGAAACTACAAAATATGGTATTTTAATTAATGCAATAAAATATGAAAAGCATGAAATTTTACTTTGGTTGAAATAGACGAAAAAATTCTTACAGCATTCAAACAAAGTCTAAAAACTTCACAGTCTCTGACGATGTCTTGTGGAAATACATCATGATTAAGAAGAACAAATTGTACTTTATCCACAGTATTTTATTAAAAACAATAAATGGAAACAAAACACGACTAGTTTCAGAGATTCATCTCCATCGTCAAGTTGATGATGCAGATCAATCTCTGAAACTAGTCGTGTTTTGTTTCCTTTTATTTTTTTAATAAAATACTGTGGAAAAGGTACAAATTGCTCGTCTCCATCAAACAAAGTCTACTCATTTTACTTAAAAAATGTATTCTCTTAACTTAAAAACATTTCTAATAACTATGTATAAACATCAAAACGAGTGATGACAACAAGATATTGTGAACCAAATCATTTAGTAATAAGTCACTTGCAGGTTAAATGAGTGAAATGTTTTGGGATTAAATAATAATGAAGGCTATACCTTTTCTATAAAGTGCTGAGTGAACCCTTGTTGGCCAATGAGAAGTAGAGTTAGCAGCAAATCCAGGAGGCATGCGAATATGAAGTAGGCAGAGGGTGTGTGGTTTGCTTGGTGTCTGTGGATACACAGGCATGGGAGCAACCATACTGGCATCCGTGACCCCTCCAAGCTGAGTCAAATCTACAAAGAAAAGGATCCATGGATGAATTAGACCTGATATTAATATAAAATTTCAACAAATACATTGCTTACATTCCATGTAACATAATGGCTAGCTTTAGTTGATAGAAGGATAATTTTAAAAATGTGGTGTAAGGTTTTCGTTATACTACATTTAACTCATCGGAAAATATATAAAACACCATTTTTCTAAAATCATGAATAAAAAAATGATACCTGGGTCTTATAGAAGAAGGTTCAGCCTTTGCAATCATTCTACTATTTTGGACAATATTGAAGAATTGAGATATTGAATAATATACATGATAAAATAAATGTGATGCAAAACATGAAACATGGAGCTGTAACTTAAGTTTTAATAGTACCGTTAAAACTTATTTCTTGAGTTTATCCAACTGAAAAAGTGCATTTTATGTGCCATCAAATTTGCATTATAGTTTTAACTAGAATTAAAATTCATTTTACTAAACTTAGAGAATACAGTTTCTTTGCATGAATACATCTTGCGTCTTATATCTTGCAAATAGTTCATAAAAACTGAGATGAATAAGATAATATGACTGAATGATCATAAATCGCATAAAATTTGAAATTCTTCAAAATGTCTGGCTAAGGATCTTTTCCTACCTTACAACAAAAGCCACAAATATTACGATGATTATATATGCCAAACTCAATGTAAAAATTTAATCAATGAGTCAATTAAATCTGCAATTAAAAAATATTCATTTATTCCCTCACCCTGCATCAGCTGAGGTGGCTGCAGCTGCATTTTAACAGTTGAGTAATAAAGACGAACTCCGTTGGAAGTAATGGCGACCATATGAACATCACTGGACTCACTGGCATCCACGGCCTGAACAGACACAACGGGACGGAACAGGGCACTGTCCAGAGTCCTGTCAACAAATCAATATTTAAGTAACTTCAAACAAACTCTATAGAAGATGACTAAAAAACATTCAATAGATCGAGGCATGCACAATTTGTCTCCAAAATAAATAAATGGAGACCAATTTTCAAGGAATATGGAAAATACAAAGTGAGAGAGACAATCTAAAAAAAAAAATAATGCTCATGATATTAATATCAGAAGTAACAATCATTAATCATAGAAAATTTACTCTTGTAATGAAAAGATTTTCCCACAAATGACTTTAGTAGCGTACTGAAAAATCAAGATCATTTAATTCAGAATCATTTACTCCAGAAATCCTTAGTGAGCTTAAATCTTCAGTGGCCAAAATAAACTATGCCGAGAGGAAAAAATCAGTAAATAAACATAATGAATACCAAAATACCACACATTGTTATCAGCTGGCAAATTTTGATAGCATTCAATCAGCTTTGGGAACTTTGGACACCATTAGAAATTGATGTAGAAATGGTTTCCTAAGATATGTTAGGAAGAGAGAGGAGGAAAAAAACTCACTTGACAACAGAGAGCGCTTGCTGAACAATTGCATTCTGAGTAAGGTGCGACACTCGCCAGGCCTTCCCATCCCCACCCAGCTCAAACGCCCCCACGTCTCCTTTCTCAGACAATGTGTACAGGAGACTTCTAGACACGTCAACAGAGAGTTGGATCAATGCATCGTTGGCACTTCGAACATTCCCAGTTGTGGACATGAAAGGATCGGCAGCTACACGAGGTTCCAAAGAAGCATCACTAGGGGCGGAGAAGGGGAGGGAGGGGAAAGGTATAGCAAAGAGAAAGGAGGGCATGAGGTAAGACAGTAGACCCTGGGAGTGATTCACTTTGCTGCACCGCTGCCTTCCCAGCCAACTCTTACCTCTCTGCAACAGAGACATAGCCATTCATGATCTTGAACAATGTTAATTGCTAGAAAAACATGGGTGCAGAAGCCAATGCTTACAGAAACAGGATTTTGAAAACCTTTGTTACAACTTTAAGTTCTTACCTGATAATAAACTTCATATAGACTGCCATCCCTACTGCCCAAAAATATGCGGCCATTTGGAGTTCCTAATATGGATGTGATAGGAACACCATCAGTTGGTAAGACTGCAAGAGGTTGAGGTAACAGCTGCAAGACCTTCTCTTGGGATTCTGAGGCAGGAGCTAAAATAAAAGAGGATATTTTACAGAATTCTCTTCACCAATAAAACCCGAAATTATACAGTAGAACTCCAATTATCCGAATTGCTGATTATCTGAATCGCTTTAGGACACCATCTCATATAGCAGTTGGCTGCACAAAAATGGCTTAAGGCAGCCAAACAGCTTACTTTAACGGAGATGTTTAGTAAACACTAACTGTAATTAATCAAAGTATGTAAATTTTTAAGCATTAATTAGTATGCATTTAAAATTTTTTTATAAAAAAATATTTGATAATGTAAATACTACATTAGTTTGACTTAGTCAAAGTATGTTCATTGGTATTTAGAAGTGATGTACGTTTAACATTCCAAAGAGTTACTATTTTTAAAATTAATTAATACATAGCTCTTTATTTTATACTATAAATGTAGTTTTTTTTCCTCCCGTTTTCAATGTACATACAGAAATTAATTAATGATCCGAATTTTCGATTTTCTGAATTTTCGATTATCCGAATGGGGTCCGGTCCCCATTGATTAGGATAATTGGAGTTCTACTGTACTTGATGACTTCATAATTTAGCCATGGCATCAAGATAAGGAAACATATGCAGCAGAAGCTCTCAAAGACTTGTCATTGAACTAGCTATCAGCTAATCCTGAGTGACCCCTAGCAAAAATTGTTTCAGATGGCACTTAACAAATATAAACCAACATCATAGCATATATAACGACAAAAATGATTTGACTGAGCATATATGCAATGTTGCTGGATAAATATGAAAATTTATCAAAGCCTAAGGTGTCAATTCTTCCACTTTGATTATAAAAAATTCATAACAGAATTTCAATGCTAACCTTCTTCAGAGGGAACCTGTGACCGAATGCTACAGTATGAATTTAGTCACTGGAGCACCATAAAATACCATATTTGTCTACACAAATTCAAATCATCACATTACTCACACTATGATTCTAAGGAGGAAATTTTAGCAAAAAAATATGACAGGATTGGGAATTTAAACATCAGGAAAGAAATATTTCATAACATAATTTATTTATACGTATGACATTTAAAGAGCTATACAAAAGTGGATGTAATTCAAAATACTAATTAAAAATGTGAAAACATTGGTAAAAAGAGAGATTTCATAAACATTTAACTGATTTTAAATAAAAAATGTCATACACACACGTAAGATTTCAGTCAAGGTGGGACAAACATTAGTGTAAAACACAGATAAAATGTTTTCATGGACACTCAAAATAATATTCACAAGAAATTCCATCATCTGCATTTCTAAATAAAACGATTAAAGGCTGAGTTTGTTGATAAGTAAAAAAAATAAATTTATCTTGAAAGTTGGCAAACAATCATACATACCAATCATATCTCCAGTAGGATAATCGAATACAATTCCTAAGAGAATGATCTCAACAGCAGTGGTGAGAATCAGTATCCGAGATACTTCATCTGGCCAAATCCCAGGCTTTGTGTGAGAAATTCCCACGCTGACAATTGTCTCTGTGATGCCCTTGTAGTAGGCCACATCATTTCTAAAAAGAAAGATCCAAAAATTATGTTCTTCATGATTGCGTCATCTTTAAAGAAACTGAAATGGTTTTAATCCTAACTATCCCAAAATAAATCTCTGTAAATGCTCATCAGAGAGGAACTTACCCATGCTCATATTTCCAAATGTAAATGTAGTTGTCTAAGGTAAGCCAGGCATAATGGATATCAGGAAACAATCCCATCATTAAATAACTGTGGCGATCCTCTACACAAAGCATTAAGGAATAAACAGCAAGAACAAACATTTGAAAACATGACAGATAGACCGTTTACATCTCAATGTAACTAAATACACTCCTAATTTGATTCATCACATAAAGAGAATAACATCAATATACACCATATACGTTTTGTAGATTTGAGATTACAATAATTCACAAGGACCAAAGTTTAAGCTTAATGACTATTCAAGAGAGTAATGACTTTGAAGTATATTCCAAATAATATATACTAATCAGTAAAAGGATACGGACATATTTCTCCATTATCTCTTCTGGTATGGGCACTTTATTTATTGTCTTGAGCTGCATCACTTCTGAGAGCCCCACGTGTGTTGGGTAATCCAAATCATGAAGACCACTAATTGAGGAACCTCCTAAAATAAATAATTTAAAAGACAAATTAACAACACGTGTGGAAGAAAATGATCAATAATGAATAAAACCGGTGTTGCAGAGACAACAAAAATTTCTTTTTAATTAATCACTTGATAGATCACAAAGTTCACAGGCGATTTTCCAAAATACATACATTTCCATTTAATCACAATATTTAGCACTGTTTAAAGCTTTCATAACAAA
This sequence comes from Sympetrum striolatum, assembly GCA_947579665.1. Taxonomy (NCBI): domain Eukaryota; kingdom Metazoa; phylum Arthropoda; class Insecta; order Odonata; family Libellulidae; genus Sympetrum; species Sympetrum striolatum. Next base: position 10,909,488 of record OX388350.1, read on the forward strand.
ATTTTAAAGAAATTTCCCAGCATACCTTGATAATTACAGCCGGAAAAATCTAAAAATGAAGGAGGAGTGCAATCTACTGTCGTCTGAGTTTCCAACATTTTTCCAGCGAAATCCAGCGCTTCATTATGAACCCATAATGGTTCAGGGACACCAATTCTTTCACTTCTGTTAGCCATGGTTATCTGTAAGAGCAAAATATAATTGATCTCGTGTTGATATTAAGAAAGGGAAAATGAGCTTAAGTATGCATATCTTAAACAATTAAACCACACGTTAAACAATTTTCCTAAGAACATCCAAGGAAAAACTTATCCTGACATTCCTCTCATATAAACAATGATAAGTGCATATAAGATTACATTCTTTGGCAGAAGAAAGGTAAATATCTAGATGGACTTGGGTAAATATTTACCCATAAGGTAAATCTGTACATGGAATTCACAAGCGAAAGAAATCATACCTTCTAAACCAATAATGCTATAATTATGATTCTTGCACCAATAGGAAGAGATTTATCAGATTAAAGTGATTTATTTAAGATTATATCAAATCTATGATATACTGAAGCTGCAATTAATAATAGTTTTGATTGCTATTATCACTTCCATTGTCATTGGAAAGAACTACTTGAACCCTCAATAATTCTAAAAAAATCAAATTTTTAAGCAGTGTATTCGGCAGTACTAGCTAACAGCTACCCATTAATAGCCTATGATTTTACATCCTTGACAAATATCTCAAGGAATAAGTCTTGCATAAAATGATTTCCTGCATAAAATACAAGAACATTTAGTTGACGTCTCTTTCTTATATCACTAAGCAAACCTAACAGAACGATAGAATATATAATATACTTTTCAAATTGTGAAGGTAATACAGATGAACACTTACATAAAATGGAAAAACGTTATCTAAGAATAATCAACTAAAAGCCGGCCTCCAAACACTCATGGTTCCCTCACCCATGGCGCGAATGGCGCATTTTGGATGTACGGTGTTTTCGTTTCCCAGTTTTCAACGCAAATCGACAAGCGGCGCGAGTATGAATTATTTGCGCGCATCACGTTGATGGGTGTTTCTACAGGGGAACGGAAATGAGTTACCGAGAAATACGCCAAGCATTTAGAAAACTCAGCAGGATTATTCATTTATTTCAAAATGATTCTGTGAAACCGTCCTCAAGAAGTGTGTTTGTTGCGAAGAGTAGTAGCATAGCTCCTGATAACATCTATGATAAGTCTGTTTTGAAACCCTTTCCGGGATTTGAAAGAAAGCTGCACGAATTAGATCTTACTTATTTATGCAACAAAAATAACATAGCAGAGATAGAGGAAAATGTCAGGAGAAGGAAGCTATCCGGAAATATAAAGCTAATTCATGAACTTTTTGCACGTATTCAAAGCGCCGAAAATGGAGGAGAAAAGGATTTATTGATAGAGCAATTAAGTGATGAAGCCTTAAAAATTCCCAACAAGTTAAAACCTGGATTAGGAGATGAACCGGAGCTTATGAGATACATCGGAGAAAAGAAAACCTTCAGTTTCTTACCTAAGACTTTTGAAGATTTAACCAAGTAAGGATAGTTTCTATTTTGCGGTGCTTCTTCAATAAAGTGGCTATATAATGATTATGTAATGTTATTTTCTTCCCTTGAATTCAAACTATCTAATTTCATTGAAATGAAAGGATTAATGGAATCTTGAGAACGCAGAAACTTGGTCATCTCACTGGACGACGTAGTTATTTCCTTTGTGGTGCACTTTCCCAACTTGAGGAAGCTATTGTGAATTTCACAGTGAAGCATCTTTATGAACGAGGATTTCAACTTGTTTCCGTGCCTGACATATTACCTGCATCTCTAATTGAGGGATGTGGGATGACCACTCGTGGGGAAAGGAATCAGGTCGGTAGCATATTTCCTTAAACATAAATTTATGAGAATCACTCCTTCATACTGTTTCTGCGTCTGTAAATTTTCAGAATTGAGAGTGAGCTACGTTTTATGTAGTTTTCCAGCCTTTGTTATCATCTATGTCTATGTCCCTGTATGGTTGACATAACGAATGCAATGCGTTTGGAGCTAAGTTTTTATTATTTGTCATATGAGATTTCTACTATCTCTAATTTATACAAATTTACAGGTATATCGATTAGATAATGAGTTGTATAAAACAGGAATGGAATGGGGAGATGAAATATGTTTGTCAGGGACATCTGAGATGGCTCTGGCAGCTTTATTAGCACATGAGTCATGTTCGAACGGCCCCATACCATCCGGAGAACTTCCACTACGGCTTTGTGCCGTCAGTCGCTGTTATCGAGCTGAAGTGTCCAGTCTTGCAACAGAGCGAGGACTTTACAGGTTCTTGAGATTAGTTTATATGGAGAATTTCTCTTGCAAAGATAAGTTGTTTTTCGTTTGGTAGGAGTTTTTCATTCTCTGTCATTTTTATATTAATTTGTCCTTCGTTTATGGCGTTTATCACTAAATTATGACTATAACATAGTACTGAAGAGTTTTCCCTCTTCCTACTTATTTAGTTTCTACTCATGTAAACCCACAATTTTTCAAATCTTTAGTTAATCTCTATTTCTTTCATCAGTCCTTTTTCGTCTTTGTGCTGATTATCAATTTGGGTGTGTAAATATATATCCTCACTGCCATTTTTTGATTAGACATTGATTACATTTTTCTCTGTTGTAATTCAGTGATTGGTATCATATCTTAGCTCTTTCCCTTATATGAACCCAGCCAATACTTTCAGGATTAACTCAATTTATAGACTCAGTTTCTTTTCATTATAATGCTGGTCATAGTGTTAACTAAGACTCATAAGGCTAAATCTTTATAACCTTTGGAATTGTTTCCCTCTCTATGATTGTGATTAGTAACATGAAACCTCCTATTTTATGCTATGGATTTGCATAGATTATTTTTATTCGGAGGATAATATTCAAATTACTTAAATGTTGCAATCTAGTCTGACTTCTTCCATTGTGTTACAGGGTGCATGAATTCACAAAGGTGGAAATGTTTGGAGCTTGTCGTCCGGATGAAAGTGCACAACTAGCAAATGAGCTTGTTAGTATTAAGGAGGAAATATTAACTGCCCTGGGACTGCATGCTAGAGTGCTTCAAATGGGGGCTAGGGACTTAGGACCTCAGGCTTATTCCAAAGTTGACATAGAAGCTTGGATGCCTGGACGTGCTACTACAGGTATATGTTTTTTGTATTTATTTCAAAGAGGATTGCACTTTGGTTTTACATCCTGGTAGAAATATCTTTACTGTTAGAAAATTACCCCACCATGGATTAAGAATCTGGAGGTTGGTTTGTTGAGGCTCTTCAGGCTGTTCTATTTGAAACCAATTGCTTATTTCCTTCAGAATTATAAGCCTTAATACTATCTCCTTCCTCACATAATACTTCTTCATCTCCTTTTACCTCTCAGTGTTGGGGGAGGTTTTGTCAGCCCATCATCTTTGACTCAATTCCTCCATTCTTCCTCATTCCTCATCATTTTTCTCATATTTCCCAGTGTCTTACATCTTCAACCTCTAATTCTCTCTATCCCATCTTCCCAAGTTATTCTTTGTCTACCTCTTCCTTTTTTCCCTAGTACCTTCACTAATTGCTTCACTATTCTCCATTCTAAATGCATGTCCACTCCATTTTAGTTGTCTTTCCTCTATTACTTTCTCCAGTGGTCTCTGTTTCACTTCTTCTCTTACTCTCTCATTTCAAAAACTCTTCTGGTATTGTTGATTGCTCTTCTTAATTACATTAGAGGATCGTTTATCCAAACATCTAAACAACGAACACATCCAAACAACGAACATTTCACGATAGATATACAGTAATTTTGAACACCACCACTACGTGTGTTTTGCGCCGATCTTTTGAAGGTGCGCATGAGTAAGTATATGAGTATATTAATTAACCTTCTAAATGGATAAAAATAAGAAGAAAACCTGTCTAGTAGCTAGTTTAAGCGGTGGGAATGTCAAGAGAAAAAGACAGGTGCCGGTGTTACAGCAAAAAGTGGGCATAGTAAATAAACTAGATCGTGGCATAATTTCATCCAATCTTCAGCAAGAAAACAATACTAACGGGAAAACTATACATAATATAAAATCACAGAAGGACCGAATTCTTCAATTTGTTGCAGAATCTGACTCAACAGCTGTCATTTCGAAAAGAAAAACCTTACGGGGACAGTCATGTAAAATTTTCTTTAAATAAAAGTTTTCAATAATATTTATGTACATTATAGTCACTTATTTCTTAATGTAACCCATCAAAGCCTTTTTTCAGTTCCTTTTTCTCATTCAGGTTAAAATACCTATTATCCGAACATATCCTTTATGGGAACCAACCTCCGTCCCAAAACGTTCGGATAAACAATCCTCTACTGTACTCAATTTCATTGGCCTGAATTTTCTAATATGCTTATCTTGCCAGGGTATAATTTCTATTCCATAAAATAGAGTGGGAACTAACATACTGATAGAGCTGCATCTTTGTTTTAATAGCTATCTCCTTCCCATCATTGATTTACTAAACTGGTTGTACATGGCATTTCCTTCCTCTTCCTATTTAAGATTTCTTCATCGTATCTTCCATCACTTGTAATTATAGATTCCAAGTTCTTCATTTCTATCTTTGATTGACATGTTTATGTTCTTTTCTTCTCTTGTAATGCACATCACTTTACTTTTCTTCACATTTATTCCAATTTTCTTCTTTGAAAGGTTCTTCTCCTAATTCTATTACACATCTTTGTAAATTTTCTTCACTATCTACAACAAGTACCATGTCTTAAGCATATAACAAAACCTGATGGTGGACCAGTTTCAAATTCCAGTATCCTGTCGGTGTTCTTGAAGTTCTCTGCTTACAATTCTTAGTTATATTATCCATGAAATTTAAAGAGAGCTGCATACTAAGGCTTTGTTTTATTCCTTTTTCATTGCAGAATTCTTTTAACAAATTCTTATCTATTCTAACCACTTCCTTCACCCAATTGTATACACTGTTTATGGTCTTGATGAGTGAACTGGGTACTTTTTCTCAATAGGGCTTCCTATAAATAGTTTCGAGGCACAGAATCAAATGCTAAATGACGCCATCTTCCCTGAAGGTGATATTCTACATCACTTCAGGCTTATCAACCTTTGGTAGAGAATTTTATGTATCTTAGACATGAAAACGCTTAAGAAAAAATCATTCAAGATGTTAGCTTTGCCCTTAGCATTGTTAGCTATGTTACCACTATTATCTCTTAGCAACTCTTTGCTCTTTACTTTAGACCTCGCGTAAAAATTAAGCTCTCAGCTTCTCTTCCTTTAGCTCCATATCTTGTGAATTCTTCTATGCTGGAAAAGGGAATTTTCACATAGCAGTTGGTTTTCTACACAAAATTTTATTAATCTCTGGACATTTTTATTTATTACTTTCTTCCCACAATATGGGTCCATACTTCCATGTGCTCTCATCGCATCGTTTCCTGTTAATCATTAAAATCACCCATCGATATCTCTTGATGTTTACCCTCTTCATTCTCACCTCCAACTGTTCTCTGTAGTTGAGCTTTAAATTCTTCTTTTTCCAAGATATAACTATCTTCTGTTAGAAGACAAACATGTATTATTGTGATTTTATTTTCAACCTCTAAACTAACACAAATTATCCTGGAGTTAACTGGTTCCCATGCAATTACTCTCTTTTCCATATATTACTGATAATCACATCAAATCCTTCCTTAGGTCTTGTGACCAGTGTTACTCTTACATTAATCAATACATAGCATTTTTTCAGATGTAGTATTCTACTTCATTTTTTAGTTTAAGGGAGATTTTTTTATTTAGGTACTTTTCCAGGAAAGTTAAAGTTCCAGGAGACATTCTGGGAGTTAAAAAAAGATAAAGTAAGCAAATGTAATCAATGATGGCCTGATTACTGACGAAAAGTGATTAGGATCGAATACAGTTACTCTGTCATTTCAAAAAATTAGAAAACTTAGTATCTTCCACAGAAAATATAATATCTCGATACATATTTTCTGTGGAAGATACTAAGTTTTCTCATTTTTTGAAATGTCTAATCCATTCCACAAAGTCACGCTTCAGCATATCAATTTTACAGTTACTCTGGCTGAAATGTAATTGATTATAGGTATCAATAACTTTCCAAAGAATTAACTGATTACAATTACAAGTAGATTATTTTTGCAATTATTATAAGTTTTGGAATGCTTTTTGTTACTTTAATAGCTTAATATTAATTATCTTCATCAAGAGTTAAAAGAACTCCTAGTAGCCATTGTTTGAATACAACCTGTCATGTGGTACCTTGGGGATTAAGGTTAACCGTGACTGAGATATTGTGAGCGTTATTATTCTCTCTAAGTATTTCGGTGACTATGTCACCATCAATAACATCTCGGTACACCATCTAATACACTATCTCGATACATATTTCACTGAAATACCTATTGAGAATGATAATGCTTAATTTAACTCTTAATGTTAATAACAGTCAGTTTATGTGTTCTTTTTTTCTAGTATCCATCTAGTGCTAACTCTACTACATCCTGATATCTCTTCTTTCCTACATCCCTCTTTATTTGAACTACATATTTTCACGATATACTTTCTGAATTATTAATGAATATTTTATAGGGTCTAAGGGAAAAAAAGAGGAGTTTGGATGGGGAGAGGTATCAAGTTGCTCAGACTGCACGGACTTCCAATCTCGTCGCCTTGGAATACACTATGCTGACAGAAATGGCAACAGACATCTTCTACACACGGTTAATGGAACCGCTGCTGCTATTCCACGCTTGCTCATTGCCATGCTAGAGACACACCAGAGAGAAGATCAAAGCATAGAAATTCCCAAGGCCCTTAGGCCCTTCATGAATGGATGTGACACAATCACTCCTGATCAGAAAGCACCAGAGTTAAAACCTTTGCCAGCTTCCTTGAGGTCCAAGTCTTAAGCTTTGTTTTACTTTTTATGTTTTTACTGGAATGATTTTTTATCAAGTGTCCTATTGTATTAAAATTATTCTATTGATTATTATGTATGATTCAATTTCTAATTTTTGGTTTGTTTATATGGGAAGTTATTAAATTCAGAAGCTGTAAATTTGTTTTCAGGAAATTTTACAATGCCTCAATTTAATACTCTGCAGATGGAGAAGCTCCTTGTTGAAATATAATCTTTGGCTAAAAGTTTTGCTTATGTATTTATTTTTGTACAGTGGAACCTCGGTTCACGAACTTAATCTGTTCCTGGACACTGGTCGTGAACCGAGACAATTTCTCCCGTTGAAATTAATGTAAATACAATTAATCCGTTCCAGACTCTGAAACTTTGTTTTTTTGTTTAGAATGCATGTAAATTACATGTAAAATTAGTTATAAAAATAAAAAATAAATAAATTTTAATACTTTACGTAAATATTATTTTTTATAATTTTTTCCTCAATTTGTCTTTATGAGGGTCATTGACTGTGATCAGTTAATAGCTTGCGTATACAGAAGAAGACCCATATGGGATAAAAGAATAAAAGAAAATTCGAAATAAATGTAAAATACAGTAATTTGAATTTAAGATAGCTAAATGTTTTGATATTGCTATGGAATTTGTCCTGTTTCACTGATAAAGTAATCTGCAAATTACTCACGAACTGTGTTCACTGATCAACCTGTCTGCAACTGTTTCTCAGGAACGATGCTGTGTTATGTCGGGGTTGCCTACTGAACTGGTCGGCAGCCTTGATCGTGAACCGAGTTGTTGTATGCCAGCCGAGTCAAAATTTGGTTGCCAAAGCTGGTCGTAAACCGAGTTGGTCGTGAACCGAGGTTCCACTGTATTTACTTTCCATAAAAGTGATTCAGAACAACACCCTCCATGAAGATCAAGCATGAGATTTTAATGCTGACTTGGTTGAGGTTATGAAATTTAAAATGTGATTGTCACATTATCAGCTGCAAAATCATGAAGAGCCTATTAATGTAAGTGCTGAATTGCATCGTATTTTAAGTGTTAACTGAGGAGAAGCATACTTATAGGATCTTTAGGCTAAATAGGATGTATTTTTTACTTTTGATTCATTGATGTTGGCCCTGGTGGAGGATAAAACCCTCCAGCACTGGTCTTCAATGAATAAGCAAGGGTGAGTCTGTGAGGCACTAAAGTCACTTATTGATATAGTTGTAGTAGTATTGTTAAAAGTGCTTCGACAGCTTAGGTCATTTTGCACATTGGCTCCCACCAGGAATCGAACCCGGGACCGCTTTCACCAAAGGCAAATGCGATGTCCACATGCCTATCCGGGAGCCTTTGATATAGTTTTCTTTGAAATATTTACCAAGAAATTTTACTTATGACCTTTACACAAAAGGCTTTATATATACTTAGATATGAATGAATCCGGAGAAGCATCTATATATAACACGAGTAAAATGTTGCTTGCATTCTGCAAGCATGTTGATAACACAAATTTCAAGTCGACATCATATCGAGAAGGTCATCAAAAGTAGAAAAAGTATTGAAAATATTTATAAAATTCGCTGCAATTTCTCCGTCCGGCATCGAACCCGGGTATTCCTGGTGATAACTACTGTGCAGAACAACAAAGAATTACCGTCTCTAACTATGTTTGAAAACTCAAGAAGAAATATCAGCTGTAACTGCCTCAAACAACATCCTACTTTTCCCATATATTCCTTATGTTAGAATTTGTAATGTGCTCTGGCATCGAACCCAGAAACAGCATGGTCTTATCTAACTTTTTTTATAAACCAGGTCTTAATATACATCTTCTATCTAAGCAAGAACTTCCTATCATATCGATAAATGCATAAAAAAATAATGAAAATCTACCCCAATGTATTATATATGGGGGATATATTTACCGCCCGGCATCGAACCGGATTCTTTCCGGCAGTATTTTCCATACATAGGAACATGGCACTATTTATAACGATACTTGAGAAATGAACACTCGTTATAATGGACAAAACCCAATCTGTTTTGCAGTGAGAAGGACAACGGCCAATAAATCACTCGCTATAACACAACTCCCGTTATATGCCATACTCGTTATACAGGACTTCTACTATGTGTATCTATGTGGGAGGGCCACTTTTGCAGGGTGTTACATTTCGATTAGAAAAAAAGTGGCAAAACGCTCCACCCTAGTGCCCAACCTTTTTAGTGGTGGACAGATGCATTACAAATGTTCTCAGGTCCGCAGGCCAGAAAGGTCCCCTTGATTTAGGCCACTAAAGAAAAACCTTTGTTCTTCTCCTGCAGTTTAGAAGAATATATAATACAGTATTTATTCACCATATAACCCAAATACAAATGAGCGTAGTAAAACAACATTTCAATCGAAGAAGCCTTAACTTGGTGGAACACCAACCACTCTACCTTATTATCTCTATTATATTGTCAACCTGCTGCCTCCCCTTCCCCCATCCACATCATCTATGCCCGACAACTAAAGAATTTGTTGCATTTGTATCTTGTGCCTGACGATGAGCAGTTAGCTTGAAACCCATAGCGCATAATGTTTTTGTTTATTGGAATTTTGAATTTTTTATTCAATATGATCTCGAAAAAAAAATTTCTTTTTTAAGGTTAATATGTAGAAGTTTAATCTGTAATAAGGTTGAAAATGATAGAACTTTAATTTTCATAAACAGATACATAAAAATAAACCTTTATAGAACAAAAAGATTACATCATAATAAAAACTTTAAAATATTTAAAAATATGGTATGTATCACAAAACTACTTCCTTTCAGCTTCGGTAGACTCCTGGGAACAGGAATTGGATAACCTCAAAATTTTTCTAAGATATTCTGCATCCTCTTGCTCCGTTCTTTGTTTCAATGCGAGCTTTATTTCATCCATGATCATTCTTGAAAAGATTAATTTCTTAGTTTTCGTAAAGATACACTTGTACTCCTATGAAAAGAAATATTCAGAGAAAATAGGACATTTACATCACAGCTGAGACCATGTTTGCATTTTTCACATTCTACTACCAGACTGTACGTTCTGTTTGAAGATAAATACATTACAACTTGTAATGGATTGTAGTATACAAGAGTACTACCCCATCAAATACGATGGGTCTTAATTTTACTTTTTTATATAAACATACATCATTTAAATATATTTGTATCATTTAAATACAAGGCATGTTCTAAAAGTTCCTGAACTTATTTTTGCCCACTTAATGATGAAACCATTGCTCAAGTGCGAGACATTATCCATGCAGATCGTCGCCAAACCATCGCGGATGTAGCTGGGTTAACCGATATTTCTGTTGGTAGCCGTCATGCTATTTTGTAAGACGAATTACAGATGCACCACGTCTGCCAGCACTTGGTCCCCAAGAACCCGAAGCGCTGAACAGGATATAACAACATCTCTTCTGTGGATGCTGACCCTACCCTTCTGGACTGACAGATCATAGAAGATGAAATAGTAAAACACAGAATTTCATGCTGGAACACTGCTTCAACTGCAACAATCTCCTACTTTCCACCAAAGCTTACAAACATGTGTCAACTCACACAGTCACAGCACTGAAAAGCCAGCACCAATAGACTTACACAGTTGTACACACAATATGTGGCACTATCTACCACCAGAATTTTGCATTTGTCCTGCGCGGCATTTTTGCGGGAAAAAATAAGTTTGGGAACTTTTCGAACATACTTCGTATATATAACTTACAAGAATCAATTTAAAGAATTTGGATAATCCTAAATTAACACTGGAAGGACGGAAGTGGTCATTTGACGACTATTAAGAGTTTGACATCAAAATTTTTCAAGAAAATTTCTTTAGATTTTTTGAAACTTCCTGAATTTGTTTATTTCCATACAAAGAGTCGTTTTAATTAATAAAACATTTTTTTCACAATTTGTTTAAATTTTATAACAAAATATACCTAGAAGGACGGGAAGGGCTCATCTGACCACCTACTTTTTAAAATTTATAAAAGATACTTTTGTTCCTTTCACAAGTCTGATTTTAGCAGGATATCAAGAATGAACCTTACTAAACACGTCAATAAGGTATTTGACGTGTTAACTTGTTTAAACATTACTTAATTAAACAAAACGTGGAAAAATGTCCAAAATTTGCAGTCTTTCATATTCAAGCTATTGTTGACAATTAAAATTAAACCAATGATCTTCATACTTTAGAAACTAATAGTAGTAGGTCCATTTTATTGATTGAATTCAATTGTTTTTCACCAAGTTTACTACGCCATCTGAAGGGAAACATATAATAACACCGACTCACACTTGGGATATGACCTAAACCGAGTACGATGGAGAGAGTATTTCTCGAATTTTGTTGCAAAATTTGCCAGTCCGGGGTTTCTGACCATGCGAAATTGGTTTTGGAAATCCATAAAACAACTTATGGGTTAATAACCTTATTGACGTGTTTAAAAAGATTCATTCTTGACATACAGCAAAAATCAGACCTGTGAAAGGAACGGAATTATTTTTATAGGAATTTTCAATTTGGTCAAATGACCCCTTCCCATTCTTCTAGGTATACCGAAATTCCCGTCCTCCTAGTTTTAAGTGATCTCTCCCAAAAATTTACCCACGAAAAATTTGGCTTCTTTAAATTTTATAGGATAGCAATGAACGGCGGTCTTACCCAAACTTCTTTAGCTGAAGGAGCAGATGTAACTGCCTTCTCCCAGTAACGTGCAGCTTCCATTATATTCTTGCGTTTAACAAGAAAATATTCTGCTTTCACAACTTCGTAATAAACAGTTAAATGCTCTCTTCCTAAATTCATCTCCTTTTCCCTTTCCATAAATTTATCACAATCCTCCACAGGATTGTAATTCTCATCTATCATATATTTCATCTGTTGTGAATATACAAAAATAATAATCATAAAATATTATTAAAAAAGGATCTCGTTATGAAACACATGGAAGAAAATCAAACTACTAGCCTCAATAACACTTCTTCCCACAGGATGGTTCATAGACGCTTTCTCGTAATACTTTAAAGCTCCTTTATAGTCATTCAGATGCCAATTCAACAGATTACCCATTCCAATTAAGACAATTTTATGGTCTGGATCCAATTTTAGTACTCTATCAAATGCAGTCCTGGCAAGTCCCACATTACGTAAATGTTTTGGGAGTTTAATCAAGCCGATTCCACTCCTGAAAGAAAATTTCAAAACTCGCAATTCACTCTTTAAAGAATACCTGAGATGAAATAGATTTACAAGCATAAAATGTACGTACGGAAAGTATGAACAAGAATAAATACCAAAGGTATGAAAAAATTTAACACATAGACATTAACATATACCAACATCTTCAAATATATTATTTACCTTTACAATCAAAACTAATTAAAATCAACATACTATAAGACAAAGGCAGAAGATGTCAAATAACACAAAGGGTGGAGTAAGTTACCAATAGATGGCATGGAGTATTGAGGATAGAAACAAAACAAAGTATAGATAACTTATGTATGTGAGAGTTAAATATCAGACAACTAATTTTACGTACCTAGTTAATGATCTCATTGAAGCATTTTCATCATTGATTGCATCTTCATACATCTTTTTTGCCTGTTTACGCATTCCATAAGCAGCTTCCTTGTTATCTTTGAAAGACTGCTGGAGTAACATTTTGGCTGTTTGTCTGTAAGTATCAGCCAAATACACATAATGGATTGGGAAAGGGTTTTTCAGAACAGACCTCTCTGCAAGCCACCTTTCTTCAATTGAAGGCATCTATAAAAGTATATATTTTAAATAGCATTTCAGGGAAGGATACATGTAATACCGGGGTACTCAACCTTTTTTGGTGCCCGGACACCCAAGTGTGTTTCAGAAAGCAAAGCGAGCACCACGTAACATTTCCGCCCCGGGTGATATTCAGGCCACCCTTTGGCAATGTTATCACTGTTGGCCGTTTGGAAAAGAATGCTACTTGCTAAATAAGATCGAACATGTTACAACGTATATTATCATGACCTCATATAGTCTTAGTCTTTATCTCCAAAGAAGATTTGATTATGGGGAATAAATTTTGTATGAAGGTTTATGCTTAATGTGCACCGCTGCGTTTTGAAAAGCAGCATTTAGTCATTGATTAAAGGGAATTTGATATCATGAGGAACTGAGCCAAGCTGAATCTTTGCATTCGCATTATGAACAAAATGTGACATAGATTAGACATAGACATCTATTATAAATAGACATAGTCTTGTTGATCTGGACATTGGCGATAAGAGGGATAAAGTTTGGACACATCATCACTCTCGATGACTAAGAAACCCAAGATCAGGCCAATCAAGATTCTGACCCCCACCCCTTCCCTGCTAAATTCTATCCCCACTAGTGCAATCCCAGGAAATAATGCTGTAGCAAATTTAAAAAAAAAAATTTTACCGTAGCTTGGTGGGCACTGTGGAAGGTCGCTTCGGGCACCTGGTTGAGTATTCCGGATGTAATGGCTAGTACTCATGCAAACCATACCTTAGATGACTATGCATTAAACACAGATACTCCTCTGATAGTCATTTTATTCTACTGGTTCTTATTATGGATTGGTTTTGAGAAAGTAGGGAAGGTTTAAGGTATTGTGTTAAGGGATTAGGCCAGATGCAGAAAAAAACACTAGGCTATTAAGCTAAAAAGAAATATGAGATATGCCACATAAATATTTGTACATAAAATATGGAAACTACGCAAATAATAAAAATTTTCCATGACAAAGAAATAAAGTCTGCAACCTATAAAATTGAAGTTTACATGTCTTTCTTACACCGCAGCACCATGGGAGGTACTCTACGACGCCCTGGAGTGCCATAAGGCACCAAGTTATAATACAGTTATTGTGACAGGGCACTGTGAAAATCTGTGAATCTCAAACTGAAAAAGTTAGGGAACCCCTGGGTTATGGGACTGTATTTCGATAAATAAGGCAATCTAGTATTTCTAATATTAGCATTGTGTTTGCACTACATCTACGTGGGATTATAAGAGGAACATTATCTAATTGCATTATAACCAGCAATTAGATATTTTACTGATAATCCACAAAACCTCTTGGTAAGTAGAACATAATTCACAACTACTACATTTATACATTCTAAGAATAGGAAAAACATGCTATTTAAGGTTTCCGTGGCGATCAGTTGCACCCATGATGTCTTTCAGATTCCACATCGATGACTTAAGCTTTGAAGGAACGACGTTTCACCTAAGTTGCAGTAGGCGAAACATCTCTTCGATCTGAAGAAGCCTACTGCAACATAGGCAAAATTTCGTCACTTCAAAGCTTCAGTCATCCTTGTGGAATCCGAAAGAGATCATGGGAACAAGTTATTTGCCATTTTGTAAGCAGATGAATATTTTGATAACAGAGGACCAACTTTCTTATTTATTTGTTATAAGAATGATTATGTACATTCTATGTTAATGAGAGTAAACCATTTTCCAGCTCTTTGCTCATTTCACATTATTTTTGTGAATTTATACCATGAACCCACCATATACCATAATTATACCCATCAGGAGGTTGCCGCAATTCGAGTTCCACCCACACCCTACCCAACCATTCAACCAATTTTTCTATTAATCAGCATGCAAATATGCAACTTTTGAGTGTTATTAAAATTCAAAACAAAAAATCAGTTTTTTTTTGCCCAGCCTTTTCACAGCCATGTCTACTTCTCATAAATATCATCAATAAATAAATTTCCATGGAAAATCTGGAAATAAATCCATCCTACACACCATATTGTAACCCTGAGTGTTTCTAATTACTGCATGAGTCTTCGAAGCAAGGCAATACCAAGCTCCTTTTCTGATTCCAAATTCGTCAGGATCCAGCTCTATTGCTTTATTGATACACCTCAGTGCCTCTTGTTGTGCTTTGTTTCCAAACAATAGTAGTATGGAAGCTTTAACAGCCAAAGTAGCCGCTTGACACACTTGGTTCAAGACCTTAAAGGATCAGAAGAAAAAAAAATACTATCCTATTACATAGAGGGTAAAATAAAAGAAAAAAACAATGACTACATGTCATTATCAATATACTACATTCAATATCCGTATTTAAATACCAAACTTATTTTATGTCCATTTATCCTTTGGATTTATTTTAAGCCAATGCCTTTACATACAGACACCTTTTCCTCATCAAGAAGACTTGATTCATGATGATAATGGAATGGTAATAATTATAATAATAATTTTATTACCAAAAGAATACTGGTATAGGGATTTTCAAAAACTGTGGACACACATGAACAAATGATATAAAGCAATAAACAAATAGTAATTAAAGAAACGGAGGGAAAAGTTAGCAAAAGATTGTAGTAAAACAGAAAAACAAATCAAAAACAAAAGTTACAAGGTTGATATTCCTATTTAAGGATTAATTTACTGAGTACAGAGGGTTTTCCATGAGCCACTCTAGATTTTTTTTTTCAAATTTAGGAGTGGTTGCATTTCTTGCACCCGCAGATCATTTATTGAAAAATTTAATTGCCGAGTAATTTAGGCTGTTTGAGGTTTTTGCTAGCTGGTGTCAGGGCATAACAGTGAATTCAGCATGACGAGTATTATGGGAATGTAGAAGTAGAACGAGCTGTAAACCTATTAATGTTCTTTTTAATGTAGACAAGGATAATAGGACTGGATCACAGTCTTAGTCGAAAAGTTAAAAAACAAATTACTTTTGATGAAGCCTAAAATTTTAAAGGCACGTGAATAACTAGAAGATAAATGAAGGTTAAAATTTAATTTAGAATATAAAATAAGGTCAGTTATTGATTGGAGTCTTAGAAGCTCATTATTATTGATATAGTATGAATGCAAGGCTTAAGAGTTTTTTAAGAGTGAAGGAAATAAACTTGCATTTTGGTATGTTATGGAATATATATATGTATAACCACAAAAAGTTTGGTTCTTTTTTGGACTCTACTAAGTGAGTTTTATGTACCTTGTGATTCATTTAGAATAGGTTTTCAGGCAATTTTTATGCCAAAAGATCATTAGTTTACCAGCATAGACCAAGGTAGACACCTTTGTTATCGATCTTAATTAGGAGAGGTCTATATAGGGATGCAAGGAAAACCGCTTCAAGGATCAGGCAGGGAAGGGATGGGAAATAAACATAGAGAAAACCCAAGGTAAGAAAACGCCCAGAAAAACATAGATCTGAGTTCAATTTCTGTTAATTTCAGATTATATCACCTCCATTTATACTTGAGGGTACTTTAATGTACAAAAAGAATCAAAGTAGATACAAACTGAAACAATTACTGTCATCATACATTATCAGATCTTTGAAGAGCTCACCATGAAGATTTTTTTAATAAGAAGTATGACACACTCAGTGGAATTACCCAAGCTATATGGAGTAAATAAAGGAATACATCTTTTAAGTCTGCTACCCTCTCTCTATTTAACCATGTAAGTTTAAAAATTGTTCATATTCTATATTTTAATAATTGATATTGCATGCAATAACCCTTCTTGTGGGTGTTTTCCTGCAGTGGATTTTTTTCCTCAGCTCTTAACTTAGGTTTTTAACCACAAAGAAAATTTCTTCTTCGTACATTTTTTTCAAGTTACCGTATTTGACGGCATATAAGACGCACCTTTTTTCCTAAATTATGTCTCGAAAAATTTCCCTGCGCCTTATATGTGAAGGTTCAACCTCCACAAGTTAACTTTCAATACTGAATGCTATTATTAGCCCAGATGGTCTATACTACCTATTTCGGCTCCATTATATCAGTTATACTCTGATTATGACTTTGGTATTACTTATTATGAACTTCCAACATGTAGTTAGAAAATGAACATTGGGTGGATTTGGACTATTTTAGCGCGATCTGGTAGCGGTATCGCGGTATTTTCAGGTTTGGATCTCGCAACCCTGCTGATCATAACAAAACAGTGTGTCCTCTTCTTGCTGTGTAAAACTATTTGTTTAAAAAAACACCCTCGGAAATATGACTACAGGAAATAAGAGATTAAACTACACTATTCAACATAAACTATGAGTGTTAAATTACGCTAAAGTGCATGGAAACAGAGCAGCAGCAAGGCATTTTGGTCCACCACCTACCGAAAAAATGATACGTAGGTACTTGGGTACTTGGCGACTGCAGGAAGATCAATTGAAGACTGCTAAAAAACATTAACATAATATATTTTCCCCGAATCTGTAATAATAAATATTGTTTCTGCTTTATTTTGTTCGATTGCTTGCCGTTCAATTATTGAAATATATAACGTCAAAATAGCTTCCGTTTGTTTTATTTTCTTAATAATAAATATCTTTGGTAATTGCATTCAATGATTGTGTTAATATTTGGCTTTTACGAAACGTGACAACTAAAAGAAACAAAAATTTAAGTTATTGTGGTACCGCGCTTTCGCATGGACTATTAAAACTTTTTTTTCCTTGTGAGTGGCCAACTTAATGAGGGTGCGTCTTATATGCCGTCAAATACGATATCTCTTTTCTACATTTATATGATCTCTTTTCTACATTTATATGAAGAAGGGTTAGACGTAAGAAGAGGCTTTATAGCCTCAATGTCGCCCTAAATAAAGTCCTTTTATTAGTATTACATGGTAAATTGATTCGATTAATAATTCATTGATTTGTCTTCAATTTATTTTATAGCTTGTGAATATATATGCACATATCTATGAAGGATTCTCTTGTGAATTAAAATTAAATAAAAATCTATTTCACTTCACAGATGCTCGATGTACTCACGTGGAAGGACTTAATGCGAGAGAGGGTACTTCTTGCCTTTTCATCATCTCCTTTTTCTTCATACATAAACAATTCACATGAAAACAGAACATGCTCAAAGCCAGGGATGATCTCTTTGAAGAAGTTTTCATTTCTGTTATTCTGCAAAATTTCTGAAGATGAATTAAGCAAAGCAATGGCCTTCTCTTCCTCTTTCCTTTTGATGTGCATGCAGATGAGTAATATATGATAGCAGAACCTGCGCCACTGGCTGTCTTCCTCTGGTGACAATTTTTCGTCAAGCTTCACCATCAAACTATTAGCTTTCAGGTTGTCACGGCATTCATTCCAAGTAAGAGGGCAATGTATATCTTTTCCCTCGTGTTTTCTAGGTTGAGGGCGGGGTGCTGCCTCAGTCTTGTTAAGGAGCTCCCGATTTTCTACTTCAATTTCCCCGTGTTCATATGATGCACCTACAGGAAGCAAAAGATAAATGAGGGAATGGTCTCCATCCAGCTAATACTGACTAATGCGGAATAAAGAATATATATATAAAAAAGAGAGTAATTAAAATCCGATTAGGGCGATTTTATCAAGAATGTGAATGCAACAATAAAACAATTTTTGTAAACCATTTCATGCAAGCATTTTTATTTAAACAGCAACCAAAGCTATTAAAAAAACTAGCATTCAACCAACAGCTCTTTTGTCTACAGGAGTCTTCAAACTTATCAGCTAGAGTGCCGAATTACTAACAAACAGCAGTTTGGGGGCCGACTACACCCTCGAGGTTCAAGTAAAAAAGAATCAAAACATAGATGTTGTTTTTAATTATTAATTTAACATTACTGAATATAATAATTATTCAATTGAAATTCGGTGAAAACGTTACGTCCACATAAGTGGAGGCTTATCTTGGCAGGATACGTGTACTAATAGGAAAGCTACCGAAAACTTTCTTAAGATAATCCATAATGCAGAATAAGCAACAGAAATGGACTGCTTGCTGCTAGTGGACCCTCATCTCTCCCTGACAACATAACTATAACAAACGTTTCCGTTCGGCAATTTCCGTCAGGCAAGCGAAGGCAAATTATATTTACACCCATTTTAATCCATTTCGATCAGATGTCTCTTAAAATTAAAGATACAACTATCTACCCCAACTAAGTTTTCCGGTAAGCGTTTCTGTCGATCCTTCCATATGAAATATTTCACAGAAGAAATTTAAGTCAATGAAAGGAAGAATAAGCATCACAAGTATTTTGCTGTGAAACTTGTTGATGGATTAAGAGAAAGATTCGGCAGGCTTCGAACTCTTACCTTCCATGGCTGAACGTCCCGCTGTTTCCCTTGCAATAACTCAATTGAATGCGTACCAGGGGGCCAGGGGTACCAGGGGAGTTCCCCTTATGATAACTTATTGAAGGCGTACCAACTACTAGATCAGGAAAATAATGATAAGAAACCGCAGCATCAACTAACTTCGAGATTGCATCATTCAGAAAAACTTACAGAATCGAAAGTTCCCTCCATGTAGGGTTACCAGACGTCCGCATATTCCATTTTACATTCATTGAAACTAATAAAGGAGGCTGTTAAACAATTTTTTTTAAGTTTCTCAAATTGTTTTGAGAGATGAAGAGAAGGACACATTAAACAATAGGAAAGGCATGGACCCAAAGTCAGCAGTTTCTGTGGCATCACGTAGCGTACGTATAGAGTAATCTTTTTGAGAGATATGCCACATAGGGTAAACCGTAGAGTTATTGGCCACCGACAGTTATTGGCCATTTGATGTTTCTAATGCCCGCCTTCCACTGCGAGCGGAGCGGGCTCCGTACGGACTCCGTTCAACTCGCAACGGTAAACGTAATGGAAGTGCTTCCACTGTAAGAAAATGAGCGGAGCGGACTAAAAGAGTATAATGAGTTACAAAAGTGGTCGCAGAGTTGAGCGGATTTCCAACGGATTCCGTACGGACTCCGCTCGACTAGCAACACTAAATTTCATGAAAGTGCTTCCACTGAAAACGAGCGAGCGGAGCGAGTTGAAAGGAGTCCGCTGTGTCATGATGCCGAAGGCTAGTTTTGAACGGACTCCGCTGGCACTCCCGCCCCTCCATACGTCCCTACTGTTGAGAATGGAGAGGATAAATTATATATAATCATGATCATTATTTATTTATTTCTTTATTAATTGAACGGGATGTACCCTTTTGTTACAAAAAATGTCACAGCACCAATATCACATATTAGAATTTAAAAGTGATCCGACCCATCTCATTTCTCGCCTAGCTTACTCCGCAAATCCCGCTGGCAATGGAAGGCAAATACCATTTTTCTTTGAAACTCTTTCTTAGTGGAAGGCCAGGACTATTTTACTCCGTTCCGCTAAGCTATTTCTCGCTCATTTCCCTTTCGCAGTGGAAGGCGGGCATAAGACTTCAGTCAGTCCTACTTTGCATTTATCATGCTAGATGACATGGGCAGACATTTCTGTCACCACAGCATTTTTATAATTACCATCAGATGAAGCGTTAATTTTTATGACGGGATTTCCCCCCGCGTGTATATATAAGGAGGTGTTTCTTGCGATTTTCTTAAGGAAGGAAGTATTTTAAAAACTTCACTGTAGCTGAATCTTTTACAACCTGTTGTTAAGGGTATTTTGATAGGTAAGTGTAGGTTATTAATTAACTGTTCACTTAAGAGGAGAATCGTCCAGGAGAGGGATGGTTGAATTTAAGGAGTGAGCTATTTATACTATTAAAAGGGAAAATGCTGCCTTATGTTCCCAATGATTCCTAAGTTTTGTCATAGTATTGCGTAAGGTTGCATTTTCACTGGCAGCTTACATGGAAATTTTACCGCAGAGTGTGTGAAAAGTTGTAATGTAGAAGAAAAGTTGTTTGCAAATGATTTCAATTTGCAATGGCAACAATACGCGTTCGCGAGAGGTACTTTCAGAAAACTTGAATTGACCACTTACGTCACTTGAAGTAAGTAACTTGAGCAGTAAAAACTTTTGTTATCTTTCGGTGGTAGAAAAGATAAATTCTCAAAGCGATGAAAATTATAGGAATAAGTTAAATTCTATAAAACTGTCAAGTGATTCTTTTATATGCAGGAATGACTACTTATCCTAATGACATTATTGTTAAGTTAATTTTAAGTAGTAACTGTTTTCTTCTACATTGATTGCGTGTGCTTGATAGGATAGCATTACCGGAATGTTAATAATTACGTTATTTTTAATTTTTACAGTAATAACTAGCGTATTTTATAAAGTCACTTTTTAATCAAGCTAATGCTCATATTTCCATATTGAGAAATTCAGAGAAGTAATCTGAATGTATTGTACGGCACCTGAGTTCAAGAGGCATTGAGATCTCATTCTACCCATAGCGTTGCCTATTTGCTAATCTTTAATTGTATAAAATGTGAAAACAAACTGGGAGCAGAAATTCAAATAAATTTTAAGTACGTGTGGTCTGATGAGATATTTATTTCAATACGCTTTCGGCATTATAGCCTATTGAGTGAAAGGATGATGTACCAGTGAAGTCGAAGAGCATGTGAAGGAGAAAAAATTGGAGGAAGCAATGGCTGATCCATACAGAGTATTTAATGGAGATGAAACTGGGTTTCAAATTTGTCCGTCAACAGGTCGAGTTTTGGAAGCTAAAGGAGCAAAAAACGTGTATGACATTGAAAAAAGTTCTTACAAGGAAAATATCACAGTAATGTTTTCGTTTTCCGCAGATGGAAAATAATGTTGCCCCATGATTGTTTGCCCATATGAAAGGATCCCCAAGAAAATTTCTGATTCGGTCTCAGCTGATTGGGAATAGCTCGAAGTGACAGTAGATGGATGACTGCTGAAGTATTTTTCGAATAACTAGGCAACGTTTTTCACCCGTATCTTATTAAACAGGGTGATCAATTCCCCGTGGTTTTGTTTTTAGATGGCCACAAGTCACATCTTACATATCAGGTCAGTGTTCTATGCACTGAACTGCAAATTGAAATAACTGCGCTCTACCCAAATGCCACTCATATTTTACAGCCTGCAGATGTGTCTTTCTTCCGGCCAATCAAGATGCAATGGCGAAAAGCTGTGAGGGAGTGGCAATCGATGCAACCCAGAGAAATTTTGAATAAGTTGTCCTTTGCCTCTCTCTTTAAGAAAGTCATTGAGAAAACGCTAAGCCAGAAACATTGACCGGAGGTTTTAGGGCATGTAGTCTTTACCCATTTGATGTAGATGCATTTGATTATAGTAAATGCCTCGGTACCTCTTGCTCAAAGAATACGCAAAAGAGTTACGAACATGTAGTAGATCATGAGTTATTCCACACTTATTAATATCTTTAACAAGGAGAGAATTGAAGAGTTCGCAAGAATAAAAGAAATTTTGATTGGCCAAACCGAGGAGTACTTCGTGCTCTTTAGAATATGGAAATATTTCCAGAAAGGGAAGAGCGAAATTGAGAAGCCGTCTGTTAGTGTCATGCACTATGAGAATTATCCTTCAACTTCCAATGGAAGCGATTCAGATGGCAATAGAACAATTAATACATCTGAGACAGTACGTGATGGCTGTAGTGCAAGATTGGGAAGCAGCAGTTCAATGGATCCAACCAACCGGGAAAATGCTACCAGTGAATGCTCAATGAGTGTTAGTGAGGTAATTATGAGCAACGGACCATCTTCAGTTGCAAGAGTTACAGGCACTAATGAAATGAGTGAGTTCTTGACTTGGACAGAGACTCCAAAACGCAAAGGAAAGAGAGAAAGATAGCCTTTTGCCATAACGTCAAACAAATATCGGAAGATTTTTCCAAAGAAACGCTTGGCACGGGTAGCAGAAGCGGAGGAGAAAGAAGTCAGTAAACGAATAAGCACAAGAAGAGAGAAAAAATTTTAAAATCAAAGCAAGCAGGAGGAATCCACTCCAGGAGGGAGTGAAAAATCTAAAAGGTAGATCATACAGTGACCTATGTCGAGAGATAATAATACCCAAATCGGTACTTAAATGTGAAAATTGCCCGAAGTTCTTCCATGAACTGTGTGCACCAAAAGATCATTATCAATATACTACCAATGTAAACGATGGTATGGTATGGTAAATAATTTCATTTGCCACAAATGTTTCAAAGAAAATGATACTGATGCAAGCGAAGACAAAAACTCAGAAGAGGAAAATGACGACGAGATTAACGAGCTACTTGCACTTGCTGTTTAAAAATAATTTGTGGAAATAGTATAGAGACATACTTAAAGATGTTTTAGTATCAATAGAAGTGAAAATAACTGATAATTTAGCACTTAAGTGAGAGTAAAAATGTGTGGCCAACAACTATCAGTGAGATGTCCAATAACTGTGCGAGGTGGCCAATAACTGTACCAATAGGTAATGTTTCACTATAAGGTAAAAATCATTTTAATGTAAAGATGTTATTGAAATTACATTGCTTCAAATCAAAAAGAAATAAATGAGGTTTAAAAATATGTTAACTTTCATTAAATTCTAAGTTTTGTATTTATTTTGTAGTAATTCAAACTCAAAATTTTCCTTAAGTGGCCAGTAACTGTACGGTTTACCCTACATCATAGAAAAAATATATGTGGCTGAATTCCAAGGAGGATTTATTATATTCTTTTTATACTTCGAAAGCCACCTGAGAAGAACAATCAACTCTTAAGAAAGTAAATAAGAACACTACAATATGAGAACAGAAATAAAAATAATCGTCTTTACTTGGACGCGATGGAGATTAAAAGTCTCTTCTTCCAACTAACCCATCGTCATTAATTATAGAATAATTAAATTAAAGAGAATAGCATGAGAAAAAATTCAAAAGAATGTTGGACATAAAAAACCTAAGTGATTCTTAGGAAAAAAATTATCCACAGCAAGAAAATCTCCGCAAACCTACCGATAGTCATAATTAAAAGATGAGAAAAAAGAACGTGACAAAATATAGAAATATACTGCCAGGGATTACATGCGATACAACAATGAAAATGGTCAGTTAACACTTAAATAAATTATATCAATATACATAATAACATAAAAAAAACAAAAATAAAAAGAAAAAAGTACATGAATTTGCAGAAATAGGTGTTTTGATGAGAGATTTCATTGTAAATGTGCTCGCAAGTTATGGAGCATCACACGAAGAGTTCATTCAGTCCAAGTACAATATCTTGGAGACCTCTGGTAGCTGGCGAATTCCGTCGATAGGTGATACTAAGGCCCGTTTCACATGGACGCGGACTGTCCGCGCTCCGCTCTACGCGCGCGGGGCGCGGACCGTCCGCGTCCATGTGAAACGGGCCTAAGTGGTAGGAATGAAGTGTTAGTATGTCTTTGTGTTGCGGCAAAGTATAGCCTTAAATTGAGGAAAAATGAAACCCAGCGAGCATGAATGGCATTGATTACAATCCTTTGATTTTAGTTATTAAGTAGAAAGCAGCCGTAATTTGTTACGCATGCATTTCCATACATGTGATTCAAAGGATATTTTTGCAATGGATTGGAACCCAACCTTCTACATCGAAAATTGAGGTTTTATGTTGGAATTCGGAGAAAACCTCATTCTTACGAAGTAATTCATTCTGTTGCAATTTAATTAAATTCGATCAGCCACTGGAACTAAAATTAAGAAAGTGAGGATAGATTCTCAGACGTTACAAAATCAAAGTTTCACTTTTATGAGGATTCGGTACATTAAGAAAATATGGATTCGAAGATGTATTGAGAACACATCTTTGAATGTCGAAACCACATCGTCTTGAATCTGGCTGCGTGCTGCTATTGGCCATGATTAGGAATTTACTTTTTAATTTTATTTAGGTCATAATTAAAACTTTAATGTTTCCAGTTGAACGCCAAGCGGAATATTTACGCAGAAACGTAGAGAACAGCGGAGGTTGATTGATTCAAGGTTGACTCATTTTCTATATCACAGAGAGTTTCTTCTCGGTCATTCAATTTTCTTAGAATCTTAATACGAAAATGGGTATGACGTTCGAGAGTTTATTTTCGTATTGATAACCTTAGCCTCAGACTTTGTTCCATTGTTAGAATTAAAAATACTTGGTACCAATGCTCAGATTAGTTATGTTTTACAATTACTCCAAATTGATGTATCATTGAAATGTCTTAGATGCATACAATATCAAAAAGCTATCAGAATGTTTTGCTATCCTTCGTAAATACAAAAATACGGAAATGCTTGGAAAAATGATAGTCAAATGAAGCAAAGAGAAAGTGTAAATTTTTTCCTAATAAACTTCATTATATATTATTATAAGAGTAATTAATTCCTAAAAATAAAACAACAAAGACTTATGCTGTGAGTTTTATGGAAAAGTTTGAAGGAAGATTAGATTATCCACAATTTGCTGAAAGTAATTGTAGGTTTTGTTTATGTAGAAAACTTTTAAACTTAGGAGAACTAAGTTTAAAATTCTTCTTTACCAAAAATCAGTTATTAGAGTGACTAAACTTTAACATTTTCCTTCCACTTTATATGCAGGAACTTTTTTTATTATGGGATTATTTTTTCCGATATTATTAACTTCAAGGAGGCAAACGAAGGTCTTTATCGGCCTACTTTAGTTATTATGAAAGTCATTCCGCGTGCATTTAATTCATATTCAAATATCAGGAATTGGTGATATAAAAGAATTTTTGGCGTAAAACTGGCAGCTGCTCAACCTCAACAGAAGGAAGGCAAGCAATGCTTCAATACTAAAGCAACTTCTAGAAAATATGTTTTTTGTCTTGTTGTTCGTTGTCACTTGCAGTAGACAAGACTTTTTCTCAGTACTTCCCATAAATATCCAATCATTAGTATTTGTTTGGAAATCTAAAAATATGTACGTAAATTTATTCTGAAAGGTGTAATAAGAAGTATTGAGAAAAACTTCTAAAAAATGCAATGCATAGAGATTTAATGATTTTGGAAATCTTCATGAATCCTATACAGATTGTTTCAAAGCCAATAATAGTAGAGATATTCCGAACTTTTTTAAACTTCAGTACTTTATATATCAAGTGACATCTCTCAGAAACCTTATGAATAAAATTATCATAAGTTCTCCTAAGAATATAGCTTGAGTTTTTCCTGTATTCAACATTGTCTTCAGCGTAAATTATGCAATAACCTTGATTACCTGGAATCGAGTTAACGGCAAGGATATACGCAAGCAAACAGTAAAAAAACGATTCTCAATAGCGGACACATAACATTATACTTCTTTGAAAGCGATTTAAATAGTTGACAGTTTCATAAGGTCTTCCTTCCTAAAATAATGGTATAGGGAGGAGATACTGTCAACATGTTACGTAAATATTAAATACGGGAAGTTGATATTTCTGCCATGGCCTAAAGAGCCAGGGCCAGACACAACAGAGGAGGAAGGCAAGCAACAATTGGACGTAAACAAATGAGAAAGGAGGTTCTTAAGAAAGTCCAAGAAGAGGAGTATCCTTATTTCCATAGCACGGCAATCGTTATATCACATTTAAGAATTATAAGGCCTTGAAATGTTTTGATGAACAAACAAAAATAACTTTTGCTTACTGTTTCATTCTCCGAAAACGCAGAGCTCAGAGGAAGCTTCGGCCTTGAAACTAGTCTTCCTTAGGTTCCGCTAAAGGAATTATTTTTAAAAATTGCTCTATTTCACTTTCATTGGGATATGTTATATATCTAGCTTAGTGAAGCTCTACAATGTTGTCCCCTGCTACGACCACGCAGCGATTCATTTCTTAAGGATCACCAGTGGGTTCTGTGTAAACTCAAAAATATAAATTAGTCACCGTTTGGGTCCCAATCCAAATTTATAACCTTGGCATTTCAAAGAAGACCTTTGAAGAGACAGCTGGTGATTGATTCCAATAATTACTGGTTGTTTGTCAATGTAGTTTGTCATTCGATCAGAGGCTATAGATATTTGCCTGAAAGCAACTAGGAGTTCATTCACTCCCAACCGTTCATGTTGAAAATCATAACACCGCAGAGTAGCTCTATAACTACTCAAGGATCGCATTCCCCGAGGTGAGATCACTATGACCACCTCGACCAACAAGGATGACTTTGACGTGTATGTATGTAAAGTCACCGAACTGACTAGGGCAAGGTAGACCCTCAACTTCTCCATCCTTTGAAGAATTTAATGCCCTAATATGACTAAATAATAAAAGTGATAAGTATGGTAAAATAATATATAGAGTGATGATCACAAAAAATACGGCAATGGCTAATTCTTAGCGGCTTCAAATGAATTTAAGAGTTACTCAGAATGTTTCGTATTAAATTTTTACAATGGAAACGACGAAGTGAAGAGCATTTCAAGGTTTTCCGTTAATGAGAATTTTTGAGAAAAGGTTACTAATATCCTTAATGAAGGAAAATTTTTTAAACAAAAAATTAAAAACAAGTGAAAACATATATGATCAGTTAAAATTTACTTGTTTTAATATACATATCGTGTAAGTAAGATAAAATATGTAAAAAAATTTGATAATTACACATCTACTAAAAATAAGAAGGATAGCGAAAAATGTCTTTGGGAGCTTGTCGTATTTATCGTCACAAAATCTAAAGAGGTTTTCTTCAGAAAAATTTTTCCCAAGCATTCCTGTAAGTTTTGGGATAATTTGGTCCAGATTTTACTTTATACTCTTTTTTTCAGCATTGGATATTGTCGCTATTCTCGAAAAAATGTATGATAAATTTGCATATCCATATTTGATAATTCAAAAATATTCTTCTGAATTTATTCTTGAAACAAAACTGGAAAAATGAATAAAATATCATAACCATTTAAACTTGGATATATCTAAAATTTAATGATAATTTATTTCTAAAAAATATCTTTAAGTTAGCGGAGACCCCCCCGAAAGAAGTTTAATTCATACATAAATCATTCTATAACGATTTTCATATTATATCAATATATTACTTCTATCACTCCATATCAATTATGGGATACCCTCACTCCCTTAGAGCAGCGGTGCCCAAACATCTCGCTCGTGGGGCATAAAACACATTAGGTGAGGATCAGTGGATCACAGTATATAGGTGACATACAGTGTGAATTTCTAGTGCATAATATATGTGCAACATTTTTTTCATTTCTATACTTCGTTAAGCTCAAGCTATGTCTAATTACTCTAAATTGAATTGAGCAAAGGCTGATCAGTTAATGGTTTCTTGATTATTTAATGAAAACGAGTCATTTACGCCAGAAATATCTTTATTGGCTTAATTAAAGTAGTGGGTGTGCCCAAGGGCGGTTATAGAAAGTTATCAAAGTTGGAGATTTCACTCTTTCCTAGTATAATCATCTTAAAGTTGGTTTAGTGCCATGGTTTTCTCCGATTAGCTGATAACGCCATTTTTACATAGAATCCAATAAATGTAAAGTAATTTGGAAAAACTTCTTATTAATGTTTATTTGGAGCTCGAATTTGTATGTCAAACTTTTCTTCTTAAAAGCCATCAAGGGGGTGAAGGGATCGCCCCACCGTCCTCTTCTGGTTCCTTGAATTAGCCTTAAAGAGCTACAAAATATTTTTATAGAGTAATTCAATAGTTCATTAATATTTCCTGTCTGGAGAGCTAACATATTTTTAAAAGGAAATGAGGGTTTTTAAAAGATTATATACAAAATACTACTCTAAACACCAATCGAACTTCACCTACTAATCTCACTAATCCGTGACCTAGCCACCGCGTTCTATATTCCTTGAGGTTTCCTTTTTAATTGAAAAATTTCAGTGAATTAGACATTCGTAAGTACGCTATGCTTCTTTTATTCCTTCCCCACAGATAAGGTTTTTCATTATGATTTTAATATAGAAAGAAATGGAAATTGATCCACAGATCTGATAGTTAATCAACAGATGATCATTTGGTACTACTGACCGTTTACTTTGCAATATAACATTCACTGATAATTTCCTAATTTATGGCATCATGCTTCAAGAGCGTACACCATAGTGTGTATAGTATAATACCATAGTGACGTATAAATTCGAGTTTCAAAGTGATGTAGTATAAAAATATCTGAGATTAGCACGAGATATTCAAATTGAATTAGTTTTGTAGAAAACTGTCTCTTGCTGCAAATAAAAATGACAATTTAAATGAAGGCCACCCTTTTCATGTTCATTAATTAACTTTAGTAATGTAACCTAGCAATGTAACTTGTTTCATGCGTTTATTATGATTATTTTTCCCTCTACTTGTTATTTTATTACTGTTTATATTGCCATATTCTTACATTTCAACTTGTTTTATTGTCCCCGTTAATTGGCATTTTATGCTGTATGTGAATAAAGAATTAAAAAATTAAAAAAATAAATAACCGATTCTACATGAGGCAAATTTTACTAAATAAATGATAATTAAAACCCAGTGCCCGCATGAATATGATTTCTAAATTATATTTACAAAATCATCAAAAATGGAGAACATGAATCATCTAAGCTCTAAAATAGACTTTTTCCAGGAAAAGGACATCACACTGAGAATGCTTTTTCTTTCGAATGAAGTGAACTTTTTTGATGGATGAAAATTTGAATGATTTTATCGAGAGCTGATAATATTATTTATTTGATGTGTTTAAAAAATGTTTTTTAATAGTACTGAGCGATAAAACCCATTGTCTTAATTTTCAACTTTTTCACTAATTTTTTCGATTTTTTCTTTCTTTTTGTCAACTAATGTTTTGACGACACTTAGGATCAGAATTACTGTATTTTACGTAACATGAATACTGTCCCATAAGCCAAAAATCGTGCTCAAGCAATTGTATAGAGTTTAAATTCTCACATGGTGGAGAAGTGAAAAAAATATTTAGACGCATTCTCCCGTTGAAGTCTCCAGATCAAGTGAAAGACATTTGTGAATGTTGAATCGTATCGTCCATGTTCTCCAAAAGTTCTTTTTCTATTATTTGAATAAATAAATCATCTTTAGTATTAAATTTTATCCTAAAGACATGTACTTGATAACAATTTCGGCGTTTAGTTTGAGTTAGATTAGGAAATTACCTATTATGTAGGTGCAAAAACCAGACAAGAGTAATTTGGGAGGAACTCTTTTCCTTTAGCTGAACTGCATAGTAACTGCGTACATGCATTCGTGTTAAAACGTATTATATTGGTTCTGAAGGGAACTCTAGATGGAGGTCTTTTTAAGTGGATATGGCATGAAACGAAGGTAATTGATTTTATTGGTGGTGAACATGTGGAGGAATGAAAGATATGGAAGCAACAGTCTTAAGGACTAGCATTCACCTTAGGATAAAATAGCAAATAAAGGAAGGACATTTGGGAAAAGACGAAAGAGAAGCAAACAATGGAGTAACTGGATGTAATTAAGGAAGCTGATGATTATCAGGACACAATAGAAATCGCTCTATATATCAAATGTAGAATTTTAAAAAGGTAGAACAGCTATGGCGAACAATTATTTGGATGTTTACCTGCTTACATGTTTTGATTTAATCCTACTCCATAGAGGCGAGGACGTTCCTATAATCCATCAAGGTTTAAATACTTGGATACTTAGGTGTTAAAAGCTTCACTTATGGGATTAAGGAATCATTTTATAAGACATCTACATACATGTATTTGATTATATTTCCATCCATATGGTTTAAACTCCATTGAAGCTTAAGTGGATACGCGAAGCTTCATCTTACGATTAAGTCCTCAATGGATTACGAAGAGCTCTATATGCTATGG
The DNA here is from genome assembly GCA_947579665.1 of Sympetrum striolatum. Lineage (NCBI taxonomy): Eukaryota > Metazoa > Arthropoda > Insecta > Odonata > Libellulidae > Sympetrum > Sympetrum striolatum. The sequence goes on from OX388350.1 coordinate 10,940,064, forward strand.
GGTCTCTTTGAAGGCTTTCACCGCCTCATAGGGATTGAAGCCCTCTTGTTGCACTCCGTCTGTTGGCAGCCCTGAGATTGCCAGTGATACCCCCCCTTCGATCTAACTCTCTCTTCCCCCTTTCCTCCCCCCTGTCCCCTTTAACTCCTTCCTCTCCCCCCCTCGCACCTTCACTTGTTCCAACCAAACGAAGGGCGCGCCGACTTCACGGCTACGACTCCAGTAGCGGGAGAGAGTGCTCACAGAGAGGTCTGCTCTTCACAGACGTCCATACGCGCAGTAGTGTTGATACCTGTCATAATAATCGTCATATGTTCGCAAAGAAGAGGGAGTTTAGTGTTCCTCGCTCGCATCGGTGGTTAGTTTTACCAAGAGGAGGATTTTTGCGGTGGTACTCGAGCTGACTAGTGGTGTCATCTGAGAAGACGGTGTTTCTTTAGTGGGACTCGCGCCGCGAGATGATCTCCCTTTGTTCCGTGGGATACAGATAGCATTGCTATGGCAACTCTCCACCAAACTTCGCTGTTCTTCCTCGTCCTGGTGTGCGCGCTGCCATCTTTGCAGCAACAGGGTGAGTGGTCCGGGGTTCGTCCCCCATCTTTCCCCTCCCGCCTCACCCCACCGCATCCTTTCGCTCGCTCTGCTCCAGAAAGCGATGGTGAAAGGTGGTTACAGTTGTTCGCAGCAGGTGCCCTATGTCTCTCCTTCTTAAAGAGCATTTACTCAAATGTGATCGCTGCTGTACAACACTCCTACGTTAAAATTCCTATGCAGTGAAACGCGTCTATCTTTTGCGGGCGTTGAAGTCTCCGCAGACTTTTTAGGAATTAAAGACTTCTCTTCGGTGGTTACCCTATTCTTTTTATATGCAAAGTTTATAACACGTCAAGATATCAAAATCTGCTTTTTCGCAGTCCCTTGACAATGAATGGTATTGCGACTAATCTTTATCTTTCTAACACATGAGTAAATACTCTCCACTAGCTGACGTATTCCGTACGAACAGATTCAACCGCTGATTTTTACAGCGTGAAATCTTCCGTCTCTTAAACAGGTATTTTAGATATCGAAGACCGGTCTTATAGAATCTTCCATTCCACTTTAGCACTGGAACTTTCTCTCCAAAGTTTTATAGAATTAGTCTTAGCTGATTTGGGTTATAAGTAAAACGACAGCGAAATTTCTACGTCTGTTAATAACACGTAAGGACAAAGAACGGATTAAAGTTGTGAATTAGGTACTTCATCGATGACTTTTTCCGTAATGCCGTAGCGAAGATCTTTGCGATCCTAATTAGAAAGTTTTAAATGAGATTCTATAGACCTGTTGGCCGACATCAGAAGTTGTAATAGAACATCGTCGCTTCTGAAATTTATCTTAATAATTTAGAGTCGATCTCTTAACATGGAATCATCATGATCAAACTCATTGCTTTCAACTTCCATTATATTATTCAAGAAGAAATATAATTTTAATTGCTAATTAATGTTACGATTAAGTAATTTTTAAGCTTCAACTGGTATCAACTGTAATTTGAAGTCTGTTTAAGCAGTACAGATGAATATAGTAAGCAAAAAATTCTTATTAAAACTGATGCGATTAAAATTTTTAACTGTCTTAATATTGTCGCTAACTGAACGAGTATAGGATTGAATATCTCACTTTATTTAATATCCAACAAGTTTTATCATAATGTCTAGAGTCAAATTTAAATTTATCCTCCAATGAAAGCCTTAAGAAACAACTTAAGATATGACGGATAATAATTTGATCATCTCATGAGATTCGAGAGAGGACGGGCATCGCATTATTAAGTTGTGGAATTTCCTGACACTGACGTAGAAACGTATGCGATGCTATGAGTCACAGTTCTGGGCGCGATCTTTGGAGGACATGACATTTACGACAACATATCTCTCTAACACAGCCCTGGTTTTTCTACATTCTTTGAATCGGAAAATATGCAATCCTTTCACGTTAAAATATTCAAGATGAAGACAGAAAGTGAAAAATCTCCTTTGTCCAATTATGCAGTTTTCTCCTTCTGTTCATTGAGTAAGTTTATTCAGGATGCGCAAAGCTTTACTGATAAAACGGACTTCGTAAGATATTCGGTGCGTAGTCTGACATTTATAAATGGGTCTTGGGCATTTTATAATGACTAAAATTCACTTTCATTCATTCGCAATGAGAAATATATTCATTTAGCAACTCTCCTTTCAGTTAATTTAATACATAGTACCTCGTGCGAAGTTGTAGTGATGTATTTGAATCATACGTAAATTAAACTTTACAGATAAGTTTATCCCAATCAGGTATAATACGCCAAAAAAAGATTATGTGAACACTATTTATGTGTTTTGATCTAACGTCACCTTTGAATTAATCGTAAACTTTAAGTAAACGGAGTTTTGAGCCGCAGATAACCAAATTTCTCACTTTGCTGTGAAAAAACATTCACAGTTTTCCTATCAATATTTTTCAAATTAAACAGATGACTGTCCGAAGTATGATTGTTACGTAATTTTCAATGGACTAAATTTGATTGACGTATATCATAAGTGTAATCATAGGCAATATATTTAGATGTTAAGATCAGATTTGGATGGTAAATTCCAAAATGTTTTCGCTTCGTTTTTAATTCAAAACATTCGAAGTACTTCTTCATATTCCATATTTGATCCCATTTCAATTCATACTTCTGAATGAAATCTGATAAATGTACAGGTTGCAATTGGAAGAATTCATTAAAAAACTATATTTACGTAAAACTTTGAAGCTTATGGATGTGGAATATTGCGGATTCCAGAAAATAAAAGTGTAGTTTTCATTGTATCTTGTGGTTGCTTTACCCAGTACTTTTCTTCTTATGTCTAACTACTTGGATGGATACTTCTTGGATGATGTTCAAATTTTCTAGTTAGGCGATCTAAATGCATGAAATTTAGTTAGTAAAAAAGCAATGCAAACTCTGGGATCTGCCATTGTATCGATGCCAAACCTTACTGTAATTACATATTTTAACATCTCCCGACAACACTGCATTCTTTGATCTGGTAGCCTTTTGTTACAGTTTATGATGTATTCGCAAAAAAAGCTAATGCAACTTATTTTATCTTCAAATATTTCCGTAATTATCCCGGGACGTTAACCAATTCTGGCGGAAGCTCTAATTTCTTTACTTCAAGGCGGACTTACTATTGAGTTTACTATGATTGTTATGATTATTGATGGCGGGTAAATTAGTGTTTCTGTTAAAAAATGCGCATGTAAGAAGACCACTTTCCCATTGTTGAGAGGTGAAGTGTATTGGCGCTTAAATCCAAGCAAATTCGTAATGCATTTTAAATGTCCCATTCAGTGTAAACAGTCCATTGATTAGTCCAATAGTTCTCATGAGAACGGCCGCGAAACATGCATATGTATGTTTTATGCATTTTTCTGCAAGCTCAGCTGTGGGCGTACTGACCATCGACTCAGCCTTCGTTTGTGTGTATTTGAAGAGGTCGGCAGACGAAAAATATTCGGCATAAATGGCTCTCCAGCCTTGGTGCTTTCGGCCGAGAAAGTTGCGGAGACGGGCTGGAATGTGGGACGTCGAAGGGAGCGGCTGACATCGGCTGAATGCAGATAAAAGCGCGCTTATGGATTTCCTTCTTTCCGTACAAATTATACAGGTGCGCGGTATTTTGCGTAAGATTTTAACGGTGATTGTGTCAGATCCGTGACTCGCCATGCGTTTCCTCGAGCTATCTTCGCCTCCGTGATGAGGAGCCCTATTGAAACGTCTTTTCCACCGGTCGGATTCCATTGTTTTTATCCTGATTAGCAATAGCCATTTGCCGGAGGTTTCGAGCACTGATATTCCGCCGATCTCGCAATTTTCATCGATCCGGCAAAATCACTTGGATTGCCTTGAACTTTTCCATAAGAAGCCGTAATTGGGATTGGCGACGAGTGACTTTCCATTTCTTGCTATAAGGTTTAGTTACGGTTGATTTGAAAAGTGATTAACTGGGACGATTACGAGTCTTAATGGCCACGCTATGTGATGCTTATAAAACATTTATGTAGAGATTGTTCAAATACACTGCGTAGATAAACGACTGGCCTTAACGTCGATGAACCATTTTTTATGTTATACTCGTGTTTTGAAAAGCGTGCGACGAGAATGTTCATTTAGAGATTTTTTTGTAATTTAGTTTACCGTCTCAAAATGTGTCTCCTGAAGCAATAATTTTTAAAATGTACTTCGAGCAATTAATGCGAAAGAATTATCGGGTTTTGTAGCACATTACCAAGAATTACTGCACACTCTGTACATGTCGCGGCTTTTAAGAGAATTTGAGGTGATATTTACCCATATATATTGTGCCTGCTGTACTTTACTTTTAAGTAGATTTTCAAATGTCGATCTTGGAGTAGGAAAATCGCACTTACTCTAGCGGAATTAAGTTCTGTCTAGGAGGAGCATTAATTTTTCGCAAAGCAACCATTTACAGATTGATATGATGGAGTATGTACAGGTAAAGTTCCGCTTCGATAAACTAGCGCATAAAGTCAATATCACATTTGGTATTTTTCTTTTTTTTTCGGTTCAGTATTAATGATAATTATTACTCTCTTCAATGGAAAAAGTAACGTAATATTTTCTGGAAGTTAAATGGTATTATTGATATTAAGTTCAGTTTACCATTTTCTTTCCTGTCATCGCTAAATTTTAATTAGAAATCTAGGACCATTCATTTTCAGGAAGGACTTTTGGAAATGTAATTATGACACCTTCGAAATCTTCCGTAGAGAGGCAAATATATATCATTTGGAATAATTTTCAGAAATACCCCTTTAATTTAGATCGTAAACATTTCATTTCAAGCTATTAATAATTCTAATCTCATTAATTTTCATAACCTACAGGGTTTTTAAGACAATTATGTTTCCTCTAAATCTAGTTACATAATCAGCAAACAAAGTTGGATGGTTAAATTAGAGTATGTGAACATTTTTAGTAGCATTTATATGAGGTTCGTTCTCGAAAATAATACGGCAATTCTTCCTGCAATTAAATCTATTCCACGGGTGTAATTTCTGGCATTTCCGTTCACTGATGAACAATCTGGTTTAAAATTCTTTTCACATGTAATAAAAGTATGAATAAATGACTATAAGTGGATGCGTTGTCTCATTTTCCCTCACTGAACGTATACACTCAGTTGAGTCACTTCATAGCTCACGAAAGTCTCGTCTCAGAATTATAAAACAGTTTATTTTTATCGGTTCCTTTAGGAAGATCCACCATTTTACAAGAAAAAGATACTCAAGCATTCTATATAAACTATTGCATTATTTTACATTGAATACTTGGCAGTAATTTAAGCACAGCGAAGCCATAACAGTTGACAAAATATAGATTTGCATTGACAGTTGCCTAGATTATTAATTTGTCGTAACAGATTAAAAGAACGGCTTTTGCTGCTAGTTCGTGCTTTGTCAGAGTTATGGAAAGCAATAATTATAACGGTTCGATGAGAAATTTCAATGATGAAGACGTTCTTTCGTTCGGAATATCAATCGTAAAAAATACCGTAGGTTGGTGGCTCATATTATCACATTCTTTTCTTAAAAAAATCCTAATTTATAGTTTAGATGGCGCTGTATCCTTGATACAAAATGAGAAACTTTACGGGGTTCAGTTAATTTATCGGAATAAATACAATAGATATATTATAGATGAATTATCATTCAACAATAACTAAAACATTAGACGATTTACAGCAATGGAAGAAGCGGTAAAGGATCAGTCACACCACCGGCATTTTTCAATTGAATTTTGCCTTTATAAGACTGTTATCAATCTTGAAGCGGGAATAAAAGATTTCATATATTTATAAAAACATGTTCCTAGTGATTTGTAGTTTAGTAATTATTTTTTTTATTTCCGTATTCCGTTGACCTTTTAATTAGTAATTTAGGACAGAGTGCAGCGAACAGCGAGAATTAGATGAATGGTTGGCGTTGAGGAGAGAGGTAATGAGGTGGGTGGTCTTCCGCTGGTCGGAGGAGTGCTCGAACCGAAAAAGTTGGAGAATCAGTGGAGAGGTGCGGAGAACCTTTTAAGGGTGCACGACTGTTATTTCTTGAGCAACCCCGTTAAAAACCGCTATCGGAGAAGTAGGTGTTCATCTAACACGGGTCAACGGACGAAATTATTATGGTATCCTCGACTTCCGAGACGGACTATCCGATCGGCGCCGGAAATTGGTTCTTCGATTTGTAATCGGAAAGGTCACCTCTTGTATCATTCATGGTGCACATGCTAGAAGTGCATTCCAAGAGATAAAATATACAGACAAGCAGTAGGTTATTATCTTTTGTTAGTGAGGCTCAGAACATTCTTGTAAGAGAGTGTATGATTATATGAAATTGATTTTTTTACATTTGAATATCTTCTGAAGTATTGAAGAAAAGTACTGAAGTGTGGATAATCTCATTTGATAGTAAATTTAGATTGATAGAATAGGATCTTGTGATGATATTTTAATTTTGCGTGAGAGAGATATATTTTGACATTCGCGATACGTTGATTAAGTTTTCGAAGGAAGTGTTGGGGACTAGTGTTGGATAGTGACAGTATGTTTATCATAGAGTGGCTGTATTGGATATTGGAAGCAACCATAGTGTGGAGAGGTCAGTGAAGGCTGGGTAGTTTATACGGCTTCATCTTATTGGAGCCTAGGCTTGACTCATCAATGGTTACATCTGTTCTAGATAATTAGTTGAAATAAAGAACTGTCCATAGATGTAAAAAAAACTCTCATTTAGGTTATTTATGTTACTACCATCAATCAGAACTATTGATGCCAATTTTGACTGTCAGAAAGGACCAGCATAGAGTCGTATGAAAACCTCCAGCTTGGCTTTAAGAGAATTCCATACTATTTTTTTAATTGATTAATTAATAATAGTCAGAATCCACTAAAATATTAAGCTTCGTAGCTGTTATTTGATTTTCGAACATTTATTGGTCGACAAAGATATTTCGTAATTTATTTTTAGCATTCAGAGAGAGTGTCTGCTTGTATACGCTTGCATTCATTACTTATTAGATATAAAGATTTTTCACACCGCATTTTTTATAGTTGTACTTATAGTTATTGCAGTTTTTAAAGAAAACGATAGTTTTGAAGCGATATTTATGAATAACTAATGAGTATTTTTATCAATCATCTTCACTGAGTTACTACAGTCTGAAAAATCAAATGATGGCCCGCAAAAATCGTGCTTTAAGAGGACAGTTAATACAGCAAAATAATTTTATACTGAAAACAAGATAACAGAAAATTTAATTACCATTCATTGGAATACATATCTTATTCATGACTGATATTTTCCATGGATTTAATATTAAATTAATATTTGAATGATATTCACATTGAATAATAATGGACGAAACCAAGTAAACATGCTTAGTATTTTATGCATATCCAGATATCCAAAGTCTGTGGCTGAAAGAGTTTATAAAATCATGTTCGTAATTTATTAATACCGAGCTTTTATATTGAATCTGAGCTCATTGGCGAGGAGCGGAGATGAGAGAAAGTAGTTTAATGTGAGATCGATTGTGCTAAGTTTCCTGATCTTCGTGTGAAGTGGAGGAATGCGTGGAAGAAGGGGATAGAGATGTAAAAGGGGATACGCGCGGTTGGAGTGAAAGAGAAGAATTTGTTCGTGGCGAGTCAATTAGAGAAGGCACGCGGAACTTAGCACAAGAGGAATTTGCCAACTGCATCTAGATTGTCGTTGAAATTCACTTTCTTCCGCGTGCCGCATATGCATAAATCACGAAAAGTTTCCCTCTCAGAGGACTTAAGAGATAGAAGTGAGATTTCACGGATTTGCGAAAGAAAAAACTTACTACTGCTAACTTGCTAGAGCTTTCGCCTGAAAACTCGTGCATATATAATCGTTGGAAAATTAAGGATTTAAAGAGCGGAGGCTTTTGAGAAATGAATCGTAAAAAGTGTTTAGTTAATAGCCATCGACGAAGAAAGCCTTAAAATGGGAGGCTTGAACCTATACTTTCCTAAACTATATTGATTCAGGGTTAATTTTATGGTACTTATTAACTTGCAAAAAATCCATGGCAAAGAAACTTTTACTAGACCTCTATTTAAATAGTGGTCTAGTAAAAGTTTGTTCACCATGGATTTTTTCTATATTTTCCTCTTTGAATTATTGCCGGGCTGAGAATAAAAGTTGACTTTTTATTTGACAGTTTCTTGGAGTGAAAACAATGCTGCATGAAATAAAAACATGGAGAGGAATCCTTTGAAGAAAGAAAATTGTGAATGAGGTTAAATTTGGCAGATATGCTTTTATTAAATAGGGTTTCCTTAGTCTAGGGCAGGGTTTCCTGCCCTAAACTTTTTCTGCAATGGAACACTAAGCAAACCTGGGAAGTTTAACGGAAGACTTAGCTTATTTTTAGGTTAGGTAATTCTACTTGTAAAATTTAAAAAATCATTTAATTACAACAAATTAATTATTTGGTAATTATTTTTAAATATAAAACTATAATATTATAATATAAACATCAAATGTAAATAAATAAAGCATTTGATGACTTTTATTCTCCATTAAGACTCCAAATTTTCGAGGAACACCTATTCAGGTTCAGCGGAACACCGGTGTTCCGCGGAACATTGTTTGGGAAACTCTGGTCTAGGAATATTTAGTTGCAGGACGACCCTTCAAACATTGTAAACGGCGATGAAATCAGAGGAATATGTTGCATTAAAAGCCGATCCATAATGATTATTTGTTCTCTAACTACAGATAAACGACAAGGAGAGATTATAATAAAGATAGAACTGTGAACGCATCCCCTGCAACACTACGGATAACAGAGTAAATATTTGATTTTTACTTTCTCCCTATGCGTAGTATAGAGAAAGTATTGTATTCGTGAAAAAATTCGACCTCCAGATTTCGACGGAAATAGATGTTTTTGGGCACATAGAGCTCGTTTTCGTTATTTTCCCGAACATATCTGTCTGTGTGTCTGCGTGTCTGTGTGTAATAATCCTATAATTTCCAAAATTCACATTTAGTATTTTCCTAACAATGCCAATAGTTGATTAGTTTTTGGTGAATATCGCTCAACCGGAAGTTCCGGTTTATCCGGAACAAAATTTTGTTTCTTAAATATTTCTGTCAGAATGCAATGTAGGTACATACATTTACGAACAAAAGTTATAGATAATGTACTTTACTACAACTTTTGTATAAAACATTTTTTCGTAACACTGATTGTTTAGGAGTTATTATTGAATAATGGTTAACCGGAAGTTGTTGTTTATCCAGAAATGGAAGTTTTTCATACTTATCTCTGTCAGAATGCAATGTAGGTATATACAATAATGTACCAAAGTTATACATAATGTATTTTACTTCAACTTTTGATTGAAACATTTTTATGTAACACTTATTGTTTTGGAGTTATTTATATATTACCGGCATAGGCTTCTGTTTTCAATAAATATGGAGAAAGTCATGTTGGCCACATCAGATTCTTTGATTGTAACCTCGGTGAGGATTTTTGTGAATGGGAGAATTCAGACAAGTGGTTGGATGGTTAGCAACTGCAACTCTCTCTCCAGCATCAAACAGTATATGAAAGAATTCTGTTCGGATAGCAAATTTCGGGAATAATATCAAAATTACAGTTAATCCGGTCTCCTCATATTTCTTTACCTCGAATTTCCATTATATATCTATCGAGGCGAATTTAGTGTCTATAAAATGTTCCCTTATTGTATTTTTCACTATTTTCAGTATTTTCGGATCGAATATTAATACAGTCAAACTCACAAGTTAGAAAATGAATATCTTATACTTTCCAGGGAATTTGGATTTATTTGGAGAGTTACATTTCATTATATTATTGCATTTTTAAAATAGCATCTGTACTAATTAAGTTGTGTGTAGCATTTTTTTGCTGATGGCTTGAGTTTGTGAAGGATAAGTTTATTTTGAACCTTTTTCCGTCAGCATTATTCGATGGAGAACCACGGATAACTTCAATCCAGTAGAATCGCTAAGTAATCAAATTTTTGCTTTTATTCCTGGTTTAAAAATATATATATGGCGCATATTTTAGTACCAGAATGCCTTTTCTTCGTAGATATCAGCAGTGACTCACTTAGGTCTGAGGATTCCTGAAAGTAATATGACAACTTGGCTTTTTAAAACTTTTCTTGAGGTTACTTGCGAAGACTTGTTCAAGTATAAATATGTTGGTGATTTTTCTATATATGGCTGTCAGAAAATTTTCGTTAAATGACTTTTAGCTTACTTATGAGCTGAATGAAAATAATTTTAAGTCTGAATCTAACCCATTATATGAAAAATAGAAGCTAAACGGAAGAATAAATTGTTTTAAATTTCCTCTTTTCGTATCTCGCTCTAAGATCATAAATCAGCAGAGGTAAAATGCAAATATTCATCGTGATAAAGGTAATTTTTTCTTCATTTATAAGCTTGAGAGAGAAGGTACACGAGCCATGAACTCCTGGTACATACGATTTTCGAATTATATAAGCTGCGCGAGCGCACCGCTGTGCTCTGCCTCTGAGAATTCGCCTCCGATTTCGAGCAAATCGTTTACCTGAAAAGAAGGACCCAACTGAGTGATTTCACCACCTTTTCCGGCCAATTTAATTCCTTTCGGTGTCCAACGCGAAACGGGCCACTGTTGACGTCGAAAAGGTAAGTGGAGTAGCTCTCGGACATTAAGGGGACAGAGAGAGAGTTGATCTCTCTTTCGCAAGGGTCCCAAATAAAGACGTCCGCTCTCTCCGATAGCATCCCAAGGGTATTTCGGCTCGAGGAATCTCTTCTTCGACTTCCGGACGAAGCATTTCTCTCCCCCCTTCGAAGGAATTCCTGCGCATGCGCAATCGCTCGGAAGTCTCGCTTTCTAATTTGCCGCCCACACCTTCGGCCGTCGTCGGTAACGGTAATCTGCAAATGGCAGTCGAAAGCCTTCGGAAATCACTTTCTCCGCGGCGAAGGCGTTTGCAAACATCGGTTTCCACGACAGCCTCCGGAGGTGTTTTATGCAACGCCGCCCCCGTTGCTTTCTCGGGGACACCCAAGAGGAAATTCCTCCACAACATGGTCATTGTCATATTTGAGGAATACGAGTGGTGCCTTTTAAATCTCGCGCAATCGATTGGTCAGGGAGGGCTTAAGAAATATGTAAACATCTCTCCTTCATTGGTCTCAGTTTTCTTATTCGTGAATACAATTGTTACCTTTAGGTAAATTGGTGGCGAGGAGGTTTGGTTGCTAGCCTTGCAACGCCGGACTCCCGGGCTCGAATCTTGGTCAGGACACGGTTGTTTGTGTTCGCGACTTGAAAAAGGTTAATTGTAAGGGTGACCTTTTCTAAAATTCGCATAAATAATTCAACGTTATTTTTAACCAAGGGTTCAGGTATCTTTAGAGATACAGCAAGATCTAAACAGTTCCAAGGAAGGGTTGATAGTAAAAAGGATCAAGGAGTAAATCGAATCCCCTCTATGAAAAATTTTCAATCCTTGATTATAAAAAATTCCAACTAATAATATCATTTAAACTAATAAACAGTCCATTTTTATTAATTTTATATTTCAATGGGGAAAGGGCATTTTAGTATAAATCAATTGATCTATTAAAATTTTTACTCTTTGCATACGTAATATTCAGCATTTACTTTATTTATTTATTTATTCAACGGGATGTACCCTTTTGTTACAAACAATGTCACAGCACCAATATCACATAGCAGAATTTAAAAGTATAAAATACAATAAACAATAGGATTTTATCAGTATAAAATATCACAAATATGGAAATTAATATCACAAATTATTGGATTTTAAGCATAAATATCACTATTATTATTATAAGTAATAAAATTTACGTATAAGATGTTACAAGTAATAAACATAAATGGGATTTATGGGACCTTTGGGACTTTATGAGACTTTTATGTGTCCATTAATGCTTTTAGAGAGATCGTGAGCCATATTCGCCCCTATTTCCTTCAAGTCTTTACTTCAATATCGCATTGTAATCGTTTTCAAAAACCCACTTTTCTTGGGAAAGGAACGTACAAACACTTCGGTTATTACTCAGCATGAAATAATAAGACTATAATTTTTATGTATTAAAGTGACAGCCTTTGGGTTGTCTTTTGATGTATTTTATAAATAAAGGACATGAAGGTTTTAAAATAAATTAAACTGTGTAAAATAAAAATTAGGAAGAGATTTAAACCATAAAAACTAAAAAACGCCCTGTTTAGTTTACCAACAACTAATCAAGTAATTTGAATAAATAAGATTCTTTTCCTGGAAGAAAGAGGGTGAGATGCGTAGCTCTGATGTTTCATTTCAATTAACTCGTTGCTAAAGGCAAACCATGAAATATTATACTGACCGCAGATTCCTATGAGTGGTATTTAATTCACTGCTATAGGCAGATAAGGTCATTTGTAATTTCTTAAGATGACAGATAAGCTCGAACCTGGGACCCCCCACGGTATGAACGCACCGCAACACAATCACTTTCGGTACCCCTGAATTCCGAAAACAAATCGACTTCATAAATTTAAAATCTTTGAAAATTCCAACCTCTACCATCTTCAAGAATTTGCAAACCGGAAATTCAAGCAGTTCAATTCACGCAAGTAAATGAGTGATTCAGTTATATCTCCATCAATGAAATTTAATCCGCAATCGACTGATTCAATCTTAATTAAAATGAGCAAAATCAACGGTATGTGTGAAACATTTCTATCGCTACTTTGAATATTCAATAACAGAAACTCTAGATAATTGAAAAACCGCATAGGTTTATGTATTGTGAAAAGGTATCTATCGATGACCAGATAATACGCGGGACAGTTGACATCTGGAGGTGAAGATAAAAGTGGCACACGATCTGCTATTGAAGTACAGAACAAAATAAACGATAGGTGTTTATTTTTTCCATTCTCTAACGTTGCATAACTTTTATGTAAACAGGTACATCTATTAGTCATTCTTTCGATGAGTCCATCAGTTTCATAACCGTATTTATTCTACGCGGTTTATTGTCAAATGATCGAATAGCCCAATATAAATATTATTTTGGCTAAGGGGGATACGCAATAATTATTTTTCTCACTATTGATTATACTTACGTAATAAAGAGCTATTGTTTACGCTTCGTTATTGGCATGGATGTATTACGTGGAAAAATACCAAATATTTAAAGTTTTTTATCATGAAACCTCGAAAAGATGTGCTCTTGATTAAAAAATATTGTAACCCGCAAAAGGTCCTTCAGGAAGTATCTCATTGTTGCAAAAAAATTTTTAAGGTAAGAAATGAAAATTGAAAATTGCGACTTTTAAACCTCACTGCACATATTTCATCTCACTACCGGTTTCGAGAATGCTCCAACATCAGGTAAACTGACAGAGCAAGCGAGTATGAAGAGAAAAGCGAGGTGCGTGGCGACTGGATAAAGGTGAGGGTGGCGTCATAGGGCTCAGGGGTGAAGGATAAGAGAGATTGCCAAGATCTAGTGTTCTCCGGGGGATTAGGGTGAGTCAAAGGCATTGCGGGACGGTAGAGGGAATAGGATATGAGGATAGGGCGTCGTTCGTTAGTGTTGGCTGATTTCTGATCGTTCTTGCTTACTAGAATTACTCCAATACATTTGGTATAGATTTAAAATGAAGTGGAAAGTTCGCAGATGTATTGCATTAATCTATGATCTGACATAATTTAGGATAAGTGAATCCTTTATACATGCTATTACGTATACTTTCTAGTGTCTTCAATTCTTCAGTTGCCTTTTCGTACAAGACAGAGAATGTGTCTCACCTTTTAAATACCACTCTTGTCACAGGGTTGTTTACGGTTGTGATAATGTGGAAGCTACTGAGGTATGAGTTATACTGAATAAGGGCATTCTTTTTTGTCATTCGCTGCAAAAATTATAGAAAGGGTTATTCATGGCGTAATTGTGTTACCTTTTCGAGGAAAAATCTTAAAGATTTCATTCTGACTGAAAGAGGAGGGCAATAGTAAACTATCCTACTTTTCCCACACCCTACTCTTTCTTTTTGCATTTTTTTAAATAAGTTAACTATTAGACATTCCGTTGATGACTTTTTGAGTATGAAGGGACTTCATAACCAACAATTCAACTTCGTCAGCTATTTTTCATTCCAAGGAAGTATTCTTAACATCCTCCGGAATTCGGAGAAAATGTTGCACGGCGTCCTATTGGTCTGCAAGAGCTCTCCGAATACTGATTCGGTCTCAAGAATCCCGTCATCGTCCTGTACGACCTTCGCTTGCATCCCATTCCTTCTAAGGCCGTCCGCTTTTATCTGGAACGTCTCCTTGCTTTTGCTCAAATTTCACTTCGATGCAATCGCGAATCCCTTCCTCGGATTGGGATCTCCTCTTTATCGGCCGTGTCTTCCCCTTTAATCGCTTCCTTATTTCTGATTTTATCCTTCCTCTTACAAGCGTGTGCTGTTTTTAATGCTGCTCTATCTTCTCGCGAGATCTCTTTGGAGTTACCGAAGTGAGCGTCTAAGTTCCGTTGGAAAAAAGTTCCGCGGCGACCACTTTCGATTCCACCCTGCCCTTTGATTATAACCTCTGCCCACGCGGATTTCTCCATTTGAGAGCTGAAATCGGTGTTTCTGTTCCTAAATTAAGTCAATATCCGTCTCCTTACGAGATTATTCGAAAGAACTTCCGACGATTCACGGTTGACTAGAAAAATATACGTTTAGTTGATTCGAAAATCAGTTGAGAGTTGAAATTCAGGCGGGAATTTTTATTCTTCTCACTAAAATCAGGTTATTCTGCTGTAGTCCCCTCCTCTCTTCTCTTTCCGACGTTGACCGATTTGCTAATTTCGTAGATTGATTCAGCGGAACTGCGGTTCATGAATTTAACTCGTTCCTGAAGGCCGTTGGTCATCCGAAATGCTCGCAAAGCGAAACTGCTTTTTCCATAGTAATCAATGTATAATAGATGTATCCGCTCCTGGACCCCAAATAATTGTTTTTTTTTACTTTACAACACTCATTTTTTGTTCAATTCTTATTTAACCACCCATTCCACACACCACCGCATAGAAACCCTTCTTTCTGGTCCATATCTCGCCCCTTCTGCAAATGGTATATTAAGTATTAATACTTTTCTATTCTACAACTGATAACACAATGAGCCGTCAAACTGGTACATATCGTGTAATAAATCTCTATTTGGACTTGCGAAGCATGATATTTTCAACCAATCAGGTTAACAATTGGCTCTCTATTACCGCCGGTACTCAAACCTTGCCATATACTTAAAATGAAAAAAAACACGAAATTTCGTATATTAATACATTGTTCGCCACCAGAAACAGTTTTCAATCAGAAAATTTCCCCGTATTTTTCGTGATCAAAGGCGTTCGTCAATCGAGAATCTTTGTCCACACTCTGGTCCACTGTATTGTGATTATTGGTAAAATAAAGAAAAAAATATTCCCAGTTTTGTTTCCACCTAGTGATTGAATGGATGGCAGCCCACTATTGGTCCTGGTTGCTGTAGACTAATAATGTTAATTTATGCTTCTTCCTATTTACCTTAGTCGCTCCATCATTTGGATACATCTATTACACACAGAACAATATACTTATAATATTGAATATATTTGAGATACACAAAAAGAGATTACTGATCATTGACAGGCTATTTTAGATCTGCTAAACAGTTTCACTTCTTTTCAGATGACTCTACCGATTCGGATCGATCGAAGGTGAAATGAGAGAAAGGTTAGGAGGAGAAAGTATAATCAATCTCGCTGTCCTTTGATTGAGTAAGGCTCTTTCCACTTCCCTATCTCTTTAAATAAGCGTATTCGTTTCCATTCCAATGTCCCTGGATATTTGTCCTAGGATATTCAATGTTACCAGATTTAAGTGTCACAGACGTATAGCCCTTTGAAAAGTGTATATATTGTTCAAACGATTTAATCGAAACTGCACGAAATTTCAAACGCATTGGAAGTTCAAATTCCATGCAAGTGATTTATGCGAAACTAGAATTGAAAAATACCACTCATATTTTGTTAATTCTCTTGGTGGGCCTCGGTGGAGCTGAAAACCCAGAATTATTCTGTATTCTTATTTATAAATATCAAATCCATAAAGATAATTTCGTGGATAACAATTGTAATGATTCGAACGGATGTTTCAATCGCAGATCCCAATATCGCGATAATATTAATTCTTTCATTTAAAAACGTAACCATCAAAAGACAAACATAGTAAAGCAGTCTCCCATACACGCTTATCAAAAACTTAACAAGAATAAGGAAGCGGTATTAAACGATCCTTCCGTATTTGTTTGCATTTATGTAAGATGGAGAGCCATTCGAATTCTGCTACGTGTGTTTCGATGAATAGGCAATGAGTGGTCGTCCAATTCCTCCTTTCTTTCGTTACGTAAAGCAATCGGATCGTTATAATCGAGGATATTTCATTGGACTTCGCTTGGCTGCTCAACCGAAGTCGATTTGCTTTCGGCAAAATTCCGATCGAACCAATTTCCTCGCGGTTCTCTCACTTCTCAAGGATTCTCTCACATTCTCTCGACAGATCTCAGATTCCTGAAACACATTCGCCTTTGATTTTGGTGTCCTTTTATGTCATTCTTGCCCTTCATTTCCTTTCCGAGCTCCAATGTACGATAACCGATGAAGTGTGACTCGCATTGGGAGTTTAATTCGTAGCTGATGACCTATGTTTTCGTCCACAGTTCTTTGTTTAACCTTTCATCATTCGCGCCTATTTCCATAACACGAGCAGTCGCGCGTTGTATTCCATACAACAGATCGTTTTTCGGCCAAAATTGTAAAACTAATTGAACTAATTATTATTTATGAGTACTAAACTTTAGGTAATAATATAATTTAAGAGGAATAATTTAAGAAGTAAACAAATTTTAGTAAAAAATATTATTATTCACCTTTATTTATTTACATGCGTTCAGAGAGTACCTAAAAAGCTATTAGTCTATTAGTTCCGTGATTGAAATGCGTTTAATGAAGTTTAAGACGAAATAAGTGTAAAACTCCATGTAAACGTTATAATAAGCAAAAATAGAGTTCACCGACGAAAAACTTAGCCAAGCGGTCGCGCGTTTTATGTTACAACAGTCGTCTCTTCACAGATTTACTCGCTTTCGCAGTCGGTTTAAGACTAAAAAGAAGCATTTGACGACTTTACAAGTTAATGGTAAGTGCGATAAAGGAATAGACCCGGGCATGAGGTTCACCCAGGTAGAAACGGGACCCAAAAAACCGTCTGTGTTGTACAGATTACAACTGTGCAACTGACGGAGGGTTAATGAACTTCATTGTCATCTGCGTTAGTTTCCTGACATTCGAAAATCCATTGTTATCACTTATTTCCAGAATTTCGGACTCCATCGCATGTCACACTTTTAAAACATTTAAACTCCCCTTTGATTGCGTATTTCTTCTCGCACACTTTGCTTATTGATAGATAATGCCCACTACCCCTTATCACTCACATTGTTCTTATAAGCTTTTTTTATTCTCTACCCAGTTTCACGTTGCATAACCTTCTGTAAAATCTAAAAAATTCCTCCAGATTATAATTTCTCCCCAAGCGTTCCATGCTAGTCTTCACAAGGCGGTAAGCCACATAGAATTTCACAAGATTCCTTCCTAGGCTTTCAAATACTGTTCTCATTTTTATTTAATTCCCTATCTGCTTTCGCCATTCTAGACCTAATTTCCATGAAATTTTCCGTTATTCGCCAGAAAACCATCATTGTGCTGTGAGTTTTTAACTTGATTAGTGGCTTTTCCTTTTGTTCTGCTTTCCGACCCCTTTTTCCATTCGTATAATAGTTTTTTAGTCGATATGTAATGCCAAATCTCATTCTACCGATGAATGTATCCCATGGCAGTATAAAAGTTCTTCCTTGTCAACTATGGATTATTATTTCTCGATCTTTCAAATCAATTTAGCCGTTAATAGAATTCGAGGGCTTCCAAAGCATTACAGTGCTTCGTTTTGAAAAATCTGGTTAAAGGAGGAACATATTCAGTTATCATAAATGGATTACAGAGTAAAATTTGCTCCGAGGAATTTTTATTATTTCAGCATAACTCAATTTAAGCTCCCTAAGAATAGGGTAACCGAACCCTTTAAAACCTGTGGTTATAAATTCTATAGTATTATATTAAATCCTATAGTTATAAATGATTTCAGGCAACTAATATAATTTTTCTATGAGGAGATTACAATTGCTTGAAAACGATCGATGAAATTCCATTCGTTATGATTAGTAACGCATATGCAACCATTACTTATTCTATATCTTCAAGAGATATTTTAAAGTTAATTTGTAATTTAAAACAAGGAATTCATTAGATTTTGATCAGATTTCGCCGTGAAGATAAATATGTAGAAATATTGTCGCGGTCTAATTGGTCCGATGGAAATGAATAGAATCTCTTCATTGACGTAATTATTATGAATAAATTCCTGATTAAATCGTAACTTTCAATTAATTATTAAGCTTTAAATACATATTATTATTGTAACCGCAGCAATGAATGAATCTTCATGCAAGAATCATTACATTTTAAAAATTATCTTCTCAATCTAACGTAAACAGTTGGGTATTCCGATCAAGGTGTTATTTCTTTACGACATTGCGAGCAGTATGTTAACGGTAAACATGTTTACAAGTGCGAGATTTCCATTAAAACATTTTAATTACGAGGAAAACTAGTTAGACTAACTAGCCCTGCTTTAGGCTGTTTGCCACCCGTGAGCAATGGATATGTTTGCCGCTCTTGCTGAGAAAGTAAATATTACAAAAATCTAAGCAAAGTATTTGTAAGGAATATATTTAGCAAATATCTTCACTCAGCGACTAATCTAGCTGTTGAAAATTGTACCGCGTCTTCTTCAAGTTTAAGAAAAACATCCAAGTTCGCGGCTGAAGTCTGCAGTCCGGAAGCAGGTGTTTCACTTGCGTCCGTCCGAAGCGAATCTTGAGCATAACCAATTCCAGTTTCAATTTCGACGTGAACAATACTTAAGACTTTCTTCTCGTACAGTTCACCTCCTTACATATCATTCAGTCTGTTCTCTACGGTTATTTCCGTACCCATTATTTCACCCCTTTTTGGCTCTTCGCTATCACGTGCCGTATTTCCGCTTCAGTAACCAAAAGCGATTCTATCGCTAATATTTGCATCATTCCGTCAAAGAGAAACTAAATTCTTCCAGCCTCCTTTCTCAACAGATTTAACATGCCTTACAAGTTCCGGATTTTTATCTCAAAGTGGTTTACCTTAAATATCGTAGACCAGGTAATTTCATGGCTATAGATACACATTGATCACTACAATAAAAATACATCAGTTCATATAATTCGTAGTGAATAATGGTGCCCTTTTCAAAGAACGATTACCGTGATTTAATTTTCAATTTACTGGAAGAATTTAAATCGCTAAAATTTCAAACTTTTTCATTCGCTGTTTTCAAGAGCGAGGTAGTGTTTTGATTACCTATCAGCTAACAAACTAAACAGGCAAATCATTACACCAGATATACACTTTACTCATAAACAATTATGAAAGAAAACAGGTATACTGAAAACCACTATAAATTTGATTTCTTTCGATTTTTTTATACTCTATTACCACTTCATTAAAGCCTCCACGACTCAAAGTGTTCCTCGTTGAATCGTGGTTGTTCCTCTCTAATTTCAGCTCTTAAATTACCTGAGACAACTCTGCTTTAGATACAGAAGCATAAATGTAAGCGCAATCTGGAAGTTCTAGTGGTTAAAATATGTCTTTTAAATTGCTCTTATCCGCTGCCGGTTGCTCTTGCTTCTTTCAAGTTGTGGATTTAAATTTCCAGAATTGTTCCTTCCACGTTATTAGCGGAGGTTAGCGGAGTCATCATAAGATAAGCGAGCTTAGCATAAGGTTCATAATGTTCTGAATTAGCCCTTAATTAGTCGCGTGGGGTCAAAATGACCCCAGGCAGCATATTTCCTTCGGTAACACAGAAACTAATGAAGGTATTTCAACCGAATTTTCGTTTTGTAAAGATGTTTGCTATGTTATGATTATCTGAGAATTTTGTTAATTTCAGGTATTAAAAAGTATGCGATTTTAGCAGTGTTACCAGATTCACAAAAATAAATTGAAATAAATATCCAAACACTATTTTAATAAATTTTAAGCAGCTATACATAAACATTTATAATTGAGAATACTCTTCTAATGGTACTACCACTGCAACTAGCCCCCTACTTGTATTTATTACATTGCTATTAAGTAACAGCTGTAACCCTTCATCTCCTTGGAAAGTATTCCCTTATCGGTATTCTCCCTTCAAGTTCAGTATTTAAATACAGACGCAATCGTGGCATCGCTTTAACTGTTAACGCAGCCTTCGCACCCGAGCAGCGTTCATTAAACCCAAATCACGTCGT
The DNA here is from genome assembly GCA_947579665.1 of Sympetrum striolatum. Taxonomy (NCBI): domain Eukaryota; kingdom Metazoa; phylum Arthropoda; class Insecta; order Odonata; family Libellulidae; genus Sympetrum; species Sympetrum striolatum. The sequence continues at coordinate 10,960,655 of OX388350.1, forward strand.
TCCCTAGGTTTCACCTCCTATCCTCCGACGGACCATAAGTAACTCCAACGCATTCGATTCGAAACCGTTAAGTTAACCGTACGCCTCGCGGAGATGTTCAATTCTTTTTCCTGCCGCCTCTCGCATTACGGAAGGATGTTCTGGAGATTCCAACGCGCGCCCGTCGTGTGGCACATATAATCAGCGCCTCAATAAGTGACTGGCCATCAAACGCCCTCGCGCATTGCCCTCCAACGTCCTTCGGCCCACCGACTCATCGTCTCGACCTGAGGGTTCATAGACCTCGACCGTCTCACCATCGATTTATCTCGCACGTTCACCCCTATGGATCGAACCGAGGAGACACAATAGACTCTGGAGAGACGTGCCTTTGACCACGGCGTCGTTAACCGAGATTAAAATGTTCAGATGTTGCACCTTCAGCCGCTCAAACGCTACAGTCACCGCTCGCTATGGATGAGAATCCCTTCAATTTAGGGTATCTATATTCTGTTATAATATTAATAATTTTATTGGTCAAACGACATACAAAGTATGTATAGGATGAGTCACATTGTTAATTGCATTGTTAATACATATACTAAGTAGTTAAAGAAATTAAAAATTCTAAATTACAATATTAATTTGGCTTATCGTAGCTAAATTGTTTTAGATTTACATATATATATTAACACACACACACACACACCTAAGATACTAGCAGTGCAGGATACACATATACAGATATACAATCTTCTAGATGGGCCTTATTCTCAATTCATTCTGAATGAAAAAATATCGGTATATAACGGTAAGGTATGCATGATGTTTCGGAGAGAATACAAAATCATATTGTGAAACCTTTAGTTATATTAAAATAATTGAGTAATCATTAATATTTTATTACTATTAACCTCTGGATTCGTTACTCAATAGCTCTTAGTCCTCCATTAGTTTTTTCATGGAATTTTCTTTTAAAATTACTGTCCTTTATCCTTAAAAATTATGTCGTCATATAAAGAAGTCACATTTTAAAAGAATATAAACAGGAACACATTTAGTTTGCACATGGTGGATATAGAATGGTTAATCGCTCAATTGATCGTCTCCCTTTACTGATGTAAATTTTATTTTCAATGAGTTGCCATTAACCACAATGCGGGCAACGCAAGTATACTGGCTCATGGATAAACTTAATGTTGGAGAAACATCAGGTAGATGAAGCAGAAGAACACCGATCTATGGTGCGGTGGGTGCACCGGCGCCGTGCAGATAGGGGCGGTGACTCGCCAAGGTACTGTACATGTGTTTGCCTCCACGAAACGTATTTATAAGGCGCCATTGCGCATCTGAAGGTCAAGTATCCCACATACGGCACTGAGAGGATGAACTCTGAGTATATGCAAGTGGGATAGAGTGGTGGTAAGGATCATGCGAGTGCATTTCGTATACATTGCTGGAAATAATTATTCTAATAGCACAGAAAAGCTGAATTAAGCATTAAACTTTCAGCGATTTCTATTTTGGTGGCCATATTAGCTCTCGGATAATAAAGAATCATTTCAGCAAAAAAAAGGGGCATTAAGTGATTAAGAAGAAGTTCATTCTCCGTATATCTCCTGCACAGGCAGCCAAAAGGAAATAAATTAGATACTCTGGAGACCATTGAAATTACTTATGCTGGAAAACCTACCAATGAAATCACCTTCCTCAACCCCTCCCCTCTCCTCACCCTCCCCTCCAAACTATTGGTATATACAGACTGCTTTCCGATAATGTTTTACCTGATGATAGCTCGTAGCTGAACCCGGTTGTCGATTAAAGTATTATTGTGTATATTATCAAGTTTGTTTATCATTTCTAATGTCGTTCCACTAAGTACGGCCAGAGAACTCAGATTTCATAGACTAATCTGTTAGTATTAAAGTCAAAGTAGGAAATGACGGAAAAGGATACATTCCAGACGTTTTTTCGTAACGAATTACGACGGATAATCTTCTGATGTGAAATGTAAAACTTTAAACCACAGATGGAGAGATATTTCTCATAATCTGGATTTTTACCGATAGCTACTACAAACACGATCATTTTTAAAATCGGCGTGAAATGACGTGATGGTGTTATCCTATCGTATATAATATTCTAAGGTAGACGTGTTAAATTAGTGGTCTTGTAAGCAGTGATCGCCTCTTGGCGAGTGACGAAATCAGCTTCACAATTATCCACGATTTTCTAATCTAATGTGAAAGTGTAAGTCACCACAAATCAAAAAGTCACATAGCTCTGGAGGATTGTGGTCAGTTGATAATAGGCGTGCATATATCACGCACGCATACCACAAATACCATTCCAACCCGGCTGAAGCGCGGTCTAGGAACCTCAGGACATTTATTTTAGTTGAAATCTCGAGGTCGAAATTTCCAGAATAATCACTTTCTCTAGAAACAGAGAAAGCAGAAGGATGCCATTACAACAGCAATACATCATTCAAATTAATGAGGAATCCGAGGAACTTAATTCATGCTTAGATGAACCTCGGTGATTTATACGACTTTAATTTCGGGAACATTTAAACGAAAGTGGTATAGGTATTGAGCAATTCCTTCTCCTCGGAAAAGTTTAGGAATGTTTAAATTCCCCTTGCTATGGAGTTATGCGTTCTTTTTAATAGAAGTATTCCAAATGTAATGAGATCCTCTTAATTTTCCATGCTATTGCTATTTCATCTGTTGTATTCTGACAATTTCATCTATGACTCGAACACGTAGCTGTAGCTGTAGGACAAGAGTATCCATATTACATTACTTTGTGCGTTAAAACTAGTCAAATCCTTGAATTTATTTTTATTGCGATGACGGTCCTAATTATTGTATATTTCCTTGTGGCTCGAAATATACTTCTCAAGATATGCACATTTTAGGCTTTTCTTTGCATTTTAATGTCAGAAAAGTTGAAGTTTTTCCTTACAAGTCCAAAAGAGTAACACACCGTATGTTTTTCACATCCAAATATCATCTTTAGAAAGGCTCAAAAACTTTTTCGAGAATTAATAACGATATTTTACGGGCATTAAAAATACTGTGTATTTACGCACTCACTCAAATTTAAGTTTTCTAAAGAATATATAATTGTTTCAAATATCTTCGTATAATATCACTTCCTTTATAATGACCCTCCGGACGTTAAAAAGTTCGGTTTTGCGAGATAATTATTAAGTATAATGTTGCCATTAGAGGAGGCCAGAGAAATATTTTCCTACCGCCTTTCTCATGCCTTTTCAATCAATCACACTCCCTTTGACAATCATTCCATCAGTTGGTACCTTTCATCCCAACAATCCCTTTTGCTTCGATGGACGACCGCAGAGATTAATTGCATCGTAATCCAGAAATGCCGATAAACCGCAAGTGATCCTAACGCGATGATTTCATAGGTAAATGAACCATTCCGAGCCAACCTCGAAGCCCTCAGACACGTAATGGAGATTGTCATGACTTACTCGATCGCTAAGCATCCGCCCGGGAACCAGAAGATCGTTCGATTGCGCACCATTTTCTCTTCCGTTTCCCAACGTGCCGAATCGCTTAGATCGGCGTCCATGTTGTTATTTCCGATAATGTTTGCTTTCGGTGTTGGTTTATGGCAGAGTGGTCATCGCGGTCTATTAAGCCGAAGACAACATTTCCTGCTTCTCGTGCCAACGAACACATCGGCTTCCACAAGACCATTTTCCTAAGTAAAATCGGAATTTCATCCCTCCGAAGTGTCATACTCATCAACTAATGAAGTGGAATAAACTATTTCTGGATGGACGATGAAGTAACCCCGTATCCTCCTGGCACCAGGAGGAGTTCCGCATTATAAAAGAAACGTAAAAGCAAGCCGATGTGAATCTTATCGCTCTCACTGGTTTATAATTGATCTTTCAGCTTATGAAATTTCCGATTTTTTTCAGACGCAACGTAAACTATGATCATTGAGAAAGGGAAGAAATCGCATCTCTCATTTACTTAAATATCATAAAAAAAGGGGAAAGCAGTCTGAAAATATTTGTAAGTAAACGGCAGCTCCAAGAGAAAGTTTTACACGCATTATTTGGGCTCCATTGCGCAGTCCTTCAAAAAACTGCCGATCGTGTTTTTCAGCAGACATCCACGTCTCCAAAGTTAACATTCCCATCTCTTTTCTCTAGTCTAAGTCGTTGCCAAAATAGGCAACAGAAATCCTTATAGCCCTTTTCCTATTTCTATTGCCATATTTTGAGAAAATAATTATTCCGATAAACAATTCCGAGCTATTTCGCGCGCTTGGTATATTCAAACTCGATTAGCGCTTAACTGACTTGAAAGCAAGAAGATCGACAAAAAAGCCAATTTTTCAAGCCGAAAATAAGTCTTCCATTTTGAAAATGTTCAATGCTCATTTTGAATTTTTAAATTGAGCCATCGATCTTAATAATCCGTCCGATACTTGGAACGATCTTAAATCCAGGACATGCTATAGCAATTTTACGAACGTCAAAGTCTTAAAAAACAAAAACATTCGAGTCGAATTGCCTTATGAGAACATTGACTCCTGATTAGCCCAAATGGTTGGAATTTTACGGTTTCGTTGATAAGTATTCCTCTATAATGAATTCCTATTTTGGCGAATGTTCTCGTTTGCGGGTCAAAAAACAGATAATTAATAATCAATGCTGCTTGGAATTCAGTTTACAGACAGTTATCTTTCGATCACGGACCTCTGTAGGAACTTATTTATCCGCTTCTTACAATAAGGAATATAAGATAATTTTTTAGTAAACGATGACTCGACAGAGCTACGCAAAGTGTCTTTTAATGTCTCACTGAAAATTTTAATCACAGAACTTTGTTCAGCCAAAGTAAATAATAATTCAGATAAAGCAACGTAGTTGCGTGTGAGGTATTGTTTCCTTACGAGAAAGCGTCCATAAGCTTTCAACGGAAGTCTTTTGCGGTCAAGTGATTACGTTGGGACTGATTTCTCGATGACGATGTGCTTGTGCGTGATTATTTTTCAGAGTGCGTGCTTAATTGAGAAATTTCTATTATTATGGACCTCCATTGCACCTTTCAGAGTGAGATATCTACTTTTATACCAAGTAAAATAATATAATTTATTCTGTTTCGAAACCGTGGACAATTACAACTGATTTTTTTACGATCATATCATAGCCATCCACTTATTATTAAACAAGGCTATCCGATAGAGCGCTACTGATTTGTATTTGATATTAATCCAAGCGTGATTACAAATATGGAATTCCAGAAAATGTGACGTGGAGTAGAACAAAATTACTTAAATCGAATTTTTGTGTTTGATTAAAAATTTGAGAGGAAATGGGCAGCTACAGAATAGGAAAACCCATAGACGTCAAAGATATATTTTAAGATAAAATATTTGATTAAAAAAAGAACACCTTCCAGTGATATTTTCTGCAATTAAAAGGAAAGAATAGCATTGGTAAAAGAAGCATTCACAAGAAAATATTACAAGGAAAGATGCATGTTGAACTAAAATAGAAACTAGTTAAGTGCTATGTTTGTAGTGCTGTACTATGGCTGTGAAACTTGGGCAGTGAGAAAAGCAGATAAAATGAGTTTAGAAGGATGTCAAATGTGGATGTGGAGGAAGATGGAGGGAACAAAATAGTCAGACAAAGTAAGAAATAAAGAGGTTTTAAAGAGGATAAATGAAAAAGAGGTCACTCTTTTAGGTAATGAGGAAAAGAAAAAAGAAATTTGCTTGCACAAGAGTAAAGAAGGAATGTAATAATAACATCAGTGATAGGAGGATATGCGGCTGGAAGTAAGATGAAAATAAAGAGAATTCCTCCAAGAGTGTACCTACCTACCTGCCTGCACTTCGCTCCTAAAGATGGTTCCGGAGACAAGGACTGAAACGTTGAGAGACATCGAAGAAACCAACAGGCTTGCAACCCGAGAGAACTTTATCCAAAGAGAAGAATGATACAAAGCAAACTAACAAAATTACTGATGACCTGAAAGGAAAAGATGGATAAGACAGAATGAAGAAATTGGCTCAAGACAGGGAAGGATGGAGGAGAACATAATTAAATGACCTTCTCACAGTAGTAGTAGATTTATTTAGAAATACATTCTAATAAGTACAAATAAGAATTACAAGTAAAAGTAAAAATAGGAAAATCATATATATATATACTTCAATCTAACACTTTATGTGCATACAATACGCATCATTATACGCGTAATAATACAGATTTTAAAACTTACAAGAAAGAAAAACTATACATATCTTTAAATTAAATTAATTTTCAGATTCAACTCAATATTCCCTAGTTCCTTTTACAATCCTGATACATTCTCTTCTAAACATTCTTCCATTCTCAATTCTGCGGACAGAATTGTTGTGATGACGATGATGACATTTGTTGTAACTTAACTATGTTAAATACTAAGAAGACCGCAAAACGTGTAATAATATCATCTCAAAATCGGTAGTGTTTGCTTTATAAAATGGCGAGATGCGTCTTTTGTTGTACTAGGTTTTTAATTTTAAATTTTGAGAATTCCGCGAAAGATAGATTATTTTCTCTCCTAGAAGAGTAGTAGCTGGCCTTAGATTCAGCCTAAGAGCTGGCAGAGTTAAGGAATTGTTTGAGTTGAGGGTCGGCGTTACTTGCGATGGGTGAAGGGAAATTTTCCTTTATTCTCAAGGAGTGCTCTGGATTCCACGAGCGACCTATTTAAAGCATTCGTAACAAATCCAATGAAATAACTTTCATCATTTCGAATTTCCGATCCAAACAATATACGGCGTGGGACTTCCGCAGAGGAACCGGTTCATCTGCCGGTGTTTAAAACAGCGGAGTCTTCAATTCAATACAATCATTTCAAAATATTTCTGAGCTCATCGTTTTAGTTTCCGTTCTTTCCTCGAATTTATATGACTGGAGAAGATCAAGCAATGGGACGAAACATTGTCTAAGGAAAGTTCACAATTGGATGGATTCTTTCTCTCGCCTAAGGATTCAAAATGGCGCGTTCGCAGTAATTCCATGACAATATCGCACATTAATAAAACCCCATATTTACAACACCTCAACACAACCCAACATCGACAAAACGACTAGGATAATGGCGCGAAGAATCACGTAAAGGAGGTTTAATTCTGCGATTACAATAGTTATAAACGATATTTATTCATCCAAATTGATAATACATATCTAAGCAACAATTTAACCACGAAAATTTTAAAATGAATAGTCGAAATCTTCATTTGATAGAAGGAAGGTACGATGACAATTAAAAACTAGGAAAGTCAAAAATTTTGTTTTTGATTTTCAACAAAAGTTTAACTTTTTCAATCTGAACTATTATTTTTTAAATTGACTATGTGCGCATTTGTGTCCGTGGGGTTTTGTCAATGTGGGCTTTTATTAATGTGGGATTATGCCCGATCACAGTAAGTCGTGTTTACTTAAAGGTCGTTTTGTAATCTGATCCCTAAAGCTAATTCCATCCCGAAGTTTTTACTGACTTTTACATATATTATTGTTTTGTTTTGTTGTCTTGGTAATTTTAATGTTGCTTAAATGAAAACAAAATTTTGCTTCCCCCATGAGATAGACCTAACGTGCTTGCATTTGGCTGAATGAGTCCACAACTTACGGCAATGAAGTTGATGACCATTTTCAGCTTCCATCAAGTCTTTAATTCGAAACATTGGTATTCCTGTCTGACGGATCCGTGGTAATTATGATATCCGGGGCGCGCACCCATATTAGGCTCCTAAATCTCAAAATCGGTAACGCTTTCTCAAGTGTATTATATATGGGTCGTTCGAAAGCTTACGGCAGGAAGATGCTCTGAGTATCGCGTGACAAGGAATCTATCGTAGGGGCCCATAAAAGTGGGAAGGAAGTGAAATATGCCTGAGTTGTTTGCAATGAGAGGTGGTCTTGCTTGATCTTCAATGCAGTTCAGTGCTGAAAAAGAAATTGATGATCAGATATGATCAGAAGTGCGTGGAATCAAGAGGAAAGTAGCACAGTGGATATTGTGCTACAGACGAATAAGAAATCGCAGAGAAACGGAATGACTTGACAACGATACAAGGCCGTTTTCTTAAAGGAAAGCTGTCTAAAAATCACATCTTAATAATAATAATTTATTATGGGTTAGGAGACCCAATTACAAGTAGCAAAAAGAAAGTACATATTATAACAATTATGTTTACAAAGTAAATGGCAGGACATAAAATCAGTATAATACAGTATAATGCTTTCGAATACAAATGAAATACAACAAATCAATAAACTTCATTAAGACAGATATACATGCAAATAGATTCATACATATAAATAGTAAATCTAAGAAAGGGTAGATAATTCAAGTTAAACGTTTTTATTAATAAAAGTTCGTAAGTATCATTTTCAGTGTATTAAGGGAAGAATGAAAAAAATCTAAATCAACTGTGTTAGCATCTCTCATGAATCTTGATAGAGGCAAAAAATATGAAAGGTTATTTTTATGATATGATACTTGGAAAGGATATCTATTTCTTACACGACGTCGAGGAACATTAATATTAATTAATGAGAGCAACTCGGGTGAGTCTATATAGTTGTTTAATAATTCATGTAGAAAAATAATTCCAAAGTTTCTTCTCCTAGATTCTAAAGTTTTCAAACTTAATAAAGACAGCCTATTTCAGGAATGGACTGAAGTTAGGATGTGTACTTTGCTACGAGGATACCTTCCGAAGGAACTGCAAACTCAATATTTCTCTGTTTGTGTTTGCCTCTTTGAGTTGAAATGTTTTCGGCTTGGAACATGTTTTCCCTTTCTCTATCTTCTGTCCATCCAATTCCGTGACCTCGCTGACCTTCCGTTCACTTCTTCCTCAACAGCGCCTCTCTTTACATTCAATTTCCATCACGAGAGCAGGATTGGATTTTCCATCGCTCTCAACTTCTACATTCATCCAATACTCATCCGATAACATGAACTGGAAGCGTGACTAAACTTGCGTCAAGTCATTTCTTTAACTTCCTTCAAGAGAACTATATTATTTGCTCGTAAACGGTATTTTTCTTCATAGTCATCATCAGCAGTCATCGATCTGAGGATTGGTTTGTCCTCCACGCTATTTGCTATTCAGTTAATCGCTGCATCTTTTCATAATTTTTTACTTCAACGTCATTCATAGTTAAAGCGTTTTTCTTCTTTTATACATCTAATTTGTGGACTTAATAATTAATCACTCAGCCACCGCGGTCTTGACCACTAGCCTAATTTAATTCAATCGAGAGAAGATACCGCAAGTAATGAATTTTTCGAAACGAGTTCCAGATTAGGGTGGGTCGATCTCATTAGATAAACCTTGAAACTTCATACAAAATGATGTTTGAAATCAAGTATTGGAATTCTTAATTTTCATCTTTTACCCAATCAATTTTTACAATAATGATGATGAACTTTCTGTAAAATACTGTCTGTTTCAGAGTTTCATTATATTTCTATTGCACCAAGATACAGATTACACGAGAATATATTTTTGCGGTCCGAGAAGAATCAGGAAAACTAATAACATGGGTCGCTTCAAAACTTTTATTTCCCACTAACAATTATTGAATGAATTAAAATATTATAAGTAAGGTGCATCTGGAATAATTTTAACAAAGTACAGATGTAGACGTAGGTGAGATATAATCCCAGATTTGTGTTTAATATCTGAGGATTCCGTGTATTATAATTTGAAAATGTCGTCAATCCGATATAGGCGACAAACTAAGGCCATACGTTCGTACATCGCATTCTTTATGTATAAAAAGTACAAAGTAGCACAATGAGAGGAAAGAAAGATATGCTTAAAAATAAGGCACTGCGTTGTTATCAACGGAATAATATGATATTTAGAAAAACGTACTGCGAGAAAGTGGGACTTCTATGTTGACATTTTCATTTTTTCATGTTCCGCCAGTTTCCAATTAAGGCCCATCAAATTATGCTTTCTAATCAGTGTAACTGAGAGGCCCTTCACCGTGAGCGACACAAAATATTCTGCAAAAATGAATGAAGGATTTTGACATTGACGATGGTTAAAGTTCTCTGTTGAACGATTTAATAATTATCTGTGACGGTGGAGTCGCTACAGTGATTACGTTGCCTCAGAAATGTGACTTCCAAAGGCCTTTCACTCAGGACTGTCCTGGATAATTTAACTTAAATGGAAAATTAACTTTTATGAATGTGCAATAAAAATATTAATAATCTAGAATAAGGAAATCAATTATAAAAGAAAACGTATTCGTTTGAGGTGAAAATGAACACTGTATTCCATTGTACAATAGAACGTAACATAAGTTTTTTTTTACAGTTTATAATCTCCATCAATTGATCTCTTCGCACCTTACTATTGCTTGCAATAATCAATGATGTACCTATTGTAATTATCTGCTGTCACAATACAAGAGTAATAAAATAAACTTGGATACAATTTTGCCATATCTTTATGGAGAAAATCTATTCCTTTAAGACCATTTAGAAATGTTTGGAAATAAATTAAATTTCCCAAAGCACATATGCTTTAATTTTTAATTTTGAATCTTTAAATTCATTCAAAAGAAGAAAATTAAAGATCTACTAGGCGATTAAGCTAGGTGACTAGTTGATGTTTTTTGATATACCTAAAATGCAATTATATGAATTGATTGATATTTCTGCCATCGATTTTAATAAAAAAGTTTGAATTTCTGTCGGGTCCTTCTCGCTTAAAGGTCTTTGAGGATATTTTGTTCCTCAGCGAGGAGAAGATAAATATTGATTTTTGAGGTTACTTACAAATTTATTTTTCAATTTAAAACCTAATAGGTGCACAATTATTGTGCAACCATTTCAATTTACTAATGAGCGAATCAAACGCTCCTGCGTAATCTCAATTTGGGAAAGTGCATTCCTCTCCCTCCACCAATTTATTAACTGTCTTCCATGAAGGATGAATTCTTGAGTATTACCTTTCCCTCATCCATATGTATGATCCTCCTCGAATAGGTTTGGCATAGATTCATCGGCGTTCATCTCCCATCGGGTTATAAAACACCATAATGGAAGGTTAGAGAATTGATTATGTAATATGATGTATCTCGAGGCTCTTTGCCAGGATTAGATGTTCCTTCGAGCGCAACTTGGTGGAAAGACAATCTTTCCGTTCTCTTTCGCTTTTTGGGGTCGTCTCGATGAATCTCAAAATCGGGAAATCTCGAAGATCCCGGAATTACCACCTGCTTATTTCGTTATGTCATTGGTCTCGTTTTGTAACTTATATCTTTGATTATCTCCAACGTCATTTTTATCAAGGTATTACGTAAAAATACATGGCCCTCTGGCTACAGCACTGATAGATAACTATAATTTTAAATATATTTTCCCTTTTCTGGTGGGGGTTTACTTAAAGAGAAAAAAGAAGAGGAATGGATTAATCCTACCAAAACTTCTTGCAAATATGTATCAGGATTTTTCCTTATTTTTAGCACATATGTATTTGAATTTATTTCCTGATATAATTAAGTTTGATTAAAAAAAATAATTTTAACAAGTGCTGTAATATAGACTTTAACTCAAATAAAATCTTTTCTTGCAAAAGAAATCTGCCCGATTATTTTCACGCATTAATTTACATTTTGTATTTAAAATCGTCGAATCGTTTCTCCCAATATTTTTTCCGCGAAAAAGAGTTGTTTTGATAATGATAAGTATAGTGTTTTGTTTCCATTTATTGTTTATAATAAGTACTGTGGAAAAAGTACAAATTTTGTTATTTTCATCATTATACACTTTAGATTGACAGTTAATATAAATAAGTTGACTACGAGAGGAATTATCAGGTATGAAAAGGACAAGCCTTACTTATGATTGATATGAGACAGATTCACTTACGTTACTTATAATGCCCTGCTACCCTGCTTCATTAAATAATAATTGATGCGTTTATTGACACTAACATTACTTTTTAATTCCTGTTAGTGCTTAAATTAGCTTAGTATATTTAATTTTCTTCTTCCGTGATTTTTCGTCTTCTTTTGAAAAAGAGTGAGAGATAGCACAACCCAAACACTTTCTATTATTAGATTTTTTTATCTCCATTTTCTGAATTAATTCATATTGTATGGTTGAACGCTGACAGATTATGGCGTGTTGATTTAATGTCAATGTTTTTGTGAAACTAAAAAATTAAGTTGGTGTTTTATAATGCCTCTTATCGTCAAGGAGAACTTATAAAACAGCTCTATCAATAAAGTGGTAGTTCATAGCTTGTTTGCGAGTTATAAGATATCAAACAGATGTTTTAAAATGTGCCTAACGCATGTTTAGTTGGGGTGAGGTAGGCATTGGACTTCGGTTTAGTTTCTAACAAACCCTCTGTTGATGAATTCTTAATGCACAAGGTTTTCGAACGAAGGTTTAATACTGATATCTCCTTAAAATATTGCACGTGATAACATCGTCGTTTTTAATTAACTAATCTCATCCTCTGTATAATTAGATTTACCTAAATACCAAACTTGAGCTTTCCATCCGCTGCCTTGAGATTTAATGACCGGACTCTGAAGATTGATTGAAGATTTTAACCATAGAGCCAACAACAATTTGAATGAAGTAACCTTCGCCGTCTTATTATCGTCAGATCAAGAAGAGATAATTGAGCATAAGAACGGCGGTAGTTATTTTCTCTTCAAGTTAAAAATTACGATTTTCTAAACTTTCATCCTTAATACCCAAATTTATTTTCCACTTCTTCCTTAAAATTACCGCATATCTTCTTGTTTTCATAGTGAGAAGTGTATACTTTCGTTTAAATATTTTATAGAAATCAAATACATCAACTTTGGTTGGCGCGAAGACGCAAGTAATACAAAAAGGTTAACATTAATACATCTTCCTAATTTACGAAGACGGATCAAGAAAACGAAACAATCAGGACCAATGAGGAAACATTCCAATATAAATGCAAATTAAAGATTGATCAATTATTCTTTCGTTCATTCATTCATAAATCCTTTTCTGGTAGAATCTACTATCGTCCACGACGAATAAATCGATTCCGGATTGTTCTGAGAATTTTTTTAAAAGTCTCTTTGAAGATATTCATACTATTTTTAGTATTTCATATGTTTTACTTCAACATAGATGGACGCAAGTCCAACCGATGAGAATTAATCGATCTGGAAATCGCTGCACATCGAGATAAATCTCCGACGGGAAGGATACCGAGTTTATTCATGCTTCTTTTGTTTGCGGATTCCCACCAAAGACCGAACTTCCGATTGTAACCCCTCGTCCTCGACTTTGCCGAAGATGATTATCCTTCTGCTTTCGGCGCATTACCTTGTTATACGAAAATTGCTTCCTGCTTCCTCGAATGTATGCACTTAACGCCTTGTTATTTACGTAGTTACAAATAGAGCGCCCTTCGCTTTAGGGGTTTAATTCATGGAAAACCGTAGCTACTAATTACAAACCCTCATTTGATGTGTTATTGAATACATTCGTTACTGAAAGGCCAGCAATACCAATAGCACGTTCATTATTTCAGTACGATAGATCTATCTGTAATAAGACGTGATGTTATCAAATACGTTTCCACAGAAAACCAGCCCTAATGAAACAGTCAACTAAAATTTGTGCAATCTAAATTCTATAAAGAATTGAATATCAATTTATGGTCTTTCTTATCAATTAATTTACCGAGGGAATTTTATAGGACAAGATAATAAAGATATTTTGACATTTCGACTTCTACTTATAAATTTACATTTTACGCCGGTGAATGACTTATTTATGCTGTACTAAATGATTTTATATCAACGCTGAAGAAGTTCCCAAAAATAAATTTGTGCGCAATTCCTTCCCTTTGATTCCAACGTTAATTCACAAGGCGGTTGAAAGACTGAACTGAAAAGAAATATTTATGTGAATTGATTGCTTCATGGGGAAATTTGTAAATATTTTATCTCCTCTACCGAGTCATCAAATTTAACTAATATAAAAGTTTTGCTCAATAAAAGGGCCGGATTGATTTTAATCGTAAACTTTAAATGATCTTTTAAGGACATCATTTCACCTATTTATTTTCACAATTTTCTTTTTAAATGATTAAAACCTCAGAATCATTTCTCCAAGAAGTTGTTTTCAGTATATTTTAATAATCGGTAGTATCAATTGGCTGCGGGGCTTATATGACAAAAAAAAGGTTAACGACTTTATTTCCCTTCAATCCATTGGAACTCCTTTTTAGATAGCTCATTCAGGAAGGATAATTGTGATTGGGAATTTGTACTTTTTCTGAGTTTATCCAATGATTATAATATTCGTGTTGGGTGAACTTGAAACGTAATTAAGGATAGGAGGAGTGGAATAAGCCGACGCATTTAGCTCGCCGTTTGATGTTGATGAGGTAATTATGTATTGGGCTGACACTTTCCCAAGGTTAAGAGTTTTCCCAAATGTCTTGTCGAACAAGGTTCTAATGGCGTTACACTTGTGGGTTTAGCTCGAGTTGCAAGCACATCAGCTCGAGAGCATCTGAAAAGAGGATGTGGAGCATCTCTCTCTATGAACATCGGGAAGACGTAAATCGCCCATTTTGGAGGTTCTTCTTATATCACGAACTACTTCTTTTTCGCGTCACCGGTTCTCAGTTTTAGACAATCCAGACGCGCCGAGTTTCTCATCTTTGGAAATTTTCTTCCGGTGTGAAGAGGGGAGCCCTTGGCGTGTCTCTACCAGAAGGAAAACGAGGCCATGGCTCTCCCCCCCAACACACTCTGCTGCTTCCCTTTTACCGCCGCACATTCGCACGTTTCCCACTTTTCAGGCCGGACGAAAAGGTGTCTTATAAACTGATCCACGTGTTTGTCTGCCTCCAGGTGTACGCGTGCCTTTGGGATCTAAAATTCACTCTCGACGACACTGAAAGGTTCATTCTGGCACATTTTCCTCTTTACAGTCTGTTGTGTGTGTATTTTATTTGTGGTGCGTCGACATCTAAGTTCATTTAGCACCATTAGCTGGTTTAAATAAATAGCTCATGCCTCTAGAGATCTAACATGTGGCTGAACTTTGAGCTCGATTAAGTTTCGCTGGTCTGTGGTAATAAATAGATGAGTACATAGATAAATAAATAAAGTTGAAGAGATACTTTCGACAATTAGTAGTTAAGGAGATGATAGATTCCTTGTTTTGTGTGCTCTTTGAAATCTTTTTAAAAAGCCCTGATTTTCTGACGAAATAGCGCTGCTTATAAACACGGCGATGAGACTTTTTTCGACAAATGATAATAAAAACCTCAAGGGTTAAGGGAATCTATTTTGTTTACACGTTGCTACTGATCTGTTAATGAAGTATTTGGCGATACAAATTCCGTATAACGACTATTATGTCCAAACTTTATGCTTAAGGCATAGACTCATATTATATGAGAGTAAGTCATCTACAATTTCCTTATGTATTCCACATCTGTAAGATATGTTTTAGGGAAGATGTATGACCTAAGTTAATTATATTTCTACTAAATCGAAGAGGAATGAAAAATTTCAATACATGAAATATCTAAAACAAATCCAATGGCTTATGCATTGCAGAATAAAAGTATGAAGCACAAACGAATGTTTTGAAGTTAATCGAGCAGAAAAGCCTGGAACGATCAGAAGCAATTATAATTTATGAAGTATTTAATTATGCATTGAATACTGGTAATATATGCCTCAATGATCTTCAAAGACTGAATTAAGGAGCGCAATGAGCAACTGTTTTGGCCTCTTAAAACGTCTAAATCTATATCTATAGAGTAGATGCTGAATTATAAAGTTTTACACAATTCATCTTTAGGATAGTGCAAGATACCATTATTTCATTTACTAAGATAGTAAGGGTCATTGCACCTCTCCGAGAACTTCGCAGTTCCAAAGAAATAAATATATCTACACATTTATATTCTATGATTCGGTGGGAAATATGCGTATTGTAATGAAATGAGCTGTAATGATGAGAGATATGTAGCAATTGTAGAAAACTCGTCCATATGAAATCTTTTCAAGCTTCTCATGTACATAGTGATTTTAATGACCGTTGGATATCCTATACATGATACCGAATGATGCAATACAGCATTTTGTTTACGTACTAATTGAAATCTTAATGCCATTTGCTGCAACGATTTATTTTCTGCCTTTTAATGCGTAATATCTCTTTATTTATTCCGGTGTTTAATTCTGTTGCTGATTTTAATACATCATTAGCATATTTTTCCTAATTTTGTTGTACCTAAACCCCTACAACTTTACAACGATGTTATTTTCGTCTTCTAACAACATTCGTTTTCCTTTCGCTTGGACAGAGTCAGATTGGAGGAACTATTCCTTAGATTTACTATACAGCTCAAAAACGATGTCAACCAATTAGATAAATTATAAAATCCTGATACCATAGTGTGGAGGATGCAATCTGAAGCGTTCTGGCGAAAATAATCCACTTAGTTCTTCCCATGATCTTATCTTATCTCATGTAATATTAATAAATATTAAGCTCTCTAAGTCGTTGCACCTTTTATAGAGTAACTGACCAGAAAACTTACTCCATTATTCTTTAATTAGATGTGACAGGTAATAAAAACCAACGCAGAAAAACGATTTCGCTCGTTAGACAGGGTTGCTGGTTAAGCGAGCTAAGGTATATTACCACATTCTTATAATTAATTTCGTAGCGGGCATGCAGTAAGAAGTTAAAAATTATAAAAATGGCACAGGGGAATTTTGAAAATATCACCGAGTTTGCAATCCGAGAATGTAAAAAATGTAAGCTGATAATTCATTAAATTAAATTATCATTATGAGGCTACAGATGCCTTCTTCAGAGGTTTGTCTCTTCGGAATCGATTTGGTATAGGGTGGAAGTGAATGAGACAAATGCGCCGGACGTCAGTGCATCGTCGACCTCAGGAAATGACTTATTGGAGTCACGGACACACGTTCACGCGACACCTCTGAATTACCAAAATGCTTGGGGAAGACCGTTTCATCCGTGCAAGTGAATCACAGCGGTGACCGAAATAGTGAATGGCTAAATCAGGATTCCACAATTGACAATTCTAAGACTTTCTCTGACTTCACGGGGGTTCTCTTAAGCAACGCAGATTTCGCTTCTGTCGTGGGTGCAATCGATCAACGGAAGCGCATTAGCGTCTGAAATGACATTTTGTTGCGCCGTTCGGTGACTTTCGCAGCAACTGCAGTTCGCATTACGACACAGACCGTTGCAGGACACGAGCTTTGCTTACTCTCGGTGAGCAAGAGTAGCGGGAAAGCCACGGGAAGGGTCATCGTGGCTCGGGTTTGAAGGTTGACTCTCCCAGCTCGGTTATCATTTAAAAACCCCCGTGTTTCAAGAACAGTTTGCGTGAATCAGTTCCGATGTCGGCATTGAGCCTCCGAGTTAACGGATCTCGCGGGATTTGGAGGATTCTTACATAAACAAACTCCGTTATGTCCGTGACGTTAAGATGTATTGCGGCGGCGTTAAATTGAGTGGGTGGATGATTCACAAAATATCCGTTACAGTCGAGGTTGCTCCGTCGGAAGTTTGGCCTTCATCACCTTATGGCTTGACCCTCGAAGTATGCTGATGCAGGAAGAACGGAAATCTGAGAATTGCATGTGTGAGCGTGTGTATATTTATTTATACACTAACACATGTATATGAACAGTTATAAATATGCATGTAGATAAAAAGAGTGAAGAAATTGGTAGTATACACGAGAACATTTTTATTTAGACGGCCGGTTTCGACTATAAAACAATCATCAGGTCGTTTAAATAAAACGTTTCTTATGGAAATCACTAAGTTCTTATTTAATCTTTATAATGTGGTTTCACGAAGTCCGACTAACTATGATAGATTTTATACATACACATGTTTTGAAAAAGGCATAAAATTTACCTACTCAAAGATTAATGTCTCTTTTCTTTAAAGTTCCTTAATTTTGCTATCTTTGCTAAAACGTGATTTCACTACAATTGGTTCTTTAGTGTAATACTTAACTTCTCGCCGAGAGTGCCACGTTTCTATTGCAAGGTTCATTTTAAAAACGTTTTCTTCTTTAGGAAAAAATAGAATATTTTAAAATTGCAGAAAATACATATAAATCAAAAGCTATTTAGATTATACGAAACAGTATTCCATACATCTAAAAAAGGAGTATGTATTTCCCAGTAAAAGAGTCAACAACAAATCATTCGCTGGATACTTGGAAAAACCGCAAATTCCGATCGTTAAAATCTCCAGAAATTTCTCATCATTACTCGTAGTAAACATAAAGGCGACAACACCAACGGCTTAGGTGGCTTTCTAATTGTTGTTCCAGCGTGGAAATCTGTTTTTGTCAAATATTAAAAAATATCTATCGGTTGGTTTTCCTTGAAGGCGAGAATTTCCATTCCATCGCCAGTTTCCACTATGTCACATCCGGGACTCAGCTGAGCGAGGTCGTTCAATCCCTTTCACTCTCCATCGACGGCGCCATCTTTAGCCGAAAGAAGGAAGCGATGGCGATCGTTACGCCTCTATGATAGCCCTCAACTTTCCCTCGTGACGTTCGTCCAGTTGCGAAATGTTCAAATTTATGTTGACGAAAGCTCGTGGGTGTATTTTTGCCGAATAAGTGGAACATCCTTCAAATCGCGCGTTGAAATCTCCGAAGCTGATGAACAGTTGGATTGTTTTCTAGGCCGTGTTTTGGTCCGCTGGCTCTAACAGCGCGTATCAATTGGATTATTCTCTACAAATTTTACGACTATCAACTTTCCCAAACCTTTTGATAGCCTCATTGGAGTAGATTACGATGCAACATCATGGACATGAAATGCACAAGGCAACATCCCGTGTTCGAACCATGGATGTTTTCAATCTTGTTTGTTTTTGTCCCAAAGTGTTTTTTTTTGTCCCAAAGTATGAAATCCGTTATTATTGACGATGATATTTCTTTGTAGGAAAATTATCGATCACGAAAATCTTTAAAAGATACTTCTCACACTGCCCCATAGATAAATTTACAAATCGCAGTTTCGCAGTCGCTGGGTGGTCTCTAGCCGGTGGTTCTCACGATTTCTAAGCGCGGATTTTTGTTGCAATTTGGCTAAGTTAATGTCGTGAGTGATACATTGAGGAATGCACGCGTGATCGCTGAATGTGGAATGAGGGAGGATTTTAAGAGGTCAGTATGCCGCGATCATTGGGACGTGTGGAGAGAATGGATAACAGCGTCGTTACTAAATTGATGCTCGTTGATGGAATGCGGGTGGATCACGATTTCGTGATTTCAGTGTTTCTATAAGTATATGCATGAGGGGCTCTAAAGCTTCGTCAACACCTGTGAGAAAGATACTACAGCAATAACCTACGTTGTCCATACCTCAGCCTTTTTTCATTTTGTTACTACAATCTATTAGAGCAATTTGAAGAAAATACCGTATAGTGTACCAATTAATAGATTGTATATGCGTATAGTATTCCATAAGGTTCGCCAATAATTTATGTGAAAGTAGGATTCAAGGAAAGGAAAAGATTTAGATCATCACCCACTTTTTCGTTGGCTTTCAGATTGGTAAGTTGTATTGTCGGGAATCAAAAGGACTGGTCAAGGGATTAAAAAACACACAATAAACAAGGATAGAGATATTGCAAGAATCAATTTTCAGATTTGCATATAAGACCTATTTGTGTCATCGCTACTGGAGAAAATGACCATTGAGCGCCAGGAAAATCGGCTTTGAGAAATTTGCTTACAGCTAAGAAAGAGTAAATCTCAAAAAATGCTATTCGATTGCTTCCTTGTCCTGCGATGCAAACCTAATAAGAGGAGAAAGTTGTTCTACAAGAGCATTTATCAGGCGTGTAATAAATCATTTCTCTTTCTTTCGTGCGGAGAGCGCATAGCTGCATGCCACTCAAGACTGGTTTTCGATTCGTTGCCGATTTTCTTCCTCGTATTCAAATTACACTAATTAGTTCCTGTTCTCCGATGAAATTTGTTTCCGTGAAACAGATACAAACGAAAAAGATTATGTATTTTGATAATTACCCTTCGTATATGATTAAATGCGAGGCATGAAGTTTTGATTCATGTTTCCTTCTATATAGAAGATCGCATCCCTCTATATCCAATACCGGTTTATGATATGCCCGATTCCTAAGGCTACTTTCTCAAAAGATGTTGCGATGTGTGTTTTAGGCTGAGACGTACTGTTTGAATACGATCTTTACATTTTTATCATATTTAGTGTGAGATATATTCAAACAGTTCAACTTACAGAATTTTCACGCTCAAATTGGAATCCTAGGTTCAATTTTATATCTCAATACGATTTTTTTGTGGCAGCTCTTAAAAAGAGCCATAAAGGCCACACTTTTACGGGATACTATTAACGGACAATATATACTTCTGATGAAGAAACAGCAATTATTGTATTTGTCTTTATTAGTCACTATCGTAGCGTTTAACCAATGTATATTTTATTGTAAAGATTTCTCAGAAGGAACTTACGCAAGTGAAGCATTAGGTCCGTATGAGAGTAGCAATAAAACGTTAATTGGTCTTAAAAGGGCCAATGATTCCGTTTGACTCAAAATGTAGAGTTCATAATAAAAGTTAAAGCGTCGGCGTTTCTATAGAAGAGAAAGGAAAGATGATTGCTTCATCGCTCTCCGTTTACAAGTCGAACCGTGAGACAGTTGAGCTAATTAAAAAAATTACATTACCATTTTCATAATTGAGAGGAAGCCGAAGTCGGTGCTCGGTTTCTTTCCTTCGCTTTGGAGGAGACTCGAGAAGACGTCCGGAAGTGGACATTTTGTGTCCATGGCGCCAAATTGAAATGTTCTTTGAGCTCCACAACCATGGGAATTTTACGACCTCGAAATTCCGATGCATTTCTGAGGAAATGACTCGTTGTTAAGTGCAAAAGATTGGTATCTTTGATGGCGGTTGGCACTCCTTCGCTAACTTCAGTTTGTGAATGGACGTATTTTTGGCGGGTCAAGAAACGTTCAGCTCTAAGGCTCACTTACGCACGTCCCACAGTCTCTTTGCCTCCATCCCACCTTCCCATGGAAACAAGGGTATTCCATTAGGGATAATGAGGATTGCCGCATGACCCCTGAAAGGTGAAATTTACCAAGTGGAAAGCTTAGCGCGCAGGGTCGCCTTGCATCGGTAAGGCAACCATTAAGAGAGCCTTGGTTTATTTGAAGAGTTTGACTGCAATTAAGATATTTATTTTGAATAAAACCGTATTAAGATAGTACGCGAAACGAAATGTACACAAACTCATCATTGGTTCGCGCTTTACATACTGAAAAATTCGCACAATTTCAGTGTAGTGTTCAGTGTATGTCCAATGTTACTCATTGACCTATCGAAAGGTAGAGCACACATGTATGTATGTCCAATAATGACGACTCTAAAACGATATCAATAATTGATAATAACGCTTCAATGATTATATAACTAACAATAAAGGTTTTCATCATATTAGTTTGCTTCTAGCGTCTTTAATTGCTCACATAGCTTCAAAAGAGGTGATTACATCTTAAGAATTTAGGAGGATTTATCTAGAGGGAATAAAAACATTTCATTAATAATATTATGGAGTGTGTATTCAATGCAAGCTGCAAATAGGATAGTATAGAATTGATGTACTTGTAAAAATTTAGTTAAGCAGGAAGAACTATGAAAGTTAATTCTTTACTTCTGAATTATAGTTATCTAACGGTCAACGACATGACTAAGAAATG
Source organism: Sympetrum striolatum (assembly GCA_947579665.1). Lineage (NCBI taxonomy): Eukaryota > Metazoa > Arthropoda > Insecta > Odonata > Libellulidae > Sympetrum > Sympetrum striolatum. The sequence goes on from OX388350.1 coordinate 10,982,485, forward strand.
TTCCGCAACTCACTGCTAGCTTTATGAATTTCCCTCGTTTTACAATCAAAATTAATCTTTGCGCGTAAGTATGCGGTAGATAGACTTACGTAGAGAGATAGGGAATTTACAAAGTCGAAGACAGCAAACCAAGGATATAAGAAATAAAATCTAAAGTCGTTTAGTTTTCGAGAATAAAAATATATTTGGGCTAAATGTCTATTGTAGATAAAGCCAAAATCCATCTCAAAGTTATATTTAGGCTTACATTCCTCACTCACTTCCAAAGTTGTAGAAGGATCTGTGTCCGGACATCTTTATTAGAGGTGGATCGAGACAAATCCAGCGATACATCGACCTCTGGACTTCCCACGTGTGAGTCACAGGTTAACAATTTTCGCGTGTTCTCAAGCAAGACTATAAGATGGCGAGCAGAGTTTATCGTTCGTCCTTCTACGAGATGTTGACCGGAATCTCCCAATTTTATGGTCAGCTGCCTCGGAAAATTACTGCACAATCCAAATAAAATCTTCAGCCCTTTCAAGAAACTCATATTTTACAGCAGTTTAAGCCTCGAATTTTCAATAATGTAATCGATGCTGCTTAAGTGTAGAATTTGTAGTGTAGTTTCATTACAACCAATATAATGCAATCTTTTAGTTAACTCTAGTTGAATGCTAATTTAATGATTAAGAAAGGCCTATTTCCTTCGTAAAAATCATGGATAAAGTCACACATGGTTACCAATATTTCCTCTGTTGAGCCACGTAGAATAGGATTATGAAAATAGCACGTAAAGCGTAAAGAATGTTTCTATTTTATACATATGATTATGTTAAAGTAACAAAATTATGTTATGTAAATTCAAACTATATATCTACTATGCTTCTTCTCGGCTTTGTTCCTATTTTAAGATTAGGTATGTTCTCTCAGCATACTTTTCTCGAATCTTCACTACAAGCTTTTCCCTTTAAGTTTACATTGCAATAACTCCTTATTGAAAGTATATTTTGTTTCCTGAAAATTATTAATCTCTTTTCGTAATCCAAATTGCTGATAATTTTCGTTAGATTTTACATGTTCTTCCAAATTTATTTTATTTCTTAAGTTGAAGTTTAGGTCTAGCGTACAAGTTGACTCTTCGAACTTTTAGTTATAGCAGTATCAAAATTTTTAGACCAAGTTATTTCATAAGGACATATTATCCCATGAATTGTCCGCTGGGTTTTCGATTTAAACTACTGCTCAATCTTCCACCGTCACCTAACTTTATGCGCAGTCTATTTTATAATCGTACTTCTGTCATTTAATTTAAACATCAGCGCAATTTTTAATTCCATTCTGCTTCACGTTTGCTTCAATCTTTCTCAATGATATCCAAGTTTTCTTTGGAAATTCACTCTTAATATTCTTTTTTATAATGCTGAATCTGGAAAGTAGTGCCGATACAAGTGTATTTCATCACTGAGATGAAATTAAATTCTGTGGGCGTGTTCCTTCGACTCATAATAGCGGTAACTCGAAAGGAATACTGAGCTCAAATGAAAGAGGTGCATACTTCTTCTTTTTTCAAACTTGTTGTTCTTGGTTGAAGCAAGATATTGCCTAGAGCTACCTCATGCCTTCCAAGAAAGAAAATGAGTTTTCTAAGGGAACGTGCTCACAATTTTTTGTAATGGAATTTGCAAATTTGTGATTGGAAGACTTTGTTTATTCGTTTACAGAAACTCGTGATGTTTAAGATATCTGACAAGATGAACTCCATGATTTTAACTTATGCAGTTAGACATGATACAAATGCGACGATTTTAGTTCATAGATTCCATATTTAACTTGGAAAATATCAATCGGTTTGATGTATTTGAATTAATCTGTAAAAAAAATATGGATGAAAAAGATTAACATATAATGTTTGATAATTATTAGTTTAACTAGTTCAAAACATTTCGACGTATTTTCGATATTGAATCTGTTTTTTCTTAATTATTCACTTTCTTATTTAATTTTGGCATGCTAACAAGTTAGGAATTTTAAAATTGAATTTGAAAAATAGTCTAACAAAATCTGTAAAACCAGCTACCCTTCGCAGAAACGTTTCAGTTGAAAGATTTTTTCTCTAGGTAAATGCTCCCTTGCAGTTTTAAGGAGTCGTTTATTATCGTTGACTCGGTCCCATGAAATCAAAATCGCGGACAATTGTTTTGGAATCTCTAGGAGGTAGGACGATCCGCTAAGTGTCACGTGATTGAGAGGAATGTTGCATGGGAAAGGAAAAGTCGGAAAGTGACCTCTAAAGGGAAGTCCTTCAAACGTGACGTTTAGGAACTGAACTCTATCCGACTCTCCATCTACACATCTGCCTCTAACCATTGGAATTCCTACTCGTGTGAACTTCAATAAATATCAAATGTGCGCATTTGCTTCGAGTCCAGCATTCAAGACGATAAAACTTCGTAGGATATTAGCTCCAAAATTGATACGATCTTGTCTCCCTGAAATAATACTTCTTTTCTTATTTCCGTATGGGACATCGGTGAGAATGTGAAAGTCTCGTTACATCATTTAGGCTGGTGTCGGATTTAAACCAGCTCCTCTTTTATTTTCCACCTTCTGTCCACATGACTTGCTCTCCATTATTATAATGATATCTCTTAAGAAAGCTTTTTCGGAAGTATTCAAGTAGCTCTGTCGTAAATGTCAATAATTTAACTTTAATATTATTAGCTGGGAATCAACAGAGGCATTCCACCAATTTTTGTGTTCAACTATGAGTTTCCTAGCAGAATTTATAGCATATCCTTCATTTGCATCAACGGCTAAAGTTATTATATACTTTATTCCTCCCACTTGATTTCTGGTAGCCTTGGACCGCTAGGACCATTCGGGGAATAACAACTTTTTTGTACAGCAGCAGCTCTCAGAAATCCATTCCAGATTAACTCAGTGTTCTGGCCTAACTTTTTGAAAAGCCACTTAAGTTAAAGCCAAAAAACTTAGCATTTTTCACGATCGTCCTCACGCAATCGAAACCGGTCGTCCCAATAAATATAGTAGAAAATATTAAGCTTTGTTGTATTTAATTAATTCCTCATTAGTGTTCACTTTTATTCAGAAATTACACGTTCCGGTAGTGGTATATTATCGTAGGGTTCTTAATACCAATAAAATCTCACCAAACCTTGTGAATAACAACAAACAACCCTTTGGAAAACATTCATTTTCTCTCCCTAGAATCTTTAATTGACGAGTTTTTCAGATATCGATCCGTGTACAGAATTAAACCATGTATTTTTTGTTCACGCTGCTAAGATCGCGAATGGATGATAGTTGCCACTTTAAATCTGCCGCTTCCTGAAACCGAACCTCGAGCGGAGGCAAAGGTATACGCCTCGTGATCGTGTGAAAGGAAGGATATGAATAATTGAAAGCGCATGAGCGTGTGCATGGGAGACAAATATGACAGTGCGATACAGAATAAGTACCCTTACGCGAGTTGGCTTATTAAAAGGTGTCGATTAATGGTTTATTGGCTTGCAAACATTTCAATGCATACAGAAAATAATGATGATAACGAAAATAATCATTATTGCTAAGACATAGCAGTTAAAGTAGACTTCGGCAGTGACATCTAGTATAAAAATGTTTACACTTCGCCAGGTAGAATATCAAGCACCAAGGATCCTTCTGCTATTTATTCAATGATCACCAGAGGAAATAATTTATCACTCTGATTAAGAAAGGTGAAAACCACCACTAGGTATTTATCAATTCCCAATGAGCTAAAGGAATAAACCATGAATTGGAGAAAATGGCATTTCAACAAGTCGGAAAATATAAATAAGTTTTCAAAAATTTCATGGAAGAAGAATGTTTGCCATTTTTGCATATGTTTGCTCGGTTAACTATGACTAAAATTTAACTTAATTGTTTGTTGATATAAGTGTTAGAAGGCGGAGAAATCTGTAAAATAATTACTTATGTTTTCGTCGTCATAGAATACATTTTTAAGCCCTGTGCAAAAAATCCAAGACAAACTTCCTCGGTGTCCCTGCATCTGCGATTCGTTCAGTCCAAGAGCTCGCCATCCTTCACTGTTAACCGCAAATGATTTATACCGCAAGTAATCACAAATCGAAGAATTCCAGAAGGCAGTCGAGAAAAATACTACACCGTTGCTTGAGATGTGAAACTATTTTCTGTAAATATCAGCAATTTGAATCGCGTAGAATTTTCCAAATTGTTTCTCCATTCTCTCAGACCACTTTTACCTTTTCGAGAACGTTCCATCGTAGAAGATCCACTTTCATGCCGAATAAATACTTCAGAGACCTGAGACCTAGCAAAATTGACCTTGCCAACTGATTTTTGACGCTCTTTCGAAAACCGATGAACGGTTAGACATCGTGATCAACTTTTTATGTCTATTTGAAGCGAAAGAACTTTCGAAGAACCCGAATTCATCCCACGAGTTTTTGTGGGACTTTCCACGAATTCCTTCCTTCTTTGGTGCCTCTTCCTCTCTCTTTCATTGCCCTTTCTCGTTCCTCCTCCGACCACTTGAACTATCTTCGCATTAGTCATGTACTCGAGACCACTCTCATGTAGCAGCCCCAGCTTCTTACCCTTTTCCCGCACAATCATTTCCGGGGATCGCTCGCCTCGCATTCCGCACTCGACGGCATTAGCCTCTCTTGGGTGTGGCCGTCCTCAGCCTTCTTATTGCTTTCTCGCCGAGGGAGAAATTGACGCGAACATTGCCGTCGACCTTAATCGAATCGTTGATCGGGCGCAGGAATCCCAGCTATTTCGCCTCTTCTGTCGACCATTGTAACGATGGAGGAATGTGCGTCGATTTGCGAAAGCAAAATAAAAATGGGTTACTCCGAAACTATTCTACTATAGTTTTCAGATCTGTAATGCTTACGCCGAGCAGTCAGACAAAGAAACTGCCGCGCCGTATTTTACGAACCGCTAACCCAGCTGCTGCCATTGCGATTTCTTTTTCCGTAGCTAGCCGTTTTAACTGTGGTCGTTTTGTAATTGTCATCATAAATGTTGAATGAGAGTACTAAAATTTGCATCTTCATAAAACACTTAGCTGTTAGTCGTGATTCAAAGAGTTTGATATCATCGCTTCATTAGCAAGCCCGTTCATCGCCTGGTCCTCCTGAAAGTATACATAATGTAAATCTTCAAGTGAGCGTTTTCTCTGATAATAATTTTATTATTCAACATAATCACGTAAAGTACCCTTGTTGCTGTCAATATGTTGTTCAGGATATGAAATTCTTGGGGTTAAATAATTTAAAACGATTATGCAGATTTATTACGCAGTATCAGTACTCACTGAAAATGTTATGCGATATGATTGGCAAAGGAAATCGGAATTTTTCAATAAATAGCAGGAAAAAAGGGAATTAACATTCTTTAACGATTATGACGCTTTCACCTTGAAGCTTAGTTTAAACCCTCGAGAGAGGAATCACTTCAACGTCATCTATTATTTGGCAAGTATACAAAAGTCGAGTTTTAGATTATGATTATCTTTAAATCTAATCAGAATGTTTTGTTTCCTCGTTGACCTAACTTTGGTCAACTTCCCTTCTACCAAAACGGTCTAAATAAAATATTATGAGAACTCTGTGGTTGAATTATGTGAAACGATTGCGATTCAAACGAATGAAGTCTATTCCGATTTTAAAGTAACGCTAAATTTCAATTTCTTGTTAGAGATGAGCAAGAAAGTGGCATAAATAAGTTTCATGGACCCAAGTTACAGAAAAAAATCATTCTTTATTCGTTGTAACTTATTGATAGTACACGCAGGTTGTTTATCATAACAAAGTTAGAACTTACAAATTAAGAAACATACCCGGAAGATAGCCTTCATGCGCCTGGTATATTTAAAAAAATACGATAAGCATGTCGGCAAAAATATTGGAAATTATTTATTTCTATTCTATCAACACTACTTATTTCAATTTACATTAGGATTGGCCTATCACTCTTACTTAAGTTTTTGCTGTAGCTATTACATTTTATCTCCTGTTTCTTTCGAGAAAATAACTCCATGCACACTGTCGATTTCGATTTCTCGACATAACGTGGCACAGGTGCGGGCAACGCTTTTTAATGCGGCATAATTTACAGACCGAAGTTGCTTCCAACCCCCCGAAGACCAGATTTACTGGTCCATTTCGCAACCTCACTGAGACCGCTCTGGTACTCTCGGAGATTACAGTCATCACACATACGAAAGAAAACTTCGACGTGAGTAATACGGACAACTTTCACTCTCCTTCTAGTTCCTCGGATCATGCGACTAAGAATAGAGAGGAATGTCCTGAAAATTTGAGGATACAAATGGCAAAGAGCCATCCGCGGGAAAAGGTCAAGTCGTGAGAAACGCTCGGGACGAAAATATTTGTGTTTCGTCTGCGATCGCTTTGAAATGGGGGACAGTCTGCAGCCGGTTAGGGTACTTAGCGCCTATGCGATCGCTCGCATCTATTTCTTGGTCACGTTTCTTTGCGCATTTTGCGACTGCCGTCATAGGAACAAATGGGCCGGTTTCATCTGCATAAATACTACGCGAAAGGAAAATTGATGCTGGAGAGAGTGTTCCTGGACCGATTCCCAATTGCTTTTAAGAACAGACAACTTTTAGCGTTTCGTAGAATTTTTGGCTCTCTCGTAGGAAATCTTCGTCTTATTTTTAAATTCATTTTTGTAAATGTTGGAATTGTAATTTTATTAATTATGTATAACTGGTATAAATGTATGTAGAAAAAACTGCCAACAGGCTTAAAGCCTACCTGCTGTTTAAGCTTTATTAATAATAGTTATTTTGGATACTACCATTCGAGATAACATAACAGCATTTCACTCTCAAATTTTTCCATCCGACTTTTTTATTTTAGAAAGGACTCTCGTCTTTGAACACTGAAAGTTTTAGAGATCTCACAGTTTTAAGTATAACGAAACATATCAATGGTGGAATTTGTCCACAATTTAATAAAAATCACACAGCAAAGTTTGACTTATTCCACAATGTGTTTTAATTTTTTAATTTTGGGGAACTAATCGAATCTTGCTGTATAATTTTTATTTTATTAAAACATTTAAATATAATTATTTTGTTGACACCTCATCTGTGTGATCATATAATCACGTGACCTGGCTAAAATGTCTGAAGACTGTAGAGATTTGCGCTACGGACAAATTGAAATACCAATTTCACTTTCCATTCTTTACAGCGACCTATAATTAGATTCATTCTTCAGTTTTTGTGAATTATCTTCCGACAAGACAGATTCAAATAATAATAATAATAAAACGGCTTTGTTCGGGCGAAATAGATTACAGCTTAACGATTTATCTTATCTTTTCTTCGACTGATCAAATCAGTATTGCTTACTGATTTAACACTGATACTGATACGCAATGAATTTACACGCTGAAATTAAATAATAATTCAGAAAAGAAATTAGATAATAATTCATCACTATTCAGCCTTCGTATCGTATTTTATGTTCGGACTAGCGTGATTTTCTTCATTCAGCTGTTCTGATCGCGCAGCGAATATATATTTTTTGGATAACAAATTAAAAATGGGACTGTTGGGCGAATAGCCAGACTCAAGGTTCTTTCACCCGTCCTGGGAGACACCGAAGGAATATCTTATGGCTACGCTCCCGCCTGCATTGAAGTCGAACCGGTAGAAACTGTTCCTTATATAACGAAGTAGGAAACTTTCCACACAGGCAGTGCTACTAGGTGAACAACATTCACTTTATTAGTTTGCATGAGCACCTCGTTCACATATTTTTCTCGCAGAAAATTGCTTTCGTATGTTCTACCGAGACGCTAACATTTTTAACAGTTTCAGATCGCATAAGATGGTAATTTTTATTCGGAGAGCAGTTTCATGAACCTTGACTGCTCCAGATTGGAAGATGTCAGGTGAGGAGAGAGGAGGTGGGGAAAAATTCCTCCTCACAACTTGTTCGTCCTTCAAAAACTTCTTCCAATAATTTCGCTCAACGACCGGCTGGGTCTTCTATGGCTCCACCTCGGCGGAGGAACGCACTGTTAATCCCATTTAATTTCACGAAGGGGAGGAGGGAATTTGCCAGAAAGGACTTCTATAATTGGAGACGCCTGAGTTTCAGATTTCAGATACGCCTAATGGCAAGTTAGTGTCAGATACCTGTTTTCGAATGCGCAGTTGGTTTGGGATGTTACTCAGGAATCAGCGTAGACACATTGCAAAACTTGTTTTAGAGGCAACTTCGACATTTTGGACATCGAAGTATTCTGTCTCCATGATTTCACCTGCAATAAATGTAAACTCTTTGTGTTTTCCTTTAATTTCTACACCTTGATACCGTAAAATTAATTTCTGCTGGCAAGTAATTGGGTGATAAGTTTTCGAGTTTAATGTAGAAACGTTTCTGATAGATATCTAAGTGGAAAAGGCTTAAGTAGCGTTGAAGTAAATTGAGATATCTCTTCTTATATTTTTGATACATTCTGCTTAGGTATGCAAAATCGTATTTCCAAGATCATCAACATGGTAAATAATTTTATGAAGAATCCTTTTCAACGTAGTTGAATGAATAACATTTTAGTTATTAGCGAATGAAATCAAGATTTAGCGTAAAATATTTCACAGTACGTTCACTAGGAATTGAATCTTAAGAGAAGATTAAATTTGTTTCACGAATTTGTTGGTTAATTTTAAGAAATAGGTGATCAACTCTTGCAGAACATACGTACTCAGACAGATTACAAAAACTATCACATAGGGGTGTAGATGTTGACAAAAATTAAGCTTAGAAACTAACTGTACAGAAATCGGTAACCATGCAAAACTTTCTTACAATATTCAACTACAATTTATGATATATATTGCAACATTACAAACAACTAAAACTGGCAACTTACTATATTACTCTTGCGTAGCGATAAAATTTATAACATCACATTGCAGTAAAACTTGATTTTCACCTTAAATTATAGAACATGATATCAATCAAGCGATTCAAATTCACATGCCGAAAATGTCAGTGATGACTTGGTGGATAAAATTATTGGTGGTTGCAGTCGAAAGCCATTGAAGATGGTATCGGTAGACGGGAATTTTCGAATAATATATTTTTATGAAATAATAATGATTACTTCGTTGTGTAAATTAAACTGCGCGGCTTAGGTGAGGACATTTTTCCCCTCGATCGCCGATGATGTGGCAAGAGGGGAGATCAGAACAATGAAACAACGGTTTACATCCGTTTGCTTGAGCACGGAGAATGCCAAGCATCGTTAAATTGTAATCAATTTATACAATAACAGAAATAGCTCTAGTAAAATATTTTGGATTCGTACAAAGTAGCAGTTGAAGCTGTGGGAAAATTGAGTAATAAGTAAGAACAAGTGGAAACACACTGCTAAGTACACACGTGTATGCGCGTGAGAAAATGCTCCCCGTGGGATTCAAGAAGACTTGCTTTTGTGCCCTGGAGTTAAGTAACTTCACCTCCGTATAAATTAGGACGTCCATCGCAAATGTTGTGTGTTTGGACAAACAGAGATGTGCGTAGTATTGAGAACGATTGCTCCGAGTAAGTTTGGAATCAATCCAACTCCGGGATGAATCCTTTCCAATGAATCCGTTCTTTCAGCGGCCAATGTCCAATTGGAAACTTGAAGTTGAAAGAGGAATGCTCACCAACCGTGACCAATCTCTTCTACGCCCTCTTTTGTGGAAATAAGGACAATTATCGTGAATTTCGTCCCACCTCAATATACAATACGAGTTCGCATTTTGATGGGAAAATTAAGATCGTTATTGATCGCATTTTTATTATGCTGAATTTATTTTATCAAATTTAGGAACTTCTTTTGAAAGAGGGAATAAATATTACAATTTAATTCCTGCATTTTGCTGCAATTTTTCTATCACATGTTATGTAGAAAAGGAAAGGGCCTGTCGTAATATTTACTTTTCTAGAAACTGGTTACGACTATCACGAAAATCACTTAGTCTCCTGCGACATATTACTTTAACCTTTAATACGCTATTTTATACATATAGTATATATACACTTTATATATATAGTATACGAACCAAATATATATCCAGAAGTTTTAGCTAAATGTGATATACCTTAATTTCTTCAAATTTTTATGGTGCAACGTCTGCCCTATCCACCCTGTAATAAGTCGTAGCTTCGTGACTTTTGTCTTTATCTCCTAAAATTATCAGACATTAGTTTATTTACTCTATTTTTCCGTTTCCATTCTCGTATTTATGTAAAGATTCTTGTCGAAATAACTCTTTCTCATACTTCTGCTCGTTCATTCACATTTATTTTGTTGGTGTTTCTTTAAAAACAGAATCCGTGGAGCGAAAACCAAATAATGTTGTATGGTATCAAGCTTACTTTTGGTAAAATTAAAAATTTGACTTGTGAATCTCCACCAGGTTCTCTAACCCTTAAATGCTTTCTCTTTTAGGTATACCGCAGCCAGGAGTCTTCTACCCCAACTCATTCATCCCCTTCCGGATACATTCTCCGGTCCAGGATGCGCCCCTACAGCAAAGGCAGCAGCAGCAGAGGTTCCAGCAGGGGTTCCAACTAGACCCTTTCGGCCAATCTGGACAGTCTCTGAGGTTCCAGTCGCCCCCACCCCTTCAGCAGGACAAGTCCCAGTACCGAATATTCCCACCATTCCAGAACAACGATGGGGGTTTCCCCTCGACGCAGCCTCCGCGGAACCAACAGCGACAGCAGCAGCAGTTCCAGCAGCAGCCTCAATTCCAGTTCCAGCATCCCGGTGTGGGATTCCCGTCTTTCAGGGACGAGCAGGACCACAGGTCGCCTCAATCCGTGGGAGTGCCCCAAGGCAGCTTCCCGTACATCACCAATACTAGAGGTTTCGGACCTTCAACCATACTCACTCAGGTAAGTCGTAAATCTTAAGTAGCATCATATATCATTCAGGAAGTCCATTATATGGGCATGAATACCTACATAACTATCCTTTGGAGTACAATCCTGAACTGACCCGTTCTTTCAGCTTTTTCATCGCAAATAAAGCAGGCATTAGTTTTTGTAAAAATCAAGGAATCTTTTCTTGTGAGAGATCATACTTGAGCCCTGTCAGTATCATCTAAAGCAGGATTTCCCAAACTTTTTCTGCAATGGAACACTTCATAAACCTGGGAGGGTTAACGGAACACTTAGCTTATTTTTAGGTTAGGTAATTCTACTTGTAAAATTTCAAAAATCATTTAATTACAACAAATTATTTATTTAGCAATTATTTTTAAATATGAAAATAAAACTATGAATAAATAAAGCATTTAATGACTTTTATTCTCCAATTCTCCATTAAGACTCAAAATTGTCGCGGAACACATATTCAGGTTCAGCGGAACACCTGTGTTCCGCGGAACATTGTTTGGGAATCCCTGATCTAAAGTATGGGGCTTTACAACGTACAAGGGAATGCATTTGAGCTGATTTGCAGTTCCGTATTTCTACGGACTGAAAAGCAGAGAAGTTATTTGAAATTAATATAAATGTAAAGTTTATGAGATCATCAGTAATATTGAGTGTGATTCGAATGCGAATTCTTAAATATTCAATAGACAATTGAAAGTAGAAGTCCATCATTCAATTGTGTAATTTTCGGGTTTTTTCTTCTTGCCTTATTATTGCCTTGATCAATTGCTAATAATCTCTCATCATGCATACGCTATCAATCTAAGATAATAATAAACAATTTCTCAGTGGACTGCGAATAGAAATTTCAAGCACCAACATTGTAGGATATTTATAGACACTACGAAACCTTGTCATATATTGTAGTATCTACTTGTTAAACAACTACTGTGTTGTAATGCAAAATGAAGAACGCACAGAAAAAGATAGCGAATCTAAGTTATGCGATCTTATATTTCTAGACTCTTTCAGGAGCGAATAATGCTTTGACAATATTTAAAAATCCTTAATTTCACCAATATTTCCTTCATGGAAAATAAAACCTCAAAAACTGTCAGAGGAATGTTTTCATTATATTTTTTTAGAAAACATCATCTAACCCAAGCAGTGGGATGTTATATGCATGTTTTGCTTTCTTGTATGTATAATGTGGATATTAATTTCTTTAGCAGCAATTTTATAATATGCATAGACGAGAAATAAAACACACATTCACGGTCCTTGAGTCTATCAGTAATCCTTTCTTAAAAAAAATGAGAAAGAAAGTAGTGATATTCGAATACCGTCTATATATTATAATTTTGTTTTCCTCTGTCCTCGGCCCAAACGGATTCGAAAGAAATATAATATAATTAATGTTGCTAATAATTTTCCTCCAGGACCCCAGATCAGGGAAACTGCACTACACATTCGCAAACCCTGGCCGGCCATCTCCTGAGGCTCCCAGAGGTTTCTCCTCCGTGCCACAGAAACCAGTGAAGGCAGCGAATCCACCGGTGGAGAGCGAGAACGAAGACGAGGCTCTCCTACCGCACATTCCCTCCGGGTTCTCGGTGCTTCCCACTCCCCCGGAGCAACCCCGGGTGCCGGTGAGGGTGGTACAGCAACAAGAGAGGGAGCCGCGCCTCATGATCGGCCTCCCCAGCAAACCGGAGGAGGACGTCTCCGGTCCACCGTCGTTCGTGGACCAAAATCTGGATGCGGATGAATTGGAACTGTCCAAAGTGGAGAAGGTCGTTGAGGAAGAGAAGACTGACAAGAGAGGAGGGGGAAGGAGGGAGGGGGCGCTGAGGAAGAAGCCAGGGAACAGAGAGCAGCCGGGGACCAAAGGGAACCGTCTTTTGGACAGCAGAAGGGAGGAAGGACTGAAGGCAGCACGGGAAGGAGAAGAGAAAGAGGCGGAAAGACCACGCTTCGGGTGAGTCATTCAATCTTCATTATGATTGTCATATTATTCGTCCTTCCTATAAGGCCGTTCAGACACTGCGAGGAAAATCAGGGAAATAGAACTGGAATGCTGGAACGGGTCGCTTTAAAAATTTATTTTTTCCGCGAAAGATATGAGTAATTAATCGATTATGGAATTAGAGCCATGATGCTTGCACCCCTTGCGACATTATTCAAGACGGTTTTGCTGGGTAAAAATTTAAAGGTAGATGTTACGAATATGTAGCTAAGTTAGGATACAATTCTTCAGCTGCAAATACTTTTTGGTTTAAGGCATGGTTTTGGGTCGGTAATTGAACCGAAAACCCGAATCGTATTAAATAGATATTATTTGATAAAGAGCTGTAAGCGATTTATTCAATTATTTTTGTTTCGAGTTGGCCGAAATGCAAACCGGAGGAAAAAATGCTATGTTTTGATAGCCTGGTTCCGCAGGTCTCAGGTTGACCTCCTAGAATGGCTCAGTTTGGTATCCGATGATTCGTTATTTTGAGGCGAAAGAATTATTATTAATAATTAACTCATAGTATCATAACTTATGATTCCATAGATACATTCATCTCTCCTTATAAAGATAATGTCAAAGTATTCGTAGAAGTAATTTCCTGCGTCCAGTACAGTAAAATCGCATGTTTATTGCAAATTTGTAAGGTTTTAATATTAATTAATATTAAAATGTTGACGCTTTTTCCACACTGTTTTAATTAGTACTAAAATAATGTGGAAATAGTTTCGTCAGCAATAAAGTCGGTAAATGCAGTAAGTACCGATAAAAAACAGCTTGTAGTATCTCGAGGTTATAAAATGTAGTGCGCCAGACTGAAAAGATCGAGAAACTCGATTCTATGATGTATCCTTTGGTGAGAATATTATTCGTCGAAATCATCAGTATGAAGGAGCCAGTTCAGAACAAGATTAAAGAATTTATTTAACGAAATGAATTACGATTGCTTATAATACGTGACCAAAATATCACATTTAATGAATTTTTTGGATTATTACCGTGAATAATTGCTTTTAAATCACTCGTATCGTATAGCTATAATCGGTTTAGTCCGACCGTTCTTCGTGGAACGCCACTAAGAATAAAATGAATATCTCTTGGTACATACATAACACTGGTGGAAACTACATAGTATTATTTTCAGCAGATTCGGGATTTTGAATTCGGGACGATTCTTATCAAATTATACCATTATTGTTTTTCATATATGTGTGATTTTCCTAGTATTTTTACTTCTTCTAAAACATCGGTTATAATTTCTACCATATTTCTCAACCCTTCTTAACTATCACTTTCTCATCATGAAACTATTATTTGGTTTAATAATCACCCGTTTCTCTTCCACTGCTGTAGACCCGGAGGAAGGCGTTTTAAGAACGGTCCAGGAGTAAGGAGATTACGTCCGAAGGTGAACCCAGAAGAGGTCTCGACTGCTTTGCCTCCAAGCACTTTCCGTCCAAGAAACAGATTCTTCGACAGTCGTAAGAGAATACCTGTGCCTTTCACCGAAGCGGAGGAAGTCTCCTCTACCACTACAACAACCACTACCACGACGACGACGACCACTACCACAACTACCCCTGCTCCCACCACCACCACCGAGGAGACCAAAGAAGTCTCTCCGATGGCATTGGAAGCAGACCCTCCCTCTGAAGAAGAGAAGCACTTCTATGAGTACGAATCTGGAGTAAGCGAGCAACAGGGATCGAATGAAGATCCTAAGGAAGATGAACGCTCTGAGGAACATCATTCCGAAGAACCACCTTCCGAGGAGGGCCATTTTGAGCAGGGCAATTCCCAGGAAGAGCACTCAGAAGAGGAACACTCAGGAGAGGAACACTCTGAAGATTACAACCATGAAGAGGACCACTCTGAGGATGATGGAAGGCCCAGTGAAGAGGGAGATTACCAGGAAGGAGGGGAAAGACAGTCAGAGGAGGAAGGAAGTCCATTTAGCGAAGAGCACTCGAAGGAGGAAGAGAGCCATCATGATGAGGATTCTTACCCAGAAGGGGAGGCTCACTTGGAAGAAGATGGCAACTCATCAAAAGAGGGCCATTCTGGGGAACCAAACGTGGAAGAGTCCCCTGCTCAGGTGACAACTGCACCAACGGAAAAAGTCGAAGATGAGAGTGAAAGCTACCACGTGATCACCATGAAGCCGAGTGGAAGCCTTGTGTCGCAGCAAAACTTCAAGGACTTCGTTGACAGCGCTGACATCGATGCTACGGATACTACCAAAGCTCCTGCTAGCGAAGAGGCGGCTGTCACCGACGAATCCGGAACTGCTTCGGTCTCAGTGAGCAAGGCAGTTCCTATGGCAACGGCATCTTCCATCAGCGATCTTGACGCAACTCCTCCTCCCATTGTATCAGTGGTAACCACCAAGAGCATCGTTGGAGGAACCAGCACTCCCCCTCCAGATGCATCAACTACCGAAGGATGGGTGATAGTTGCCTCTGTGCAAACAAGCAGGAGTGTTTCCGGTTCCAGAGTTACTCCTGGAAGAGATCCGACGACGGAGACCACGAGGGCTTCCACCACTCCAGCGCCGGAAACGACTGCCTCTACCCCCGCCTCTTCCACGGAAAGCATAATCGACAAACTAGATAGAGTACAATCAGAACTTTCCAGTGGATTTTTAACGGGAGGTTTCAGGAGCAAACTGAGGCCTCTGACCTTAAGAGGAATGACATCTGTGTCGGAGCACACTACTACCACCTCAGAGAGTCCTTCACCCCAAACTGTGCCACCACCCCCTATTCACATCCGAAAGTTCTCTCCCATGAACAGACCAGGCACTCGTTCCACCAGCACCACTGCGGCTCCAACACCTACGCCCAGGAAGATCGGAGGAGCACGACGTCCTGCATCTGGTTCCCTCTTAGATTCAGTCCAGTTCGAAGATGACTTGAGTGGCCTATTACCGGCAGGTTTCAAACCAAGAAGCAGTTTCAAGAAAAGACCTACTCCCGGTCTCAACATCACAACTACCACCTCTACCACTACCCCTCCCGAAACACCCCCTCTTACGTCCATATTTAATAGAAAGTTACCCTTCCAGGAAGTGGGATCTTCTTTTCTTCCTCCTGGCTACGACCCATCCAAATCGGCCGAAAATAAATCTTCCCTTATCGACGGCCGCGTAAGAAAAACTGACACATTAGCCGGTCTTCTACCACCAGGATACAAGGCTTCGTCGGAGGTAACCACCACAACAACAACTGGAAAACCTAGTCCTTTAGATGCCATACTATCTAAGATAAAATTCCAAGACGTTTCGTCGTTACTTCCTCCTGGATACAAGGGAAATGCTTCTGCAGATACAGCATTGAAGCCTAAACCGGTAGATATTTTGTCACTTCTTCCAAAAGGATACAAACCTACCGAAGAACCTCCCAAGAAAGAGCCTGTCTTCGATATCTCTGCACTTTTACCTCCTGGATTTGCGGCTCCTTCTGGTGAATCGAGTAGCGAACCCTCTACTGCCGCGGATAACACCACGACTACCGCCGCACCTTCGGACGGCCCTTCTAGAGTAGTGTTTCCAAGCAGACCCGGAGGAAGAAAAACCACGAGGAAGCCTACCGTTCGTCCCTCTAATAACGGGCAACTTCAACCAAAGATTATGAAGGGCTGGCCTACGAGGTGAGTGGTATATTTTACTTGATCTTGTTTATTTAAAGTTTTTTTTGTGATATTTTAACGTTCATTGTAGATGATCTATCATTTATGACCTGGGCTCTGAATTTATGTCCCCTTAACATAATTACTGATCTCGTTATATTGAAAAGATAAACCACAACAATTCTGGATAGATTTTTCGTTATGATAATTACTCAAAGGAAAATAGTCTTATTTCGAGTATTATCTGTAAATTTAATACTGCGGCTCATATTCAAAGATGTAAAACTATTTTAATTGCAAAATTTTCTATTTACATGTATCTACTTCAACAATTTAAATTGTCACGCACTTTAAATGGCACGTAACAATTTCATTATAGAGCCACCACAGCGTTTACTGGATGGCCAACATCCTCTACTACTCCAATATCTGTGGAGAAAATACTGGAGCAGGCGAGAAAGGCCAATGCGGCTGTAGCTGCTGCCAACGCGGCGGCCACCGATCCTCCACCGACCACGGAATCTTCTCCCAAAGTACCTTCTTCTGGGGACTCTCCAAACGTGGCATCAGGCATCCCTGAAGAGGCATCGACCTCGAGCACTACGACCACCACAACGCCGGAGCCTACGACTCCTGGTGTGTGCTGGGAGAGCTGCGAGCTAGTCGGCCTCATCAAGTTGGTTGGTGGTACCAAAGCCTCTAATGGAAGTGAGGTATCGGCCACGTGGAGGAGGGAACTCATGAATCATCACACCAAGGAATGGAAGGACCTGGCTGATGCTGTCTTTAACGAGGTGAGTTTCACATACATTCTGAAGAATACGATCAGATTCTGAAAATAGTATACGACGCAATTTTGTATGCGTTTCTTAAAGTTAAACAATCGGATGTTCGTCGCCATTTTTTCATCCAAAATATTACACTTCAACCAATGTATCATAAACCAGAATGTATTCAATGTTTGATTACTGGTATGTAACTTAGATTATGGCAGATATGTTTTTAAGTCATTGCAGCGGTTTCAATAATTGCTACATTTTTAACTATTAATTTGAGGACCATTAGTATATAGAAATTTATATTTTTTACTGCGGAATTCATCATGTGAAGAGAGATTTATTTTTTCTATTTCCCTTTTCAGTTGGACGCTGTTTATAGCAATTCCGAGGGTCTACGGAAATGGTACAAGAGGGTCCGAATTGACGGTTTCCGGTAAGTCTATTTTTTTAATTAGTATTATTTACAAAATTAGGTTTCAGTTAGTTTGTCAAGGCTACTGAAACTAAAAATCTAAAATAATTCCTTAAGATCGATGAATTCATGATTTTAGAAAGGAAAATTCTCACAAGATGAAGTCATACATCTGATTTATTCCTTATACTCATGGCAGCTGTTTTATTAAACAATCTCATTTCACAATCCTAGATTAAGCTGCTCTTAATGGCATGATAGGGTTGCAAACTAATTTTGGAAACACCATATAATTTATATGGTAAAGCGGTTATTGAATACACCAGGCTAGCAAGAATATTTTCCGATATTTAACGATCTTGAATTGTATAAACTTAATCTTACAAATACGGAAATCTTGATAGTGTCCCGAAAATAGAAACAGTAGTAAATTCAAACGTATGTATTCCAATACGGAAAGAAATCGGTTCAATAGAAATGGACTAAGATGAATCGTCCATTATAAATCTCATTTAAAGTAATAAAGTTAAACTTAAATTTCCTTGATCTGAGGTTATCCCTTTCTATCCTTTGTTTCTACGAAGAAAATCTCTATATTTCTAATTGACATTTCAGTAAATCCCAATTTTAACAGATTAAAATACTTTTTATAATAAGTGGTATGAATGTGCACATAGATTGATGAATTATATTATTACGTAGCTGGAAAGTGGGGGACTTGTGTTAGTAACGAGTTTATTTTAGCGACAGTGTTGGATTGTTGAGAGAGACAGTGAACGAAAGGTTGGATCGTTTTGACGATTTTAATTTGATATTTGGCTTTGCTCGATTGAGTTTAGAAAATAAAGTTTGTTGTTTCTTTTAAAACGAGTCTCACTTATCCCCGAACTCACGGTTTACGTAATAATATGCTCCTTTCATTTGGAGGCCATACTTTGTAAACACGTTCACGTTCTCTACGAGAGATACAATGATAAGAAAGTTTAGAGCCGTTAATACGTATGACTACATTTAGTAGCTTTGTTTTCACCGATGTGACTCTTTTCATCCAACAGAGAGGGCAGTGTAGTGGTGGACTACGTCGTTGAGCTGAATGAAGTTGCACGGAGAGTGGACACCCAGGAGCTGAAGAGGCTCTTCAACGACGCCTTGGGACAGACGGAGAAGTTGGCCCTGACCGATGCGGATGGACCGTCGCCCGCACAGGGCCGATCCCTGGGAGGGCCTTCGCCGGAAAGCAGGGGCAGGACGAGGGAGATGCACGTGCGACGTCTGGGCAATTTCTACGTGGACCCTGAGTTCACAGATTTCAAGAGTGAGTACCGTCAATGTAGTCTTCAAAGGAACCATGAAATGCCAGTTGCTAGTTGCAAATGGAATATGTTGTCTTCCGTCTGAAGTGTTCTTTTTTACCATACACACTCGAAACTTCGACCATAATTTGCCCTAAATACATAAATCGTGGATAGTTTCAAATCTTAAGACTCTTTCGACTAAAAATTGAGATACTTAACTGGGTGGAATTGATTTCTTACATTTTATGACTCACTCAGTGAGGTTGACCTCTTTCATAAGTATTGTAAGGATGAATCCTTTAAAATGAAATATTCTCTGTTCGGGATTGAGTTTTGAGATTACGGTTTGATGTGTTTATATGCGAGCCTTGAGGAACTTCTTGGCTGCAAGATTGGCTTTGATTTATCTGTTGTTAATGAGTTGCATTATCGAGGGTGCTGCTGCCTAATGTCGCGCAAAATATCTGAAGGAGAGATATAATCCAGATGAATCTGGATGTGAGCGTGGGGTTTGCAATGATATTTTCGTTGCGAAATATTTACCGTAATAGTAATGTAATGTGTAGGGTAAACGGTATGTTGTGGTAGCGTATTGTGTTAAACAGTATAATGGCTAATCAATAGCAGGCCATAATAGCTCGGATTGAAACGGTTAACGCGAGGTAAGCAATGCGTTGGTGCGCCACGGAATACGGGAAGCCTCGATCGTTTATTACTTTCTCCATATACGTAGTATAGAGAAAGTATTGTTTTCATGAAAAAAATCGACTTCGAGATTTCAACGGAAATACATGTTTTGGGGTCCCTAGAACACGTTTTGACCATTTTCGGAATGATGTCTGTGTGTATGTGTGACTCTGGGCGCTCTAACGTGAAAACTTATTATCGTATTATAACCAAATTTCATATATAGCACTTTGGTAGGTGCCGTTAGAGTGGATTTGAGTTGCGACATATTTACGTTAAAATGCCGTTTTTATTGATACCATTTCATAATAATGTTATATACAACATTACTTGATTACTATATTTCTTAACAGTTTTATTTGGAAGTTGATTTGGAATTTGATACACGCGTATTTATTTCAAAATAATTATTCAATTATAATTTTTTCGTGTCGTTATTGATTACTCTTCACAATAACAATAAAGTCCGTTACTATGGGTTTGTTTACATGGTAAACAATGCAATGCAAAGCGTCGCTCGCTCACTCTCTTGCTGTAGATTGAGCTCTGGTTGATTGATAAGGTTTAAAAGATTTTCTTCTTTGTTTTTTACTCCATTTGTCTTCTTTGTTTTTTTTACGTATATTAACAATTTTCGTCATTCCCTGTTACTTTATAAGTTTCCACTGTTTAAATCTGTAGTCTTTATTTTTGCTAATCGTTTGTGTTGTTCTTGTGTTATTTTGATCTTCGTTCGTATTTTGAATTCGTTTCCATCGCCTATTATGATGATTTGGATATATAATCCGTTTTGTGGTTCATCCTATATTTGTGCTTGTAGTAGACTCAAAAGGCCAATTTCACCGTTTTTCATCGAACATGTCCCGAAAAACACTATTTATCATCTTTGTGACGTAGAAGTTGACATAATATAAAGTAATCACTAACTTCCAAGTTTATATTGAATACAGACTTTGACAATACTGTCGTAGATAAATATCTACATCTTCTATATGGAGAAAGTCTTGTGCTGGCCACATCAGATTTTTCTCTTCGACAAATTACGCAGAAATGCATAGACAAAGGCGCGTATGTTTGACTTTGCATTGGGACACCAGAATACTCAGTCAACCCAGTGCTAAAATAAGAAACACCTTTCTCACTTCAAGTACGGTGAAAACATTTATCAATGCTCACTGGCAAACGTGAATTAAATTTTTAGATGGTGAAATCCGAGCATAGTACTTATTTTAAACACCATATAATCTTTTCGTTATGCTATATCCGCTCGTCTCCTCGAGCGCATATTTTATATTACATCAATTGAAGATCCGTTAATGCGGTTTTTAGATCTTCTGAAGAGTATTAGACCTTATACTAAGTTGATATTTATTAAATAGTGGATAATTGCAAATCAGATGGTTCATTTTCCTTGAGGATGGAACAAAGAGTTTTAACAGTATCAATACAATAGAAAAGCGCAGATACGTCTTATGTAAGATCGATAAATTTTAGAGTGGTTTATCTATCGATGAGGTAATCAAAAATATGAATGACGTTCTGGAAATATTATGCTGCTTTCATCCTACGCCTTTCTCAGGAAAAAAAGACATGTTCGTCGACCTTTTGAGGCTAAATGCGTTAGAATCGTAGCGGAAGCATTACCCGACAAGAGAAAGAAAGCGTTCGGGTCCTTGACTGGGGTCAAACGTCTTTCAACGAGGATGAATTTACATAAACGACCCGACGAAGCTCGTAAAAATGCTTCTTTACACAAAAAATAATATTTTATGAATCACACGGTTAGTGTTCATTAACGTTTGAAGAAATCATTGCAACGTAAATAGAGCGAAAACATTTGCGGAACAAAAGTAAAGTTGAAGGATGGATTCATCAGTTCTACTGGAAATAGAACGGTTCTTAGCCCTTTCCTCTGCTCAGTTCTTAAATTATAATTAAAAATTATACAGGAGTTTGTCATATGTCAACTCTCTCTGTTATTTTTCAGAGGGCAAATAATTATGATGAGAGAATGTAAGAGCATAAAATTCTACTTTTCTGATTGTTTCTACCGAGCCTTATTTTGACATGGATCCATGTAATTACTTTAAAAATGTGATTTAAATACCCTAAAATTTGGCATTGATACTCGGAATTATTTGTGACGAATTCATACTGTATGATCGGTTCAAAAGATTTCGCGAAGACCCTCGACTTCTGTTTCAAAGGAAACTTTTCAAGCACTTAATTAACACGTTGTACTCTGTTTTGAAAACCTCTAGGTATTTTCCTTCTTCTGTAAGTCCCTTTCGCATCCGTTTATTTCTGCCCGTGACGCAATAGCGGCGAAATGCCACTTGTCGCCTCAAGTCAGTCTGTGCATTATATTGGCACAGGTGTTAAATATTATGAAATGAAAGTGGGTATATAGTACTACATTGGATGCGAGGGATAGATTGTCCTTTTCAACGTCCTTCCAGTTTCTTCCGCGTTTCGCAATTATGCACTGATCTCTTTCTTTCCGACACAATGAGTTTGAGGAATCCACTAATTTGTTTTTTTCATTAATAAAACATTTTTGACTTGTTAACACTGAAAGGAAATGGGTTCGCTCTTGCCGGAACTATTTGCCCATTTCAAGGTAACGCTGCGATGATTCCGTTAGACTCTTCTTTGCCAGCGATTGTTAATGGTTAATCCGAAGCGGTTGAGCAACAATCCTGCAGAAATGTGGGTGGGTGGTGATCAACGAGGCATCCGGTAAATCCCGGGAGATCGCCGCAGCGTCGCTCCACTTTGTCTTCATTGAAATTCCTGCGTACAGAGCGGTGAATCCGAAAGAAGTTGGTATTCGAAGCCAACTTCTTTGCTCGTGTGAGTATAAGGCGAGGTACGAACGTAATTGCGTTGAGGGAGAAAGGCGGATTGCCTTGAGGAGGAAATTAACTCGATTCCCGATACACGCGATGAGCCCTCGGATCGTGCGGCGTAGAGCCAAATCTCATTTATCTTGGGATGTATTTTTGAGGAATGGCTGGAATCATAGGTTAGGTTTTTTAGCAGACTTAGCCTTCTAAAGAATAGATGCGTAAAAGGTAGAACTTTGCTATAGCGCCAATGAATGGTGAAAGACAACCGTCCCATTTTGTGTTATGTAAGATAAAATTGCACCTCTTTTGAAAAATTGAGAGACGTAGTGGGATCTTCCAAACGATCTGAATAACAGCAATCTATAATCAAAATTTGAAGGTTAAGCTTTGTGGAAGGAAGGCATGATGAGAACTAAAACAAAATTTGTAACTTCCACATTGGAAGTTGCAAAGTTTTGATTCTCAACATCAATCTACTTAAATATCATTATTGTTTCTAAGCTTGAATAAAGATAAGAACCGCATCGGCAAACTTACCTAGGAATAATGTACCCTAAAGATTCCTTTTTATTTTTATGAGCCTTCCGAAAACAGGATTTCCATCGGTAGCTGTTGCTTTGCGATTTAAATGAGCATCTGGTCGTTTGGACCACTTTATGGCGACCGACTCATTACCTGGTTGTTCATGCTCTGAAAATAGCCCGCGAATTCGATGATGACATCACGATCTTCGCTCAAGTTTTTCCACGTGGACGTCGAATTTAAATATTTAGAGTTTTAAGCAATTTTGCCGAGCCGACTGTCGATACCAACGTAATAGTGTGATAATAAGGAGAGCTGTGCCAATTCTTTGTGGTCTCTGTAGAATACACAACAGATGGGCTGAGCTTTACAAGCAAACCGGTCTCCATATTTTATGATCCCAGCCACTCTCTCCCTAAGTTTACATTCAAGACGGAATGCTTTCTTTCTTTCCCCTTATTTCATAATCACGTGTAATCATTCATTCATGGCTTGAGCTTTGGGAGATCCGATTCCGTAATTAGTAATGTAAGAGGTCGATGACGTCATGCAGTGCTACCACAAAGGATAAGTTTTAAGGCGGAGTCAATTGGATTGCATTGACGAATCTATATCGAAATGCTAAATCCGGAGAGCCTGCTGCAGACGAAGAAATCGAGTTCATTGGTCCATCGTGCAAGTCAGCCCGCAACTGTTCCTCGATTCCATCGAACGGAGCCGAAATACTGCGGAGGACACTTTCGCTGCGAAGAAAGCGAATTTAGATCAGCGGACCGTTGGAAGGCGAAGGTGGGATTAAAAGATGAATAAAGATGTGTGGGGAGTGGAGAGGGGATCCCGTTGGACGGCCTCCACCAGCGGTATGTCTGCAGTCGTCCTTGACGAGGGGCTCTCGGAAAAACGAGAATAGGGCTGTCGGATCGTTAAAGAATAGCCCGCAACCGGATTTCCACAAGATTTCGATACCAGTTCGCCATTTTGCGAGCACTGCTAAGTATATCATCAAGACGAATCCGCCAGCGTCAAACTGTAAAATAAAGAGCATAGTAAAAGCCCAAGTCTAGGAGGGGTTTACCATTCCCTTCTTCACAATGTGATCTGATTCCTTTAATTGCAGAACGAATGGTGATTTAACTACTACTTTTCCATCTTAGCCTACGGTTTCGAGAAATTTCTCTCTGTAATCATTACTGTATACCTTAATCGAGAGCGAAAAAGGAGCAATCATGAGTTTACATTTATGATCGATATGTGAAAAGATAACGGATTGCGAATAGGGATCAGCTAAATATACTCTGCTCTGATAAACTCTAACATATAAATGAACGGAAAATGTATTTCTGGCTAACCACGAGATGTTATCTCCGAGCGGGATAGCCAGACGAACCAGATAATGAGACAGCCTGACGATGTTTTTCTATTTTACCAAAATAAACAAACATGATTCCGACAGCTGCGGTTGTAGATGATGCGACTGTAATGAAGCTGCTATGCATTTAATTGCTTGATTTATTAATTCCTAGTAGCAAGTTGCATGTGAGGCCTAACAGTCTATTTGTTTGAAAGCAATTTTGATGAGCAGCTGTTCAATTTTTCCCAGCGAATTTTCGTAAATAGCGATATATATTATATCAACATGTTGATACTTCCTCATATATTTGATACGAGCAAGTTCAACTTTGTGGAAAAGTGCTTTACTTCGATAAAAAGCTGTTTCTCCAGTTGAATTACTTTCTCGTCGAACTGTGAAGTTGACATAGAATTGAATCAATGTAATATCCTCTAATATTCAATTCATGAATAGTGTTGTTAGTTTCTCCAGCTAGAGGAGAGGATAGCTAAATATTTTTTTGCCTTTTTAGACCCTTTTAGATTTAGAATTATCGGTCAAATCTTAACTTAGCTAGCCAATAACTGTAATAACGCATCAGGGCTCATCATTAACTGAGAATACATAAAATAGCGCGAAATGGTACGAATATCGCGTCAGACTTGATCTTCTTTATTCAATTTTCTTGTTAAAAGAAGGAAATAGGTTAATACATTCTCTAATGATAGTTGAATTCTTAATGTATTCCTTTGATGCTTTGGACTCTTCAATGGTAAAGAATAGATTTATCAATTTTCTTTGAATACCTCTTTCTTTATTTTTTAATGCCAACTTTTTATCGGTAATTCTATAATAATTTATATGCAAACGCTAAATAAATGTCTGGTGTTTTGAAATATTTGCATCCATGCTCACCAAGTTCGACAAAACTGACTTCAAGACCCGTTACAGTAATTTCACTCAAGGAATATGGCACAATCTGTTATTTTCAAGCTTACTTGAAATGGACCTATAGTGGTGATTAATTGCCTCTTATGAAGGGATAGTACTTTTGGGAATATTAGCGTTTCATTTTCAAGAATTTTGACGAATGAATTTTATTTTATGGAATAGAGAATTAGTAGGCCTAGGTATATGCCATATCACAATCAAAATATCACAATAATGATTTCTTCTGCCTTCCCTCTTTTCGAGCACCCATCGCGGATTTTATTAGAAAATAGACGCTGTTTAATTAAGAGGGGCCCACTGCTGGTAGATGAGGCGTATGATATTTGAATTTTCCATCTGTAATTACAGCGGGTATTGTATTATTGACAGCATTCACTTTGTATTCTTGATCCATATGTTGCAACATCCAACTTTAATGCTGGAACTTTCTCTCTTGCAGTCATAGCCGAGGACCAACTTATTGGGAGAGGCAGAGGAATCGGTGGCGCCTCCACCGGCGAAGGAGAGGACTTCGAAGAAGCCGTCCCTCAATGGGCGGTGGCTGTCATTGTCATTGGACTTGCTTCGCTGGTTTTCATTGTAGGATTTGGAGTGACTGTGGTAAGTATCTCCTCGAAGGAGATCTCTGCGAAAGAAGCACCGCTCATTAATTTGCAGATGTTTGGAGATTGAGACAACGATGCCATTTTCCCTAAGATGTTGTTAAGGTGATTGAAAACTTTCACCGACCACAAATCCATCCGAGGTTTATTTTGAAGTCGATGATAAAGTTGAAAAGTCACTTCGGTATAAGATAACAATGAGATCAAAGTATTTCAGACGTATCGAAATTGGTCGAGGTAGTCATTTACCTCTATAATCCTTTTACCACTGCCGCTGTGGGTGTCCTCAAGGCCATTTCTGGCGATTCTTCAAGTATTTTTTTCTTTTTTAATTTCCTCCATACATAATATACTGTAATCGAATCCTACCTATATATTCTCGATTTTGCCCGAAGAAAATTTGTATTTATCTTATGGAGTGGATCGTCGATTACGATCTTACCACAGTCAATGTTCCTCCTGTTCAGGGAAAGGAAACTATGTAGGTTTAGAGACCTAAGCACACCTTTGTTGATCTTTCGTGAATCCCAGGATAATTTATCTGATGATGAAGCAGTTGAGCTGAAGAAGCTCTAATAAACTACACTGGAACTACTTTTCGCTGTAAGTACAGTAAACTCCCGTTTATCCGAATCGCGTTTATCCGAAATCCACTTTATCTGAACAAACTTAAACAAACAAACGAACAAACCGAATGCACCTACCCCACCCACCGAATACCATCGCTACTCATTACTTATTTGCTCGTGACACCTCTTCATATATGTACATACTTTATCAACCACGTAAATTAAGTTTATTTTTTCATTCAAAAGAGTAGGTAATAAAATTAAAACTCCTGTTTTTTCCCACTGCCAAATAAGGCGGATTTTTTTTTGTAAGAACGCAAAATAAAAGAACCTTTGTTATTCAGCATTTAAAAACTTTGAGTTTTCAACCATACCTTGGCGCCTAATTAACACGTCAACACAATTTTTTCAGTCAAAAACATGCAGGCTTATTCACAACCATATCAATAGCATTCTACGTAGGCACGTTTTACGATCATATTTCGCGGTATTGACGCAATTCGGGGTGTTTCACGCGGGACTTCGGTTTATCCGAAATTTTCGTTATCCGAACCGGCCGCCGTCCCGATCATTTCGGATAAACGGGAGTCCACTGTACACCACAAACATATAACCGAATAAGCATGTAAAAATTTAAGATCACAAGATTTGTATTTACAAAAACATTCTTATCTAAACCATGGTTCTTTCAAAGTTATCTTAATCATAATAACGGTGAAGTTATTTTTATAGTGAAAACGGCAATTCCGCTTGATATCTTTCTGGTAAGAAGTATGCTTTAACAGGGGACATTGCTTACTAAAACCGAATTAGCGAGGAGAATAGGATGAGATTATAGAATAATATGGAACTTCTTGGCACAAAATTTATGCGTGACAGCATGGATTAATTTATTAATAACCAGTAACAGATTTCATGACGTTTTACGGCCTGGGATCGGATTGTTACTTGGCCTAAGGATCAACCGTTAAGCCCAGAGTTATGGATAATAACTTTGGTTGATGTCGCAAGCCTGCATACAATTCAATATTTTTTATAAAAGCAATGTGATGTATTCGTATTAAAATACCGTAGCCACAATTTCCTAAGCAATTATTTCGGACATTAAAGGCAAGATTTCTTTCTCAGAAACTCGATCCTCGGAGAGGTGCACGGGTAAGGCCGATTAACAGATCTGTTTTCCTGTCTGGGACAGGCATTCTCCGCTACCGTTCCAATATACATACGCCGTGAAGATAGACTGCTTGCATGTACGTCTGCCAGCTTTATTAGAGGTTATTAAAAAGTAACGGAAATGTTGAGTCGGATGGATGATCGAACTACTACACATTTCACGGTTCCTTTCCCAGGAGCGCCTTCTGACCTTTCATTTTTCCTCAGATCGTGAATCGTCAGAAGAATGCGAAGAAACGACGAGAGCAGCAAGCCACGCCTTTAACTGACGAAATCCTGAGAGATATGGGGAAGGTCCAGGGACCCATTGGAGGCGGCGCCCCCGCAGTCGGAGGGAGCTTCGCAGGTCACCCCACCAGCGGAAGCTTCGCCGGCGGACCCGGCTTCGATAACTACGGGGCAGATACCGACCTTGAGGATTTGTATGATATGGACGATGTTTGGAACGACCGGTCACACGAGAAAAAGAGACCGCCAAGCAACAGCGGAGGGCTAAAGGTAAGCTACGGCTTATCTAGTTCTAGTAAGCTAGGCTTCTAAGTTCGATTTTGAAAATGACACAATTGTCATTATCATTTACAATGATAAAGTTATTTTTATTTACCAATAGGTTTACATTGAAGTGTTTTAAAACAAGTAAACGGAGTAAAAACAAACAAGTCACTATTATAATAAATTATTTTATTCTAAACGAAACCATTTCAGGGCTAACATTATGGTACTTCTTAACTTGTAAAAAATTTATGGTAAACAAACTTTTACTAGACCACTAATTTAATATCCAAAAATACACGACCTAGGTTTCGTAGCGTCGCTACATCATTAGGTGACAAATAAAAACACACTTCCGAATATATACACTCATGAAAGGGGGTAGTTTGTTACCATGAATTTTTTATTTTATTCTGATCATCTATTATCAATTTGGGCAAGAGCTCCAGAAGTTTCTCAAGTTTATTTATTTTATGAATGAATTATGCTCCAAGGCAGCCTTCTGGATACGAAGAAGACTTTGCATTTTTGTTAGCTTTTTATACAATACCTATTTGTAATCAGGTAAACAAATAATTTATTTTAAACAATATAGATTCTCTATCCCATAATTGAACTGCTTGAACCATGCAATTCCATATAAGTTGTGGCACCTTACTGTCTCATTTATTTTTAAGAAATAGTTAGTCTTTTTATAGCAAAATGTTTTTTCATTTACCTCATACTGATCTATCATTAATATTCAAGATGTATACTTGGAGTGTATACGCTAGCAATGCCATACCAAATGTGTAAATGATAAAACATTTCTTTTGTTTTCCTTTCATTCACAGAGGCCTCCCTCAACTACTGCCAACTCATATGCAGGAAGCAATGGAAATATTGCCAATGGCAGTAGCAGGCACAGGCCTCCTGACGCGGCAGGTCACTATGACAGTTGGCGAACTGAATGGAATGATTACTACTTTAATGCCTACTATGGCGGAGGATTGGGAGGGGGTCCCCCAAGCAACGGACGAAGGAGAGCAACACCTGATTATGACACCAATTTTTAGGAATGGGTAAGTCAATTTGCATTCGAGATTATCTACACATAAAACGCATTGGAGCAGGGCAGGTCACTGGTAGCATAGCTGGTTCCCTAGTAACTTACTGCTATGTTAAATTAAAGTATGCTTTCTTATGGGGACTTACATAGTGGAATGTATACCAAGATGGTAGCAGTGAGCAAGGAAGTAAGCAGGTTTACACCGCTGTAAGCGGGGATTTGTGCACGTGCAGTCTTATCCACTTCTTTTGAAGTTTTGGTGGAACTATTGCTAAAATATAATCAAAAGTTTTTGCATCCCTTCTTAATTACTGAAAGAAACTTTCAGAACAATTCCTTAGTTTTTTATACAGATTACGTTAATCAACAAAAATCTAACTTTTGTGATTCATGATGATGAACATGGCACTCGCATGCACTTGTTTCAATAAAAACTACTTGGTAGTAGAACTAGTATCAAGAATAACGAGGTAACAAATTAGGAAACAAGCGACCAGCCTGTAAGCAGGTATGTAACCTGCCATGCTCCAATGTGTTTTTTACCCCAACTTATGTTAGAGCACAGAGAGCTTTGGAGATTTTTTTCTCATTTGATCTTTTCTGATTTGTATTTGGTAATGTTCTGCATAATATCTCTCACTCTCATATATATGCTAGGCAACTTTATTGGAATTTAAAAAATTGTGCTAAATACATAACACAATAAATGTACCCCCCTTGAGTAAATAATTTTCTAATAAGACTTGTTAATGTGTGAGGAGAATATAAAACTGATCAGTAATACTTTTACTAGGGTTAATATATCAGGTCTCAGGATAATTAATTTTTAAAATCCATGTTTCAGACCTTCAGCTTTAAATAATTTAGCTTTGTGGTGGAAATAATGAAGTAAAATTTTAAAAAATAGCTTTATTTAATCAAACTGACGTTTCCAAGGAAGAATAGACTTGTAGAAAGTCTGGCGAGCCAGGAATCGAACCCGGGTCTCCTGGCCAGTTGCTCTGTCTATTGAGCTATCCTACCTGAACATTCTCTCAAGCTATTTTAGAGACTCTGAGGGCAAGGATGTTGTGAGTACATCTGCATGGCAGTACTGGACTCTTTTTCAAGTCCATTCTTACTTGGAATTTTTCCTGGGTGCACTCCCTCTTGTGCAAACAAACCTTGCCCATTTCCTTGTAAACTGACATTCATTATTTGCTTTTCAGTAAACCTCTTAGAGATGAAGAAAGTGATCTGTAAAGTGAGTTCATCCAATCACAAGAGTGATGATAAACACTCCGTTTGTGATTTTACTGAAGAATACTCATGTGCATTTGTAAATTCTTGGTGAAGTGCTTGAAGACATGCAAGGAGGTGGAAGCAGTGGTTACAATGAGCAAATTTTCCCATTAAAAGTTGGAATAATAATGGCTGGACATTAATCCTGCTCATGTAGGAAACAAGTGAACTGTACAGTTTCTTCCATTCTTAGTGCTGCCTAAGGTTATGTTATTGGAAGCTCTCTATGGTTAAGCGCCAATGAAGCAATAAGTTATTGAAAAATTACAAGTGAATGAGTATGCTTTTGATTGCAATGCACATTAAGTGTTCAATTGTGCTGTGCTCAATTTTCCTTGAAGAAGTAGCATGAAATCAGAGTTGCAAGAAAGTGGTTTTAATGTGGATATCTATTTATCGTGTTAAAAAAGTATGGAAGATCTTTGTACCCATATGGAGATTTCTATTTAAAATATCTGGTGTGCTCAATAGATGCCTATGTTACAATCTCACTGAAAGAGCAGACAATTCTGCATCATTTGTATATTGATTTCTAAATTTTGATGGAATACACCAAAGTTCTCACTCCTTGATATTAAAGACAGTTAATCTACCCAGAATAGAAACAAATCACTAGCGTAACTGATCAATTTTGGTAGCAGTAAAACCAAAGCCTCTTTGATTTACCAAGAAAACTTCAACTTAGGTAATGTCTGCAATATCTTGGTCATTATAATTTTCACAACTAAAGAACTTTAACAGAATGGAGAGCCAGAAAAATTTAAAAAAAATTTGTTTTAATTTGTATAAAATAAATGTATGATTCTACATTTTAAGATAATTCATTGCTAGGTATATTTGAGTTCTTTATGACGTTAAAAGTCTAAATTTGTAAAAAAATACTCACAGGGAAAAATCATGTGTATATATATAAATAAAATTAGATATGCTTTGTTCCATGTAAATGTACAGGCATTGATGGTTGTAAGATATCTGATTTATCATCAAAATACTCAAGGCATATTTAATCATCTCTTATCTACATCATACATCATCATATTTTTTATAATCACCTTTGGTGTTAATGTCTGTTATTGTCTGTTTGTGGCAATGTATGACCTTCATCATCCATAATTAAATAAAGTTTTACAGAGTAAAGGCTGGGACTCATTTTATGAATTTACTTTAAAGTTATTAAAGTTAAAAATAATATTGACCATACAAATTCCCTGGAAATTGCAAAAATCCCATGAGTTGCAAGGGGAATTGATTGTGTTTCTACAACCAATTTTAAAAATAAAGAATCTTCACCATTCAGAAAACAGTATATAGTAGAGGCTCACATATGTTCCATGAAGCGATTTGGTTTAATTAACAGTAACAATCAGTAGAGGCAGTACTTAATTGCAAACATTTTGAAATGCTGAATTAGTTGTAGAGCTAAGTAAGGTGCAGTCCATTCAATAGTACAAACAATTTCTTGACATATCCATCAGCCAATTATTTTGCCTCATCTATCAATATTTAGCAAGCCTTTGATTGTTAAAATAAGCTTGAAATGCATTGATAGCACAGTGACAAACTAATTTTAAACAGCTGGCTTTCTTGCAGGAGGATGGAGTTTATTTACCCCTTGTGTAGGCACCCAACTTTACCTTCAGTACCCAGCCTTGTTAATGACGTGGGTTTAATGGTTACTGAATCGTTAGAGAAAGCAAATCTAATTAATCGACACTACCAGGAAAGCTTTACTTTAGACGATGGACGCGCGAACGAATTTTCTGTGCGTGTTGATTCAGAAATGGAACCAATCGAGTTATCGGTGGATGGAATAAGAAAGTTGTTGCGGCAGGTAGACAAGAAAAAAGCGCCAGGACCAGAAGGTATACCATCGTTCGTCATTCAAATACTGGCGAATGAGCTTGCTCCCCTTCTTTTCGTATTCTATAGGAAAACCTTGGACGAAGGCGTTGTACCAATGTCGTGGAGAAGAGCGCATATCACTCCAATTCCTAAGAAAGGACGTTCCTCGAAACCTGAAGATTACCGTCCGATATCTTTAACGTCAATATTTTGTAAGACTATCGAGAACATTATAGCGAGTTCAATAATGCGTTTCCTAAGTGACAAGGGGGCAATTAGTCAATGTCAACACGGTTTCCGTAAAGGTAGGTCATGTGATACCCAGTTAGCCCTTTTTCTCCACGATGTAGTTAGAGCAGCTGATAAGGGTATAAGAACAGACGCCATATTTCTAGATTTCAGAAAAGCTTTCGATCGAGTATCGCATGTAAAATTAATTCACAAGTTGACGGCTTACGGGATTAACGGAAAAGTTGTTGAGTGGATAAAGTCGTTTCTCGGGGAAAGATCGCAGCGAGTTGCGTTAGACGGAATTTTATCTGATGAGGTTCGCGTCACATCCGGTGTTCCACAGGGAAGTGTATTAGGACCAATTTTGTTCCTAATATATATTAACGATGTTATGGATAATATTAAATGCAAGGTTAGGTTATTCGCTGATGATACTGTTGTGTATAGGGAGATCGTAACTGAAGATGACATTGGTAGTTTGCAGAACGATCTGAATATGATTTCGGGTTGGTGTAGTGATTGGCAGCTCGAGCTGAATGTAAAGAAGTGCGTTACCATGACTTTCACGCGATCCACTAACGTTACCTGCGTACCGTACAGAATTTCAGGAAATCCCTTGGAGCTCGTGATGCATCATAAATATCTAGGAATTACGCTCAGCAGTGATATTTCCTTCAAAGAGCATATTCGAGGCGTAGTAGGAAAGGCGAATAGAATGCAAAGGTTAGCCAGCAGAATCCTTAGGGGATGTTCACCGAGAGTAAAAGAAATAGCGTACTTTTCCCTAATTCGACCTCTACTTGAGTATTGCTGTGCGGTTTGGGATCCTCATGAAGTAGGATTAATTTCCGATCTCGAGATGGTTCAACGTAGAGCAGCAAGGTTCGTCAAGGGAGATTTCAGATTCGACAGCAGTGTTTCGGCTATGTTAGGATCCCTCGGTTGGAACTCTCTTAGTGATAGAAGACGTGAATATCGACGGAAGTTTTTTGATAAATTTATCTCTACCGATTTCGGGGAGGAGATAACAGATATTGTCATC
Source organism: Sympetrum striolatum (assembly GCA_947579665.1). Lineage (NCBI taxonomy): Eukaryota > Metazoa > Arthropoda > Insecta > Odonata > Libellulidae > Sympetrum > Sympetrum striolatum. The sequence goes on from OX388350.1 coordinate 11,016,153, forward strand.
CCAGTTATATACCTACGCGACCTTCGAGAGAAAACAAAAAAGCGATACAGGGAAGTAGTTGCCAGGACGGATAGCTACTTTTGGTCATTTTTTCCGCGTAGTATTAGAGAAGCAAATAGCTCTCCAGATTAGATAGGTATTTTGGTGTCTTACACCCCCTGCCACGCGCCACTGGCGGATTGCAGGGTTTAAATGTAAATGTAAATGTAAATGTACCTAAGTTGTTGGGCACCTGGGGTACCCAGGTAATCAGGGCTACCAATCGTAAGAACGGATCTCTAAACAGAGAGTTATGCGTTCGCAGAATAAATAACTAAAGGGATATTTTGAGCACAGATGTGTTTCATGTGATTTATCGAAACTCTTGGGGATCCCGAATAAGTTTATAAACTATAAAGAAGCAGGGTTACTAAAATTTTCGGTTTTAAAGTGAAGGCAGCAATCAGACCTTTATGGAAAACCTAGCAATTAATCGTGCATTCATCGAGAATGGCCTTTTCTTACTCATATCTCATTCTGTGCTTATCCACTCTGGTGCTAGTTTCATTACGTTGATTTTTATTTTAGACTTACCTTAATACTTACATCATTCTTAAGATGTTATTTTCTTCCATCATTCGCTAGTTTACAATAAATCCAAGACAATTTAGTAACACTTCATCATCTTCACAATGTAAGGTTTGAAATCATAATAAAGCTTCGCTATTGTTCTTACAAATTAATATTTATTCCTTATTAAGTAATGGATTAACATTTTTAAGATATATGATAAGAGAGAATATCAATTTATGTATCCAAGAGTACATAATGTTTTACCGCAGATTCTGCACATTGCCACTTTTACAGAGCATATTCCACTGTATATTTTCCTACATTTTAGGCACAAATTACTGGATTTGTTATAACATCCAGGTGAGATCTGACACTTTCTTCTTTTCTGCGGTCTTATTGGCGCACTTGCTTCCCCTGATGAAATTCCCGACATTGCAAAGGAGCATGAGGGAGGTGGCTCTATTATTATTATTAGTGGTCTTTATTAGGCGAGATTGAGGATTGAGACTAAAAGTCTCCTCTTCCATCTAACCTGTAAAGTAAAGCTCTATCTATAATGAGGTTCCAATAATTTCTAATACAAGTCTTTGAATATACTCCTGCCGGCTGAGTCTACGCCCAGTGGTTTCTTTGAATAGAACCCAGCTATTTATTGAGGCTAGGTCCGATATGTTAAAAAATACATGCACTGGCTATCTCCTTGCAGTCGAATGAGTTGAATATTTCCGGCACATGCTATCCATTATATCACCTCCTACTTTGTTGTAGTTGTAAAACAAAACTGTATCCGGTTTCTTTTTCTGAGTCAGAAATCATCACGTCCTGATGCATTGTACTGATTAAAAGCAAATTTTTATATTTTTTGCTTGGTAATTTGTCAAGCTATGGCCTAGTCTATTTTTATAAACTCTAGTTGAGTATATTTCATCGCTGTGATTAACCGAAGGAGGTAATTCTCTTCTATATTTTCTTATCGTTCCAACCAATGAGATTTTGTTTTTTTTTTAGTTTTTCAGCGAGGCTGATTGAAGAGAAGTAATTGTTGCAAGTTATGTTGATACCGGAGTTTTTGAACGGCTCTGCCAACTATAGCACAACATATTCTCCAAGAGACTGCCTTGATCCCCTAGCATCATCTTTTCCACAATAAGGAAATGCATTTAGGCAATATTTAGACTTCACGTCTGCTAATACACAGTACTTGATCCCAAACTTATCTGGCTTATTCGGCATGTATTGGATGAATGGGCATCGGCACTTCGTAGGATATAATTGTTCATCGGCCGTAACACTCTCGCCAGGGTTGTAACAGGCACGGAAGTTAGTTATAAATTTATTCCAAGGCTCAGAACCCAAAGCAAATTTTTCTTCTCTCAGAGCTTGACTCCGAGTTTCTCTATGATCAAACCGTCATTGTTTCATTATGCTTACGAATCGATCTTTATTCTAAGTGCTGGAGAATATTTTAGATAGTAGATACAAAAAGTCTATCCCAGCGGGTTTCAAGGTCATTCTACTAAAAACAATGTTTAAAAGCAATTCCCGCGCTCCCTCGCGCGTCGCCGCTTGCCCCGCCGCTTACCCCCGCCCGCTAGTACTTTCCCCTCCGCATTTTTAGAGAGAATTATAAAAATGTTCACACTTCTTTAAAAATTAATTATCAATTGATTAACTTAAATGCTAGAATTGCTTATTTAAGAATTGCATGTTTCCAAAATATTCTTTTTTATTTCCTTGTCGTAATCTTTAATTTTCCTTCTTATAAAATTTCATCAAAGGTTTTCCATAATTTTATTCCTATCAGCTTGAAAATATTATTTACTAGGGCAAGTAATGCTTGCATAGGTTTTAACGGACGCTTTTTATTTAGCTGAAAATATTTTCAATACTAGTTTTTGCATCCTCCAACTCACCACTTTCAGATTCAAAAAAAATTGTCAATTTATCTACTATGCTTAAAATATTTTTTGCTTTTTCACAAGAGTACGCTGACTTATTGGTATGAATTTTAGAATACTTGAAAGTAATTTTGCATTTTATCAATCAGCAAGGTTATGAAAAATGAGAAAAAATTCTGAATTACTAGAGATAGTACGCTCATTTTATGTTGATAATTTGTGAACAGTTCTTCCGAATTATTAAACTCATTTTTAAAAATTCACGCAAGTGCAAAGATGATGGATCTCGGTCTCTTATAGATAAATTTATTCACCGATAGAAATGATTAAGTGGACTAAGGGATTCTCTTTTGAAATAATCTTTCAACACGCACGCGCTCCTAGAATCCACTGATTATGCAGTACTTGTTAATTCTGCTGACCAAAGACGATATCAAATGCTCTCCTCGAAACAAAGGTGGGGGTAAATAATTTAAATAGAACTAAATGAGGGGAACTTTCTCATTTACTCCTATGCTTCGTTATTGAAGACTTGGTGTGACTTTGCTTCATTCTTCCGTTTCAAGGTTTTGGAGTTATTCTTCCTGTTTGGAATTATTTCCTCTAAGAAGAAATACAGTAAAGTATTAACAGTTTAAACAGAAATCTGAGTAAGTATCAGTTTATATACTTTTGAGTTATTCCTTTGTATTATTTGTTAACAATTTTTTCAAAACTTTTAGGATGGAGTACAGTCAGTTGAACCCTCAAGTAGTCGGTGACCATTCGATTGTTGAGATTGACAGGGCCATAAAGGGTCGACTGAAAACCTACTGGGTGGTGAGTGAAGCGCATAAAGACCTTATATCATTTCTAAATTATACTTCCGATCTTTTAATTCCGAGGATAAGGGATGAGCTAAGAAATTCTGCCCCTAAAATTAATATTGTGGTTATGGCAAACTTTGAGAGGGGTGAGGAGACGGTAGAACGAGCATTTAAAACGAGAAACGTTAGGGTTTTGCTAGCCGATGACGTTGGGGAAATTTTAGACAGTTTATTTGGAAAATTACTTAAGGAAAAATCCGAGATGCAGGTGAAGGGATCAGGGTGGGCGCTGAGTAAAACCTTGGGTTTAGAACTCCGAATTAATCGTTACATTCCGTTACGCGGATCAACCTTTATTGAGTTACCACCCAAGATCACAAGCAGAAAATCCGTTGTAAATGTTAGGAATGACGATCAGTTTTGTTTTAATTACGCGGTTTGGGGAAAGAACATTCATAAAGACCCTCAACGAGTCTACAAAAATAATACGGATGAATTCGACAATGGGTACGATTGAGATTGTATTGAATACCCAGTCAACTCTCCGACATTCCTAAATTAGAGGGAACAAATAAAATTTCTATTAACGTTTTCGGGCTGGACGAAAAAAACAATGTCTATCCAATAAAAATTGGAAATACCGAGCTCGCAGATCATCGTGACCTATTATATATAACAAATGACAACACGGCTCATTATTGCTGGATTAAAAACTTTGAGAGTCTAATCCATCTTTAGATAACAAAAATGCCGTAGAATTTACATTAGCAAAGGATGCTTCATCATAGCAAAAACAAAAGTTCCAATTTTTCTCAAGAGATGGCATAAGTGGCGAAGTTTATAAACAAAAGTTCCAATTTCCCTCAAGAGATGGCATTAGTGGCGAAGTTTATAAACAGAAGTTCCAATTTACCTCAAGAGATGGCATTAGTGGCGAAGTTTATAAACAGAAGTTCAAATTTCCCTCAATAGATGGCATTTGTGTCGAAGTTTATAAAAAAAAGTTCCAATTTTCCTCAAGAGATGGCATTAGTGTCGAAGCTTATAAACAAAAGTTCCAATTTTCCTCAAGAGATGGCATTAGTGTCGAAGTTTATTATATAGTACATTTAAGGTATCGAATGTGAATTCATTTATGGCTATCGATATCGGTATGGACAATACACGGAGATCGTGACAATTTGACTTTATTTGAGATTTGACAAGAGAGAAAAGAGATATAAAGATTCCTTTGATAGAAAGAGGAGATATAATAATTATAATATATTAATAATCGCTTCATGTCTGGCAATGGGGTATGACTTAGTGGAAACATCAGAGACGATAACAGGAATGAGGGATGTCGGTGCGTTCTGTTTTACACACCACTTCCGGATTATAAAGCCGATACATTAAATGTAAAAATGGTCATTAAAAAAAATTGCGCATTGCTGGAAAAAATTACTCATGTATAAAGGGTAGATTATGATACAATTTGATGTAAATATCATTGCCACAAGTTGCAATGTATTGGAGAAATTAGATGATTAAATACAATGTGACGTCACCATTCTGCTGGTTGCGTACTCAATTTTCGTTTTGCATCGCTGCAAGTGCAATTGAAAATACTTGTAAGAAATAAATAAATAGGAAGTTAGTGCATAAAATTGACTACAAACTGTGTTAAAACCATGTTTCTACGTAGCAAAGCTACGAAGAAAAACATGAATATAGTTCTCCATCGCAGAAGTACGCCTTTGATAACATCGACATAATTCATACGTTTCCTTTTTTTAATATAAAAGTTATTTGTATTAAATTATTTACTTTTATCACTTAATTGTTAGATTGTTTATTGATATTGTATTAATTATTGATATATTTTAGAAGTAAACGTCTCGAAAAAGATTCGATTCCCATGAATACATCGAAAATGGCAAAGGTCTATTTACTGATCGAACTTTTTAAATTAAACTTTTACATTAATGCTATATATTAAAACTTACGAGGAAATTGGAACTTTTGTTTATAAACTTCGACACTAATGCCATCTCTTGAGGAAAATTGGAACTTTTGTTTATAAACTTCGACACAAATGCCATCTATTGAGGGAAATTTGAACTTCTGTTTATAAACTTCGCCACTAATGCCATCTCTTGAGGTAAATTGGAACTTTTGTTTATGAGCGTCGACACTAATGTTATCTCTTGAGGGAAATAGCAACTTTTGGTTATAAACTTCGCCACTAATTCCATCTACTGAGGGAAATTTGAACTTCTGTTTATAAACTTCGCCACTAATGCCATCTCTTGAGGGAAATTGGTACTTTAGTTATTAAACATTGACATTAATGCTGCATCTCCAGAAAAATGTGAACTTTTTTTAACTAAAAAATAAAAATATCCCTAAGTAAACTGTAACATTACCATAAGTTGAGATATAATTTAGTATCATATTTATACTATATTTAGCAAAAGTCTACTTTAGCTAGGAAGGCGGGTTAAAAAATAAACGTTAACTTTTTTAACCAAATATCTTTTTCTATTTATAATAATTAAAAAAAATGTTTAAACATTTATGTACCAATATTGCATTAACTTTGATATCTATCCTATTTATAAGTAACCAAACATATTTATACTTTTGGAGTATGTAAAAAGGGTTTATTATATTGATTTTTAATAACGAAGTCACTCTATGTTTCAACTGCCGTAGGAAAATAATGAAAATTAATTTCATTCCTTTCGAAAAAAATTCAAAATATAGCGCATAAATAATTTTTCGATTTTTTTATGAAACTTCCAGTTTAGCAGTTTTCGACTATTACATACGATTAGTAATAGTACATTTAAATGGTTTTAAATTTGTTACCAGTGAGGCTAATGACGCTGGCATGAAGCAACATGTATCGAGAAATCTAATGGTGAAATTATTTTTGATTGACTTTGCGAATGAAATATACTTTTCCTCGGTGTTCGGAATCACATTAATTTTTTTATCATCATAGTCTAACAAATACTTCTCTTCAATCAGCCTCGCTGAAAAACTAAAAAAAAACAAAATCTCATTGGTTGGAACGATTAGAAAATATAGAAGAGAATTACCTCCTTCGGTTAATCACAGCGATGAAATATACTCAACTAGAGTTTATAAAAATAGACTAGGCCATAGCTTGACAAATTACCAAGCAAAAATTATAAAAAATTGCTTTTAATCAGTACAATGCATCAGGACGTGATGATTTCTGACTCAGAAAAAGAAACCGGATACAGTTTTGTTTTACAACTATAACAAAGTAGGAGGTGATATAATGGATAGCGTGTTCCGGAAATATTCAACTCATTCAGCTGCAACGAGATGGCCAGTGCATGTATTTTTTAACATATTGGACCTGGCCTCAATAAATAGCTGGGTTCTATTCAAAGAAACCACTGGGCGTAAACTCAGCCGGCAGGAGTACATTCAAAGACTTGTATTAGAAATTATTGGAACCTCATTATAGATAGAGCTTTACTTTACAGGTTAGATGGAAGAGGAGACTTTTTATTCTCAATCCTCAATCTCGCCTAATAAAGACCCCTAATAATAATAATAATAATAAGAATTATAGAGCCACCTCCCTCATGTTCCTTTGCAATGTCGGGAATGTCATCAGGGGAAGCAAGTGCGCCAATAAGACCGCAGAAAAGAAGAAAGTGTCAGATCTCACCTGGATGTTATAAAAAATCCAGTAATTTGTGCCTAAAATGAAGGAAAATATACAGTGGAATATGCTCTGTAAAAGTGGCAATGTGCAGAATCTGCGGTAAAAAATTATGTACTCTTGGATACATAGAGTGATATTCTCTCTTATCATATATCTTAAAAATGTTAATCCATTACTTAATAAGGAATAAATATTAATTTGTAAGAACAATAGCGAAGCTTTATTATGATTTCAAACCTTACATTGTGAAGATGATGAAGTGTTACTAAATTGACTTGGATTTATTGTAAACTAGCGAATGATGGAAGGAAATAACATTTTAAGAATAATGTAAGTATTAAGGTAAGTCTAAAATAAAAATCAACGTAATAAAACTAGCACCAGAGTGGATAAGCACAGAATGAGATATGAGTAAGAAAAGGCCATTCTCGATAAATGCATGATTAATTGCTAGGTTTTCCATGAAGGCCTGATCACTGCCTTCACTTTACAACCGAAAATTTTAGTAACCCTGCTTCTTTATAGTTTATAAACTTATTCGGGATCCCCAAGAGTTTCGATAAATCACATGAAACACATCTGTGCTCAAAATATCCCTTTAGTTATTTATTCTGCGAACGCATAACTCTCTGTTCAGAGATCCGTTCTTACGATTGGTAGCCCTGATTTATAAGGTTAGTACCCTTGACATTAATTCTAATTGTTCAAGAAAGGTTATTGAATGTAAACTTGAGATATCAGTTTGAGATTTACCTGAGAAAAAACATTGGAAGAACATTTTATAATGATTAAACTAATTTGTTGGCAATCCTGCTAAAAATTTTTTATGAATTTTTAAATGTTATAGAACAATTTGGCATTTACGAAAACCACAGATTGGAAATTTTCACGACGAAATTCGAAAAATTCATTCGCCATCGTATATGATGGAGGTTTTTTCCGAGGCACGAATGAGTGGTTTTATATGGTTTCCGTCAGATGGCATAACAATCTTGGCGTGACGTGACTGATTTTTATCAACAATTCGGACTTTTTTCCAATTTTTCCGAAAATATGTTTTTCATTGGTCCAGTATGAATAGATAAAATATTCTAGAATATGAAATTCTGCAGATTTAGGACATCGGTCAACATTTTGTTTAATTAATTAAAATTTAAACAAAATACGAGATAAAACACCTTATTAGCATTGTGTAATGGTTAAACTTAGAAGTTATGCAAAATTCAGGTATTTGAAAATTATAAAAGTATTTATTTACGAATTTTTAAATGTAGGTGTTCAAATGACCACCTCCGGTCCTTCTAGGTAGGCCGAATCTGCCGTCCTCCTAGTGTTAAGTGAAGAACAGGCGAAGCCAGTAATTTAGCAAAGATCACAAAATTTGCAAGTTATGCGCAATATTACAACAAAGATAGTGATTGAAAGTGTTAGTGGCCATCCAGTTATTGCGGAGGATTCTACTCTTGGTGCATCTACATCGGACAGCTCCGGGAGAAAGAAGATTACTGGGAGCTGTCACCTGTGCTATAAGCAATTGATAAGAAGGAGAAGAAAAACTAGAAAAGTGTGCGAAAACCTGTCTGTAATTAACATTCGAAAACGTATGTCAAATGTACCGATTGTAGTGAATAAAAATTCTCCATGAAAATTATCATTGATGCACAGTTTATGCAGCACATATTGCCCTATAGAAGCTAACGAAAAACTACCACACAGTCAGTACAGCAATATTACTAAAGCTTAACTGAAGGCGCTCGGGTGAATTTGAGGCGTTAGTACTTTAATTTTGATTTTTTCAGATAAAACGATGTTATCGCAGCTGAAAAATGAGACAAAGAAAGAGCAGGGCGAGATAGGGAGGTTAGGAACTCCCGAAGACATCAACACGGCAACACTGCTCAACAGTTGCAAATCTCGGCGTTAAATATTAATTCGTATAAAAAAATCCGCTAACTTGTAGTGAACGATAATTATTTACCGAAAAAACTCATTTCGAAATCTTTCTAACGAACCCAATTTTGTATTTCTACGGCTATCCATTTCCGAGAAAAAGTTGTTTTACAAAATCGACAACAACTTTTTATCGTTTGATACAAATATTCTGAAACTTCGTATTTTAATTAACAATAAACGTATTAATATTCTATCAATATTAAATTGTGATTGAAGTAATAGCGTTAGAGGAACAAACGTTCAAAAAGAGCACTCCGTGAAACAGCTCGTAGAATTGGGCACTTTTCCCTTCCATCTAAGATAAATACCAAATTTTACGAAAACAGAAATGATTAGCTTATATTTTTACACGCGCAATAGAATGTACTAAACGTTGATGTCACTTGTTTGTTTGTGCAATTTCTACTTAAACTTTTATACGACCCCAAAGTTGAGCCTCCTTAACAAAAAAGCCGATATTTCGCGTGACTGACGCTGGCCGTTTTACGGAAGTAAGAAACTTTCTATTTTTATTCATAGTAAAAGTTCTAACCGTTCAACTGATATAGAAATAGCTTTAATATCTTCAGAAAATGTCTATTTATTGAATTAAGTTTTCAAGGAACGGATTGTGTCAGAAAATGAGAAGGAAATTTCAGGTGGGTACCCGGACACCCCGGGTGAACGTAAGACGTATGTGAACTTTTAATGCTTTTATTTAACCATTAAATATAGTTAAAGTATTTATAATGGTAGTATTTACTAGGGATTCAGGTAGATAACGACGATCTGAAGCATCAAAGCGACATCTTTCTTTATAATCAACGTACAAGCAAAAATATACCTTAGTGGGTACCCGGGTACCTACACAAGGGTTAATCAAAAACTTCCATAAAAAATGGCAAACTTACGTAAGAACTTCAAATGATCAAATCTGAAATTCACAAATAGCTTGATTTTACTAACAAAGGAAAATACAGGAGAGAATTAAATGGATATTCTTGAGATTTAATATTGAATGAGTAGAAGTAGCCTGTCCAGAAGCAACTGCCGATTTTCTTTTCATTCGAAGGAATAATATTACACCGAGACCCAAAGAGAAAGATAATGGATTTTCTAGAAAATTTTGAAATCCTTTCCCATACAATCAATCTAACAAATAATCCAACCTTTTCTAATCCCTACCATCTACTGTCACTTCCTTCCAGAATCACCTACCACATCCAGCAGACCAACCCCCTTCCCCTCAACCCCTCTGCACGGTTATCAGTACTTGGTACATACGTCATCGGGTGGTCGGCCTTATCCACAGATCTCAGTATGTCATATTTCACACTACTCTCCCATGATTGAGATTTTTTTCCACTCCGAGAGCATGATTCTTGCATATATGGCTAGCCTAGTCCTCTTCAAAGATAGTTCTTCTTAAGCATGACCTGGGACAACATGAAAAGGCATTCTCTAAGCAAAATAATCATCTTGTTCCACCCCTTCTCTGTGGTGTGAGAGGAGCTCAATATCTCACTTCTCTGAGCGTGTAGAGCTCTGACGATAGCTTCATCATCCAAGTGAGAAAGAAGTTGATTTTTCAGAAGATATCCATCAAGATAGTGATAGCAAAGGTGAAAGTGAGTGTAAGGCACCACTAAGTAGTATTGTTATTCATTCCTCATGGTTTTGGGTACATTTTGATGAAAATAAAGTCCCGCAAAAAATTCCCTTTAGAGGGGAAAGTGGTCCAAAAGTTTTTGTCAATAATATTCTTGAGTCCTTCACAAATATATTTGATAGAGAACTCGTTGAAAAAATTGTTTTGGAAACTAACAGTTATGCGGATACCTACTTGGAAAATCATATTATAGTCATATGACATCATGGTCACAATTGAATCAATGGAAACCAGTCGATGTTGAAGAAATATACAGTTATTTATGATTGATAAGATTGATAGGTGTCATACAAAAACCTACAATAAGTTCGTACTTTTCACAAAATCCACTTCTGGAAACCAAAATTTTCCCCAAAACTATGTCTCAGGATATGTTTGAAAGTATCTCTAAATTTTTACATTTTGAATATCATCGTCACAGTGGAAGCAAAAAGATTTTTCAAATTCAACCTATTATAGATTATTTGAACAATAAATTTGTGAGTATTTATTCTCCAAGGGAAAACAATTCCATTGATGAGTCTCTCACATTGAGGAAGGGACGCCTGTCAATCAAACAATACATTCCTTTGAAGGCATCAAAATTCGGCATAAACAGTTGAACTTTGTAAATCAGGAACCTGCTACTTTTGGAGTTTTGTTTACTCAGGTGCTGATACACCATTATCAGTCACAGAAACATTGGATGGACTCAAGATGTCTTCAACGGTCATAAAGTTAGCTTAACCTTTATTTGAAAAAGTCTATTCATTATGGTTAAATAATTATTATAACTCACCTGATTTAGCAAAATTTTTATTGAATCATGGTACAAATGTTGCTGGAACATTACGATTATAAAAATGGAAGGATAGAAAACCAGTTTTGTTTATCTCAACCTTTCATTGTGATACATTTGGCGTAAAGGGTAGAAAAACCAAACCAGAATGCATTTTAGAATACAATACGGCAATGGGAGGAGTTGTTTTGAAAGACCAAAAGCCTCAGCTGTACTTATTAGAACGTAAGAAAACAAAGAAATGGTACATTAAATTATTTAGGGGGTTACTGAATATTTCAGTACATAATGCAATGATAATAAACAATAGTTGTTTAAATAAGGTAGACCATCGGAAGTTTTAGCTTGGACTAATTCAGCAGCTTCTTAAAAATATGAAACTATTTCTGACTTTTCGACGGCTCGGAGACCACCCATAAATCCATCACCACGCGGTTTGGTCGAACGGTAACTCATTGAAGGGATACCGCAAACTGAGAAAATGTTCAGGCCCCAATGAAGATGTCAAGTGTGCTCCACTCACAGGAAAAGAAAAGATAGTGTACAGGTACCCAAACTGCAACGTAGATCTATGTTTATAGGATTACTTTAAAATGCACAACACAAAACGTAACTTCTAAAACGCAAGTTAGATGCTAAGAATGGGATGCAGATGTGAAAATTTTAAATATTACATAAGTAACATTTTTATAGTGTGAACTAAACAATTTACAATAAAATATTTTTTCTCAATTTTTAGCATAAAATTATGGAAGATATGTATTATTTTAGGCAGAGATACACAAAGCGAGGATTTAAAGAAATTTAAATACCACGAGTAGGGCCTCGCCTTTTAAATTTGCTAACCGTATTGAAGGGTTAAAAACTTCTCCCTTCCTTCCCCTCCCAACAATCCTTTAAATGTGATTTACTGCTGGTAACTTGTACCTGAAGATGGCTGGAAGTTGCTAAAATGGGAAGCATCCATACATACTCTGGAAGTAAAAAAATCCTTGTTTTCTTTGCTTATTAATTTTTATGTTAAATGGTAGTACAGAAGGTTTTTGGTCCAAAAAATATTTTAACTGAAAACAAATTATCTAGAAAAGCTAAGGAACGTTTCATAAAATCAAGATATAGACTATAGTCGAGAAACTCTGAATATCGAGTGTTTTCGTCAAAATGCAAATTGTAAAAGAAGAAGGGAGTCATAAAATACCTTTGTATTTTTAGCATTGACTGTTGTTACAGGACAAAAAACGCAAATTGAAACAATTCTCGTAAAATTTAAGAAACTCGAAAGATATTTCCGTGGTTATTCGTGGCGCAACTTGAGTTCTGAGTGCATTCGTATGAAGCTGTGCAGCAAATTGTATTAGAGGCTGGGAATAAGGATCGCTACAACTGATGGATAATAGTTTTTATCTTAAGGAACGTTTACAAACGACACAAACCACTTTCAAATTCCTTTCGTATTTCGTAAGTCGACTAAACAACTAGAATATACAATATATTAAGCACTTAGGATTTATAATTAATTCAAACATAATATAACATAAACGAATAAGATGAGCAGCAGAATTTCAATCGCTAATTATAAAAAACAAATGATACAGAAACAAGAGATACGTAAGTACATGTTATCAGAAATCATCAATCGCTCTATTATTCAAATCATTACTTGAAAAAACTAGCGTGTCAGAGTATTGTCATGGAATGATGATAACTAAGGATCGAATCGCAGTGGGAAATGCAGCATGATAAATATATTATAGAATTCACAATATCATCGAAATAAATCAACGAATTTCTTGTAGTACCCACCTTTCAACCCTATACCCCACCAACCGTATCAATCCCTCTACACTACCCTTCCCATCCCTCCCTTTACCACATCCAAACCCATACCTACATCTACACCACCCACTCCCTTCCCACTCAATCCATCCCTCTACCACACGTACACAATCCGTCCCTCTGCCCAAACTACTACCATCCCACCCTCTACCCCACCATCCTTATCCTCCCTCTAAACCTACCCACTCCCATCCCTCCCTCTACACCACCAACACTATCCCTCCCACTACCCTACCCATTACCGTCCCACCATCTACCCTAACCCTCCCTCTACCCACTCCCTTCCCACCCTCTACCTCACCCACCATTTCCCTCCCTCTACCCCACCCACTACCCACCCACCCTCTAACCTATCCCTCCCTCTACCCACTCCCTTCTCAACCTCTACCCCACCCACCCTTTCCCTACATCTACCACACCCACTCCCTACCACCTACTCTATCCCTCCCTCTACCATACCCACTACCGACCCACCCTCTACCCTAATCCTCCCTCTACCCACTCCCTTCCCAACCTATACCCCAAATACCCTTTCCCTCCCTCTACCACACCCACTCCCTACCACCCACTCTATCCCTCCCTCTACCCTACCCTCTACCGTCCCACCATCTAACCCACTCCCCTTTCCCTCCCTCTACCCTACCCACTACCGACCCACCCTCTACCCCACTCCTCTATCCCTCCCTCTACCCTACCCACTACCGACCCACCCTCTACCCCAACACACTATCCCTCCCACTACCCAACCCAATCCCGTCCAACCATTTACCCTATCCCTCCTTCTACCCTATCCCTCCCTATGCCCTACCAACTCCCATCCATAATATTCCCCACCCAATCACTCCCTCTAGCCCACCCACTCCAATCCCTCACTCAACCCCACCCACTCCCATCCCTTCCTCTACCCCACCCACTTCCTTCCAACCCTATCCCTCCCTCTACCCCAACCACACCTTTCCAACCCTCTACCCCACCCACTTCCTTCCAACCCTATTCCTCTCTCTACCCCAATACCTCCCAATCAATCGCTTACTTCTCTTCCTCCCCCATAACCATCACCTATCTATTACCTTCACACTTTCTTTTCAATCAGAGATTAGGAAATCTACGGGTAGTCCAATGTAAAGGTACAGAATATTTAAATTATACATAGCCCTGCCTTACACGTCATAATAAATCTATACATTCTGCAATAGTTTGTTTGGCTAATGGCGCAAATTTTTTTTAGACTCTTATTATATACATTTACATGGTATACTATACAATTTCCAGCCTTACAATATCATATACTTTACAAAACTGCAAATATATTTGGCTCAGAATCAAAAGAATGTATTTCATTTCTGATTCACCTTCCTGGGTGGACTGATACTTTAGGGGTTGCCCTACGGGTTCTTCATCCGCTAAGCAACCTGGTGTCGTTGTTTGGTAGTGCAGTACCCTGGTGATGTGCTTAATGTAGAAGTCCTAAATCATCCTACTTTGGAGCGCCCGGGTTTTTCGGGCAGTATTGCGAAGACGTTAGAGGACGAGGGGTTTCTAGACCGTGTCGCAGATGCAAGGACCTCAGCTCCTTCCCGCACCCAGAGACGCTGTGCAACTTCTTCCCTCTTCCTTCGCTTGGCCTCTGAAGACGTTCTCTTGGTTTTCGAACGGCACGACGAAGTTCTCGATATGGAAGGAAGATTGAGTTAATGAATCTTAAAATGTTAGATCCTATCTAAGTATTATGTATTAATAGGGAAGTAAATATAAGCATACATCCAAGGAAAACAATGTTATAATTACATAGACTGAATCATTGTATATACAGAAGTAGATGGCAAGAACCGTATAACTTTCCATTTAACTAACATGCCACATGGAATTAATTTAAAGCTCCTTGTTTGTTAAGGAAAGTAAAAGACCTGCTTGAACTGTTAAATCATGAGCAAAATATTCAAGGTCGCTTGGACCCTATTACGGCTCTTACGGAAATATTTGGGAAACTACTTTCCCCATCTTCAGTATAGCATTACAGAGAAATGAAAGCAAATTTGCAGTTGGCTTTTCATATATCTGACGGTATGCATGAATATACTTTTCAGCTTTTTAGATAAGATGGCAAAGCGATTGCATATGTTTGTGGATCATAAATCAAGCAAAATAGCTAAAAGAGGAGAAACGAAAAAAATCTGTTTCTACTATGACTTAGGAATCGTTAAGTCGACACAAAGGTATGAGCATCCAATGTAAGTAGCGTTTCGAAGAAATTAGGGTCCCTGGCGCCCATTTGCAAGGCAGAGGCGATTGCCTGACAGATGACTTATGCTCTCCAAGTTGGACAGTCATTTGTGTTCTAAGTGGCTTCCATTCATAAGCCCAAAATTGGCAAGTGTAAATAACGAAAATGCATCAACCGATATAGCATATAAAATTGTGATATTTTATTTTATTTCATTATCAAGAAGCAAACAGTAGGAATAGTTTGGAAATTAACTAAAGTTAAGGCCAATGCCCATTAAACTGTCTTGATTGTTCGTTTAAAATTTCTGCCAGACTATAATATTGATTAAGAAGTGCATATTGGTTACTCAGGGGTGAATCAAAAAGCATCTTTAACAATCATTAGAATCTCTAAATATTAATTCCTTATTTTAGAAGTACATATAATGGAAGGAAATAAGTGTGAATTTTAAATCCATCCTCCAGTATGTGAGATAAATCATTTTCAACTTGAAGATTAACGGCGGGCACTCAATATACTTTTGTATTGCTATTTTAATTGGAAACGCAATTAATTTAAAGAGTTCATGAATTCACAACGATTATCAGAAGATGATTATTAAATTTAAATGAATGAAAAAAAGCTAAGAAGGATATAGGTGATTTTAATATTAACAGACAATTAAATAAAGCTACGGTCATGTCTTCGTGTTTGGAATATTAGAAGCAAAAACTTTAAATTTTAATTACTTTAATTTTAAAAATGAAATCATGAAGTCAGCAAGGGAATGCCAATGCTCTTAATACTGCATTTTTAAGTTAAAAACAACTTCTTGTATAAACCTGAATAATCCAAACACTCAAACATTTTAAGTCGAGGGATCATATATGTATAAGAATGTAGGTACCCGAAAAACTTAGATCTTTTTTTTAATTTCAATAACATTATATAGTGGATTTACAGAGAGTCTACGCTGCCACTCAAAATGATTATTTTCAACAAAATTTTCATTCAATTAATCACGCACAGTTCTCCTAGAATATCTCAAATGTCTTCCTTAGTTTGGAATATGAACTTTGTAATACTTCGAAATACCATAAGATGATGAAATAAAAAAATTAAATTGCAAAATACGAAAGTATTGTCTGTTTACTTAACTTGGAGATCCAGCCTGCCGTTGTCTCCCGAGCTTCTTCCGTTGACGGTGGTCACTCGCATTTGTGAAAAGTGAATCATACGGCAGAGCCTTGTCGAAATTTGAGCAAGTTCACTTTCTTAAAACTGGAAAGAATAGGAACGCCAAAATAATTAATCATTTATTAATGAATATGGCAATAACAAGAAGAGAATGATTTAAAAAATAAAATCCAGGTGAAAAGAAATATATCGTAGGTAGCATTAATGCACATCTATGAAGTTATATAACAGTGATCCACTTCGACGTTAAAACTCAAACCGTACTCATCAACACTTCTAAACACAATGTTAGAGAAGGAAAATTTTAATCGAGTGCAGAAGCAATAGAAATAAGGATGGTTTTAACATAAGAGAAAATGAACATAGTGCAGATTGTATGGAGACGAGAATGCAATACTACGCAACGATGGCTATTTAAACATCTAAACAATTGATATAAAATAATATAAAAAAAACCTAACGGTTCTGCTTTACTAGCGTAGACCACAGGAGACCAAGCTATGCTCCATATTTAAATTAATTTGAAACGAGAAATTCTGAAATAGCTAACGCCAGATATCCTTCATAATTTACTTAATAAATTTATCAAAATAATTATTGGTAATTGATTTTAGCTTCCTGATGAATTTATGGAAATAAATTTCCGCTTACGCAGCCGGGACTCGACCCCCGAACTCTCAGATTCAAAGGGTGCTCACGCCGGTCAGATAGACTGACCACCTACCGCCAACTAGGAGATACTGGTTCGAGCCCAGTCAACTTCAGACATTTTCTCCTCCTTTACTTTATAGGATATTCCGAATACAGGACCCGCTTTCTCCTTGACCATTTGAGAGGCCTCAATTAAATTGTTTTGGATCCCTGTATTGCAGCCACTTAAAACACAGACACAGCAGGGACTGGCAATGTAACCATCTGCGTAGGCTTCGAATACATATGCTGCAATCTGATTGGTCGAATTCAAATTCTCCTACGCCAACCCCATAACATGAACATTTTGATAAATTATAATAATAATTTATAAGTCACTCAATTGCATGAAGTGTAACCTCAATCGAAATTTGAATTACTTAGATCATTAATTATCCTGAAATATATATTTATTAGATCAATATTTTCCTTATAATAAATATTGCAAATTATTTTATCTTATATATCGAAATTAATAATTCTTACTTTATCATAACAAAATAAAGGGAAATACGTACTGATATAAATTATAAGGTCCAAGTTGCGTACTGCAGATATAGATTTAAAGTAAATCAAATGTGTCGGGCATCCGCTTACATTGGAGACCTATAAAGAATGAAAAATTATCGAAAAAAGGGGAACTTGTTCACAAATTTTCCGCACTATCGATCATCCTTTAATAGGAATTATAATAATATTAGATTACATTTCCATTTAAATAAAGTAATTCTCTCAGCAGCTAGACAATTTTAAATGTAGAAGTGAGATTATATTGAAATGCCATACGTTCTGAATTGCATGTTAAAATGAAATAATTGAAACGCGATTATTACTGTAATTAGCCATCACCTTTTTACATGGTTTAAGTAATATATAGAAGCTGTAGTATATTTATGGAAAAGTACTAATATCTTGCACTCTGGAAGCATCGCCCTACTATTACGACTATGCTATTGAAGAAATTGTTTTGCCAAAGTGATTCAAACTTATGAATTGAGAGGAAAAAATGAATTACCTTAAAAGGTTTATTCTGTGAATACACTCGTATACTTCTACTTACTAAAATGTATATTAGATTTAGGCCACATTTCACATTATGAGATATTTACCGATAACAAATTAAAGTATAATGTTATCGTCTACGTGATACAATGAAATGTACATTGAACTCCTTGGCTTATCAGAGGTAGGTAATATATCACATTGAACAATGAAAAATCGAAGCGAAAGAATTAAAGGTCGTTGAAACGAAACATCCAGATAAACGGAGCGCTTTACAAAATGTTGCTCGTTAATTTTGAAAAAAAGTTTATGGAAAAAGGAGCGGAAAGGGAAAGCAAAATCAACCTTGTTTAAGTATGTATGGAAGTAACTCTCACTTCTTTCACTAGAATGAGGCTGGAATGCGAAACTGCAGGCTTATGACTCACGAAGCAAAGCACCAAGGCTAATCGAAACAAATCATGGCTCCTTATATGAAGTATTTAACTGTGACTAGTAAACTGGCAATAAATTAAGGAAAAAACTTAACCTGGTTAGATTATTTGAAAAAAAATACAGTGATGGTAACGGAAATGGAAAGTACAATATAAGAGAATGTTGATGAATCTCACCGTTGAATGCTATATAAGAATTAATAACTTACATCGATAACTCTCATCGTGGAATGGTATGAAATATAAATGGTTATAAAATAAATAAAGTTACTTGTTCAAAACTTACTTACACATCCCTAAAAGTGATATTCGAATTTCATGCACTCTCTACGATTCAGCTACTACGGATTATTTATTAAAACACATTAAATCCAATCAATTGCACAGAGTTCTTCTCAATGGTTCTAGACGAGACGAATTCAACGAAGCATTCTTTCACTAGAACGGCGAATTGCAAAATATTTACAAGTGTCATTACATGACTAAGAATACATAATGAAAGGTTAGAGTACTAAGTGCGCTTACCCAAATTTACCCATTCCTTCCGGAAGGTCATCCCGTGGTCTTATCCTTTCGAATCGAAGTAAAGCAGAGACCCATCGAGGTGAGAATTAAAAGTTTGCACTTTTTAAAACCTGGGAAAGTAGAAATACCAAATTAGTAAAATATAAATTAATTTCATTCAGACTGTACTCAACGCCCTTGAACATTTATGTTTCATAGCCGATAATTTTCAAATTGGGATGTCCGTTATTTGAAACCACTATTTCGGCGCCCTCTATGGTGTTATCTATCAGGTAAATGATTGGTGGAATGCTAACAAACATATAACTAAAATAATTAATTTTCAGGGACTGAGGTTAAAATCGAAAATATCATAAATTCGATATCCTCCAATTAGATTGCTGCGATTCTTTTGGGATTGAAACACGAAACGTATTTATCAATGCAATATTAAAGAAGGGTTGACTTTAATCAGAGGCTCGGGGAATAGAAAAAAGCATGGTTCTTATCTGAGAGAAAACTAAACAAATTTTAAGGCTTATAGGGAAAGGACACCGTTAAATCTCCACGATGGCATTACAAGCAATTGAAATAGATGAAAGCAAAAGAATAAAACCATAATGATATATATTTGATCATGAATATATACAGTAATATGGAGTGCTACCAGAAAATTTCAAATAGTACTGACTTCCGATAACTTTTCCCGACGATTTGTGCAAACGGCGAGTGTTTAATAAATCCCCGGGTTCGAGGCCCGCATGCGTTAGAGTTTTTCTCATGCGCTATTTCTATTAAATTAAGCATTTAAGGTTGGTTTTTCCATTAATCTTTTAAGTTTTAACTGAATTTTCCTTGAGACGCTTGAGTCATCAATTCAAGAATCACGGACGCAACCTAGTCATCAAATCCAATTCAAATATGATTACTAAATCGAATTTGAATCTGAAATTTCGCTGAGGCTACATTTTATGCGAATTCATTGCGTATGCACGTTAGGATTCTCCTTATTTAAGCGATACCCGAACTTAATACATCAAACAGATACACAAACTACAAACGAAATTCAGCAACGACTACTTTTAAATATTGGAATTTATAGCTCACGAAAGCAATTATTTCTTTAATGCAAGAACGCGAGCGAAAATCGATCAAGGTATCTTTGTACTACTTACCATAAAAAGGAAACCCTTGGTAAGGATCACAAACATCTTCGGGTTTTCAAACGTTGTTCTTTAATTTGTAAGGATAATTCATTAACGGAATAGTTATTATTGCAAAAAGGGTACGAAAGGCTATAAAATTTCACTCACGTTTACCAGTTCCCAAATCCTACCGAAGTCACAAAATTTAAATTGTAACGGAAATTTTAAAACAATTGAGATAACGTCCGCACCAGACGGGAACTAGGCTGCAACTGAGGAAATTTCCATGATGATAACAGTTGAACAAGAAAGCTGAAATTTGATTGGTGGAATTTTGATGTTCCGTCATTGGCTCCGCCAACAACTTAATTAAAATATTTACATCAAAATAATAAGAATAGTTAAATTGACATCCAACTTTATGAAGTACCCTATTTATTTTAATTTTTAAATATTTGAAATATTAATTTTCGTTAGTAAAATTATTTTTATTTATTTTGAGGTAATTCTGTCGTTTCCCTCAATGGCAATGCTCGAAAAATCGTAATTGTTAACTGTTTAATGTTTAGTTTGTAATATTTCTTTCTTTACCATGTTTACTAAAAAATCGTTTAAAGCTTTTTTTTAAATACTAATATAATTAATTACTTCTCGTCGGACATAACGAAAGAATGGAGTTAGCGCATCGATTCAATTGATCGATAAACGCAAGAAAGAATTTTTAAGATTTATATTCAAGAGATTGTAATTGATCGAAAGATATTGAATCAGAAATTCTGCTCATCGAGGTTGCATTATATGACTTGGGAGAGCAAACATTTATCCCCAGCTTGATAATATCTACATTACCTCCTTCCTCATCAAAACAAATTCTCGGCGCTGAAATGCATTCAAATCTCACAGTTTTGAAATTATGAAAGATATTCTTTTAATGCTTAAAACTCACATCTGATACTTTGCTATGATGAAAATAGAGCTTAAATGTTCAAATATCTTAGATAGATAAGGTCCAGGGACCGATAGGAGGGACAAAAGTGTTCAAAAATTAATAGTAGTATTAATAATCAAATCCGTTTGTGAAGAAAATAAGAATTCTGAAAGAATTTCCACCACATTCCATTTCGACCATTAGTAAGCGTACCTCTTTGAAACCTTGAATATGCTTAGTACACGCACAGGAATACATTTCAATCGCTTTTAAATTACACTCTCTTCACACTCATTAAAGGAAAACATATTATAAAGAGCTGATTTCATAAGTCAACAAGCATAAAATTTTCGGAGGAAGGCGGCATATGTTGCAAATCCATCACATCGTGGGAAGAGAGACAGACTATTCTGCTATTGCCAGTTTTTTTATCCACTAAAATAGCATATTCATTATCATCCATAACATGTCATCATGGCGATTCGGGGTTAATTACTAGGATACGAACAAAATGGCGTTGAATATGCAGTTTTGATCACAGCAACCTCAAAATGTAGTACGACCAGGAATGTATATTAAGCTTACACGTTTCTCACCGAACAAAATATGTAATATATGTTACTTACCTCATATCCTCTGCTGTCTGTAATTCCGTCACCAAGAGTACAAAACTGCCAAACGATTCACGTCAGAAACTTCCCAAAAAACCAAAGAGAGAAAGAACCACAATCACGATCACACGATGGCGATTATTCGCTGTATCTGGTAGTGGATAGTAAAACTATGGAAAAGTGTCATCCACTCTCTCTTTTCTCGTTGTCGACAATTACCTTTCAATTGTGTATTCCATGAGTTTACTCTCACCATGAACAGGTTGCACACGAACTGTTGAGATTAATCCAAAGTGAAACACCGTCTTCACCAATATGTACTAATTTATTTCACACCATAGGTTATTATAACTTTAAATTCACTCATAAAAGATCGCTATTTCACTTACCAACTTATTGTAACCACGAGGTTAATACGTCGTCTTTGAACGATGAATGGCATGGAATTGAAAACAGAAGGTAAGATAATGGAAGATGTTAGAGGCCCTCAACTGTGGGGTAATTTACTAGGATACCAACAAAATGGCGTCGAATAGGCAGTTTTGATTACACGAACTCATTGAAATGTACAACGATTGGGAATGTATCTTAAGCTTACATTTTTCACACCAAACAAAAATATGTAATATACATTAAGTGACTCCGCTGTCTGTGATTCCGTCACCGACAGTGAAAAATTGTAAAACCACTCACGTCAGAAACTTCACAAATCCCAAGAGACAAGATATCGCAATCACGTGTCTCTAGCGTACGAAAAAATCAAAAGATTGAGGTCTCACTTTTCACACAAATAATGCTTACGCTTCCAACATTCAGGGGATAGCCTATCCGTCTAATATCATTGATATGCATAGTATATCCAAAAGAATATATTCCTGGTAAATTTAGAAGGGCTGACAGACCGGCATTGTGAGAAACACCATGAACATTACCTCACATTACTCATCATTCCTCGCGCGCAAATTGCGTACTTCAGACTTTTCTCGACGATCGAAAAAGCCCAAAAGCGCATTCAAAGG
Organism: Sympetrum striolatum; assembly: GCA_947579665.1. Taxonomy (NCBI): domain Eukaryota; kingdom Metazoa; phylum Arthropoda; class Insecta; order Odonata; family Libellulidae; genus Sympetrum; species Sympetrum striolatum. The sequence continues at coordinate 11,039,045 of OX388350.1, forward strand.
CAATATAATCACCTCGTGGACACGAGGAGTAAGTGAAATGGCGGTCTTATTTGAGTGGCTTTAAAGTTATAATAACATTTGATGTGAAATGAATTCGTATTAATTTATCAAGACGGTTTTTCACTTTGGATTAATCTCCACAGTTCGTGTGCAACCTGTTCTTAATGAGAATAAACTCATGGACGACACCATCGAAAAGCTATTGGCAACAACGAGAAAAGAGTGGTTCGTACGCTAAGTGACACGTGATTGTGATTCCTTCTCTCTTTGGTTTTTGGGAAGTTTCTGACGTGAATCGTTTTGCAATTTAGCACCCTCAGTGACGGAATTACAGACAGCGGAGATTATGAAGTAAGTAAGATATATTACATATTTTGTTTGGTGAGAAACATGTAAGCTTAGCATACATTCCTGGTCGTACTACATTTTGAGGTTGCTGTGATCAAAACTGCATATTCAACGCCATTTTGTTCGTATCCTAGTAATTAACCCCGAATCGCCATGATGACATGTTATGGATGATAATGAATATGCTATTTTAGTGGATAATAAAACTGGCAATAGCAGAATAGTCTGTCTCTCTTCCCACATTGTGATGTATTTGCAAAATGTGACGCCTTCCTCCGAAGGTTTTATGCTTGTTGACTTATGAAATCAGCTCTTCATAATATGGTTTCCTTTAATGAGTGTGAAGAGAGTATAATTAGAAAGCGATTGAAACGTATTCCTGTGCGTGTACTAAGCATATTCAAGATTTCAAACAGGTACGCTTCAATGGTCGAAATGGAATGTGGTGGAAATTCTTTCAGAATTCTTATCTTCTTCACAGACGGATTTGGTTAGTAATACTATTATTAATATTTTACCACTTTTGTCCCTCCTATCGGTCCCTGGACCTTATCTTTCTAAGATACTTTAATATTTAAGCACCATTTAGATCATAGCAAAGTATCAGATTTGAGTTTTAAGCATTAAAAGAATACCTTTCATAATTTCAAAACTGTGAGATTTGAATGCATTTTAGCGCCGAGAATTTGTTTTGATGAGGGAGGAGGATAAAGAAATGTAGATATTCTGAAGCTGGGAAGCAATTTTTAGTCTACCGAATCATATAATGCAATCGTTTTTTCTCGATGAGCAGAATTTCTGATTCAATAATTTTTCGATCAATGTCTATGTCTTTCAATAGAAATCTTAAAAATACTTTCTTGCTTTTATCGATAAATTGAATTGATGCACTAAATCCATTCTTTCTTTATGGCCGATGAGGAGTGTTTAATTATATTAGTATTTAAAAAAAGCTTTAAACGATATTTGAGTAATCATGGTAAAGAATGAATATTACGATTACAATATTAAAAAACTAAAGATTAAATAGTTATTAATTACGATGTTTCGAGAATTCCCATTGGAGGAAACGACGGAATTAACTCAAAATATTTTAAAAAAATTTACTAACGAAATTTAATATTCTCAACAATTTTAAATTAAAATAAAGAGGGTACTTCATAAATTGGATGACAATTTAATTATTATTTTAATGTAAATGTTTTAATTAAGTTGTTGACGGAGCCATTGACGTAACATAAAAATTCCTCCAATCAAATTTCAGCTTACTTGTTCAACTGTTATCATCATGGAAATTTCCTCAGTTGCTGCCTAGTTCCCGTCTGGTGTGGAAGGTATGTCAATTGTTTTCAAATTTCCGTTACAATTTAAATTTTGTGACATCCGTAGGACTTGGAAACTGGTAAACGTGAATGAAATCTTATAGCCTTTCGTTTTCCTTTTTGCATAATAACTATTCTGTAAATGAATTTTCTTTACAAATGAAAGAACGACGTTTGAAGACGCGAAGATGTATGTGATTGTTACCAAGGGTTTCCTTATCATGGTAAGTAGTACAAAGATACCTTGATCGATTTTCGCTCGCATTCTTGCTTTATAGAAATTATAGCTTTCGTGAGCTATAAGTTCCCATATTTAAAAGTAGTCGTTGCTGAATGTCGATTGTTGTTTGTGTATTTGTTTAATGTATTAAGTTCGGGCATCGCTTAAATAAGGAGAATCCTAACGTGCATACGCAATGAATTCGCATAAAATGTAGCCTCAGCGAAATTTCAGATTCAAATTCGATTTAATAATCTTATTTGAATTTGATTTGATGACTTGGTTGTGTCCGTGATTCTTGAATTGATGACGTAAGCGTCTAAAGGAAAATTCAGCTAAAACTTAAAAGATTAATGGAAAAACCAACCTTAAATGATTAATTTAAAATAAATAGCGCAAGAGAATAACTCTAACGCATGAGGGACTCGAACCCGGGGATTTCTTAAAAACTCCCCATTTGCATGATCAATCCGGCAAAGTTATCGGCAGTTAGTATTTGAAATTTTCCGGTAGCACTTGATGTTACTGTATATATTCATGATCAAATACATTTCATTGAAGTTTTATTCTTTTGCTTTCCTCTATTTCAATTGCTTGTAATGCCATCGTGGAGATTTAAAGGTGTCCTTTCCCTATAAGCCTTAAAATTCGTTTAGTTTTCTCTCAGATAAGAACCATGCTTTTTTCTATTCCCCGAGCCTCTGATTAAAGTTTACTCTTCTTTAATTTTGCATTGATAAATACGTTTCGTGTTTCAATCCCAAAATGGATCGCAGCAATCTAATTGGACGATATCGAATCTATCATTTTCTTCGGTTTTAACTTCAGTCCCTGAAAATTTATTATTTTAGTTGCATGTTTTTTTAGCATTCTACCTGTCCTTTACCTGATATATAACACCATAGAGGGCGCCGAAATATTGGCTACATATAACGGACATTTGTATTTGAATTTTATCGGCTATGAAATAAATTGATATTTTGCTAATTTGATATCCCTACTTTCCCAGGTTTCCAAAAGCGAAAAACTGAAAAATTTTAATTCTCACATCGATGGGTCTCTACGGTTCTTCGTTCCAAAAGGGTATGGACACGGGATGACCTTCCGGAAGAAATGAGAGGACCGATATTTGATCAATTTGGGTAAGCGCACTTAGTACTCTAACCTTTCATTATGTATTCTTAGCCATGTAATGACACTTGTAAATATTGCAATTCGCCGTTCTAATGAAAGAATGCTTGGTTCAATTCGTCTTGTCTAGAACCATTGAGAAGAACTCTGTGCAATTGATTGGACTTAATGTGTTTTGATAAATAATCCGTAGTAGCTGAAACTTAGAGAGTGCATGAAATTCCAATTACACTTTTGGTGATGTGTAAGTAAGTTATGAACAAGTAACTTTTATGTTTTACGTAATAAAAAATTGCTATGCGGCATTCCAATTTGAAGCGAAATGATGAAGGAATTCTTACTCCAATGCTCTTCCGTTTTGCCATGAATGTTTAATTTAAGTTTAGATCTCGTGTTATTCAAGATTATAATAAGGAATTATCTCTAGCTTCCTTATATACAGTGAGCATTAATGGTTCGATTTTATAAAATGGCAAATAACTCGAATGAAACTTTCCGCATATTTTACAGCGAGATTATCAAGTCAACTACTTAAGCTAATTTTACGCCCCCATATTAGTTTTTTAGCATCAAAATAAAGGAGTAATTTTTATATCGCTCGGTAACACTATTACGAACGTTATTTTTCTAGCTTTTTCTCTATGTTTTAACCTTAGAGAATAATCATAGTTATTCAAAGATGCTGATAGTAATTTTTCAAACGTGAGGTAGACATGACCTACGGATGGTTTTTCATTACTCGGAGTTGCAGAATTAGTGTTTTTAGCATCAAAGTGTGTATTTAAATGATATCCCATAGAAATGGGGCTCCTTCTTTTCCCCTTCACATTGATGTCCATCAGCTTAAACTTACAGCGTACGTGTAACTCGTCATCGTTATAATTTAATCAGATAAAATTTTTAATAGACTTTCTTAACCTTTATCACAACCCCTGTTGAAATTTGTTACTGGCAATTACTCTACTCTTACATAATTAAGAATCTTTTAGATCAGGGTAGATTTTATATCATCTTCTATAGATGAATAGCCCATTACAGGTATACCGTTAACTTAAAATCGTTACAAAGAATATTATTCATACTCAATGTCAGCCATTTGAGGTAGAACTGACCCATGTGAAATGGTCAATTTAAGGCATTGTTTTGATATTGGTAAATATCGTGCCGAAACTTCCATCCGCTTATACATATTTGAGAAAGAATAGGCGACGTTTGAGAGAGGAATCCATTCGTAGTTAAACAGATGACAATTAAAGAGTGAAGAAAGTGATTATCATGGGCTCAGGCGACCTTCAGTCCTCGCTCATTCCAAAATACTTACACCTCGTTACAGCTAAGAATTATTTTAATTATTTGTTTATTTGTACCTTTACCGCAAGAAGTTATCTTAAAATGGAAACGTCAAACCTTTACTTTGCGATTGCATGCTTTCTCATATTATTCAGTCGACGATGGTCTCGTTATACTATTCGTATCTCAAGTGCTAACTGAGAGTAAAGCGTGCTCTTCGGTATTAATATCTATTCGCTGTCTATACAACGATTGAAATTAATTGAATTATACCAGAGCCTAGGCATTTTCTTCTCCTTTCCAGAGCCTTTTTTGGTCGTTAAGTCAATTTTCTGCCACGCAATCGTTCATTAAACTTTCGTGTACGCCTTTCATAGATTAATCCGGTATTGTGCCCTCTCTTTCTTCGCTGTCTCGTATTATGTCTACAAGGAGGGGGAAAACCAACATCGCCGACATAATAAAGAGATGTATTGCGCTCTGTCATGCGAAAGGGTATGAATAGCCCTTCACATATAGAAAGAAAGAATGATATAGATTTTTATCGGTATTCGTCTGAATTAGAGAATTATCTAATAGCGATACTTTCTCATAAACTAAATTCTTAAATTCATTCATAGGACATCGTTCTTGTTAATTATGAACCTAAGCTGTAGGACTTTGAAATTCTTATCATCTGTTTGACTTCATTTTCTTTTCATTTCCTACCTGTTAAATTTAGCCATGGTGCATTGCTGCCCCAGCTACTGATAAACACATACTTTTCCGCGTTTACTTTAAATATCCGAATAAGGAAAAGTGTACAGGTTTTATAACCATTTATAGTTCATACCATTCCACGATGAGAGTTATCGATGTAAGTTATTAATTCTTAGATAGCATTCAACGGTGAGATTCATCAACAGTCTCTTATATTGTACACTCCTGGCCAAAATTAACGCAGCACCTCCCTAGCGATCCTTACGGCTGGTGCTGCGTTAATTTTGGCCAGGAGTGTACTTTCCATTACTTATGCTATCTCTGTTTTGTTTTCAAGTAATCTAACCAGGCTAAGTTTTTTTCCTTAATGTATGGCCAGTTTACTAGTCATAGTTAAGTACTACATTTCAGGAGCCATGATTTTTTTCCGATTGGCCTTGGTGCTTTGCTTCGTGAGTCATTAGCATGCAGTTTCGCTTTCCCGTCTCATTCGAAATCTCTGTAAAAAGAAGTGAGAGTTACCTGCATACATACAAAAACAAGGTTGATTTCGCTTTCCCTTTCCGCTCCTTTTTCCATAAACTTTTTTTTCAAAATTAACGAGCATCACTCCGTAAAGCGCTCCGTTTATCTCGATGTTTCGTTTCAAGGACCTTGAATTCTTTCGCTTCGATTTTTCATACTTCAACGTAATGTATTACCTACCTCGGATAAGCCAAGGAGTTCGATGTACACTCCTGGCCAAAATTAACGCAGCACCTCCCTAGCGATCCTTACGGCCTGTGCTGCGTTAATTTTGGCCAGGACTGTACATTTAATTGTATCACGTAGACGATAACATTATAATTTAATTTGCTATCGGTTAATATCTCATAATGTGAAATGTGACCTAAATCTTAACTTAATGCAACTAGCAACTCAAATGTGGGCAAAATATTTCTTATGGTGCAGACTGAAAATAACGGATTAATTCTGTGCTCTTTTGCAAACGGAGAATATGCATTTTAGTAAATAGAAGTATACGTGTTTATTCACAGAATAAACCTTTTAAGGTAATTCAATTTTTTCTTTCAATTCAAAAGTTTTAATTTAATGACTTTTAAATTATTATTATAATTAATCATAATATTAAGATTGTGTGGTGGGCGTGGGAGAATTCGAATTCGACCAATCAGATTGCAGCATATTTATTCGAAGCTTAGGCAGATGGTTACATTGCCAGTCCCTGCTGCGTCTGTGTTTTAAGTGGCTGCAATACAGGGATCCAAAACAATTCAATTGAGGCTTCTCAAATGATCAAGGAGAAAGCGGGTCCTGTATTCGGAATATCCTATAAAGTAAAGGAGGAGAAAATGTCTGAGGTTGACTGGGCTCGAACCAGTATCTCCTAGTTGGCGGTAGGTGGTCAGTCTATCTGACCGGCGTGAGCACCCTTTGAATCTGAGAGTTCGGGGGTCGAGTCCCGGCTGCGTAAGCTGAAATGTATTTCCATAAATTCATCAGCAACCTAAAATCAATTACCAATAATTATTTTGATAAATTTATTAGGTAAATTATGAAGGATATCTAGCGGTGGCTATTTCAAAATATCTCGTTTCAAATTAATTGAAATTTGTAGCTAAATGTCGCCAGTAACGACACTTGGACTTAGACTCCTACGGTCTATGCTAGTAAAGCTGAACCTTTTTCGTTACGTATATTTTAGATTATTTCATATCAATTGTTTATATGTTTAAATAGCCATTGCTGCGTAGTATTGCATTCTCGTCTCCATACGATCTGCACTATGTTCATTTTTTCTTGTGTTAGAACCATCCTTATATTTATTGCTTGTGCACTCGGTTAAAATTTTCCTTCTTTAACATTGTGTTTAGAAGTGTTGATGAGTACGGTTTGAGTTTTAACGTCGAAGTGGATCACTGTTATATAACTTCATAGATGTGCATTAATGCTACCTACGATATTTTTCTTTGTCATCTTTTGTATTTATTTTTAAAATTATTCTCTTCTTGATATTGCCATATTCATTAATAAATGATTAATTATTTTGGCGTTCCTATTCTTTCCAGTTTTAAGAAAGTGAACTTGCTCAAATTTCGACAAGGCTGTGCCGTATGATTCACTCTTCACAAATGCGAGAGACCACCGTCAATGGAAGAGGCTCGGGAGACAACGGCAGACTGGATCTCCAAGTTAAGTAAATAGACAATATTTTCGTAGTTTGCAGTTTAATTTTTTTTAATTTCAGCATCTTATGGTATTTCGAAGTATTACAAATTTTATATTCCAAACTAAGGCAGAAATTTGAGATATTCTAAGAGAACTGAGCGTGATTAATTGAAGTAAAATTTTGTTGAAAATAATCAGTTTTAACGGCAGCGTAGACTCTCTGTAAATCTAGTATATAATGTTATTGAAACGAAAAAAGATCATGGTTTTTAGGGTACCTACATTCTTATTCATAAATGATCCCTCGACTGAAAATGTTTGAGTGTTTGGATTATTCAGGTTTATACAAGAAATCATTTTTAAAATTGCAGTATTCAAAGCATTTGGCATTCCCTTCCTGACTGTGATTTCATGATTCAAAATAAATTATTAAAATTTATATTTTGTCTTCTAAAATTAGAAACAAAAAGAAGACATAACCGATGGCTTTTTTTAATAGTCTGTTAATATTTAAATCACCAATATCCTTATTAGCTTTTAGTCATTCATTCAAATTTAATATTCATATTCTGATATTCCTTCTGAATTCATGAACTCTTTAAATTAGTGCATTATAGTATTACATTATATTTAGATTTGCTTTATATATTTTCCTATTATTGTGAGAATATGGAGTTTCTATGTAAATGCCAATTTGAATATAACTTTACCACTTCGTTTAGATGACTGTAGCATTAGGAACAATTGTGGGCTTATAATGGATTCAAAGCAAATTAAATAATCCGATATTTATCTTTCCATTGATTTTTCTACTAAAATAGCAATAAAAAAGTACATTGAGTACCTACCGTTAATCGTGAGATGAAAAAGTCGTATCTCACATACTAGAGAATGGATTTAAAATTCACAATTTTTTCTCTCTATTATAATTTTAAAATAAGGAATTAATATTTAGAGATTCTAATGATCTTTGAAGATGCTTTTCGATTCACCCCTGAGTAACCAATTGGTACTTCTAAATTAATTGTCTTGTCTAGCAGTAATGCTAAACAAACAATCAAGACAGTAAATATGGGAATTGACGTTAACTTTAATTGATTTCCAAACCATTCTTACAGTTTGTTTCTTGATAATGAAATTTTAAAAATAGTATCACAATATTATATACTATATCGGTTGATTCATTTTCCTTATTTACACTTGCCAATTTTGGGCTTATGAATGGAAGCCACTTGGAACACAAATGACTGTCCAACTTGGAGAGCATAAGTCATCTGTCAGGTTTAAAAAAAGTAAAAAGTATATTCATGCATACCGTCAGATATATGCAATGCCAATTGCTAACTTTCTTTTGTTTCTCTGTAATGCTAATCTCAAGTTAGAGGTAGTAGTTTCTCGAATATTTCAGTAAGAGCCCTGATAGGGTCCCAGCGACCTTGAATATTTTGCTAATGTTATAACCGTTCAAGCAGGTCTTTTACTTTCCTTATCAAACAAAGAGCTTCAAATTAATTTTCCTGTTCCTTCACTGCCTTAAGTAGGCGATAACATGCTGTTGAGATCATAGTTTTTTATATTAGTTCTGAAGGTATTGTGGACTTATCTTTTGAAGAGATATTTTTCCCAGAATTTTAATTTTTGGCTAATAGCAACAGAAATACGATCAGATGATGGCAATCATTCGTTGAAACCGGTCGTGTTTTTGACGTTGGTAGGCAAAAATACAACTTGTGGAATAAATATAATTTCCTTAGATTCTTAGAAATTTCTGTTTGTAAGTTGCATCTGCACATTTCTAACTCGTGGAATTGAGATAAGATTGATTAATTCCATGTGACATTTAATGGAACATTATATAGTTCTTGCCATCTAGTTCTGTTTATATAATGATACCGTCTAGGTATTACTAACATTGTTTTCCTTGGATGTATGCTTATATTTACTTCCCTATTCATACATAATACTTAGATAGGATCAAAAATTTTAAGATTCATTAACTCAATCTTCCTTCCATATGGAGAACTTCATCGTGCCGTTCGAAAACCAAGAGAACGCCTTCAGAAGCTATGCGAAGGAAGAGGGAAGAAGTTGCACAGCGTCTCCGGGTGCGGGAAGGAGCTGAGGTCCTTGCATCTGCGACACGGTCTAGAAACCCCTCGTCCTCTAACGTCTCCGCAATCCTGCCCGAAAAGTCCGGGCGCTCCAAAGTAGGATGATTTAGGACTTCTACATTGAGCACATCACCGTGGTACTGCACTACCAAACAACGACCCCAGGCTGCTTAGCGGATGTAGAACCCGAGGGCAAACCCCTAATGCGTCGTCAGTCCACCCAGGAAAATGAATCAGAAATGTAATACATTCTTTTAACTACAAGCCACAATATATTTTACAGTTATGTATAATATAAAATATTTTAAGACTGGAAATTGTATAGTACACCATGTAAATGTATATAATAAAGATATAAGAAAACTTTGCGCCCTTAGCCAAACTAACTATTGCAGAATGTATAGATTTATTATGATGTGTAAGGCGGGGCTATGAGGAATTTAAATATTCTGTACCTTTTCATTGGACTGCCCGTACTTTTCCTAATGTCAAATTGGAAATAAAGAGTGAGATGGGAGATGGTTATGGGAGAGGAAGAGAAGTTAACGACTGATTGGGAGAGGGGTTGAATGGAGTGAGTGTTGGGCGTTATAGAGGAATGTAAGACAGAGGGTTCGTAGTTGATAGGCCATAGGGTATGGAATGGGTGGTAAGGATCTAGGTGGATCAGCGGGCGGGATGTGTGAGAGTGGTAGAGGTAGAGGAACAGATAGGGTGGGAAGAGAGTTGATGAGGTAGTGGCTTTGATGGGAGTGGGTGGGTTAGAGGAAGGGATAGGATGGGCGGGGTAGAGGATGGGAAGGGAGTGGGTGTGGTAGAGGGAGGGCTAGGGGGTGGGTTAGAGGGAGCGATAGGGGGTGGAGTAGAGTGTGGGAATGGAGTCGGTAGGGTAGAGGGGTGGAAGGGATTGGGTAGGGTAGAGGGAGAGACGGTAGGGGGTAGGGCAGAGGGAGGGATAGTGGGTGGGGTAGAGGGTTGGAAGGGGGTGGCTGGGGTAGAGTGTGGTAAGGGATGGGTAGGGTAGAGGGATGGGTAGGGTAGAGGTAGGTATAGGGTGGGTGGGGTAGAGGGGTGGAAGGGATTGGGTAGGGTAGAGGTAGGGATTGTAGGAGGTAGAGCAGAGGGAGTGATAGTGGGTGGGGTAGAGGGTGGGACAGAAGGGGGTAGGGCAGAGGGAGGGATAGTGGGTTGGGTAGAGGGTGGATGGGGTAGGGAAGGGATGGGTAGGGTAGAGAGTGGGTAGGGAAGAGGTAGGTATAGGGTGGGTGGGGTATAGGGGTGGAAGGGATTGGGTAGGGAGGGACGGTAAGGGGTAGGGCAAAGGGAGGGATAGGGTTGGTCGGTTAGATGGTCGTAAGCAGTGGGTAGGGTAGAGGATGGTATTGCGGGTGGGGTAGAGGAAGGGATAGGGAGTGGGGTAGAGGGAGGGATATGGTGGGGTAGAGGGAGGAAGGGAGTGGATGTTGTGAGAGGTATGGTAGTGGGTTAGTAGAGGGAGGATAGAGTTGGATGGGGTGGTGGGTGGGAATCGTTAATGAATTGATAGATGAACTATTATACGTACTTCCGATGACGGCAGTAGATGCCCATTTACACGAACGCAAGTATACTTTTTTAATTATTCCACTTCCTGCATCACCACAAAAGGTTTTGTCAAAATTCACGGACAGAAGCGAGGTTCAATTCACACGGCAAATTTTGGCAATGAGTATACCCTGAAAGTCTGAAGCAAATCTATTTACACCACTATGGTGTTCTCTTTGTGAGCTAGGACCACATACAGAAGAAGTCCGTAATAACGAGAGCTGACAACAATCGGAAAAGTATTCGTTATAATGCGTACTCGTTATAGCCGATTTCTAACACTAAAGGTCCGTCCTCTTGAATCCAAGAGCAGCGAGTGAAGATTAATGAAACTGTAGGGTTTTTAATTCCTACCCTAATGCTTTATAATGCGGAAATGTTCGTTTGCGTCAAAAATACCGTATTTACTCGAAAATAACGGGCATCCATTTGGGTATTTTTCTCGGCTTAAAAATACGGGTGATCGACGGCACACTAGATTCGGGGACAATAATACTCATTGGCATGTCCCGTAGCGCGGGGTCGGCCGCGTCCTCGGCTAATCCTGGTTCCATATAACTCGTCAAACGATTCACCAATCCGCTATCGATGTATTTGTACCGATGTTTGCACTATATACGAATTTAGGCCGATAGTTTTTAATTGATAGGAAATGGATAGCACATCAAACATTTTAACTGAACGATTTTGAATTGGCATATACGTATATGATTTGTATACAGTGTATGCGCGTTTAGATACATGCATGTATTAGCGTAGGCCTGTTCAATATGAGACGTATAAGGTGCAGCGAACTGAGTTGGGAGGGAGGGGAATAGGTTACCCAGGGAATCCGAATCTCTTATTTTCCCACCTATCCTGGATCAGACGATTTGGTGCCAAGTTTCGTATGAAAACAAATCCCATGGGTGGATGCCAAATATGATGGGAACTCAATTGAAAATTCCGGCGCTGACTAGAAGGGTCGTCGCCGAAAATAATTAAAGGACAAGGTGATAAGATGTACGGAGGGATAAAGGGGAGAGTGAAACTCGGGAGAAGTTTCTAATCAAAGCTCCCTGAAGCATCTTTGCCATGGAAAGGTGAGGCGACTCGTGGAAAACAAATGCATGAATTAGGTGACGATAATTATTGCATTTAGCAACATTGCCACCTGGCCAGAAGGCCAACTAGCAATGAAATCCCAAATAAATGATAAATAAATTTTTTGCCATTTGAAGAGATAACGCGCCTAAGATTACCGTTAACTTGTCGGACTTCGTCTCTCACGTCAATTGACGATTCCGAGATATGCCTCTTGCAAGACAAACATAGAAACGTTGCACTCGTTATAACGATACTCCAGAAATGGCCACTCGTTATAATGGACTTACCTCCCTGTTTCTTATGCAGTGAGACAAACAACGGCCAAAGAAAACACTCGCAATAACGAAACTCTCGTTATATGTTGTACTCGTTATAACGGACTTCTACTGTACCTCCAGACTGAGTGAAGTAATTTTAATTCTTAAAAATTTTCCAGCAGCATTCTACTTCAGGTCATCAATTTAAAGTATTACGATTACTTTAAAACTCTTTCCATTTCTGCAATGCGATTTATTCTAGTGTCCTGTAAATTCTTAAATGCTTTTGGTTTGATTCAAATAATATCAACAGCACAGTAGTTTTATGAATTGTTAATCAGACAAGCAAAAACTTGTTAAACAATAAAATTTAAACAATGCAGCAGGAATACACTAGAGCATATTAATCTTCCATAACATATACCTAAAATTAGGTATTTTGTAAGAGGGAAATTTAATTTAACAAGTTCAAAAATGGATATGGAAGACCAAAAGGTACAATTAATTTTCTGGGTGGATGCTTCAACTAATTGAATACTATGGTAAAATGGCTCCTTCCATATTTTTGTGATGCTTTATAAGCAAGGTGAACAGCGGCTCAGATTCAAAAGAACCAACCACAGTCACTATTCCAGCTTAATTAGCACATCAGTTAGCTTCATAGCAGCTTTCGAAGCAATGGAAGAAGAAAATCCTCATCAATCTCGTAAGAATAAGAAAGATGTTTAATCTAGTATTTTTCTGAAAACCTTTTTACCAATATATTTAAATTGCAAGTACGATTAATTAAATAGAAAACTAGGGAATGAAATCTTTGTAATCACAATTGTCACTAAGTCCATAAGTAGAGGTCTGCATGGGCCAAAAATTTCAGCCCGAGCCCGACCCGGTTCAAACTAATTTTTGTTCTCAAGCCCGACCCGAGCCCGAACTTTCCATTAATCGCCCTGTAATAAATTGTGAACAAATACATTTTTTTAACTCTTGCCTAGCGGCAAATGCCTCTTAAAGTTGTAACTGCAAGAAACTAACGCACTTTGAGAACGAATAATTCTCTCCTTCCCGAGTTTTCCATGGGCCCAAGCCCGGCCTGAGCCGGATAGACTGCATGCTTACCCGGCCCATGCAGACCTCTATCCATAAGCGATAATCTAGGTAATTTAATGAGGATCAGAAGCCTGACCCACAATTGAGGTAGGCTTTTGAACCAAGATTTGAATTCTATACTCAAAATATCATAGTTTTGAATTCAGCTATGAATTGATTTGGTCTGAAATTTTCACCCATGCAACTTTTGCAGGTTGCAAAACCACCACCTTCACTTGAATCTTTTTTTAATTAAATTCCTCACTGTTTGATAATTAATTCCTAAGTTTTAAATAAATTTGGCAAATGAATACATTCCCTAGATTTTATAAAAATGAGCCTAATTACATATTTCTCCCAGAAGAAAACACCTGGGCACCATCCTAACTAGAATTATATAATAACTTTGCAGCTAGTCTTACAACGAGTGAAATCATTTTACGTTGTTTAAAGATGATTAAATGATGGGAATAGTATCAATTACGACAGTTAAACAAACCAAGATGTTGTAATTTCTAAATATACATTAAATTATACAGACGATGACCCAAGGGACCCAACAACCTTCTAGGGAGAAAAAGTCAACTTTTCAAAAGGTTTAAAACCATTAAAAATTAATATTACAATTTCAGTAATCAAAATAATGTACCCAATTCATAGCTGTTTTCACTTAAGATACATTTTCTATGTTACTAGCAAATGACAGGATGAAGTAGATCCCCCAATAATCATGCAAACACAAATGAAAATAATAACAGAGAATGATTATCTTTACATATTTTATTATTAAAAACACTAACAGGTATTTTGCTAGATGTACAAAAAATTGCATTGTGTTAATAGTTTTTTAAATATACTATTTTTAATTTTGAACTTCCGATTTGTCCCATGATGCCTATGCAAAAATTCACTGGAAGTTCATTGCTTATTTTATTATGAAACAAAGCACAAGCATTGAAAAACATATACCAAAAAGTAACTTACCACTCATACAGAACACATTTAAATCAGACTCATATAAAAATATGTAGAAGAAATAACAATGTAAAAGACAATTACTTCCAAATACAGTGGAAATTAAAGAATACAAATGAAGATAAAAATGAGTAAATTTACACTTCATCCACCTTTACTTCTATTTACATCAATTCTCAATAAACAAAAACTTAGGAATAGGTGAAACTTCCTGACACAGTTGTCCATATTTCATTATAAGTAATTTCCACTGCATTTTTAATCCCACCACAGCAAATGCTTAGCTGAAGCTGCTTCGCTTTCTATATCTTATGCTAGAACAAGTTCAACAACTCAATACTTAAAATTTTTCAATCTCCCATTAATGCAAAAACTTGTTGTTCACAGTAAGCCAAATTACAGCAGGTTTCAAAAGAAATCTTCCCACATTCTTTCCAAATACATATTTCTCATAAAGTAAGCATATTGCACCATTTATGAGATCAAGTTTTTTCCTCTTAAAATTTACTACTCACACACTCAAATAATAGTTTCCTCAACATCTATCACTTCCGATATCATCTTCTCCACCTTTCAATTCCAGAAACAATTATACGTTAAACATAAGAAACTACAGTCACTCAAGAACTCAAACGATTGGCCGATAAAAGATCATTCTAAAGTTTCCGTCCTTGTACATCGTAAGAATCCCATTGAGCAATTTTTATCAAAATAAATTTTCTGGATGCAAATATGTCGTCTCTTGTTAGCTGAACATCTCTCTCAAGAGTTGTGCAATCTCTTCTACAAATTTGACAATTACAGTGGTAAAAAGGCAAAGTTACTGTGAGTGTTTATGATAATTAATAACTTAAAGCACATTTAACAAAAGTTCCTTTAACATTTAATGAAAATAAGCTCTCACAAATAAAACATGGATTCACCTCTACCGTGCAATTGCTTGCATCACCTTCCTTGCAGTCTGTGCAAACATCAAGCAATGATGCTTATCATATTTGACAAATATTATCACACAAGTGACAGTTGTATATCATAAGTTACATAAAAACAGAAAATCTGATAAACCTGAAAAGCACGAATCAACAATCACACTGAAATATTTCCAAAGTCAGAGAAGAAACTTGATAATCTTGAAAAATCACAAAGCATACACCTTCTGCATAATAAATGAAATGATCCAGCCAATAAACAAACCATAAAACGGACTATCATGCAAGCTCAATAAAATGAGTAAAATACCTCTTAAAACACTTTACAAGAATGAATACTGCCAAAAGTTGAAAAGAATAATGATGTATTGATTTGTACAGACAAAAGCATGAGTTAAGTAATAATGTCAGTAAATGCAACATAGAAAGAGAGAATTGAATTGTGAAAATATGAAGTGAAAATGTTATGGTGTGACTTATTAATGACTATTGCAATCTCTGAGTTACAAACTTGATAACTCTAACAACTTCTTCCTTCAGAATAAGAAACAATCAAATGAAACACTTATTTTGGGGAAATGTCAACAAATGTTACACACAGGACAAAATAGTCACAAAAGGCTAGCATAATTTACGAATGAATATGAAATTTGCACTATTTTTATGCTGTCTTTGTACTTCTATAAAAATCACAAATTTATTTTAAGCTGTGTGGTATATTTTCTACCTTTTCTACTCCATAATTCATACCTTTGACAGAAGGCTACGTTGCTTTGAACGGTAAAGTATATTATACAGGTTTAAGTACATTCTAATCCACATAAAATGAAAATTCCCACACCTATAGACTGAGAGCATGAAAGTTATGATATAATGGATGACAACATAAGGTGGAAGAAGGAAATAAGACAATTTTCATTTTATAGATCCCTTTTGATTTAAGGCGATAATCATCAACTAAATTCATTGAATGTTAAAAAATAAAGCTTCCTCCAAAAAAGGATGTCACTATGTACAGTTAGCATTTTATTTTACTTGATAACTCTTCCTAGAATTGCAAACATAAGACTTGAAAGAATTAGCCCAATAATAATGAATTTCATTCTAACTCAACCAGTTTTACAGTTAGGATTTACAAATAAAAGATTCCAGGTTTTAACTAAACAAGCCTGATGTGATCAATAAAACAACAAAGATAATCAGTATACAAAATAATAAATCAGTTACCTTTCCAATCAACATACATTCAATTTCCCTAAATAGTCTCTCATTTTAAAAAATCTACATTTACATGACATATCGTGCTGAAATAAAAAACAAGCGCTACTTACTTTCTAAGATACAATGACGTTAGACCCTTTTAGAAAAATACAATGAATCAATCTTTAGAGCACGCAATTTGATGAGTTCCCACACTGTCCAAGCCTTTTGAGACTGAGATTCCAGTTCCACATACACCCTCACAACTCCTTTATAGTAACTGATTGTTAATTATGAAGGTAAAGCTCTGATGGTGAATTTGGAAAGTTAAATTAATGACAGTAAAAATATTAGTTTCAAAGCAATCATTACCAATTGATGACTGGTATTAGCTATCCTCAACCTTCCATACTTTAGCATTTACTTTCTTGAAATCGGTTTCCAAAAGACATATACTTTTTTTAATTTTAATGCTACGCAAGTCCCCAAATTCACACCCAGTTATAACTCAAATTAAACTAGTCAGATTAAATCCAAATTAAGTAAATCACGGATAATTGGACCAAATCAGATACAATTTGGAGTGAAAAAACTTTCAGGAGATGAACTGAATATCAGCACTGTGGCAATACTATTCAGTGGAAATAGATAGAAAGGATGACAGACTGAGATACACATAACAATAAATCTACATTGAAAAATCATGTATTTGTAAAGAACATTTGAACCTGCATCTAAAGACAACAGCCAGAAAAAAATCTCAGCTAATACTTACACAGGACATATGGTATCATTCTTCCTGATATTTATCTCTCATGATTTTCCCTAAAAATAATTGAAATGGGATATCCTGAAATTGTAGACAATCTGACACTTAAAACAGTTGTACATCTTTTTTGGCAATTATTTTCTTTAAACAATATTGTAGTTCAGGCATAGTATCGTAGTTGAATAATAGTTACCTTTTGGCAAGTTAACCATTCAATGACTACATGATAACTTGTACAATACGTGTTCAGTTATCCTTAAATGGAACTTCAATTCAATATTATAGAGAATAATTAAAAAGATCAACATTTTATTGTTCATAGACTGGAGTCTGTAGATCTGAGATAATTACAGCTAATTCTCAACTCCTTTGCTATGAAAAGGATCAAATGAAATTTCAAACTTAAATAAAAACAATCTAACATTAGGCAGCAGATAATAGCCTACATTTATAGAAGCTCATGAGTTGTATCATAATTTATTTCATCCTGATTTATCAATATATAAAGAGATATAACCTAACGAAAATATATTTCCAAGATAACCAACCAAGGAAGAACAAAGGTAAAATATAACAATGTCAATGTAAGATGTCGTCTATTTAATACGTAATATCTCTGCATATAATTGCAACCTACCTAATTAATTCTATGGATCACGCCCAAATTTATTGCTTATTAATATTTGCTTTGCTTATCTCAGCAAACATGGGAAATTTCAATGACCAGTACATTCCAAAAACATGTTGGAAGAAAGTTTATAAGTTCAGAAAGCTATGATATCAGCAAATATAAGTAAACAATGGATGGAAAGTTTTAGGACATTAAAATTCTCACCATAAATATAAGAGTTATAATAAATCTATCACTTCATTAAACGATAAATGAGGCACATGTGGAGCTACAAATTAATTTCCTTTTCTTATGATGTGACAGCCACGAGTACTTTAAAAATGTTAGACATCATAGAAAGGCGTATTGAGTTGTGTAAAGTCATTTGAAAAATTGACTAGAAATATTTTCATTGAGACTGGAAGAAAATGCCGTGATATATAATAAATCAAGCTCCTTCAATAGTCCATCTTAAAGGAAATTCACTACATGGCAAAATCAGAGGAGTTTATGAATTTCTCATTCAAACTGTTATTTATTGCTAAGTGTTTCAAACAATAGAATAGTTGAGTTTTAGATTATTTAATAGTGAGATAAGACCGTAAAATATTCTTGAGATGAAGCTAAGCAGCCCAGTTTGCAAAGAAGAGCTTTTAAATGATCATAACTTCTTTCATTTGTCAGAAAGTGAAATCCTTCACCTTCCTCTACCGAATCATTTATTCGTATTTTACAATAGGCAGGTAAACTGTTTATGAATTTGGGATGAATTGAGGTGTATCAGAGAAATGAATGCCACATCAAAAAAAAAAATACTGAAAGTTTCTACTTAGACCTTTCTTTGCATCCAAAGCCCACATTACGCAAAAACGAAGACCTTCCTTGATTTTGGGTCACAAGACATCCAATAAATGCTTGTTTATTACACTCTTTGTGAGATTTCTTCTAAAACTTGGCCTTACTTTCTCAAAACTGCCATAATCGATCACAGACCATCACATATTTAAACAACACATACAGTCCCTACCACTTCTGATCTACAATAAACACTACCACGAAGTAGTGGCTAGATTATTAGATTCTGGAGATTCCAAGTTTAGGCTCAAATTAAAACGCAGAAAACATCCCAATTTATGGTACACAAAATAAATAAGTTTCCTCTATTACTCTGTAAAACCAGAAATGCTCCAAAAGCATTCAATTTCAGTGTGACAGAAAAACTACTCATATGTGTAAGTTTTGCAGCAGAAAAGAATAGACTCAAACTGCTTCATTAAATCTTCACACCAAATACACTACCACATGAAGCTTCTCGTTCCAAAGAAGCAAATAACAAAATCTTCATACTTCCACCATTCAAAAAACTCATTCAAACATAAAATAGTAAGCATATAAGGAGAGAGCAAGTTCATCATCATAACCTAACTGGACATCAAATAAGAATCTAAGCCATTGAGGTTTGAGTCAAGAGTTTGGCAAAAGCAAACCTAAACATGGATTTATAAAACATTTCTAGAGGCGTGTTGCTGCTTCAAGAAACGCAATTACGAACTCTTTACAACTGTCCAACCAGAAGAATAAATTACATCACAAGACTATCAACATAACAGTCACTGAATTGCAAGAGCACCAAGGATTCAGATCCTCAGGTGGGCATTTTGAAGGCAAGAAATGTCTGTTCCGCAGAAAATCATAAATAAAGTCAACAAAAGAACTAGATATGTACAGAATCAACAACTGGCATACCAGTGAATGATGCTGATGATGCAATTAAGAGAACTCAGAGGAATCGGGGAAAGAAAAACATGATTTGAGGATATCGATTGCAGTGGTGCAAATGCAAAAGAATATACTTGCTGTCCTGAGCTGCAAATCCAGCCAAGTAACTGGTAATTTTGCGATGACTGGAAAATTAGAATTACGCAAGCCTCTGACTCAACTGAATGGCTTTCGAGTCAGCTTTCAGCACCAACATAGGTTCTCCATTTTCATCTATTTTAACATTCAGCTCTGCATTGTTCCTGTATTTGAATAAAAATAATAATTAGTAATTGACCATTACCATATACAATCAAATATAAGATCCCGAAGGTGGATGCCAATATTATGGGAGCTCAATTAAAAATTCCGGGACTGAGTAGAGGGGTCGTTGCCCAAAATAAACAAGAGACAAGGGGATAAGATGCACAGAGGGATAAAGAGGAGAGTGTAACTCATGAGAAGTCTCTAATCAAAGCTTCCTGAAGTATTTTTGACGAGGAAGGGTAAAGCAAGAGGAAACAAAAATGCATGAATTAGGGGACTACAACTTTGGCATTTAATTTTTTTCTGCTCTTTTAAGAGATAAACCTCTGGTTATCTATGCTTGTCGGACTTCGTTTCTAAGGTCAATTGAGGATTCTGAGATACGCCTCTTGCAAGGCAAATATAGAAACATGGCACTCGTTATACCAATACTTCAGAAATAACCATTTGTTATAATGAACATAACACCCTATCCTTATTGCTGGTGGATGGACAACGCCCAAAGAAATCACTCACTATAACGCAACTTTCGTTATACAAAGTACTCGTTAAAATATACTTCTACTGTACCTGTAAATGCTAAGGTAAATAACTTGAAGACATCAATTCCCTGAGAAAATTTCAAAAGTAAGACACAAACAGAAATGTTTTGCATTAAAAGAAGATGGCTTTGGATGTACATTTTATGCCACAATATGGTCCATGACTGAAAGTCAAGATGAGGGAAATAAGAAAGATTATTTTTCAAAGATGCATCCTTTTTCCATGAAAAGTTGATAATGGAATTAAAATTTGTCATTATTGATAAATACTCATTATTTACTCAACATCTGTCACTTTAGAGTCCCTTTGACTTGATGACCAAAGCAATTGTTGATATGGAGTTAACTGTTACCTGCTAAATGTGTTAGCAGATTATAGAGATATATAGATATATATACAGATTATATAGCGATAGACCCATGAGGAATCATGTTTACCATAAGGAAAAGGAAGGTGTCCTGCAGATGAAATTATACAAGATTACCTTGATATTTTTATATCACTTAGTGTAAAGTTTGCATTAAAGATGATATTTTAAGTGCATACTAATTTTAATTAACTAGGAGAATCCAGTCAGTAAATAACTCTCTTGAAGTCATGTGAAAAAATAATACAGTAAGGATATAAAAACAAAATTTCATACAGAGGTGTTTACAGATGCAATTATAATACATTAATATTTATGTTTATTCTTTTGCACAGGATAAGAGTGGAAACTTACTGGAGCTAAATAATTTGGAAGAGTGAAAAGTAATTCATAACTTAGAAAACCATGCATAGTATAAATGAAATGAATGTATATAATGGTTTCCAAAGTGATCATCTCGAAAATGTCTAGTCATAATTTATTTTGTGAATGCATCAGAATGTTGTGCAGAAAAAATAGTAGAATCAACATGTATATAAATTAATCATCAACATATAAAATTAATTGATAAGAAAAATATAAAGAGTAAATGAAACAAAATAAGAGTTTTGGGTTTAGGTTTTGAAAACTTTTACATGAAACCCCCAAGCATAGAAATGCAAATCCAAACGCAACTAGATGAACATTCAAAATTCGCTTCACTAGCAAAATTCTTGAAGACTCCAAATAAGTACGAGCCACCATTTGAGTGAAATGTTAAAAAATAAAAACGACAGTGGCAACCATCCTATGAAGGATTTCTTTTCAGGCAACGAGTCTCATATTGGAGTTTTCATTCTGGAGAATGGTTATTCAAACTCACCAAAGCAGTTTTGCCTCGTCCTTTGAGATACATGGAAATTCAGATTTCATTTATAAATGGTTTTCTAGGAAGGACAACAGAGTCATCTCGTAGTGCTTGCTGGCATCGAGGTGCCTCAAACTGTGCCTTTCATTTGGATAGATCTGTAAAAGAGATGTAGCAAATTAGCCCAAAATATACAATAATTGAATCATTGCTTGTAGAAACCAACAACTCAGGAACTTTGGAGGAAATACATTTTCTTTTGATATTTAGAAGTATATAAGACAAGAGAAAATCTGAGCTAAACTAAGTACAAAAATCTATTCCTCAATCACAGAGGTAAACAAGAGTTGATCCATACTCTTGTATGTCTGAATAAAGTACACGCATTACCATTAGAGTAATAACTTTCTTACCTCTCATCAAATTCTAAAATCTTTCCTTTACTTTTGAAATAAGTAAACTCTTTGAATAAGAACATATTTTTGTCAAATATCATTTTTGAAATAAAACAAGCACCTCTACTGAAGTTTTTCACTAGCTTTATATTAATAAAGTTTAACAAAGATACTTAGATTTGCTAAGTATCTTTGTTAAACCTATAATTCTCGTTATCAACCCTCATACCAAAATCCTATTTTTTCTAAAAAGAAACAACTACCAATCTCTGCTGCATTAACTGGTATGCTTAACTTTCTCCAATAAAACAACAAGAATAACAACTTATTTTTTTAAATTTGGAATAGATAAGAATTTCAAATAATACCTGCAGTTGATATGGTTTTCCAGCTCGGACTAGTGCTCCTATGAGTTCACTTGTGTGAACAAAATGAACATTTTCATCCATCAAACCATGTATTATTAGAAGACGATTAGCACTGCAAAAAAATTAGATAACTTGAAGCAAACAATTCCAGACATAAAAAAACTGCTAATTTTACCTTCACAGCAATAAAAACTCCTTATTCAAGTGAAACAAAACAAAACATTACTTCAAATCAAAATGCACAAGGCTTTAATCTGAACAGAAATCATGTGGTAAACCATGCAATACCTAAAAAATACAGCTTCTTAAATTCTCAACAGAAATTAAGATAAATTAAGGAGGAAACTTACAGTCATAATTTATGACAAAGAGAGGAAACAGGAGAAATGATTCATTCTACAAAATCAAACTTTAAACTGCAAATTACAAGAAAGAAGGACTTTTTAGCATGATTTACTGATCCTTACATAATTTCATTGCATACTGTACATATGTTTCTTCTGAGACATGAACAAGGACTCAAAATACAAAATACTGTCTTACTCTTCAGGAAACAAGTGTGCATGAGTGAGTACAGAGCCCTCTTTGTAACCTTCTGGATTGAGAGTAGGAAGGTCCATGTAACGCTCTGTGTAGCCTGTGTCATAGAGATGCCAAGAAGTTACAGGAGCCCCAGCCACTGCGACCTACAAGAAACACAACAATTAAGGATGATAAATATATCAAAAGTTAGCCATGAATACCAGATGATCAATTCACAGTAAACTGAGGAGGGATATAATTCAAATTTCACATTACACAAATGAAAAATAATGAACAAAATCAATCCAAAGTTACTAAAGAGTAGCAGGTTGCCTTCCTTTTCAAAAGCTAACTTCATTCATGGATCATCAGTACACACAGAAATTCATAGCAGAAAATGACCTAGTGCACAAAGAATGCTCAATTTTTTTGAAAAAGGAGATAATTTCAAAATAAGACTTCATGTATGGTAACGGAACCAATATCAATTTTTTATAACAGAATCAATCTTTTTACATCATGACCTCCAGCACTCATTAAAAAAACAATTAAGGCATTAATGACAACACTTTTAACTTTTAATGACCAATCAAACTTTATCAACAAACAACCTTTTGGAAAGAAAATACAGAAAAATCGAGATAAATTAGCTGGTTAAGACCATCTTATGTTACCATCAATATGAAGGACAATTATTATTTGGTGTATCTTGATTTATTAAATGCTTATTCTAACTACATAATGAGACATAAAAAATAACTTAGATAACAGTTTCAAGAAACTTAAATTTCCACAAATTGAAACAGCAATCGTGAGTTTAATAGCTTACTGATTCCTGTATTTAATTCATGACTTATAAGATAAACATAGGATATAGGAAAGTTGTAGAAGTCTTTTCCTTTCCTACGTTATGGAGTTCCACTAAGTGACAGCTTCATCAATTGATTTTATAAGATAAACATTTAGAGATCGGATGTATATCTACATAATCATGAGGATACCTTGAAAACATCAGGATGATGGACAAGGGCAAGCAGAGAAAGGTATCCTCCGTAAGACCAGCCATGAATTGCAATCCTCTCTGGATCTATGAAGCCCAATCTGGAACACAGCCACTGCAGAACTTCCACCTGATCCGATAACTCAACTGTTCCCTGAAAATGTAATATGAAGAAGCAAAGATACAGACGGAATACAAAAATGAAATTCACATTACATATAATTAAGTATGATATTGCCCTACAGACTAAAAATATTTTAGGTATGACATCTTATTTATAGGAATTCAATGCAGCATAGAGGCTAGTTAAAATAATTATTATTTTGGAGTGTTTTTTTAATATAGTACCACTATGAAATATGGTCACTGTAGCACTACTTTTTCCATTCTGAACTAGCATGGGGAGTAACCACATCTATCACAAAGCTGCAGATAGTGTTATAAAAGTATTAACTAATGTTTATATATGTTTGTGCATGTTCAACAAGTTACAGACCAATGAAAAACTGATTGTGAGGCACGCTCTATCATTCATTCCTTAAATGCAATAGATTTGAAGGAAGCAAAAATTAATTCCTATATTCACAAAGTGTATGGAGAATGTGCCAAAAGCAGTAAAATAGTAAGAAAATTGTTTAGACCATTTGAATATGGTCATATTCTTTTATAGTCATCAAGAATTTCTTGTGAAGTGCAGCAAACATGATGTCATCTCTACCTTCCAAATTCAACTTTTTTTCCATAATTAAATGCATGCAACTGACCATTCGACCTCTTAGATGACTTTCAAACAAGACTCCTCTATACTGAGAACCTCTGGAATCAAT
Source organism: Sympetrum striolatum (assembly GCA_947579665.1). Lineage (NCBI taxonomy): Eukaryota > Metazoa > Arthropoda > Insecta > Odonata > Libellulidae > Sympetrum > Sympetrum striolatum. Next base: position 11,063,725 of record OX388350.1, read on the forward strand.
GGCAACGACACAATATCCAAGAGCTGCTAGCATGTGTATCCTTAGAGAACGCATTCCCTGCAAAGACAAGAGTTATTCCAATCATAACACTGCCTCCATCAAAATAGCATAAAACAAGATTTTGTCCATATTAAGACTTAAAATATAATATTAAAGATAATGAGCTTATAAATTAAAGGCATAGCCTCCTTGTCTTCTTCCAAATATAGAAGAATAAAAAAAATATGCAATAGTTTGGTATAAAAATGTATATTTTCCAAAACTCAATAAAATGTTACTGATGAATAGTAAAAAAAAGCAAGCAAAAACCAACCATATCACATAATGATGTAAAATATTTTCTAAACAATAAAAGAGATAATTAACTGATGAAATCAGAAAATATGTTGTAGTTAATGAATAATAATTCACCTTGAACACATTAGAAACTAGTTGGACATCAGGTCCTCCATAGATGTATAAAACTGTGGGATACTTCTTCCCAGGCCTGAATGAATGAGGTTTGAAAACCATTGCATGCAGCGTATCACCAGAAGATATTCGGTGAGCATAAAGATCAGGACATAGCTGTTCTGCCACGGGAGCTATGGATAGGTAGATAGATTAATAACACAGTAAATTATTACAGTTCACTAAAATTTAAAAATTTGTTCTAATTCCGTCTGAGTTTTAACATATGAATTCAAATATTGGCGTACTTTTTTACATTTTGGGCTTAAAATTCAATGCACAGAAAGTAGTTATTGTAAACTTTGCAACTAATGAAAAATAAATATAATAAGAAATACTTTAAACATAAAATCATAAATGCTGAAAGAATTTCTAAATATTTGGTTTGAAAAACAAGAAAAATAAAATTTAAGCCAAGGATTTCAATTGCTGGAGTAAAAACTTGTTAGTTTCTAAATGAGCCACGACTACATTGATAGCAAAATTTACAATTCGAAGAAAATGTGCATTGTTTTTCAGAAAGACCTTTAAAATGATACATGATTTATCAGAGAGCAAAGAAATACAGAAAAAGCTTTAGTACATATTTGTATGTACACCAATATTGCACAAAATATAAGAAAACAGAGTGATACAAAGGGTGTTTTGCAAAACAATATTGACTAAAAAGAGTTTTTAAAGAACCTCTGTCAAGAATAAGATTTTTCATATTTTATAATAAAAAAGATTCTCATGAATTTTGTATTTAAAATTGATTCCACAACCATGACAATATTACATTTATATGAGATGAAAATAATATTCAAATATAAAAAGGAGAAATGAATAAAAATTCAAAATAAAGAGAAACCAGAACCTTTTAAACCCTCTCTTTACAAGAAGGCCAATAAAAGATATGACAAAAGCTAAAGAATACTAAAGAGTTATGAATTAATATCTCACCAGAAGGTTCTAGTAAATATCCAAGGGATATGAGAAGAATTTCTTCAACAGAGAAATTTTCACCAACATGGGTAACTCTGTGTAACTGGCAGGCAGGAGGTTGGTGAATACTGCTAAAAACCAAGGTAAGAAGAGAACAGTCCTGAAAAGGAATCACCAGCAACGTGAAAATGATGATACTCTAGTATTGAATTTAGAAAATGCTTCTTTAATTCTTTAAGGAAGATATATTGATATGACACCGCAAGTGTGTTATAAGTGATTATTGTACATGTATACTGGTTTGATAGCGTGACTGCATGTCTTAAGGGACACATTGGATTGATGGGCAACTAATTTTCCAATTTCCGATGCTCCAATTTTGGGGTGTTTACTACATTCGTTGGTGGATTATTTTTGAGTAAATATGGTAATTTAATTTCTTTTATTATATTAGACCTCAATATCATTTATTCAATACTATTATAATTTACTTACAAATCTAACATTTCCTGATAATCTATGTGGAATATAACAAAAACATTTTATTTACTAGTATCACCACAATACATCAGAATAACAAAAATAATTTTTGTAATCAAGTTAACAGAAAGTGTGAAACAATTTCATCCATTTATCCTGTGTAATCTTAAACAATTTAGGTGCTGGTTAGTGATGGTTTGATAAAAATTGACAACCTGATTAAATTCTGCAGAATAAGAATGACCCAGCTGAGATAGCAGCCTCACGATGCCTGGCCTTCGCACGGAGACAGCATACAGATGGCGCTCCAGACAAGATTCTCTAAGAGCTACAAAATAAACTAACCCCCTCTTCTTATCAACCCACAAAGGCGGCTTCCCCATACCACATCCACCACCTAAAACAAATAATGTCACCCTTGAATTCCATAGTTAACACACCAACTAGTAAGTTCATTTGAATAAAAGAGGTAATAACACATGCAAAATAGGTGAGCTTGCTTTGATATATGATGTGTGCATGCATGTTGATCCATAACATCATTCAGGACCTGGCTATTTATGGTCTAAGATAATACATTATCTTTTGGTTGTTCAGCTTAATTCTTGCCACCTGAATTCATCATTAAATTTATCATAATTTATCATTGTTGGTGGTAGCCTCTGTCATTATATTACTAGACCTAAATTTTCTGCATAAAGAAATCTTCATCCAAAGCAGTGTTTGGAAACTGAATGCTCGGAAAAAAGAGAGAAATATCCACTTTAAAAAATATGACACTCACCCCTTCCCCCTCCACCACCTCCACAACCAGCGCTTCCACCTCCAACGACCTCCCACTCCCCAGCAGTTAGAGGCCATGAGTGATAGCCTTGCTCCTTTGTGCCACACGATCCTGATTCAAAGAGATGAAAACATCACATTTATAATTCCATTTCTAAGGAAACAGTTTCAGTGAATATAACAGAGGTACAGGGAGAGATTCAAATGATAGGATCATTGAGAGATAATGATAGCAATCTGATTCACGATTCTAAGAGGAAAATAAATAACCTAAATGATTTTTTTATCATATCATTTTCATATCATAGGGCAGATCGGAAAATAGAGGGTATTTTGTTTTCATGTCCAGCTCTAGTGAGAGAAGCCTGAACTATAAAACAAACATGGCGTGCATGTTACTGTCGTCCACGTGTGAAGAGCAGAGAAGTGTACGAGGGCAGATTGGAAAGTAATGCACAATAACTTTTTTTGATGGGAGAAATGGTGACTATGTAGAAAAGTAGGTCAAAGATGTATGTAATTTGTGATTTGTTAGGTTTAAACTTTTTGGGAAAAATATTATAGTGCGTTACTTTCCGATCTGCCCTCGTACACTTCGCTGCTCTTCATACGTGGACGACAGTAACATGCGCGCCATGTTTCTTTCATAGTTCAGGCTTCTCTCGCTAGAGCTGCACATGAAAACAAAATACCCTCTATAGTGCTAACTTCAAACTATATCGTTGTGAAATCTCAACATTCCAGCAGCAATACCAGAGGAGAAAAAAATTTTTGTGTGTTACTTTCCGATCTGCCCTCGTATCTTTTCGCTCAATAGTAATGAAGATGCCCTCTTAAAGAATTACTCAAAGAAACCACTACCAATGGAATGTATTTATTACTTACAGAGGAATCATTAAACATCTGCATAACAGCAACTAAATTGCCAAAATAAGAATGCCTTCCAGCCAGGATTTTAAAGGATCATCAGAAAAAATTGATTCGTAATTTAAAATCCATACCTTTCATGTCAACAAATGAATACTGGGCCTCGAAAGATAAGAAGGTTGTGAACGTTAGACCATTTTTTAAAAGAAGAATAAAACAGGACCTAGGAAATCATTCACTCATTAGAATGTTGCACAATAGGATTAACACAACTTTCTACTTCAGCTGGACATCAATGGTAGGCTGAATTAATGAACATGGAATTTATGGCTTCAATGAATATACTCTTGAGGTGCCGCTTTCCCTTAACCCTCCAACCTAAAAGCGTCCCTGTCTAAAACAATTACTCATACACGCCAAGCATCTTTCCAATCAACAATTTATAAACTCAGAGCTATAGTAAATCTTGCCTTCCAATTCACCATCCTTGGCTTCTTCATGCTTAATTAAGTCCACTCCATTTGGAACCCAAACTTCCCTGAACGTTCTGCTGGTTACTTCTTCCCCAACTTCTTCATCTTCTGCACTGGATTGAGACAATGGAGATGGAATTTCCTTCGAACTATTACGCTCTAGTGAAGGGTGCCTAAAAAGCAGAAATAGCAGGACTTATAAAAAAAATAACTATGAAAGTCATAATATGCAAACACGCATAAACAATGCACCCAAATGGCCTTAATTAAATAAGTACCAATTAAACCAAACTATAAAACCTCAATAATCTTTAATTAAATGTTATTTTAATTTACATTAACAAGATCAATCAAAGAAACTTTATTTTGACAGTGAATAACATAATTGTGCATAAGATAAGCCAAAAATGGAATTTCTTTGATTTTTATTTGACTTAAACAATTTATATTTTCAACAAACAACATTTTATTATATTATATATGTTCCTAATTTCTTCAATTGTTTTATATTTTCATTAAATTAACATTCATTTTTTCTCTTCATATTACATGTTTGAATGCTTACTTAAAAATAATAGTTTTTTTTGTACTTTTTTTAAAGTAGGCTGCAAAAGAAACAGAAGTTGAGGGACGAAAAATGTCATTATTCTAACCAATACAATGACACTATGCTACTCTTTCAACAAAAAATTATTCATTCTCACAATCAAAACTAAATACACTATTTATCAGCATATAAAACTTACTCTTTTTCCAAAAATGTAAGTCTGAACTTCATGTTGAATTTATTATAATATTTTACTTTAGGTTAATTATACTTAATAGAATGAATTATATTCATTTAAACTCAATTTAAAACCTAATTTGTGTAAGACCCCTTTCTGTGATATTTTTCAAATTCAGTTGATCTAGACTCAAATGTGTGCTAGTCTTCATATGCAAAAAGTTATATTTTCCTTATTATGAGCATTAAATAATTTTAATGATTACTATGCTACCATCAGAAATCATTCTTTTTTTAATAAAGAACTTGAAAAAGAGATTTTAGTAACGAAAATGAAGTCATGAAGATGACTGCTTTCTGATAATGTTTTACCTGATGATAGCTTGCAGCTTAAACCGGTCGTCAATCAAAGTTTTACTGCGGAAATTACCAAGTTTGTTTATCATTTCTAATGTCGTTCCATGAAGTATGGCCAGAGAACTTAGATTTCATTTTTAATGAGATTTTAGTCTTTACTAATCACCTTTTACTTAGCAAATTGCAATGATAGATTAGCTTTCGTAGTCATTTGCAGTGTGTATTGCATACTGACCATTCCAAGTCTATAATTTAAAAGTTTATTTTTTTAATTCAAATTTATTTTCATTTTTTTTAATTAATTCAAATTCTTTTAAAATAAAAGTTCTTAAAATCATGGCGCATGTAATATGATGATGAATGCGGCACTTCACAGCTTTACCTGATTTTGTGGAATCTTCCATACTGCATTTCTTTTCTAGATTCAGTGGCCAAAACTGCCATAACCAAATATAAATGTCTATATCCAGATTCTTCACTACCAATGATGAAGCACAAAGTTCTTTCTGCATTGCTATTCCACGAGGAGACACCCAGATCTTGTCCGTTCTCTTCAAAGAAGTAGAGAAGATCACAAACCTGATGGAATTTAGAAAAATGAATGAGATAATTTGGAAGTCAATTTCTATTAAGAAATTCTGTAAGAGTTATATACCACAGCTTGCATTAAAGTTGCATTAATTTATTCCTTTTTTCAAATATATTTTATATACAGGGTGTTCCCATTGAAATTCACTTATTTAGTTCCTTTTTTATGGTAAAAGGAAAACTGATACAATCCGTTTCTTGAGTGTGCATGAGTCATGCAACATTTCAATTTACAACAAAATGAGGAGAGCCTCTAAGATCTGAACCTCTTTGGTAACACGCATAATGAGCAGACTGCACTCCACTTCCATCTAGGTACACTCCTACTTATTTGGAGAAATGGTTCCGATTGCTTCTATGATCAATCCTAAGATCAATAAAGTCACACAAATCATTGGTGTTAACTGTGACCTTAAAACATTTCCACTGATAGAAACCCAAAGAAGTGATACTTGTTAAGTAGACTCCTTAGAATTAAAGATGAATGCTTGCCTGGTGTCCTCAACATGGCCAGCCTATGCCATGGCCTTATAGTACACAACCCATAGCTAGAAACTTGTAGTGCCACTCTGTTATTACCATTGCATCACCTTGGAAACACATTTGTGCACCATCACAATGGACTTGAATTCTAAAACAATACAACTACTAGCACTTTTGGGCAAAACAACACAATCTATGGGTAAAGAAACAACAGCAATCATGTTGTCCTGAGATAAGTAGACAATTTCTAGCATACAATTGAACCAATAAAGAATGTAGGACTACAATAAAACTGAGAAATATTTAATTCCCAAATTTAAAAGCTTAACAAAATTGGAGCATTTCAACAGGGACACCCTTTTTGTAACGAATCAGCCTGCGAGCTGAGAGCCGTCACATAGCGACAATGTGAAAGTGAAAGTTTGACAAGTGAAGAACAAAAAGAATTAAGGGGAGAGAGCGGTGTGAGAGGGTAGATGCATGTGAAAAAGAAGGACAGGCAGTCAGGTTGGGAGTGAGGACTCAAGAGGAGATAACCGGAGGACTAGTGGTGTTGCCCTCATTATCTACCCCATTTTCATTCTTTTATTCATTGTTTTGTGGATTATTTGACTCGTTAAATTCACTTGATTTATTTCAATCATTTGTACTTATTTTTAATGTTGTATGTCAACGCTCTGTCCTAATGAGAGTATCCGGGTGATGGAGCGTGACACTATATTTCTTCTGCGGCTAAGTGAGGAACGAAATTGGCATGAAGAACTCACATTGACCCAAGTATTGGAGCGCTGCGAATGTACCACTTGAGGAACTGGTGCAAGCACACCCCCTGCTTTCCGTTGAGCGTCCACAAGACGAGGCCCTCCAGCATCCCGCTTGGCTTCCTCCTCAGGAGAAGCTCCACTAACTTGTCCAGCCAAAGGAGAAGATGCAGGAACTTCCAAACACAACACAGAGAAGCATGATAATGGGATGATTACTAACTCAAGTCGCTGCTGTCTACGATCGAGAAGCTGCACCCAAACCCTGTTGATAGGAAGTTAAAATAATCTAAATCTTCGTTAAGTACACAAATACATGTATTGCTGTAAATTAAATTACATATATGTTTGCATGTAAATTAAATTACATATATAGGTCTTAAATAGGTATTATCAGAGGAAAAAATCTAGTCAACACATACACGAGAGAGTCATGACCATAACCATTACCGGCGCTACAATTAATGCACAGCATAATGTAGTAAAGCTTTCAACAGCTTTTCAATATAAAGTGAGCTAATAATTTAAGAGTGGAAGTAATATCTGAAATAGTTGAATAAATATTTATTATTTGAAGCTTGCAGAAGCAATGTCATAATGCAGTAGTGTCTCAGACTTCTGTGTCAGGAGGAAATTTGAATTCAGAATTGCTCAAAGTCTAAATTCAAGTTCTTCATTCAAAATAAAGGAAAGTTAATTAAGCCATTCTAAACACTAATTAATCCATCACTATAAACTGTAATAAGTGACCTGTGGTAATTTCCTAGGGAATTCTAAGGCCATGATTGGCAAGGGATAAAATGCCTCAGGAAAAACAAATATTTGGAGAAGTAACTTAGATGACAATTTACTCTTTTAGTTTTCACCCATACTAGTTGTATTTAGTACCACTAAAGCTCAATAATTATTCAGTACCAGATGCTAAGGATAAGCACTTAAATTGGTTGATTTCATCTATAAGTCCACCGTGAATTTTTTACTTAAAATCACTAAATCAAAAATATTGATCTTATAATAAGATATTTGTGATGATCACTTTTATCACTTTCAGTAGATAAAAATTAAAACACAAGTCCCAGTAAAAATTCAAATCATTAGCTTACTCTAGGCCTCCAGGCAGCCATCCAGCGCGAACCAAATACTCTGCCCATGGAAACAGTTCTGACAAGGTGTGCTTGAGCTCCCAAATTCTTCGAAGACCAGAACTGAATTCTATCATCTTAAGCGTCCACTTGGCATTTGGAGTTCCAGCACGAGGAAATCTAAGGGGTAAGAAAATACTGTCAGCACATGAAGAAAAATAATTTAAGTATCATTTTGACCATTATTGGGACATCTCTCATGAGTCTAATTAATCATTAGATGTGTTTATTCTTCCAAAAATGTAATTTTAATTTTAAGAGAAGTGGAATAATGTTACAAAAGCAATTATGTACAAAATTCAAAAATATTAGAGAATAATAGTTGAGCTTAGTAGTAAAAACTGTAATTAAGTATGTTGTATTCTGAAAAGTAATTTATAGTTAACAACGCTAGATATTAGTTTATATTTTGATTGCCTGCAGAGTTAAATCATGACATCATGTACTCTGAAAAATATTGAAACAAAGAAAATTGCTCTACGTAATTTAATTCTTGCCAAAATGATAGCACGGTGTGGGATTTAATGCACAAAATATAATTATAAATCATAACTACACTTTTTCTCCCTGAAGAGAAAGAGAAAGGTATTAATTGATTGATTTTTTTCCAAGATGACAACTTCACCTGAACTCTTCCACATCATGACCAGAAGAATCAACAGAAGTGAAGGTTGGAAAATGGCAGATGGTCACATCACTCTCATCAACCTCTTCATACAGGATTCTATAAGCTCCATCTGAGAAAAAAAATAAGATTAGTCTCAAGCTAGAGAAATAATTATACTGATTAGATTAAGATATAGTATGATGTAAATTGGTATACTAAGAGGTAATCATGTAATATTCAAACCTTCTACATACATATTCCTTAAAACCACTTACAAAGACGAAAGTAAAAAAGAATCAGCAATGAATGTAATACCCAAGAATATACTACAAATATTAATAATGTAATGATATTAACAAACTATAAAATTCTATTCTTTAGGAGAATATCAGCAACAATATTGATTCATGATTGCCAACAGTCAGCAATAAGAAGAAATATGCTTAGAATAGTTAGTATAATTTAATGTTATGCTTATGTTTAATGCTATTCTTTTCCCTGAAACTATTATACAAATATAGGCTCCCGAATAGTCATGTGGACAGCGCGTTTGCCTTTGGTGAAAGCGGTCCCGGGTTCGATTCCCGGTGGGAGCCAATGTGCGAAATGACCTAAGCTGTCGAAGCACTTTTAACAATACTACTACTACTACTATTATACAAATAATTATTGTATAATATCATTATATAATATTATTATACTATTCTCATATTACATTATGTTTTTACAAAGATAGAATATGAATTAGTGTTACCAAAAGACTGAGGTTGCCACCAGAATCCCTGATATCTACTGAACTCTTCTTGCGTTACATAGGATGGAAGTC